>JAJGOT010000137.1:182500-782500 GCA_022457155.1 Cladopsammia gracilis
GTGCCGACACCTATAGAACGAATTGAATTTCATTGTAATAATATAATGGTTAATTGTATCACTTATATATCCGGCAAAAAATCCTTCTGTTTCCGCGTTATTTCCGCTAAATCGGAAAACCCTATTGAACCGGCTACAGCGAGTAACAGTTCTCACGTGTATGTTGTGATTATTGAGCCTTTTAGTAGGCAATAATTGTAATCAAACTACGCATATCAATTTGAAATAGTACCCTTTAATCCCTACTAACTTTATGAAGCTAAACCGTACAGACCTTTTTGAACAGTTCTCACCACAGTTGCGTTACTATAAATAAACTACTATCTCTTATTTTAATATTTTAGGTGAGAACTGTTGAAAAAAGGCCATAAAGGCCAACAAAGATAGAAATATCATAAAAGTTAGTTTATATATTCAAAATAGCTATTAAAAGTGGTATAAGCAGTTCGCCACACACGTAAAATTGACGAAAATTACTCTAAAAACATTTATAAGCGTGTCGTGAGAATTGTATGAATAGTCAGTGCAAGAGACTTCCGGTTCCGCTTTGGAGTCTACATTCTATTGAACTGAGCTTCTATTTTTATTTTTTATTTTATTTCATAACACGAACAAGAAACACTTACAATAGTAAGAGTTACAAGATAAATAAAATACTGAAAGATAGTTTAATTAAATAATAAGTTATTACAATAAAATTATAATAAAGTAATAATAGTAATAATAGTAATGATAATAATAACAATAATAAAAAAGTAATAGTAGTCGAGCACAACATATCTTAACTTACATCAAGAATCGAGAAAAAAAGGAAGCAAAGAATAAGTTGCGCAGGAGATTGAAACATCTTCACACCCTTTAGTTTTTTTGTATATGAATTTCAATGTATATCTTTTGTTCCACCATTGAGATAAAATGGTCGAAGTTGCATTGCTCTGAGTGCATTTTCTGGTTGTATAAGTAATACCAAATAATAAGCAGAAATTTAATTTTAGCACAGTAGCGTGATCAGTTTCATCATCATTAGTTACTATCCCAAAAAGTTTTTCTAAAGGTGTTAGAGAAAAGGTGGAGTGGTATTTCTTGTTAAACCAGTGAATAATTCTATCAAAGAACGTTTGAGACGAATAGCATTCCACAAAAGTATGGGTGATCGATTCAAGTCCTCCACAATAAAAGCAATTGTTTACGTCTTCTAGACCATATGTACATAGCTCCTTATTAGTAACAGTTAATCTATGAATCAATTTAAAATAGAATTCTCCTAGTTTGTTCTCTCGGCATACTTTTCCTATGAGATTAAATATTGATGGCCATTCTATATTCTCTAAGCCCCGTGGCTTTGACGGTGGTTGCATTGATGTAAAGCCAATAATAGTCCTTAGATTTCATTTTATATAGATCAATAATTAACGAAGGAGACAACTGAAAGGTTGTATCATCATCTATAAATCCATTTCTTGTGCTTACAGATCTAGATTTTTGAAGTAAATGTTTAGGGATCGCCGAGATCACTTGTAGGTAGATAAAAAAATTAGATTTTGTGGGGAATTTTGTCTGGAATGCATTAAAGGACAATAATTTTCCACAGTTATCTAACACGTCATGGATAAAAACGACACTTTTCTCCTTCCATTCTGGGTAGAAAAAGCGCTTTCCGTTGATCAGGATGTCTTTGTTATTGAAGATAATTAAATCTTATTTATTTAATTTAATCAAGTTTCAGATTACAATTAAAAAAAATCTGAGGTAGGCTTAAAACAGAGTACAAGACTCCTTAAAAATAAGCCACCTATATTATTACATCATAAATATATCTAAGAATTAATTAAGTAATGGAATTATCTAAAAAATTATATTAAAAAGAAGACAATGATTATGTAAAATACAATGTAAAAATTAGAAAAAATCTACATTAAACTTATCGTAATAAAAGGCCTTCAAATTCTTACGAAAGATTGACAAGGTATTTGACTCTCTTATACTAAGAGGTAATTCATTCCACAGGCGACAAATCCGAACAAAAAAAGAATTCTTAAGAACGTCAGTCCTACTAAAAGGGACATCAAGCGTTAAATGATCAACATTCCTAAGCGGTTTGGTACAAGTGCGAAATGATACATAATCGAAAATGTTTAACTTATATATATTCATAAGACACTTAAAAAAGAAAACTAAATCATTAATTTCTCTGCGATACTTCAAAGGTAATAAATTTAACTTACTAAGGCGCTCGTACTCAGAATAATCCCTTCCAAGAATGAATCTTGTAGCCCTGCGTTGAACTTGTTCCAAATTGTTGATGTTTCGTTTGGTATGAGGTGACCATACCACGCTAGCATATTCAAGGCGCGAACGAACCCATATATAAAGTATATATATAGTATATATAAAGTAATTTCTTTGTACTAATATCATTTATGTCCCTGTATGTTCGGTAAAGGACATTAAGCATTCTTTGAGCTTTCGAGGAAATAAGATCAACGTGATTATTCCAGCTTAAATTGTGGCTAACCAAAACCCCCAGGTCCTTCTCAACATCAACACGGTCTAACTTAATCCCACCAAGGTAATAGTCCCTATCATCGATTGATCTTATACGAGCCACCCTTGAACCTTACACTTCTTGGCATTAAACTCCATTCCCCAGATACAAGACCACTGAAATAGCTTATTCAAATCATCCTGCAATTTGTCGCCGTCATCCCGCCCAAGAATTAAACGAAAACACTTTGAGTCATCAGCAAAAAGGGGTAACGATGTTTCTTTTGAAATTGCATCAGGCATATCATTGATGAAAAGCAAGAACAGTAAAGGCCCCAAAATTGTTATAAGGTCCTAAGTTCTTGGAAATTAGCCAGTATTTGTCTGTAGAAAAGTGGAATTTTGGATTCCTTCAAAAATTTGGAGTCGTAATTACAATGAAGAAGAAAATTGAGACCTCCATATTTTTGAAAAACGTGAGTTGGAATAGATTTCCATGACTCTATCTCAATTTCGTCCATCACTAGAAGTCTTGAAATCCAGGCTAGCCGTAATGATTTGAAACGGAATGTTTGGATTGGGAGCACGTAGGCCTCCATTTCTGTAATCTTGGCACATGACATCTCTCTTAATTTTGTCCTGTTTCTTATTCCAAATGAAGTTAAAAAGGGACTTCTTTACTTTGATGGTGTCTTCTGCATTGACATCTAACATAGATGCTGAATAAACCAACTGAGAGATCCCCAAACTTTTTTACGATAAGACATTTACCGAATAACGAAAGTTTGCGACTTCTCCATATATCGAGTTTCGTGTTAAGATTATCAATTTTATTCAGTACATTTTTCTTATTGTTTCCTTTATCATTGTATGAAATAAAGATCCCAAGAACTCGTACAGGTTCGTTCACCCAATTCAAGGCTAGCGGCTTGTCCTTATTAAGCCTCCATGACCCGAGCCATATTGCTTTAGTTTTTCCCATATTAAGTTTAAGACCAGATATATTGCCGAAGACATCAAGAACTTAAATTGCATTAGTAACCGACGTTACGTTTTTTAAGAAAAGTGATGTATCATCGGCAAATTGACTTATTTTATGTTCTGTTTCAAAGATTTTAATGCCTTCAATATTTGTTTCTTGCCTTATGCGGGCTGCCAAGATCTCTGCTCCCAATATAAAAAGGTAAGGGGAGAGGGGACACCCTTGTCTAACTCCTCTTGTTAGTTTAAAGTAGTAAGTTGTATACCCATTGTGCAGAACAGCACTTTCAGTATTGGTATAAAACGTTTTTATCCAACGTTTAATGTTACTTCCAAAATTAAATAAATCTAAAGATTTCTGAATAAAATGCCATTCCATGGTATCGAAAGCTTTTTTAAAATCTAACAGAAGTAAAATCCCAGGCATGTCTTGCATTTTTGTTTGTTCGAGGATATTTTGTCCTATATAACGTCCTTTAACAAAGCCTAACTATAATATAACTATAATATAAGTTGTTGTTACCAGATCAAATCACTCTCATATCTTAAAAAATCTCAAATGAGTCAATATCTGAAGTCTACTTTTAAGTTTTGAATTTCAATGTGTGGTCACCTCCTGAACTCACGCACTCACTCACTAGCAACTGGCAACCAAACTTTGAAATTCAATCTAAGCCAATTCACGTTCCTTAATGATCTCAATATGTTACCATTACAGTGTTCTGTGTTTTGCTTCACATCACTTTAAAAAGCAACATTTGAAAAACAATGCAAAGTTGATGTTCTTATCGAGGGACTGGTGGGGCAACTAAATTCTCTGTTCCATCCTTGCAAAATTCTCTGATATCCTTATACAAGTATTCGGCACGTTCTTTGCCCATACCGCTAGGGGAAATCGTAGGCGGGAGCTCTCCTCTAGCGGGGGACTACTCTCGCATTTTTTAAGATGTTTATGGCCTTTTCCTCCGAGTACCAGTACTCTTTGCAGAATATAATGCCTGGGCGATCTTTGTGAAAACGAAAATGGTAATAAGATTTGATTTGAGGGAATTTCTTAAAGTACTGCCCAAGGTATGTTGTCCCGTCATAGCAGGGAACAAGCACAGTTCCATTATGAAGGCCAACAAGTTCAGCCAGATTGTTCAACAGCGGTGGCAATGTCAAAGAGAGAGGAAATAAACGTTCGTCTTGTTCTCTGTTTTAACAATCCAAAGCACCAATCAGTGGCAAACTTGGTATGACCGGGTAGCAGGAAGTTGTATTTTATCTCCTCGTGAAGGCCGCTCATCACTCGCCACATGTAATACCATAAAAAGGTAGAGTTTTTGTTTTGTGCTCCGCAACTGTCCGCATGAAGGCCTGCTTCCTTTTCGCCTAGACCATGGCGCTCAAAGAAGTAGTGCACGTAGGAAATTGTGCTGTTCACTTGTCTGGGAATGGATTCACAACATACGCCAAAGATTGCACACTTGCGAGGAGTTTTGAAATATATAGGTCCTGGCTGATTTGGATCTGTCGGGTAGTGTAATTGCTGCGCATAGTCATAGGAATAGTGGACAGTGCCATCGTATGAACATGGTGCACATCCCATGTTAAAATCAATATCTTGCAGGTACTGACGAATGTTTTCTTTTGATTGTCCACAACAGTTTTTGTAAAACCCCCTCCAGCAGCGAGTCGAAGATGCGCTTCCTACGCCCTGACAGCTTCTGCTTTTCGAGCTTCCGGCAGATTAGCCGTTTTTTTTTATGTTGTTAATGCGCATGCTCGCAAACGAGATATAGGGATCACTACAAAATAGGGACAAAAGTTGTTAACAAAGGTTCGTTGTTAACTTTGTTAACTTGTGAACTTTTGTCCGGGGAGTTATTTCTTTCTTCTTTATAGAAGCAATATTAGGGCAATGAGGATATGGTTGGTTAAACAGGTTAGGATTTCAAGAAGCTGAGCGTCACATCGCGCCACTAAAATTTTTGGGGAGCACCCCCGGACCTATTGTTATTTCCCTAGGGTATTCGAATGTCATGAAGTTGTCATTATTAAGTTGTTTTTAAGTTTCAATATCTCATGTTACGTATCAATCTTTCAAATTTGTTTTTCAGTGGATGTGTCGGAGACGTTCTACGCTCTTTGCGTCTTATGCTATTTGTTTCCTGTCGAGTTGCACTTGGGCCTCTTTTATTGTTTCTGTCTTGTTGATCATGACTGTTGTTGTATCTTTGTTCGCTTTTTTGAGGTTTATGGCAGAGTTGTTTTTCAACTCTTTTAGAGGTATGACCTCATCGCATTGGAAGGCTACCATGCGACGGGACCTAAAAAGCCACATGGGGAGTCCGTGCAGGTCTGTCATTACGTTTTTCTGATTGGATTCAGAAAATTGTGAAAATTGGCAGGAATGTTCTGCGATATCTCGTTAAAGATTCCATCTTGGAAATCAACACTCACTAGAAGTCGATCGAGACGTTACAGACACACAAAAAGGGAAAATCGCTCAAAGACACGCTCGTAATTGGAAGGCTACCATGCGACGCGACCTAAAAAGCCACATGGGGAGTCTATGCATGTCTGTCATTACGTTTTTATTAAGCTGATTGGACTGAAAATTCTGAAAATTGGCAGGAATGTTCTGCGATACCTCGTTTTAAAAAGGTTGTCCGGCATTTTTTCATTTCGTTTCTGTCACAAACTTATTGTTTCTTCTATACAAAAATACGTATAAAGGGAAAGTTACGCACATCTGAAAAATCAGCAACACCGTTTTGGACGGCAATCTGTTATAAAATATTTCGAATGTCAATTGCGTTACTCTTTCCGGTCGTGATAATGAGATAATAAATGCGGCTGTCAATGGCTTACATTTCATCCATGTATATGCGTATTATATAAAACAGCTACAGACACACTTCACGTGATCAGTAATATGAGTGGTTTTAATGAGCTCCACGCAGCTATAAAGCGTAGCGAATACAAGCTAAAATTACAGCTTTGACTGAGTCAAACTTCCCATATGACCAAAAATAGATCGCCGGATTCACCACTCTAATGAAATGAAATGAAATGTTTATCGCGTCACTCTTTCCGGTCGTAGATTTTGGCTGTGTTTTCACGAGCGATTTTTGAAGTCGCTTAGTGAGTGATAACTGGAAATCTCGTGAAAAGAGTTGGTTTTCCATGTCACTTAAAGTTAAGCGAGTCAGCTTAAATTAAATTGTTAAATTTAAGCCACCAAACCGCAGGTAGCTAAAGCGAGTCGGCAATTAATTTTAGCTAATGAGAAGCAACTTCTGGTCATTTATCTGACAAGGCTGTCAAATCGGAAATAAAACATGCGTTATATTTTCATGCCTCGCTCGTCGCATGTTTGTCTCTTGTTGTACTGGATGTGGTCCAACTAGAGCGTTTGCCTCTAAATGGGAAGTATTCTCGCCAAATATTGTAAGGTATAGTAGGTGCCGGCTGTCTCATTGCGTCGTGTGGCGCAATTTCTGCTAAAAATAGCTCAAGACGTCTTTAATATGGCTTTGCATGGGGCCAACGCTCCAGTTTCTTTCCGTGATTATGGCTCCTGGCAAAATATGTTGTTTTGCTCATTTACATTAGATTCGGCATATGAGAAGGGGCCTAATTGGATTGTATTGTACAGTGGGTCCCATGTAAAATGGCCACCGGGATCCCGCCAAGATCCCGACGGGAATCCCAGCGGGAGACGGGATCCCGCCGGGAATTGGATTTTCCGGCGAGAATCCCGCCTGGATCTTGCCAAAAAAAAAATTCCCGCCGGGATGTAGGAGGAAATCCCGGCGAGAATCCCATTGATGCTTTCGTTTCCCGGCGGGAATCCCGTCTCCCGGCAGGATCCCGCCGGGAAATCCATTTCTCGGCAAGAATCCCGCCGGGATCTTGCCAAGAAAAATTCCCACCAAGACACACTTTCGTTTCCCGGCGGGAATCCCATCGACTGCCGGGATCCCGCCGGGAAATGAATTTCTTGGCGGGAACCCGGCGAGAATCCTGGCAAGTTGCCGGGATCCCACCGGGAAACCTGAAAAAAATCCTGTTTGAGATTAATAACGGCACCCAATATCTTGGCAAACTTAACGAGAAACGTCTTAAATCCCGACAAGAAAGGGCTGGTCTTGACAAATTCTTTTCAGATCTCGATGCGTTAGTGCTGCGGTGAGATTAATAGTTTGGAAGACAGCGAGACTAACGAAATACCCGATATTGACAAGATCGTCGCGCTCTGGTGGACGTTTTTTATTTATTTAAGATAGCGAGGTTGTCATGATGAAACTATCAGAGTTTGGGAAGTGTTGGTGGTATGTTCAATGAGGTCAGAGGCTAACAGCAAATGCAGCGATTTATGAAAAACGATATGAAGATTGTTGGGAAATCGAAGCTAGCATGCTGCCGATCTTTTTTTTTTTTCAAAACTTGTTTTATTTGTCTGAACTAATAAGCTGCACTTTCCTTCATCGGACGGACTTTTATTCACATCGCTGATCATCAACTTCGCACGGATATTCCGACGACAAATGACTTAACGTAGTTCTGTGATTGGAAAACCGGCAGTTCTTTTAGGGTTATTATAATGTCTTTGGCTTCCACAACAATAGTCCATTTGATGTATCTTACCTGATTGTTTTATAGTTTAATTTGTGTCTCTACAACAGAACAACAACTTCAATCTACGCGTGATGACTTGCATGTCCCGAGCCGCCGAGGCTGGTGAAAGTGGCGCGAAAAACCCACAAAGATCGTGAATCCGGCGTTGTGATTGGTTGATTTCAATTATCACGGATGGCGCCCGGCTTGCGTAAGATAAAAAAATTCTGAAATTTTAACCACTGTATGCTCGAGAAAAAAACTATCGTCTTCATAATTTCTTTCCGAGGCAAAAAAAAAAAGTTAAAAAGTTAAGTTCATTAAGCTTGTATCCTTAATGGTAGATGCTCAAATAATTTGGAAGGATTGCAGTGTACGCAAGAACGGACCCGGACTTCAGACCGACGGCGAATACAGCTCAGCTACCTGAACAAACACTGAAATGCGAACAATCAAGGAGTGTAAAAAAGGAAAGACTATTTAGAAATATTAGATGTTGTGGATGAAGTTACTTTGAATGCCGAATGGTCGATGTTAATACTGACATGCCGCCAATTAGGATCATTTTTGCCGTGTGGAAAATCTGATCGTCGCTGATTTGAACTTGCTATCAAGAATATTTAAGCTTATTGTTTGCAAGATTTCATTTGCTCAAGCATTCAATGTGGAAAGGTAATGACTTTTGTTGTTCATTCTATATTACACTTAAAACCTATAGGATTGTATTTTCTTGTATTAAAAAAGGAAGAAAACAGAAAAACTGAGCTTATGAGCTTAACTACCATAATTGGCTTTTTCTGTGTAAACAAACTTTGCACGTGATGTTGATTTCACTCAACAGAAGTTATAAAAATAGTTGTGACGTTTTGCGACGTTATTACTCATGCGCGAAGCGGCATGAGGTAAGGTTTCGGCTCCGTTTTTCTTGTTATTTTTTGTCACGATTTTGAGTGCAAATTTATGCATGCATATTTTAAATTGTGCATTTCCGGTTCATAGCTTTGCCCTTTACACTTCCGGTTTAGTGACTTCCGGCTACTCTCACTTCCGGCAAAACATCGTTACTGAAGTGTCACGACAGTATCTCCTACAACCCTGCTCACCTTATTAATGTTCATGTCAGGTATATATTATTTTCACAAGAATGATTGGCTTCACTGTGGTACAGCCTTCATTAAACATTTAATAGTAACATGGTTTACAGGTACAATGACTGAATGAAAGGAGTAACTCTTCTCCATGTCAGACGTCTTGTTATCGTGTTTAAATATTAAAATATAAATTGCTTCTTTTCTTATGGTACATTGAAATATAAGACAAATATTTCTTACGCATGCGCATTACAAACATTTTCCGTCATTTGGTCTTATTAGTGTATAAGTCAGTCCTGTATTTCTCCCATCGAGGTGAACGTTGCTTTTATACACAGCATACAACCTGAGGCCGAATTTATCGCGATTCTGTAGAAATAAGAGCTATTTTTAATCAGAATCCTTCCGAAGCAAAAATGCCAAACATCGATAGTAAGGAAATTGTCAATTTATACCCCTTTTTTCTGCCGATTCTTTACAATGCCTGTGTCGGAGCAGTCCTCGCTGCCTGTGGTGAGTAATTTCAAGACCTTTTTAAGGAAAGAACAATAGAAACACACGGGAAAACGGCGTCGTTACTGCAACCTATCGGATTTAAAAAAAATTTAGACTTTGGGACTGAACTTCTGTGGATAATGGACTGTGGAATGCGTGTCATATTAATGTCGATTTTTACTGATTTCACTGCTTTTAAAAGTAGTCTTCAAATGTAACAGAAATAATTCACGGTTTGGGAAGTAACAGACGAGTGTGGATTTAATCGGGAATCGATAAATTAAACATGTAAACCGAGTACAGAAAAAAATTGGTAGCTTCGATCAACACGTCTTGACACGGTCCGAAAGGCATTTTGGTAGGGGTAATCAACCAATCACATCACTGAATTTATTCACAAGTCTTTTCGGAAGGAATCGCAACACGCAAGATATCAAGGTTTTATGTGCGGATATTTCAAGATCTGGCGCATTTTTGTTCAAATGAAAGAGTTAAAACAAAAGGTGGGTTGTTAAAGTTACTGTTTATTACATTTTAATATAACTATCTTCCTAGATTTTGTCATTATTTGACTTCCTCGCGGGCCTTTCCAGTATGGCGGCTTTTGTCCATGTTATGTAGTCAACCAACGCGTTCGCTTCCTGATCCGATATCTTGTCGGTTTTAGCCAACTATAACATGCCATATGTGCAATCTGACGCTTTATCTTTCACGCAATCGGCACAGCCTTTTATCGCGCAAATAGACACCTTAGAAAAACAAACAAGTGGCTACAAGTATAAACTCAATGAAACTTCAGGACGCTTCGAAATCTTATCATAACTTAAATGACACGCACTATTTAGAGTTTCTAAATATAGTCACCCTTATTTTAAAGAACATTGTAATTGCATTTCTGTAATGCCTCAACTGAAAAATAAAACATTCACTTACAAACACTCATTTCACAGTAAAAAAAAAAACGTTCATGAGCCTCCACTATTTCTAACCACTTCTGCAGTTCGCAAATGAATTATAAAACCTTCATACCTTAGCCATAACGTTCTTCATTAAGCAAGACTCCACTTTCTGTTCTAAAGTGAACCTCATCCGTTCCTCCAATAACTAAATGTCTCGCGGAATAATATGACATTATTGCGTTCTACATAAAATCTTTGTCGCGTATGTACTTTTCGGAAAGATTGAATATTCGATTTTACTCCCCCCCCCCCCCCACCCCACCCCTCACCCCGCACATTGAAGCTGCGGTGTCTCTATTGCAATCAAGGCACTCTTGACAATTAAGCAAACTCAACTTCACGAAAACAGACATATACATGACATAATAACAAATACGTTTCACAAACCCATAACGAGCCAACAATGACAAATTATCTACACTATAACAGAAGTACACAAACCAAAACAACTTGAGCAACGACACAACTTTTGCCCCCTTCCCTTTGCCGTCTAATATAAATCTATCCTAACCGCAAAACGACAGAAAGGGGTCTCTATAGGCCTTTCATCAACCTTTCGATCTTAGCAAAACTAAAACGTTTACTACCGCAATGCCACATGTCACTGACAAAATGACGACGTCATGACCATTTTCCCGCCATTTTTCACGTGCAAAGAAATAAAACGACAGCCTCAATTTGTTTTTACCTAGATCTGTTCAAGACCGCGTAAAACAATATAAAACTACGCCCATAATAAACACAACCAACAAGTGGAATTACTTCGGTCTAAGAATTAATAGTACACTACATCCTCCAACATGTATCTAACCACGAACCTGTTCCCAGACCATTTATAGAATATTTGACGTGACTCTTCACGTAATATAAATATTTTGAAACAATTGAAAACTTGCCACAAGTCGACTGCGAAGCCTGCGAGAGCGCGACGAAGCCACGAAAAGCGAGCAGACTTTGACAAAGTTTAATAAAATTGTAGTGCAAAGATTTGCACTAGAAAACTTATGAAAAAAACGACACCATATTCACATACAATAGGCAACTTAAGATCCACCACGACAGCATTGCATTGACGACCACGACCGGAAATGAGATTCACGCGATTTTCCCGCGAATTTCGTGACTTGTCACTTTTCTAATCTTCTTTCATCCTTTATCTTTTGTTGTTACATTTTAGCTTCTCTTTCTATTTTGTTCGTGCTAATTTTTTTCTTTACACTCATTATGAAATGTATTCTATTTGGCTATTTCAATTTATTTCGTTCATATTAGAATTGCTCTCCTAAGCCCCAAGACAGACATCGTAAAGGCCCGTTTACACAGGCGATTTTTGTGGCGATTTTTACGGCGATTTTTGCGGCGATTTACGCGGCGATTCCAAATCGCGCGTGTAAACTAGCGGCGATTTCTTGGCGATTTCGTGGCGATTTGTCGCCACGAAATCGCCGCTATTTCGAACTTGCTCGAATTTAGACGCGATTTACCGGCGATTTTTCCGCTGGAGGGTGACAAAAACCTACTTTGACGTACCCCCCTCCCCCGCAAGGGTGTTTTGTCGCAAACATGGCGGACGCTGTTTGCACACCTTCGAAGTCTCCAAAAAAGAAAGGAAGCAAGAAAACTTGGACGGCTTTAGAAGAAGAGTATATAATTAACCGTTGGGCAGAGAAAGAGTGCCTCTTCAATACATGTTCACCCGACTACAAGCGGTTGGAGAAGAAAATCACTGCAAGAGTTGACTTTCAGCGAGGATTAAAGACATTAAATGAAAAAAAAAACTGTACCGATTACCAAACACACTGCAGCTATTTGAGTCGCCTCTACGTCTATTTCAATATAACCATTCATGTCACATGTTACGTTTTCATTCGCAACAAAGTGGCACAATTGGAGATATGGTGCTGTCGTGCTTTGTGTTAACATATCGCATGTGCTCTGCGATGACCGCTGCAAAAAGGTCATAAAATTGCCAAGAAATCGCCACGAAATCGCCATGAAATCGCCGCTAGTTTACACGCGCGATTTGGAATCGCCGCGTAAATCGCCGCAAAAATCGCCGTAAAAATCGCCACAAAAATCGCCTGTGTAAACGGGCCTTAAGAAAGATATTAGAAAGTTTTTTTGCGGTGTTCCATTTCTGTGTATTACTGATAATAAGATAACAAATGCGCCTGTCAATGGCTATTTAACTAAAGATTTAATCTACCCCAAAATAGCGTTCATAGAAGCCACGAACCTCTTCGCATCCGAGGCCATATGTAGAATATTTGAGGTCACTCTTCACGGAATTAGTAATATGAGTGTAAACAGTTATGATATGACCCGACCGACACACTTGCACTAGCACGCCGGAGTCGACCCTTCGCGCCCCAAAATAGCGTTCGTAGAAGCCACGAACCTCTTCGCATCTGAGGCCATATGAAGGATATTTGAGGTCACTCTTTACGTAATTAGTAATATGAATGTAAACACTTCACATACCATGAAAGTTTATGTTCAAACCATTCTTTTTATTAATCAAAGTTCCTAACAAGACTTGTCTTTTAACTATTCAGTTTCAACACAACAAAAACTTACACGACAATATTGTAAGTTCAACTAAACTTGATAAAAAAAACTCGTTTTAATATGCATAGATGGCAAACCCGGCTGATTTCCTCTGGCTCTTAAAGCCATCTTGTTAATGCGCTAGAACGTGAGGTTAACAAAAAAAAATTTAATCTGAATAGTGCCTGGCAAAATATGTTGTTATTCCTAATTTACATCAGATTCGACATATGTGAAGAGGCCTAATTAGACAACCTCGTTCCCAGAGCGAAAAACCGTAGGAACGAGGTTGCTAATTCGTTTGCATTATACAGTGGATTTACTTTTGCGCAAAATTAACGTTAATGTCCATTTTTAGTAGTCATCTAATAGCTTTCCGTTTTATTCCTTAGATTAAATAAACAACAACATTTAGAGCAACAGAAAAGTCTATCCGATAAGAGAAATAAAGTGGAAATCTATTCAGTGGTTACGAAAATAAACAATCCAACAGAAAATGGTGACAATACAGAAAAGATATACTTACCAATTGTATGATCTCTTTCTATAGAAAGACCTAGATCGAAAATTGCTCGATAGGTGTGAATAAGCGCGACATCGCACTTTTGGACTCGCACCGCTGAAACTCAAGCGTAAGGCGTGACACTGCTCTGTTAAAATTATTATGAAGCGATCAAAAAACAATTACTCATTGCCAGATTAACCACATCTGTGACAGAAACCGGAAATTCATAAATATTTAGTATCCATGAAATGTATCAATTTTACACTTTTAAAACATTCGTTTATTTATGAAATCCTTTAGCATGATGATCACTTTGCCAACGTTTTTCGCTATACAAATGTCAGACAGCGCCTAATATGTTTCTTTACAGTCCTCTCAAGGTGAAATACCCTGGGTGCCAGAGGTTTTTATTTTTTTAGTGAAAACGGCTAATTTGAGCGGCGAAGCCGCGGACCTCTGGATCCAGGGTGAAGGTGAAAAGGATCAATTTCGAATCACTCTTGATCAGATGAAATGATTCTCTCCACTGCACTCCCGTCTCCTTAAACTTCTTATTGCAATACGTTGGCCTCTTACTAGACAACAAAGTTTCAAAATCATACTTCATATATTACACATATCTGAGGTGGTGCTTTTCAGGCTGCTCGCTGAATTCAATGTGAATGCTCTATTTTTAGCGTAAGGGGAACCTTGATAACGTATTTATTAATTTATTCTAAATGTTTGAACTCAGGTATATACCTCATAATTTAAGCTTCTTCACAGTCTTGCCAACAATTCAATGTTTCTCGAAGAAATGAACTGCAACTCGCAAAAATTGACTTTTTTTTAATTCTACCCGTCTGTGCAAACACAAATTTCATGTATTTCGCCAACCTATTTCCCTCTTCAGTCTTACTCCTCCATTAAGGGCCCATTAACCGATTTCTCCGCGCGTTGCTAAGGAAGTGAAATTTCACTTCCGGTAAATGGCGTCAGTCTCCGCGAAAAAGCCATTTTTATCGCGCGAGCCCGGGAAATTTAAACAATTAAATGGCTCGGAAATTGTTTACATTTTAGATGTTGTTTCGTTATGTTTCACAACATTCAAAGTAAAACCAAAAACAAAATATGAAGAAAACAGAAAAACTACCCAAAGAGCAAAAGAAAAACGGATATAGTTAAAGAAATGCGACATAAAATGAGGAGAAAAGAATGCCGAAGGTAGCGAAGAGGAGACGAATTTGTTCGGAAGCGTCCTCTTGTCGCTGGTCGAGCTTGCCTGGAAAAAACGATAAAGCCTGTCAAGTGAACTTCAATTCAGAGCAAGATTATCGTTCTAAGTCAATAAGTATTGCAACACAGACGGAATGGCAGTCAGGAGACACACCTGTGATGGACGACTGTGAAATTTCACCGGAGAAACTACAAGATGCTATCAATGGCGCAATTTTGCCGACCTTAGATGTTGCAGATTCACCACAAAAAAGTTCCAGTCCGGCTAAGTTTGATAAAGGTGAAGAAACGACTAGCGAAGTGAAGCGCTTGATCAAAGAGAAAGACCACGAACTTGAAGAACTTACAAAAAACCCTCTTTATGTGAAGTCTTCAACCTTGGTTATTTCCGACTCTGAAGTTCTGCGAGATGCTGTTCTCAAATCAAATAAATGCAATGGCTGCGGAAAAGCAGGTACGCTCCAATTTGTGAAGGAAACGGAGGTGCATACAGGCATCCTAAAACTGGACTACATTTGTTCTGAGTGCGATAGACTGGTTAGCCTGACTTCTAACGATGCGGTAATTCGGACACGCACAAAACCAAAAACCTTCCTGCCGAACTACATCCTTTTGACATTCATCGTTTGCGGTGAATATTATAAAGATTATGAGCACATTATGGGAACGCTAGGAATTGGGCATTTCACTCCACAACAGTGGATACGGGTGATCGAGTGGATAGCGCCTGAAGTGGAGAAAATAGCAAATTGGAGCATCCAACAGGCCAGAAAACAGATCAAAGCGCGCGGAGAAGCTGACAAATTAGAGGTCATGTTCGATGGATTTTATCTCACCCGCGGTCATTATTCCAACAATGCTTCTGCCACGATGCACGATGCCAAAACGGGAAAGATCATCGGGTACGCCCATCGAACAAAACGTGGTGAAGGTGCGAACTGGGAAGGAACGTCGGGAGGTGCAGAGGGCAACATGCTGGATGAGATCCTGGTAGAGCTGATCGACAAGGAAAAAATGAAGATCAAAAAGGCCATAATTGATAAAGATGCGGCATGCCATGAGATTATTCTCTCTAGAAGTCCTGAAACAGACATCGCATACTGTGGAAACCACACCGCAAAGACATTCCACACGGATCTGGAACGTGTGAAGAAGACTCAGTGCCAGGTAAGCTACGTTCATGCGGGCCGCCGAGGGAACACCTTAGTTGTTTTTTTGGGGAGATTTTTTTTCGGTGGGGGGGAAGGGGAAATTGTGCAAGAAAGTGATAGTGCACTAATGCTGTCTCTTATGAAATAAGTATACAAACATACAATCAAACCTACCTTTAATTTGAAGCCCGTGAAGTTAACTTCATACAAACAGTGCTGCAAAAGTGCAAGTGTGGGAAGATGTGTACTTGATTTTTTTCACTAAAACGTTTAACCACTTATTTCATTTTGACAGTGTAAGAGCCTTGGCCTCCCAAAATGACAGACGCCATGATCATCAATGCCAAAAAATGTTTAAAGAATCTGACAAAGTGTGATGAAATCTATTCATCAAAGGATCCAATGGGAGATTTTGGAAAGGCTATTCTTAACTACTATCAGCACTACACGGACAACCATTCATCAACATGGTGCAGATTTCACAAACAGGTAAAAAAAAAATAAATAATGACATAGACTCTGTCAGTATTGGTGTGCCTGTGTGTGTGTCTTGGGTGGAGTATGGTGGTGGCTTTCACTTTCAGAAAATCCCAAATTTCAACTTTCCTGCCCACTGGGATGACTATTGTATTTTGCTGATCACATGTGGGACTCAATGGATTCAATGAATCAATTAATAACAGGAGTTATTACTACTTTTCACTTGATTCTTGTAATCTGCATGAATTAGTTATAAATATTATTAATTCTTGTTTTTAATGTGAGGTCATTGCCGCCATGTTGAATGGCATTAACAAAGGATTTCTAATTAGCTTCTTTTGTTTCTGTCATCCAATATAGCCTTTGTCATTTGAATCTTTTTGGATTGGTTGCAAACTGTCCATACATTGTCATTCCAGGTAGATGAAAATGGAAAACCTTATCAGTGTAAACATACATTCAGCTGTCCCAACCAGCTTAAAGAATTTAAAGCTGTACTTGAGAAAATGGCCTCCCGACCAGAAGAATACATCACGCATGATGGGAGAGTAACCAACAATATTCCTGAGGGCTATCATGGCATTGCACTTGCCTACAGAAACAAACAAATTGACCTTGGTTCTATTCATTACAAATGCAAGACAAACATGTCAATACCACACAAGGTAACTAACTTTTATTGGACTCCTCCTATTATTACATGTATCATTACTAAAAAAGTACAATTAGTATATGTAATCAAATGGTGACGAGTGAAATTAGGAAATAATTTCATGCGTTTTGGCAAAATTCTTATAATTATCCGAGCCTTTAGGTTCGAGAAATTATTAGAATTTTGCAAAAATGCAAGTGAAATTATTTCCTAATTTTACGAGTATACCATTTGATTACCTTTTAATATTATGGGTGACAAATTTAGCTCACAATATACAGAAAACATTGATATACGAAACGTTGCCATAGCAATTTTGTAATTTCACATGTGAAATAATAGATTAACACTGAAATTTCACGCCACAATTAAGGAGTAATTTGTCACCTATGATATTATCATTAATGTCATTATGATATTGATATTAACTTAATGCAAAAACTACGAACTTAGATGACTATTAGAACATTAAGAACATTAAAATGTGAAACCTCGCTAAAATCATTTCAAGTCAACTTCATGAAATGAAAAGTTCATACATGTACAGCTAATTTCTACTAAAACAGTGGAGCACACTGTACATGTTGGCACAAAATATATTGAACATGTGCAAACTACCTTTGCAAGGACAGAAATGACACAATTTATGACGTGTGTAACATTACATCTTTATTTTAGAACATCGGTCCAGTGTGGATTATCCTTTTGTTCATGCTTCTGTCTATCCCGATGCCACAGAAAGCGGTTGAGTATGTCTTACAGAGACAAGAACAATATGAGAAGGACATCCACAAACGAACATCACCAGATTACCAGAGAAAAAGGTTAATTGTGCCTTTTGTAGTTAATGTGACTGTTGAACGTATATTAATATTTTTACTATTATTTAGGGAAAATAAGCATGAAAAGCAGTCAATAATGGTATATTTACCCTATCATAGAAATGAATGCAAGAAAAACAAGATGAAGAGGCATGAGCAGGAGAAGGATTACATGAAGTCGTTGAAGGCTGTTTCAGTAACCACGTTATACAATCAATGTTCTGATGACAGTGATGACAGTGAGCCTGAATGTAGTGACTGTGGAAATTCAGATAAGGAGGATTCCGATCCTACACATTCTATCTCATTACCAGTTGACAGCAGTGATGATGAATTGGCCGACGAAATGTCTGATCAGCCATCCCCTCTTTATTTCTTTTATGATTGTGAAGCCACTGGAGGATCGGTGTATAAAGACCACATTGTTGAGATTGCTGCTGTGCTTCAGCCTCTTTCTTTCAATGTGCACAGCAACCTGCCAACAACTTTTCAGTCTCTTGTAAATACATCCAAGAGAATAGCAACTCCAGGTAATAACAACATTTTAGCAAGTTCTGATGTAAGAAGAAATTCATAGAGTCATTACAATGCGATAAAAAAATTCCATTTTATTAACAAAAATTTTCTGGCTGCAATTGAACATATCCACAATTTGACAGTATTTGTTACAAAATATGTTTTGTTCCACAGCAAGATTTTTGTTCAATTACCTTAAGTCTTTTACTCTTCACAACTGCAATACTGTATAACAGAGCTTGTACAACAATTCTATTTTTCTTTCTTCCTTTTCAGTTGTGAAGAAGTGTGGTATTAAACAAACTGACCTTTTGAACAAGCCCAAACTGTCTGAAGTGCTTCCCAGATTTATTTCCTGGATAAAAAATCTGACCGATGAAATTTCAAATTCAACAAGAAGAAAATATTACCCAGGTACATGTACAATGTTAATTTAAAGTCAAACCTGTAATTCAGTCTAAGGTTTGGTAACATGTACGTGCAATATACATTTGTAGCAAATTTCTTTTAGTAATTGTGCAATAACAAAATTTATAAGCCAGACTGTTTTATTGTGAATAGAAGAAGACTGAACTAATGTTGCACAATGCTGAGCATGTTTCCTTTAATGTAAATAGCTTGATAAAAAAAATGTTTCCTTTAAAAGGGAACAAGATTTTTGTTTAGCAAAGATAACAGTGCCTTATTACCTTTTTTAGCACTTCTAGCACACAATGGTTTTGTGTTCGACTTTCCCCTACTGTTTGCGGAGGTTGACAGGCGTTACCCACTACTGACAAATAAGTTGTTCAGCCACATTTGCTTTGGAGACACTTTAGCAAACCTGCGAACTGTAAGTTACAAACAAACAACATGTTTTTAGGGTAAAGGAATTTAGTGAATGTGTACTGCAATTCCTTACTTTGTTATAGTTTGCCATGCATGTATCTATATTGTGAACATGTACATTGTAATGAAGATAAGGTAAAGGTGAGAGTGAAGTGTCTTGCCCAAGAAATTAACATACATGTATAACGACCCCGGCCAGGGCTCGAACTCAGACTGCTCGATCCAGAGTCCAGCACACAAACCATAAGGCTACTGCAGCTCCCACAAACATGTAATAAAGTATGACTTTTTTTGCAGTTAAGGAAACAAGGAAAAGTATCTTTAGACAAGAAACAGAAGCTTGGGATGGCAGCACTGCACAAGCTCTATTTTCCTAATGAAGAGTTTCAAGGTAATCATTTCAATCATTTTAAATTTCACACCAGTTCGAGTTAATCAGCAAAACACTTACAGTGTACATTGAATATCAAATCACAAGTAACTTATTCATGTGAGATTTAATTGTTGAGAATAAATTTGCTAATGTCAGTTACTATACATGTACATTTATGTGTATTGCAGCCTGACTTAGCTGACATGTGGGTTTTTACTTTCATAAGTTCACATTCACTGAATTACTGTAAGACTTGCCACTTTTCAGACAGAATTTAATTTTGTAGCCCATAGGGCACTGGAAGATGCACAAGCCATGAAGAATGTGTTTTGTGGCACAGGGCTTAAAGATCTTCTCTGTCGTTATGAGCCACTTCTCCACACTGCTCTTGAGGAAAAGCGAAATTTCAAAGCTATGGTGCAGACCAGGGAATGGAGCAAGTCTCTTCTCCTGAAAATGGGACGTACCCTGTCTGGAAACATGGCACGCAAGGTTGCAAGTGAGGGATTTGACTTTTGTCGACTGCAAAACCTGAGTGAAAGGCTCAAGGAAAAGGAAAATTTCATGCAGTTCCTTAAAACAAAGGGGTTTTCTCGTATGTGCTGCCAGAAGTTAGCTGGATTCTTCTTTAAGTCATAGAAGGGATACCCAACTACAAATTGTTTTTAAAATACAGTATTTACATTATTCTTTTTTCAGTTCCCAAAAATCTTTACAGTAGTTTTCTAACTATAGAAGGAGTTCACACAAGAAAAATATTCTCCACAAGGATTGTATATAATTATACTTAGCAATTGACTGAAGGATCAATGCATGATTGACAAATTGAACAAACAGAATCTGTAATTAGATATTGTAATGCAAGGTAGTTGTGAATCTTGAAATTCCCTCATTCACAAGTCATTTGATGGTGTCTTTCACATTTAATTTTGACTGTTTAACATGGATGCAAAAATTCTTGACCATAATTTGATAAATATCTTCCTTGCAAATGACTTGCCTGAATTCACTGAATTAATTCATATGTAATTTTACTAATAACAAGTAAATTTGTGAGGCTTCCAGCTAGTGAATAATTTTAAAAACAAAAGGAAATGCCTAATATCCAGGATTGGACATAGCTGGGAGAAAAATGCGCCTGTACATAGGTTACATAGGTTACAAAGTTTACTCAGAGGACAATCCTCAAACTGTGTAGCCACAATGAGATCCAGATTCGAGTAAATAATTTATGCTACTATACATAAATAATGTTATGTTCATGAGACAAGAAAGTTACAAAAAAAATCACACTGTCAAAAAACATTAATTTCATATTTGTAATTTGGTGTGTATATATTTTTGACATTTTTTAATGACAAAGTTTCTTCAACGGTCAATGGTGTCTGTACACATGTACATGCTGAGCTAATGGAAACGTGGCTGTAAAAAAACGAAACAGAAAATGACTTAAAGTAGTATTGTAATTCATTGTTTATTTCATTTGTAAATATTGTAAATAAATTAATATGTCAGCTAAAAATTGCACGAGGTGAAAACAGTGACAGCAAAAAAATTACTATTTGTGACACTAGGAGTGATTTCCTTGCAGAAAACATAAAGATTGCATGTAGCATCGTTTAACATTAAATTGTAGAAGTTACTATACATTGTACATTTGTAACTGGGGCGATTATTCAAGAGAACCTGTAATTTCAGCAAATTGTGAAAAGTCAGTCAGACTCAAATAAATGTTGTACGTTCTAAGCAGGAGGCACGCCTTCGCCAATTAAACGGAGAGATAAACAACAAGAGTCAACGATGCATCAACTCTCTCTCTCTTTTCCACTAAAAGATGCGCTTTATAATAATGGAGGCTAACATTGGCTAAAATTCACAAATTTTGCAAGGCCTTTAAGTACTTAAGCTTATATACGATTTATCCCAGCTTCTGACATTATGTCCTTCCTTGCTTCCCCGATGACGAAGCCCCTTTCCGCCTATTAAGAGTTTTGTCCTCAAAATGTACTTTAAACTAAGTGAATACAACTTAATAATCATTCTTACCTTTACTGGTAAAATGTTGTGGAAGTGGATGTTCCTGATGCTTTCATGTTCAGTCTCCGACGACTCCACGTGTACTTGAATGAAATTTTGAAGTCCTCGATCTTGTTTTGTTTTTTGTCCCAATTACATTTCTGTCCACAAACCTCTCCACGTACTGATTGCCTTTGCTCACAAAAATCCATCGTGTGCTTCGATCAACCGGTAAAATATTGTGGAAGTGGATGTTCCTGATGCTACATGTTCAGTGTCACGTACGAGGACTCCACATGTACTTGAATGAATAAGTCGTCTTGTTCTGTATTCTGTGCCATTATTTCGATTACAAGAAAGGCCATACGTTAAATGAAGTCCACAAACCTCTCCTTTGCACTTTTTGCCACCTGCTGAATATCTTTGCTGACAAAAGCCAAATGAAACTACAAATTTTCCTGCCCTTCGCGTGCTTCGATCGGGTCCCGCTTCGATCGATCGTTTCCATCTGGTCGAGTGAGCTGCGCATGCGTTAAAAGAGTAACTTCCGGTTGACTTGTGGGACACTTCCGGTTTTCTTTAAACTCCAAAGGAAACGTGGTTTTTCACAAAATGCACTTTTCTTCATCGAGCTACCATTTAAACCACGGTTGGAAACAAAGCTATGCATTCCTTTTGAGGAATCACGTCTTTTTCAGAAAATTACGAATTCTCCAAAATTTTGCACTTCTGTCAAAATTTTACCTTTTGGAAATTAAACACAATCTATGCATAACGAAAAGAGAATATAAATTAAAAAATTAAATTGCTGAACGAAATCCCGATAAAGTAATACGCTAAGAAGCCTTTACATTTTTTCGAAATTAGTCACGTGACCATGGGCGTGGCCTGATGACGTCATCATTGGTATTGGCAATAAGGAAAAAGTTAAAATCCATGAAATAACTCTGATATGACTAAATGTGACAAAGTTATTTTACAAGAAATTTACCTTAGCAACGGGTCAAGGAGATCAGTTAATGGGCCCTTAAATCTACACGTATTTTCAAACTTTCTCTCAATATTCGCTATCCTGCCAAGAACCATATCCAGTTGACTAGTACGGCTCCCGTGTTGTCATCATGCTATAATAAACATACGCGCAAGTCGCCTCGTCTTATCCCACCCCATCTACCCACAAAGCCATTCAACACTCCATCTCTATGCTATACCTCCTATAAATCTAAAACACACAATTTTTAAACAAATAAAATTATATATTTAACCCAACTGTGACAAACAAAACACCCGCCAAGACAAACACGTCAAACCCATTCTAAACTTATCCTACTTTTCCCGCCAAAAAATACACCTTCACATATTACCTAGAACATCTTTACTATATTTACCTATCCAAGCCACCCAATCTTTTCGATCACCTCAATATCCGACTCAACGTTTCCGGATTCCTTATTAATCGACGTTTCAAAACGGTTGATTTATATTATACCAGACTACATGAAACAAATAACATCTTTACCATATTCACTATCAATTCTTCTTTTTTTATTAACCTCACGTTCTATCGCATCAACGAGATGGCTTTAAGAGCCCTTTGATTGAATTAAGTTGTTTTTTTGACACGTCCAACACAAATCCGTTGCTGGGCGCATAATTAAAACAAAAGGACAAAGTTGGTTCCATAAATCACAGAACTTTGAGTATCCAACAGCGGTCTGACCATTGCTTGCACATATTTCTGAGTACGTTTTCCATAGGCTGTGTTTGGTTAATACAGAAGGTAGCAGTTTAACATCAACTCTTTTGAAACCGGGAACTCGTCCAGGGAGAAGGAGAGCTTGCTGCTCAGCAACGTTCAAAATAAATGTCACAACATTCTCGACAGTTTCTGCTGAAAATGAGCTACTCAGTAGTTGCTTTTTGTTTCCGTGAGAACGTAAAGTCAGTCCATTCTTCTTGTAGTGTTTTACCAGGCTACAAAATCTCGTCCGGCTGATGCAATGTAAAAATAAAAATGTTTCTTTGCAAATTCTTTTTCCATGGAAAAACAAAGTCATCCGTGTTCGCTCGCGGTGCTTTTCAGATCTTCCTGACACGCTGATTTCACCGCAACTCAATGAACTTTGGATGGCTCCAAGAACAACGAGATCAAGCTCTGTCGAGGATAGTTCGTTCGACTGTCTCGAAAGTCACCCAGTGAAAGAGTAGTACTGCATGCCTTCTCCCCTTCACCAAATTTGCAATTACACGTATCAGCGATGAATTTTTTAACCTTGGCTTTCTCTGATAAGTCAGTGTCTGGAATATCGATGCAACTTGCGATGGTCTCGCCGTCATCTCCACTTTCTGAGCTACTGTCGTAGAAAGGTAAGTCGTCAGCATCTTGATCATCTTCATTTTCTCGTTCTCCGAAGTACAGCTCTTCAACTCTTTCCAAATTTTCAAAATCTTCCGAGGTTAAACTTATCGTGCAGGACATTTCGTTCCGAGAACATTCCATTATTGTTAATTTCTAGCGGCTGAGAGCTCTTTGTTTGAGTATCCATGACAACACAGAACAATAGTCACGCAGTTGGTTTATCAACATGTTTTTGTTTTGAGATAACACAACAAACTTATGACCTGAAAGCGAAAACGGACACTATATCAACGGATTGTAGAAAATGTTAAAACGGAAAGCTGAAAACGTTAAACGGTTGAACAAAATCATTAAACGGATAGCTTAAACTCGTGACCTTTATACGTTTAAACGGTTGAACATAACCGTTCGGAGTCTTTTGAAAACGATTAGCCCGGTTAAAAACGATCGATCACAAGGATTCCAAAGTAAACAGAGAATGGTGCGTTTTATAATTTAAGCGACGAAGTTTCGTAGATTCTGTCCAATAATTAAAACAGTCTACGAAGAGTCGCTTTCACTGATACGTTCATTATCGAACGGCAAAATGATTCTTTCGAACGGCTCGCGGTGAATGGTGACAGACAGACTGACGGTATAAATTCATAGACTACGCCAGCAGTCCGTGAGAAGACAAAGTAATAGTACTACTCACGCTCGTTTTACCATTTATTTGAATCGCGGAAGGTTTTGACTTCAAGGCCAGGGAATGACAAACGTGATTTTTTTTTGAGACTCGCACGCGAAATGTAAACAAGCGGCTCGGAGTCCCAAGTGTCATGCAACGCTGATTCATGTGTCAAATTCTTTCTGCACTTCATGTTTACTTATTGTTGAAATAAATCTTGAATGGAACTAAAAATTATAATCGAAATCAAAGACAGTAGGGAAAGTTTGGTAGCAGAAAAAAAAATAACCCTTTGAAGTTTGTTGTAGTTGTCGGTAAAAAAAACGGGGGCATGCGGTCCCTTGGGAAAAGTGGTTAAGTGCACCGAATTTGCATATGTTAAAACGGTAATTTGAAACCTAATTAAAAACACGCTGGCACAAGCGAAAGTCACAAGTATTTATACATCTTATAATATTCATTAATAATTCATAAGGTTTCTGTCCAATCTCTGCGCAGCATTAAGTTCACGTGAACATACTTGTATACCCGATAATAATCCCAAGTAGTTGAAAGCACGGGGAGGGTTTGAATAGTCAGCAGGGAAATGTTGGGGTTGATGAATTAATACAATAAATAATGACCTTAATTAGTATTCTGTATATATACAGAATACTAATAGATCTATTAGTATTCTGTATAAACAGAGTACTAATGGATTTTTCTGTATGAACGATGCAGAACAGCTCGCAATTAAAATCCACATTTCATTTTTTGACTGAACTGCTTTATTGTTACAAATGTATCTTACTTTACTTGAAATTGAAATTAATAGTGCAGTTGTTAAAAACTGCATTGCTTGCAACATTCTTTACAATATTCATTGGCAAACTCCTTGATGACGACGGCAAAGTAATGTTAGCTAAAACGTCATCTGGAATATCAAAATTACTTGATGACGATGGCAAAGTAATGTTAGCTAGAACGTCATCTGGAATATCAAAATTACTTTCAACCAAGATTCCTCCTCTTTAGGACTTTTTTGTTTCCTAAACGGACGAGCCATGCTTGTTACGACTCCTCTGGCTGAGCAGCTATACCGAAGTGAATATTCAAATTTGTCTCGATTTTTCGCCCACAAAACACTATTATTTAAAAAAGAAAAGGTTATTCAGGAACAGAGTGTTACATAACCTTATCCACGTTGGTGTTGTTTTAAAAAACAAAAGCTTGATCATTAACAGTGTGTTACATAACCAAATCCACGTTGGTGTTGTTTAAAAAAGAAAAAGCTTGTTCATTAACAGTGTGTTACATAACCTTATCCACGTCGGTTTTCAGAAACAATAGAAAATGTTTGCATAACAATGGAGTGTAAAATATCATAAGTACTTTACAATATTCGTGGCGATGTTGTATCGGATTTACAATCTCGAGCCGAACATCGCCACTCATATTGTAAATAGTACTAATTCAATAAAGGTTGCTTTGGCAGTTGGTCATTGGTAATTGGGATTTGGCATTTGGCATACGGAACACAATGCAGTGCTTCGCTTGAGTGACCGCCAAACAATAGCTTCCCAATGCCCAATTACCAATGACCAAAGCAACCTTTATTGAATTAAGTATATACAGACTATGCGCTTCTACAAATTTTCTGTTTTCTTTGTAGTTTCACTTACCAAATTAAGATTAAGCTTTTTCAAACTCTCACCCTTCATTTCCAAGTATTCCACCGCGCTAAAATATCACAGAAAGTTTGGAGTGTCTTCGGGCTGGGAATAAACATAAGCCGCGTTTGGTTTAGCGAGCGTTCCATAGATCCATCCGCATGATCTCCATCTAAGTGAGAAAAACATTCGTTGCTTGATTCTTACTGGTTTTAAGAGCGGGACTGTTGTCTGGCTTGAATCTCGCTCGTGCCTGGCCATAAATTTTCGAACGGGATAGCTGGAATATGGCCCGATCGGTCGCGCTCAGTCAAGCCATCCAAATAGCATCTGTTCTTGCTTAATTCTCGTTTGTTTGTCTCGCTCGTGTCAGCCGAATCATCACCAAGACTGTCATGTTTGATTCTCGCTGATTAGCATTTTTTTATGGCCTAAATCTGGCTGGCGTCTCGCCGAGAATTTTCGTAGGGGGCGCGCCATTGATCGCACACTAAGCGTGCTATCGACCGCACACTAAGCGTGCTATCGATCGCACACTAAGCGTGACATTTATCGCACACTAAATCTAAGCGTGCTATCGATCGCACACTAAGAGAAACAAAAGATTTTGCGTGTTAAGCAGGATGTCGCTAAGCGCCGGCAGCCGGCGAATTTCGCCGGCTGAGAAAGAGGCAATCGCCGGCCGAATTTTGGCCGGCGATCGCCCGATGAGGACAACAGACGGTTCTTCAATTCAAAGTTGCAGTCGTTCGATATCAAACGATATCGTTTAAAAAAAAAACGTTTACATAAATACCTGACTACCAACGGTATTGTCAGTATTGAACAGATAATGCAACTGAGATAATAAAGTTTTGTTTTGAGCACTTGTCTACCGCGTTTGTTTGTTTCTTGAACCGCCATTTTGTGAACACAAAGCTAGCTTAGTAGCCCCGCATGTAAGATGTTGCGAATGACTGGGAACAAAGTTCGTTACCAGGTCCCTTAACACGAAGAGCGCGAACGAAAATTGCTCAGCTTCTGTATTTTTTCCGGCAGTCAATCAGGTCAATTGCGAAAACTTCCGTCGTTCCAACGTTGTTTCTACGCAAAAAAATATATTCACCGATTCATTATGGCATCACCAGACGAAAATCCACGAAAAAGGAAACGCGATCAGGCTGATATAAGAGGATTCTTTGGCCGAAGGCAGCAATGTAATTAACTTACAGTTCAATTAGACAGTGCAATATAGTAGAATATAGTTTTGCAATTACTGCGAGTGATGTTTTTTATAAGCACCATTACAATTTGCTAAGATGTATTTGTTTTAGCTTACTTTAAAAAAAACATTCAGTTATAAGTTAGAGACAAAAGTTTAGATAAAAAACATATTTAGTGCCGTGATTCAACTGTATTGAATCCTTAATACTTGTGTTCACTGCTGTGTATTGTTAATGCATAGTTGTACTACTTTCACTTCACACCTGGTCTATCAATATAAATAGTAAATTAAGCTTGTTCTTAACATAATGGCAATGATCCAGCTGTTTCTCAAGCACTTGAGGCCGATTCTACTGCTACGCCGCCAGTGACTGTGTCTGCTATGCCTGTGACCTCGACTTCCGGTGCAAACGTGACCTCTACTTCTCACACAACAGCGCCCACATCATCACAGCATTCGATCCCTGCAACATCTAAGCCTCCCACTCTCCCATTTTCAGAGTCACCTTCAATCAATTGTAGCCGTGAAGTTAGGAGTATTGTAGACAGGGTGTTCCCGGATGTTGATGTGAAGAAGGTGCATCATCGTGATTTGTGTCTAGAAAAGGGAAACTGCATTTTGAAAGCTGGTGATAAATTTAAGCATGAGTGGTTATCACTCAAAGCTAACCATGATGGAAAATCAAACGACAAAAACAGTGTTTTTGATGCAGATGCTGGCCTGTGGCGGCTTATCTACATTGGAGATAGGGGAATGTTTTGTCTTTTGTGTATGAAACACATGCAAGGGGAGGCTCGTCTCGCCCCTTTCTGTGAAAAACCCTCCGTCCGTATGCGGCCAGCTACCCTGGGAGATCATCTATACAGTGCCAATCATAAATCGTCATTACATTACAACAAAGCTTAAGCGTGATTGCCCACATATGATAAACATACACTGTGTTTGTTACAAGCTGGCACTGGCTTGTGCGGATGTTGATCAGGAGTTGAAGTATGTTGACCACATGGCGGCGATAATTCGACAGCTGTGGCAAAGCATGGAAAACTCCTCAAAGCGCACCAAGGCGTACATGAAGACCCAATTGCGGTTACACGATTTGGGCCTCAACAGGCAAACGAAGAAGAAGGTTTTATTTAATAAGTCTTAATTCGTAATTATATTATATAAATAGTTTTTAGCTTCAATTTTTAACTTTTCTGATTTGTGTAGTATTATTGTCAGTCATTCGTTTAGTTTAGTTAGATTTTAATTTGCAGGACCTGCGTTGATAGCAGTTTTTCTAAACTGACGCAGTCATCCTGGATAAATATGTTCTTTTATTATTATTATTATTATTATTATTATTACAAGTGAAACCGGAAATAATATATTATAATTAATTTAACATATTCGATAGACTATAGTCCAGAAAAGAACTTAAACAATGTTGAAGAAAAATCTGTGCCATTCAAGTAAATCCTGCAAATAAACATGTGTACACCACATGGCCTGCTTTTCAAAGGTGCTAATTGTGGTGTTGTGAGGGTTCGTACTAAATATATAGAGTTTGAGGGGGCAGCAATGTAGTGCGAATCGCTTTTCTGATGCAGTCACGCAACGTGCGTCAATAAACTTGACCAAATTATCCTTGCGAGAGACCTATTGTTCTTCTGTTGTCTGCTGAATAATAGACTTGTTGAATCTATTTTCGCCTAGAAATAATAGGGGAACATTTGATTGACAGCAAAATTTGCATCTTCGATCGACGTGTTTCAATGGGCGCAATTTCGTAATGTGTGCTTACCCTTAATAGTAAATAGAGGTTATTCAGCGTAAAGTTGTGTAATACGGCTGAGTATTTACTGACTAGTAAAAATGCCCAGCTGTATTACAGACCACAACTTTTTACTGAATGTTTATTATGCAACAGAAATATTCTCCTGAAGGCTAAGTTTTTGTAGCTGTTTTTCCTAGTGCACGGTCAGAAGAGTGTAATAACGTGTCATATTTGCACTTGTTTTGGTGCATATTTGTAATGTCAAATGCTACATGCATGTTGCAAAATAACACCATATACATTGATTTATAATCAGCAGTATTTAAAAAAAATACATATTTATTTAAATTTCAATGATAATACATTAAAAAGACTTTCTGACACAGTAATTGATTTGACAAAATGTACTGGTCATTATTATAAAACTATTCT
The DNA here is from genome assembly GCA_022457155.1 of Cladopsammia gracilis. Lineage (NCBI taxonomy): Eukaryota > Metazoa > Cnidaria > Anthozoa > Scleractinia > Dendrophylliidae > Cladopsammia > Cladopsammia gracilis. The sequence goes on from JAJGOT010000137.1 coordinate 212,287, forward strand.
CACTTTCCTTATTTTCCCTATAGGGCGATCTTTGCTGACGTCATTGTTTACATTTTGTCTCATTAGCATACGAATTTCCGTAAAGAAGACATTGCGCTAAATACGAATTGACTTCAACAGTTGAAAGAGCTTGTTAAATGTAGTAATCTACCTAATTTTTAGCTCTTTGCATGTAATATTTAAGAAAATATAAGCTATTCAAAACTGCAAAATTGCTGGGTGGCAAAAGCGCTAATGAGCCCATACATTCTTTGTAAAATTTAGAGTTTTGAAAACAGCATTGCACAAAGAGTATCTAGTGTATCGGGTTCAAATTTCCAGAGAAAGCTAATTGTAGTATGCCCTTTCAATATTCAGAGTTGATTTTATTGTAGCTCGATTAGAAAATGATGCACATATGCTAATGAGGCAAAAAGTGTAAACAAAGATTGCCCTATAGCATTTCACTCACGTGGTCTGCAGCTATGCTAGTTTATTTGAACAAAACATAGTGTTTGCATTGGAAAAGAGTTCAATCCCTACAGGATTAGTTTGGGACACCAATATGGTCGCCGTTTTATTGTTTTGGGACACCAACATGGCCGCCGTGACGTCATGTCACAGTGGAAACACTCTATATCAACCAGTGTACATTCACTTGGAAGATGACAAAGCTTTAGAAAAGAGTAAGAACATTGTCATGATGCTTAAACTCTCTATTCTGTATGATCTGGGGATGATCAAACCGTACATGCACATGTATATGTATATAACCAATTCACTAAGAAGAATGTCCTATCCATCAAGTCTTTATTACTTTAATTTACTTTATTACTTTAATCCATCAAGTGTTTATTACTTTAATTTACTATTTGTTTTCATGTTTTTAAGAAAGAAAGAAATCCAGTTTGCCCATGTTTCAATGTACATGTACCTCAATAGAACCTTAAATTTTTGCACTAATCACTGGGTGGCCTTTTTCGCAGCACCCAAAAATGCTATAAATCCATTTGAAATCCACAGATTAGTTATAATTTTCCATACTAAGTTTGAAGTCTAAGAATTGAAGTGCAAACGGATTTTAAAATATTTTAAACATTTTTGCATGACATAAATATGCGGCAAATCATACAAACTCACATGTAACATACTGTAAGTTATATAACATCAGCTCACATGTACACTCTGCTATACAAAGCTGTATTTACACTGTACATGTACAGGTACATGTAACTCGCATACATTACATTGTGTCTCTTAAGAAATTTAATTATTTCTACCAGCTGCTTCTAAAAACATGCTTTTTTTTGGTAGAAAGAACTCTGAGTTATAACACATGCTGCAAGATTGGGCATTATTAAATAAATAAAATGAAGAACAGATTATGGCTCCATCAATTCCAAGCCCACTCACCCCCCCACCCCCGGCATTTGTCAGGCATTTTAGAACTTTTCCTTCCCAAGGGTGGGGTATTTACCAAAACAGGTCAGCCTAGGGGTGGGGCATTGTCAAAACAACCTTTTCTTTCAGATTTTAAAAGTTGACTAGTACAATGCTTAGTTTTTTTATTTTAAATTTCCTGATAAACATTGTTTGGGCCACACACTTTTCAAGTGAACCGGAGCAACAAGCAACAGACCCTTTCAAGTGCCACAGAAGATAATACATGTATCACGGTAAATTGTTATGATGTTGAGGTCTTATTTACCAACATTTCTAAATTCCAATTCGATCAAGAATTTTAGAGGGCCACGTCAGAGTCAAACGTTTTGCGGAAACAATAAATTAAACACAAATATTTAGAACGAATGAGGGAACGGATGTAAGTAATACTGAGGAAAAATGAAAGAATTTCTAGCATCAATAAAGATCCATTTATTTGTGAACAATTATTGCTGTCACCATTAATTATTGAAATAATTAATTATTAAAATAAAAATTTTGATTTTGTCCCTCGGCATTTGCACTCTTTCAGAAGCCCCACCATGGGGATTTGTACGTACATGTATAAGCTGACCCCACAGTGAGGCATTTGCAACATTAATATTAAAAAAAGACAAATGCCTGATTAATGCCGGGGGGATGAGTGGGCTTTGAATTGACGGAGCCATTTGAGGGGGGGGGGGGGGGGGGGGGAATGAGCAGGTTTGGAATTGATGGAGCAATTACCTTTATTCAACTTGTTCGTTCTTTGAAATGTAAACCACAACATGTACATGTGACTGTAGTCTTTGAAAGTCTAATTACCTTAGGAGAACAAAAATAAACAAAACTTCAAAATAGCAATACAACTTACTGTAGTTGATGACAAATTTAATTCTAGAGCATGATGCAAGATGCAGACCCTCAGGTTTTTGTTTTACTTCCACCTCTAATTTCCACTGTCAAAGATCTACTGTACATGTACATCTTCGCACTTGAAATACAGTGAAACAGGTGAAAAGAAAGGCAATGAAACATCTTTCTAGCTACAAGTCATATTTAAAACCTCTTATAACTTCAAATGTGGACAAAACAGCAAGCTTAAAACCTTACCGTATACATGTAGCATATGTATTAACTTCAAAATTACCACAAAAGCTACTATCGAGCTGATATCAGGGCATAACATGTCAATAATTTTGATAGTCTATAAAAATCGTATCTAATGTTATCAGTCATTTACTTTAAGGTGAGCTTCTGTAATTGTTAAGTGTGCAGCAACGCGCCATGATTAACTTTAGTTATTTGCGGGTTGCTAATATATTTTGTTTTATTATCTGAAAATAAATTGTTGTTGTTGTTAAATAGATCGTTGTTGGCGAACGCGGATAAACGAAGCAGGATCGGCTATGTCAAGACTTTATTTTACCGATTTTACACTGTAATTGGAAGCTCAAATAAACACAAGCTGAAATGAGAAACTACTCTTTTCTTCCAATAAAGTGATTCATTTTCATGTCAAATCATTTTACGTCTTATCAGTGATTTATGCATCTCAGTTTCATGCTACTTCTTGATCGCCGCCTTCTGTCACACTGTGTCACGCTGCTTCTGTGTCCTGTTCTCATAAAACCTGATTAAACTCCAGCGCTTATCAATTTTAACAGAATTTAACAGCTTTTTGGGGTCCATCAAGCACTGAACAAACCACTGTTTATCTTGGTTTATCATTTCTTAAGGTGATTATTCGATTCTACATTGAATAACAAACCACTTAGTTGCTCAGTTTTTTTTTTGTAAGTTTATTGCCGTTAAGCCCCGGCTACACGTTCTAACATTGTTATATAACATTTTTTGGTTCAACAATGTTAGAACGTGTAGCCGGCATGTTAGATGACGTTTATCTAACATTTTTTTGTTAGAAGAATGTTTTGATTTCGATCAAACACGGTTTATGCTTCCATAGAAAAGTCGTTCGAGCTATTATTAGTTTGGTTAATTTCGTAGCCATGAAAATCTTGTGATTATCGACTTTTATCGACAAATTAAACCTGTCGATTGACAATTATCGACAAATATCGAGTACTGTCGTCTTAATATCGACTACGTTTTCGATGATCGATTATGTTACGCCCTGTGATATTTAATTTTTTTTCAGCGCTCAGAGTCGCAGACTTTTGCCAATCTGTTTGTAATTAAGCTTAAGCTTAACAAAATAAACGCTTTAACAATAATTTTAAACTAGTTAGATGTGCACAATATCAAATAGAAACTAATAATCAATCGCCCCAAAAGGTCTAAAATAACCCTGAACCCTGTCCAGTTGGACATTAGGTTGAAAGTTAAACTTACTACATGTAATTTAAAACTCAAATCACTTACCTTTTCCAGCTTTTCTTGTCCTTTCCAAGTTTGAGAATCTCAGGCTTTCATCGCGACTGGCACATGCATGACCGGGGAACTACATATACACTCTAAGCAGACTTCTTTGCGCTATATCGTAAGTTAGCGACGAAAAGGACAGTTTGTAAAGCAATTTCGCCAGCTTTTTGCCACTAAACAGGACTCTGAATCGACGAAATAAAATAAATTTTCTGTGATGACGCTACAGTACACGCAAAAATGGCGGAATCCCGACCTTGTCGTGAAAACTCGAACCAGTCCTCCCGCTGACCATCTCCTGCAAACCCGAGCAGGGGAGGGGAGGGAAGTGGACCAAAGGGGAGGGGAGGGGAGGGTGGGGGAATAAAAAAAACCAAACCCCTGATCGGTATGAAAGAAAAATGCTACAGAAAAACTGCCAACGCCATTGGTAAGAGGTAAGATAAAAACCACTTATGCAGATTTGTTTATTGTTCTAAACTGAAAAGTCGCTGAACAGGATCAGGAAAGGATGGATTTTCAAGGTCTTCCAACGTGTAAAACTTTTTTTCGTCACCTTCATTTTTACTAGAGGAGTAATAATCGCCTTTTTTATACACAAAAATAACATAATTTTAACCTGGGCGGAAAAACGGAGATTTATTTAAGTCAATAAAAATGTTTGATGGTTCCAAAAAGTTCCAAAAATCAGTCAACTTCCGTGCGTTCTGGTCACGTGCTTCATGACGTCATACTGATGACGTTCATAAAGAACTTATTTTTAGACTTATATCTACCAACATACGAAATAATTTAACTTTGCATTTCACCCTTACAAAGATACATGTATACAAAGATACTAGTCCCCAGACCCCTATTTGCTCTTGTGTATAGCCCCCTTAATTTTAAAAATCCAGAGTAATAATGGGCATGCGGAAATGTTGCAAGCTAATGCCTTCCTTGCCACGTTGGCTGTATTTGCATTCATCAAAGCATGTTCCTAAAAAACGTTGAAAGGCATTTGGGGGCATAGTCACGTGACTGATGACGTCATCGCACTTAGTCAATTAAAATAGGTATTTTATAGTAGTTGCAAATAGCATGTGGTGTAGTATCCTCATACACTCAAAATTGACAGAGTTATTTGGCATCGAAAATTTTTCTGGTGCAAAGGGTGCTGGGAAGGTTCTTATTATAATTATAATATATTATTTAATTATCAGCAGTAAAAACTATCTGTATGCTATACAGTTAAAAGGAACACAGGGCGCCTAGGCGCCCTGTGCTTTTGATGCATTAATGCATTATTATTATTATTACTAGAAGTAATCACAGATTAAAGTGCGTCTCCTTAGGCACCTCGTGACATGGCATTCGCATTTCAGGCATGTTTCTGGTTCTTTCTCAATTTCGGGCCGGCTTGTTTAAAGGGCGATGAAGAAAACCTAGGGTTAATTTATTTTTATTCTAATAAAATAGTTTATAAAGGGAGATTTCATTTAAAGGGTATTTTTCTTCTGGTTTCAACTTTGGTTTATGTAGCTTGAAATTAGCTTTTGAAACATTTATAATTAGAGAAAGTGATTGTTGGGTTCAATTTAATCCTGGGTTAACATTAATCGTGGTTTGGACATCTGGATTCAAATCATTTCATTTCAGCACCTGTTAATCAACCTCAGTTGTCAGAACACGTCCCAGTTTTTTAATCTACACTCTGTTATATAGGTGGGGGTTTATTGTAGTATATCCTAGAGTAAATGAAACAATGATCTGTTTGATATGAATGAGAATTATTTATTAAAATAAAATATATGTAAATTACATACATAATTAAGACTATTGTGTCACTATAATGTACTTCTCTACTGCCATTTCACTTAAGCTATGAAACAAAGTTTAGTTGTCTGACTATTATACCAAAATAGTAAAGGTATTTAAGAGTGTTTTGACACTGTAATTGTAATTTGTACTTAAATATGAAATAACTGTAACATTTTTCGTTTCTACATTTATGACTATTGTGATGAAATGATTATTATTTTGTGTAAAGAAATAACTTACTGAAATCAATGAATGTATTGTCAAAACATTTCTTTGTTTTAACAAATAATTTTAACTAAATCTTGTTTAGTCTGCAATTTTAAGAAAATGAACTGTAACTTTTAAACGTAACTGGTATATAAATTCACTTTGTCTTAACAATGATAATGCTGGATCTACCAGTTTGTAGGTCAATGTGTGAGTCACATTAAAACATATGAAAGGCCATTTAAATGTGAACAACCTCAATATTAATAAGCTTATTGTTTTGACTATCAAATGATAGTTTGACTAGTTCCAAGTCAAGAATTCCTTCAATAATACTTTGTTTCAACAAATAATTTGAACTAAATCTTGTTTAGTCTGCAATTTTAAGAAAATGAACTGTAACTTTTAAACGTAACTGGTATATAAATTCACATTGTCTTAACAATGATAATGCTGGATCTATCAGTTTGTAGGTCAATGTGTGAGTCACATTAAAACATATGAAAGGCCATTTCAATGTGAACAACCTCAATATTAATAAGCTTATTGTTTTGACTATCAAATGATAGTTTGACTAGTTCCAAGTCAAGAATTCCTTCAATAATACTTTGTTTCAACAAATAATTTGAACTAAATCTTGTTTAGTCTGCAATTTTAAGAAAATGAACTGTAACTTTTAAACGTAACTGGTATATAAATTCACTTTGTCTTAACAATGATAATGCTGGATCTACCAGTTTGTAGGTCAATGTGTGAGTCACATTAAAACATGAAAGGCCATTTAAATGTGAACAACCTCAATATTAATAAGCTTATTGTTTTGACTATCAAATGATAGTTTGACCAGTTCCAAGTCAAGAATTCCTTCAATAATGTCATCATCTGATGCACACGAAGTGTTGACAGAACAGATATCCATAAGTCTGACGAACACATTATTGTAGACAGACAGCCTCAATTTGTGGTCTGGTTTAGACGATTCTTGGACATAGAGTTTAAGGGACCATTGCAAGTTGCAACGGGTTAGTTTCATTTTCATACCGCAGTTATTGCATGTTGCAAGTTTTCCATTGACAGTTGCTTTCTTGTTACAAGAACAACAACAGTAGAATTTGTTTATGTTTGTTACCCCTATGATGTTGCCTGTGAGATCTTTCACTGGGGAAACAATGTCAACAGTTTTGACAGGATCCGAAAAGGCGTCCACCAATGAGATTTTGCATTCTTCATTTTTCGGAGTGTTTATGTACCTTTCTTGATGGGAAAGCTTTACTCTGACTTTGTCAAAGTAGTAGGTTTTGCCTTCCTCAAGAGTTCCTGCATGGTCTCCCCAAACGACAAGTTTTATGTATCCTGTTGGATCACTGATGTAGGCTTCTTGTTTTTTGACAGGGTTTGACTGTAGTACAAGTGTCTTGACACCTGATAATTGTGACAAATGCCCTTTTATGGCAACAAGTTGCTCAGGGGCAACTTGGGAGAGTGATGAAATAGACGTTATGTTGTCTAGGCGTTTGTAGGGGAAAGCAGTTGTAGTGCTGGGTGTTATTACTGTGGTCTTGTCAATTACAACATCTTCTCGGCCATACTTTTTGCTGAGGTTGTATTTTTTTATCTTGACAGGTGAGTGTTGTTGTGCAAAGGCGTCAAGTTTTTCTCTTTTATCTACTGCAAAGCAAACTGCTTTTACTACATTTGTTTGTGTTTGTAGGTCACAATTGAAGTATTTTGTGGGCCCAGACTGTTTTATGGGCGAGACAGCATGAATGTAGCACTGGAGTTCTGCTGACTCTGTTGAATAAAAAGGAACATGTATTAATTTGATAATGGCAATGGTTGTAATACGGGAGAGAGAGAACAATCTGGAAAAAACTCCACTCTACATCCAACAGTTTTTGCAGTCCTATATAAGGGCTCAAAATATTGGCCGGTCAACGGACAATGTCCGATCAGAATGGCGACTTGACCGGACAAAACCTTCCAGTTGCTGGTCATGTTGACCGGTCACATACATTCTTACACCGTCTTGAATAAACAGTCAAATCTTAATCATCAACTGATTACCTCAGTCACGTTCCAAAAGAATAAGAGATTGATTAACAGAATGAGAAGAATGAGATTGATTAACAGCTTTGCAATTGCGATTTTCTCTTTTCCTTCCATTCTACGTTTAACATCCGGGAGGCCCAGATTGATAGGCCTGGCTACTAAGCCTTGCAGTCCAAGAATAACAGGGTTTGGCGTGACTTATCTATGAACTCAGTTACCTTTACCGTCTGGAAATTATTTTGAGCCCTGTATATAGTTTTATGAGGAGGTTGATTGTGATTTTTCCAGGTGCAACAGTTAACAAGTTGTGGTTAACCATGATTGAATGGGCACTTCAGGATCTTGGTGATTGTGAATACACAGACAGTACCGAAGTATTTTTAGAGATTTAAGAAAAACTGATAGGTATGAATGGGGTTGAAACATTCAAGAATATTCTGTAGAAGTTTGGCCTGGGGTTTTGGCATTTGGTAATGGTTTGTGATTTTAATTGAGTGAAGTTACTTACCTTTTGAACTTGGAGCATCTACTGCTATTGCCTGTTGTTTTTCTGCCATTTTTGAAAGACTTTCTGTTATTGTCTGTAGAATCAAGGAGATAAAAATGAATGATATGAAACTGTTATTGGTGCAGGTTAAGGAGTAAATGAATATATTTCCTAATCTAGAGTATTAATGATTTAAAAAAAAATTAAAACTTACCACTAAAAAAAAGAAAGGAGGATTATTCTGAAGCGTTGTATTTATATGTGTAAAAACTGCTGATGTAATGTTGACAATGTAATACTTAATGTACTTGTGCAATAACGTTTGTAAGATTTTGGTTTGGTGATTGTTACTACTGATTTAGTGTTGTTTGACATTCTGAAAGGGTATTAAGTCGCCTTTCTTCCTCTAGTCTATATTTTAAATTGATACAATTTTTAAGACTTGTAAGTCTTTCAAAACTCATTGGTTCAACAATGCAAGATGAAAGTGTTCTGACTCTGCTTATTGCCACATATGAAATTCCTGCAGTGCTCTCAGATTTACCAATATCAATCCATGCCTTTGGTAGAGTTAACCCTTGGCTTTTATGTATTGTCATTGCCCAAGCAAGTTTTAAAGGTAGTTGTTGTCTTTCATGCAAACCGTCTAAAGTATAAGAGGTAACAGTTATTGGACATATGGGTACACAAGCTGGTATATTATCAATAATAGATGGACCTTTGTAGTCATCGAATTTTACAATAACAGCCATAGGTAAGTCAGGAGGTTGTTGATTGTTTGCATAAATGAAGTCAAGAACAGTTCCGGTTGCACCATTGCAAAGTCCAGCATCTGTCCACAAATTCATAGTTAGTATTATACGTGCTTCCTTTGCAAGGAAAACAGTAGGCTCTAATCCTGACATGTCATCTGGGGATGCTTTCTTAGCCACATCACTTGAGTGGCGTGCATCAATACGAGCTATTGGATTATTAAGTGATGATAACTGCTCAAAGTTATAATTTGCAACTTCTTCATTGGTAAAGTACAACCTTTTGGCATTGTGAAATTCAGCTATGTTTTGTGCTTTGGAAGGTTGTCGAGTCAAAAGAAGATTCCAGTCTTCATCATTACAGTCTCCTGTGCGTAGTCGCATAAGTAAATCTCTAAATCGAGTTTGCTCAGGGTTAAAGCCTTGAACTCTCTGATTTACTGATAACTTGACAACATGGGTAAACATCAAATAAGCTACATGACCTTGCTCTCCTACTAAACTTGATGGTCGACTATGATACAGTGGCTTATCAGCTACAGGTGGTAATTGACCATGGTCGCCAACTAATATAATGGATTTACCACCAAATATTTCATCAGTTTTGCCTGTTGCTTGACTGCAACGTCTATCAATCCATCCAAACTGGGTTTGTCCAAGACGGGAGTATTCATCAATGATAATATAGTTGATATCTTTTAAGTTGTTTTGCAATCTGACAAGACTTTGTCCAGCTAATTCTCTTTTGCTTTTTGGCCCAACAGGAAGTTTTAATAGTGAGTGAATAGTACGGCCATTTATGTTATATGAAGCTTTGCCAGTTGTGGCAGTCACTGCACAACTTTGTTGAAGGAGGTTTCGTAAGGCATTAATTAGGTAACTTTTACCTGTGCCTGCTATACCAAGTACAATAAGTAATAATGGATCTTTAGGAGAGTTTTGTTCTGAATGTGTCTTAACCATATTGTAGGCATGTTTCTGCATGTCATTAAAAGTATTAATATCGATATGATGTTGAGGCAAATAAACTGAAGAATCTATTGCTTCCTTGTTAGTGTTAACCCAAGAAGGCATTTCTTGAATTTGATTATCTGTATACTTCAGTCTGTCAGTTTGCCAGTTATAATTAGTTTGAAGTGCTTGTTGAGTCATATTGGATGTATTGGCAAATGAATTAGGTACTAGTTCCGCTAAATGCATCCACTCTTCACGCTGTGGAAGCTCTTTTGAGGAGGGCTTAATATCTGGTTCCTCTTCTGACTTATTTTCTATGTTTTGCAGTTTTTCATGCCAGTCAGGAACATGCATAGACGCATATGGTGTTTCAAGGAATTCTTTCCATTTGGTGATATATACATCATCAGTGTCTGGCTGATTGTCCCAAGCATTGTGTTGTGTCATGGTCCAGGGTTTGTACTTGAGCAACTGATATTTGCAATAAAGACCAAAATTTGGGCCCTTTGTATTGGAAGAATACACTGGGAAAACTCTGGGAATCATATTTTCAGGTTGATTTGATATTCTGTTGTTGACAACTTTGTACTTGGAGGCAAACTCAATGAAATTTAAATCCATTATGTCTGGGATGGTTTCAATATACTGTGCGCGTTTAGCATACGAGTCAAGCAGAGAGTCATTTGTTATACAGTCATCATCTGGTGTATAAGTTTTGATCCGTCGTGAACCATTAAGACTTATAGGTACTACATTTAATGATGAGCTGACTAATTTCAGTGACAAAAGATGATGCATAGTTTCTTGGGCAGAAAAGTCACGTTGTCCTAATGACTTCATTATCATTTTTTTTTGATGAGTTTTGTTGGGTTGCTATTATTGTTGCAATTAAGAAAAATAGAATTAAATGCAAGCTTTATTACAGGTGATCTTGGTTCACCTTTAGATGCATATTTGGCAAGGTACTCAACACATGCATGATAATCAATTACAACTTGAATGTCACAGTTTGCCCTCCAGCCCTGTAGCTGGAGTCGTTGGTGATTATTGAGTCTAGCATCATTCCTTTTTGTTATTATTTTTGCTTTGTACTGCACACTTCCATCCTTTGTATGAATGGGCTCAAACTCTAATTTTGTTTTAACAGAGGGTTCAACTGGAAACTTAAATATGCATTTAAGATCTGTTTCATTTTGTTTTTTCCTAAGGCAGTAGCTTGTATTGCAACGAGTATGCCTCTGCACAGTGTTTAACAAGTCAATATAATCATCATTAGAGTCCTGAGCATTGACAATGTCCTTGTGACGTCTTTGACAAGGGTGGATGGAGGGTTTTATCCAGGTACCATTATCTGGTGGGTCTGGATTATATGTGGACAACAACCAGTCTACATACTGACATATTGTCTGGGAGGCTCTTTTACCATCAAGTATCTGTTGAGTGAGTATTGAGGTATCTGCTTTGTCGGCTTTATCGATGGATAATTCTGCCATGAAGCCTTTAACAGCTGTTTCAGAGAGTGTACACAACCCTGGGTCATTATTTAGTTTTGCAACACCATGACAATGTATACGTACTTTGCCTTGATATTCAAATCTGTACCAGTGCCACTTGGCATCTAATGAATTGTACAACCAGTGCTTAATAAAGCTTTCTAGCCGTTGTGTGAAGAACCAGTCAGTAATATGAGGATTATTAATTACATTCAGACGTTTGTCATCAGATGAGGTATCACTTAGTGGATTGTTAAAAAGATCATGTAGTTCAGGCCAATGCAAGTCAGCAGAGGAAAATGTAAAAAAGAATGTTGGAGCCCCAGCATGAGTTATTATTGCTTTTAAGTCCTCTTTAGCTTTGTTCCAATAGCTGTTGGAGCCATTAATGTTACTTACATAACGCGTTATTTTTGATATAAATACACTTGTGTCATTATTAGCTGCCATTTGTTGCAGTTCTGCAGCAGTGAGATGCGCCTCTCCTGGGTTTTGTTTTAGAAACATGCCTATTTGTTGCAAAATACGTTTTCTTTGAATCATATTCAAAGCCCAGTAGGCAAATCTTGGATGAGTGGCAAAGCGGTGTTCCCATTTTCCATTTTTGTTTTCTCCAAATTTTAAGAGGTGCTTTACTCTTTCTGATAATGGTATATCTCTGCGCAGAGATGGATTGGTAGGGTCACCCTTACCATCTGGAAATAATGTTGGGAAAGCCATTGTTGCTAAAAATGGAGTATGATACTCATTTATTGGTTCATCATCTACTGTTGGCCAAGACATGAAAGTAGCCTGGGGAGACAACTGTTGCTGAACAGCTTCTATTTCTTGCTTTTGACATTCAGGAATGGGGAGAAAACTACTCATTTCAGAGTCCTCATTGTAAATAATGTCATCTTCATTTTGAGGGCCTACATCAGTTTCAAAAGCATCATTGCTGTCTATATTTTTTGTTTCAACTGATAGAAGATCACATGGTACACCATTCTCAGGCAGAGAACTTAAAGAATCTTGATTTACCCGAATGTCCTTGTAATGTGGGTTATTAATTATAAGCCACTTTATTTTCCACCTAGCTCGGTTTTCTTTGTTCTTTTCAGGGGAATATATCACATAACCCCGTTCATTACAGTGTCTGAAAAGCTGGGTGCGGCTTTGATTGTAACAGGGGAGAGGCGGGGCTGAAAACAATAGCTGATAACAATAGCAAAACAAAGGATTATATATTCCCCTCAACATATTCCCCTCAACATATTCCCCCCAACATATTCCCCTCGACATATTCCCCTCGACAAAATAGGGCGTAACAAGGAAAACACTCTAGCATCGGTCAATATTTTTTGTTTACAAAAAAGACAACTTCAGCAATCATATTCCTACGTAATTAACTTGCCGGTCGCGACCAAAAAGCGAAATGTGAATAACATTATTCAATGGTATCGTACCTCGATTCAGGTTTCAGGTCTTCAATAATGTATGACGCCTCGTTTTACGTTTGAACCTGAATATGTTTCTGCCGCTTTCCCTTGGAAAACACACCGCAACCACTCCATTGATCTTCGAAAGATGAAGGCGGGCAGTTGGGCCATGGCAAGACCACGAGTACTGTTCATACATTTTCTTCTCTCTCTCCTTCTACTCATAACGAAGTAACGTGCTCAATGCAAATTTGGCAAAAGCAAAACATGTTTACCGTCTCGCTTCGTAATGTGCCGTGATCCCAATGCGGCCTTGCGGAATCATGCTTTTTTGCATTTGAATTGAATGGAATGTTACTCTCCGAAAAATTAATATAAATAGTTTCTTTGTTTTAGAAAACCTCACAAGGTGGAAAATAAGCATGTTATTGACCAGTCCCTCGAGGATATGTGATATATTCCCCTCGTGGCGTTCCCTCGGGCTACGCCCTCGGGTACGCCACGAGGGGAATATATCACATATCCCCTCGCTCCTGGTCAATAACCCTTACGTAATGCATCAGCAACATTTTGCCTACGAACTGTCACATCTTTAAAGTTGTTGTCTTTACCTTTGACCTTGACAACTATCACAGCTAAATCTTTGGGATATCTTGGTAAAGAATGTGCTAGCTCTCCTATATTCTGAGGCAAATTGATACAGTGGCCTGAATAGCCCCGTTGCCCACCAGGTTTTATGTAAATTTGCATAATTGGAAGTGCACGTGCAATTAGCATTTCTTCTACTTGGGTTAAACCCTGAAGTTGAAATGGTACTACTGATGGTATCATGTCATTTTCCTTTGAAAACCTCTTTGGTTTCTTATCTCTGGAGCACCTTAAACACTGATACTGATTAGTCTTATTTTGGCTTGCTTTCAAGGGCCATGCCTCAAGACACACGTTGCATTGGTGAAGTGAATACTCATTAGACTTATGAAATTTGTCAATATTATTTTGTGCATGTTTCTGTTCATGAATTGGAACAGAGAATTCATTTTTCTGCCTATCATGGTCTGTTTCGGAAGCTTTAAGTCTGTCCTGTTTTATTTTGCTACTTTTGGCAGCTCTCCTTTTTTTATATGATCTCTCTCTTTAGCAAGTCTCTCCTGCTTCTTTTCATCAGTTTCTATTAACTTTCTCTTTAGATATTTCAGTTTGTTTTTATTTTGACTATTTGTGTCTGCCACTGTCGAAACATAGTGCCATTCATTTATATATCCAATAAATATTACCTTCTGTCCTTCTTGCTGAATAGCAGGATTTAAAATTGTACTATTAGGCAAATTGATATTAGACTGAGTTATGTTTATGACACAATTGAATGCATTGGCTACAGCATACATGATAATATTATCACACCATGTGCCTTGTTGTGACATTTGTTTAATATAGCCTGCCCAGTCTTCATTGGAAATGCTTTCAATATACAGTTCTGGGTAGTTGTTTAAATGGCCAATTCCAGCCATACGAACTTGAAAGTGCAAATCTGCAACTCCATAGAGTTGATTTGAAACTGACTTGAAGAAACAATCACCAGATCCACCAACATCATGTGGTTTCAATCCTATCAGAGCAAGCCTCTGAGTTAAACAATCCAATGGAGTGTCATAACTAACAGTGGTGTCAGGAGCCATACCTCCCTTTAAAGTCAAATGTTTAATGTTACAACTCTGAGGAATGCTGCTGGTTTTGACATTCAAGTTGATACATGTATGCGGCAGATTTTTAGTTGCTTGTCCACTACAACATTTTACTCTTGTCTTATGTTTCTGTGTATTTATGTAAAAAACATATTTACTAAAAAAATGATCTACACTTAAATGAGAGTGCCACCTTTTGTAACTTTGACACAAATTACTAATAAATGATGTGGGTGGAACATGTTGTCTCATAAAAGATTGTATTCTTCCTCTACAGTTTCGTTTTTTTAACCTAGTAAGGATTTTTTTGACGGGAACTCTAGATGGTTCCCTATCTCTTTTCCTTCGATAATTCACCACTTTCTTAATAGTTGAAACATTCTCATAGGAGATAGAAGTTAGGTCATGGTCATGTGTACCACTAGTATTTCGGTCAGAGTAGAAATAAGTTAGCGTTAAATTTCTATCAGTATTGGTCAAAGCCTGATCATGCGTACTACTACCACTCTTTCGGCCCACAAGTGCTGTTGTTTTTTCTGGTACAACATCTAAATTTACTTGGCGCAATGGCCACCAAATACACTGACTCGGTTTATTTGGTTTGTGACCGCAACGGGTCAGACTACGAGTACAATGACTCGGTTCAATTGGTACGTGACCGCAATGGGTCAGTATGCTCAATGGCCATAGAGTACAATGACTCGTTTTGTTTAGTACGTGACCGCAATGGGTCAATAGGCTCAATGGCAATCGAGTACAACGACTCATTTCATTTAGTTTGTGTCGAGTACGACAACACGTTTCATTTGGTGAATTCGGTATCAATTCCGAGCAGCACGATAGCAAGTTGGTTGCAGCTTGGACTTCAGGCGTTGCAAATGTTCCAGGAATAGTAAATACGTTCCTGACCAGGCTTTGATAAATCTTACCAACAAAATATTTAGAAAACATATTCTAGATTTTGAGAAAAGGATTGATCTTACCTTGTAGTAGTCTGTGGAAGCACGGCGCAGGAATGAAGGTGTGTGGTCCTTTGAAAAACCTCACCGACGAAATATCAAACAACACGTGGTAGCAACGAAGGTGCGCTTGTCCTTTGACAAATCTCAGCTATGAAATGTTAAGAAAACACGAAATATTAAGAAAGTAAGGTGTGCTTGTCCTTTGATAAATCTCACCTATGAAAAGTTCAGAAAACACGAAATATTAAGAAAATATAGCATCAATTTTGAGAGAAGAAATATCCAGAAAACATAGCATCAAATTACAACGACTTGTTTCATTTGCTTTGCTTCGTGCCGAGTACGACAACACTTTTCATTTGGTCGATTTGGTGAGTTCGGTATCAATTGCACCACGATAGAATAGGCCGCTTTTCAGGCGTTGAAAATGCTCCAGGAATATTAAACACGTTCCTAATCAGGCTTTGATAAATCTTACCAACGAAATATTTAGAAAAGAGAAGGATTGATCTCACCTTGAAAGAAGTGCACGTCTGACAGCGTTCCCTACGAAACAAAAGAAAACCAAAGAATAAATTTTGGACTGATCTTACCAGAAAACATAGGATAAATTTTGAGAAAAGGAAAAGGATTGATATTTGAAAGGACTGATCTTACCTTGTAGTTGTGGAACGTAAAGAAAACGTTGTCGAACGAGCTGTCAGAGCACGAGGCAGCAAAAAAGGTGCGCACGCAGGTCAAAACACGCGCGCTAAGCATTCGGGATACTATTGTGACGTTGAACGACGCGTTAAGCTATTGTGACGTTTCAAGATGGCGCAGATTTGGTACCGACACTTTTCTCGATTCGTTCCGCTATAGACGACGCGCTGCATGCTGGATATTGTGACGTTTCAAGATGGCGCAGATTTGGTACCGACACTTTTCTCGATTCGTTCCGCTATAGACGACGCGCTAAGCATGCTGGATATTGTGACGTTTCAAGATGGCGCAGATTTGGTACCGACACTTTTCTCGATTCGTTCCGCTTAGCCGACAAGATTAGGAAGCGTATCCTTCGTCGACGCAATTATTATTATTATTATTATTATTATTAAGGTCTTCAAAAAGCTGAAGAAGGCCTGCAAGACAAGGTGGTTGTCTTTCAACAACTCGGTCACTTCGCTTTTTGAAGATCTTCCAGCTGTATTGCTAACCCTCAGCAACTTACCAGAGTCCGATGCTATGGCATATGGTCTTCTAAAAAATATTAAAAGCGCCAAATTCATCTGCACACTGTACATACTGCACAGCGTTCTGCCTCACTTGGCTCACTTGTCCTTGGCATTTCAAAAAGGAAAAGTGAATTTTGGCCATATCGAGCCTGCCCTGCAAAGCATCAAGGGTGCTCTCGAAGACCTGAAAACGGGACAGATGCTGCAAACATTGAAAGCAGATCTAACACCTGAAGGTAAATAATTTTGAGCTTAAGATGTGTTACGTTTTATTCAATTTCTTAATTGCTAATTACTTTCTACAGTACCTGTATTATTAACTTATGTTTAGTGTATTCTTGAACTCACATCTTAGGACGATTAGCCCCCATCGTACAAGATGTCACCATAAATGAGCCAACCTACCAATGGGCCGAGGGTTTCCTGAAGAAGTATATTGACGCCCTGATAGCAAACCTGGAGAAGAGATTCGAGAAAGCACCAGTTGTGGCTGCATTCAACATCTTTAAGTTAGAAGATATCCCAAATCGCGACGAATCTTCCTTTCCAGATTATGGCAAAGACAACATAAAGCAGTTGGCTGAACACTTTAACGTAAGTTATTAGTCTGTTTGTTTAGTAATTTTACTACGTAGGAGTTACTCGTTTCACCTTTTGCTTGTTTCAGTTGTACCTAAAGTTCTTTATTATTTTGGTTATTATTTTAAATACAACTTTTTATCTTGGAAGACGACAGAAGTGTCAACCACGGGTAACGGACATTTCATGTCCCTTTTTTGTATTTAAATCTTAAACAATATACTCGTAAACACAGCACAGTTGTTCCCTGCATCTCTCCTTTACTTTGTTATATATGTGTTTTTCAGATTCATGTATGAAGAAGGTTTTGAGGCTCAAAGACATATTCCCTTTGCTAAGCTATCTCGCTGAGGTTGGACTTGCATTGACAGTTTCAAGCGCCTGGCCTGAAAGGTAACTTATATTTGACTGTTCTGAAATACTGTAATCGTACAAATGAACACTCCAAACTATTTTCAAGTAAACCAATTATACTTTATTTCCTTCTGGTAGAGGTGTCAGCTGCCTGAAACGGTTAAAGACCCGTCAGAGAAGTAGGCTGAGCCAGAAAATGTTGAATTCCCTCATGATCAGCATAAATGGACCAGAGCCATTCTCTGAAGAAGCAAAGGATCTCATCAAAGCTGCTGTCCAGAGGTACCAGAAGAAATTTGGGAAAACTATATATACAATTTCTTAGTTGCAGTAACAGGAAAATTGAACTGGTCTATCAATAATTATTTGACAAATCTGCATCACTCCTTATTCTTGCGTTCCTTTCTAGATGGTTGTCTGCAAACAAACGAAGACGTCTCCCACGAACAATGATGCCCAAAGAGAGGCAAGATGCAAATGTAGTTGGATTTCATGATCCTTAAGCAACTGGGGAAGCATCTACCCATGGAGAGGAACAAGAAGAGGAGATAGATGACATGTTAGAAATAGTGGATCAGGAATTGATTTGCCCTCTGTCTCTATCGATGGTGACAAAGATGACGGTGACAAAGATGACGGTGGCGACAGTGATTCGGACTATGGCAGCGACTTCTTTTCAGATGATGATCTTTAAAATAAATTGAATTAGTAGAAATACTTTGTACAATTAGTCAAAATCATAGCTCCCTCTCTAAAAAAATCTTGAATTTGCAAATATATATTAAAGCTGAACTCAATGTGAAATGGCAAATTAATATTATTTACCATGCTACATGTGTTGTTTTTACTTCTGTGGTATTGATTCTTAATGCCTAGAAGAGGCCCCAGATTGCACCGAGGGCATCCAATGGCATGGAAATTTTCAAAACTTTCCGGGGGAGGCTCCCCACACCCCCCTAATGGGAGGGGGTGCCCCCTCCCCCGGCGTCGGGTGAAGGCGCTTCGCGCCTTCTAGTGCCAATATACTCAATTTCAAGTCAACCGGCTTAATTACTCATGCGCGTAGCGGCATGAGTTATAAAATGGCCTCTGTTTTTCTTATTTTTTGTGTCACGATTTTGCATGCAAATTTATGCACACACATTTTAAATTGTGCATTTCCGGTTTGTAGCTTTTCCCTTTGCACTTCCGGTTTAGAGACTTCCGGCTACTCTCACTTCCGGCAAAACATCGTTACTGAAGTGTCACGACAGCGTCTCCTACAACCCTTCTCACATTAGTAATGTTCACGTCAGGTATATATTAAACTCACAAGAATGACTGGCTTCGTTGTGGTACAGCCTTCATTTATAAAACATTCAATAGTAACGTGGTGACTGAATGAAAGGAGTAACTCTTCTCCATGTCGGACCTCTTCTTATCTTGTTTAAAATATTAACGTATAAATTGCTTCTTTTCTCATGGTACATTAAAATATATGACAAATGTTTCTTACGCATGCGCATGACATACGCTTTCCGTAATTTGGTCTTATTGGTGCATAAGACAGTCCTGTATTTCTCCCATCGAAGTGAACGTTGCTTTTATACACAGCATACAACTTGAGGCCGAATTTGTCGCGATTCTGTAGAAACAAGAGCTATTTTTAATCAGAGTTCTTCCGATGCAAAAATGCCAAACATCGATCCATCGCGCTCGTAAGCATATTGTGAATTTATTCCACATTTTACTGCCGATCCTCTACAATGCCTGTGCCGGAGTAGTCCTCGCTGCCTGTGGCGAGTAATTTCAAGACTTTTTTGAAGAAAGAACAATAGAAAGACACGTAAAAACGGCGTCGTTATATCGGATTTAAAAAAATTTGGACTTCGGGACTGGACTTCTGTGGATTATGGACTGTGGAATGCGTGCCACATTAATGTCTATTTTTACTGATTTCATTGCTTTTAAAAGTAGTCTTTTCAAATGTAACATAAATAATTCACGGTTTGGGAATTAATAGACGAGTGTGGATTTGATCGGGAATCAATAAATTACATATTTAAGCGAGTACAGAAAAATCAACGCGCATATATATTTTAAATTCAACTGCTGGTCTGATTGGTTGACACGCGACCTCGTGATCCACTCTTGATTTCAAGATGGCGGAAAATCTCTTCGGTGTTGACTTGAAAAGCAGATGGAAGAATCACAGCGTGCAAATTTTCAAGACAATGCAGGGCGTTCATGGATGGGTAGGACCGTTTGATATTCTGTTCGCCGCTTATTGCTGTGGGGTTTTTGCTCCGGCAAGTTTTGTGTTTTATATAACTTGCCATTTCAGTTAGCGACCGTGGTTTCAAGTGTCTGCTACTGAATGCAGTAAATGTAGTGTGGTCTTACTTTTTAGACTTTAGACTTTTTAAGCCTATGTTTCTCCGTAAAAGCACTCAAAACACTTGGAAATCAATACTGCCATAGGTTAAGACGCCACGAGTTCAAGCTGTGTACAGCTTTTTGTTCTGACCTTACGAGAGCTGCTACATGACCCTTTTTGTTCCACATATTCTACATACATGTAGCAAAGCTTTGTACATTTATGGCTTTGTACGTTCACACGCGTTGCCTCGCTAAAATTAAAAAAAAATAGCCCGGTCGTTTACTGATTTCATTGCTTTTAAAAGTAGTCTTTTCAAATGTAACGGAAAGAAGTCATGGTTTGGGAAATAAAAGACGAGTGTGTATTTCATCGGGAATCAATAAATTAAATATTCAAAGCGCGTGCAGTTGTGCAATCTTACATTACAGACGGTCGCGTAATACTGTTTTTGAGATTTGCTAAAATTGAAAAATAGCCCAGTCGTTTACTGATTTCATTGCATTTAAAAGAAGTCTTTTCAAATGTAACAGAAAGAAGTCACTGTTTGGGAAATATTAGACGAGTGTGGATTTGATCAGGAATCAATAAATTAAATATTCACGGCGAGTACAGAAAACGTGTCTTGACGTGTTCTTCAGTGTGTCACGCAAAATTCGTTGAGGGGGAAGGGGTGCGTGACCCATTTAAAATAAACCGTAAAACTTTCTTATGCAAGCGCATGAGTACAGGCTACCAGTGTAGCCTCTTGTTTTTATATCAACCGGCTGACTTTTTTCTTAGCTACAACCCTGGTTAAGTCTTGCAAAACAAAACAAGTGTGCTCTCTTTTGTTAAATCTAGTTAACTATGTGCATATCCGTGTTTTGGGACACACTAAGCGTGTTGTGAGCGTGCTATCACCTTTACCTTTAAAGTCATATGGAGGGTCACATAAGTGTTTGCATTCTCAGATTTGTCTGTAGCACAAACATAAACTGATGATTATTATCAGTGAACTACTGTTGAAGCCCATTGATAAAACGACTTCCATTTTGTTGCCTTTCCTTTTTTGCTATTATATCAAACAAAATACACGCTGAACTGTTGCCTGAATTTAAATAACAATCATGTTCTTATAATTTTACAAATTGCGGGTGATGAATAAGCAGGATATTTTGAATTGATGTTCTACATAGAGGACCGAAGCTTCTGTATGGGCGAAACTCATGATCTCTGAAAAAAGTACAGGCATCGATCCATTTGCTGTAGATTCAAACCCATGGAGATGTGGATGTCATTTTTGTTTTTGCTCATGTTTTATTTTGTGGCGTTGACTGTTTTGTGGTGTGTCCTCTACGAAATTGAATTGATTAAATTATTTAACTTCTTAAAAAAAATGAAAAATCTTTTTTTTTTCTTTTCTTACAGATTCCGCATGGCTTGCAGAGTACCAAAGACAGCTGCAAACAATTTATACGGATAGGAACAAAGTTAAAATCGTTCCCTGGGACCAAAACTCTGCCATTCATATTGATGGCATATTCACGCAGCTGTCTTTGGTTAAGTATAACAGGAAACCCACTGGGTTGACACAAGAGAAACTTGAACACTATACACAGATATTTAGCAGTGGAGATCACTTCCAGGCACCAAAGCGCATTTTGGTTTACGGACGCCCAGGTATCGGCAAGACTGTTTTTACACAGAAAACAACCTTTGATTGGTCGCAACAGCGATTTAAAGAAAAGTTAGGAACGTTTGAAGTTGTACTTCTGGTAAAGTTGCGTGATATACGCAATTGTAAAGATGTTCCTGATATTTTAAGAGTTTCTAAACTGCTGGCTAGTGATGGGGAAATTTCCGTTGACAAACTGTACGAATACGTACGGCATCATCAAGAAAAAGCCTTGCTAATCTTCGATGGGTACGACGAGGTCAGCCCTGTAAACCAATTTCTTGTACGCCAAATATGGGAAAGACGGCAATTAAGGGATTGTTGCGTTGTTATAACAACAAGGCAAATGCAAGATGACGAGTTGAGAGGTCCTAGCGATGCTCAGTTTGAGATCAATGGGTTTGATAGTAAGCGCCAAGAAGAGTTCGCTCGTAGATTTTTGAAAGACGAAGAAGATGTTCAAAATTTTCTTGCATACTTGAGACAACACAAGCTTAAGGAGTTGGCAGAAATACCCCTTCTCTTGCTGATATTGTGTTTGTTATGGAAGGAGAAGGATTGTGTAGGGCTACCGTCATCACGTGCAAACATTTTCTTTCGGTTTGTTCAGACCTTCTTTGATCATTTCACTGAAAAACATTCAGATGCAGTGCTGACGGGAAACGTAGATGACTACACAGATGAACTCTGCAAGTTAGGAAGCCTAGCATTCGATGCCCTTTTGCAAAACTGCCTCTATTTTCCTTTAAGTAAACTACCTGATCATGACCGCGATTTAATCAAAAAATTGATTGATGTTGGATTATTTAACATCTTAAATATTTCAAATTTAAATCGTGATCACGGCGTTTTCTTTCTCGATAAGTCTCTTCAGGAATATCTGGCAGCTCGGTTTCTCAAAGAAGAGCTGTTGTCGGGAAAAAGTCAAAATGCTTCCTCCCTGTCTAAAGTTAACTCGATTGAAAATATCCTCAAGATGGCTGAAGTATTTAAATTTGCCTGTGAGTTGTCAGGAGAAGCGGCGAGTGAGATTCTTAGTCACTTGGGGATAGTAGCTGAGAAGGAAGGTTTGACAGACTACAATTTCAGTGAAACACCTTCACAGTGGGATTTGTCACACGAACAAATAAATTTTCTAAAGCTCTGTGGACAGTGTTTCTTCTGCTGTACGGCCGATTGGAGACGAAAGTGCTTCCCTGCATTTCTTTTCTCTGTTCGAGGTGTTCTATTAATTAATTCCTCTCTGCTGCATATTATTGCCTACGAACACTTGCTGGCAACTACCAGCCAATTCAAATACATATTTTTTACTAAAGAAGATAGCGAGCATTCAGAGGAGGACTGTTATAGTGACTTAATTACCTTAGTGGAAGACCTAAATGCAGTTGTTGTTAGCTGTTGGGGAGAAAAGAGAGCATCAGAATTTCTCAAAAAACATTATGTTCGTCCAGTACACGAGTTTTTCTTAAAGAAAGAACAGAACCCTTACCTCTATTTTGCCCATATTGCCCCTCCTTTTCCCACTGAAATGCTAAAGGAGCTCATAGCTGCACCGAAGAAGAGAAAACATGATGCTGTTCAGTCAAGTGAACAAGACAACAGAACCAGTTTGCATTTAATCAAGAACATTTTTGCTGATGTGGATAGGTCAGAGATGGAGGTGCTTACTGATGTACTCCCTCTTGTTATTGCCTCACGAGAGATATCGGTTTATGGTAATTATGGTGACGCATTTGATGCTCGGTTGACAGAGACTCTGATTACCAAAATCAATTTTACAAACAGACTGGAGGAATTAACACTTTCTAGAATCAATTTGACAGCCGACTCAGCTGCTTTCATAGCCAAATCTCTGTATAAAATTCCTAACTTGCGTTGCCTTGACTTGTCATATAACCCTCTTCTTGGTGAAGGAGTAAGGGTCCTAACTCAACATCTCAGCTGTGTTCCTCACCTGGCGAAACTGGACCTTACCAATGTTATGATGACAAAGGAACAAGTGCATGATTTAGCTACAGCTGTTCGTAAGAGCAAAATCTCTGAATTGAGGTCATCCTACCACGTAAGTTTTTCAATTTTGTCGCAGTTTGTTTTATTCTTTGTTTACAGTGTATTTAATACCCAGCTCTTGGTTTTCCTTTTTTTTTCTACTCTTGTCAGTTGATTTGACAAAAACATGAGGCTTGCTTTTGAAAATTAATTTCATAGTTTTGCAGATTAATTGTACCACAAAACTTTTCAAATTTATTTCGCTAAATTAATCAAGTTACATACAACAAATGTTTTAACCAATGCGAGCATATAAATACAAATCGTGGTCCGGTCCTATAAAGATAACAATAAGCTTACATTGGAACGCGGAAATATGAAATTTTGTTTCGAGTGCTCAACTCGATTATGCGCTCACTCGTGAGATAACGAGTTGAACATGAAAACAGAATTTTAGGCAGGATTTTCGCATAACCCCACACAATAATTATGTAAAATAACACAAAAATTCCACAGTATTAATTTTGGAATAAATTTTAATTCGTAATAAGCAATGAATAACAAGCATAAAGGCAAACGAGTTTAAAGTCGCGGGGGATACATGGCCATGAATAAATTCATAAGGCAAAATTTTGGCAGGGGTGTCACTTTTAATCAAAGGGCTCTTAAAGCCATCTCGTTAATGCGAGAGAACGTAAGGTAATAAAAAAAACAACAAGAAGAATTGGAAAAGTTGGGTGCCTTTGATAGGTAAGATGTGATAGGTAATATGTGTAAAGTTGCTAAATGGTCTATTGAAGTTAATGTTAATTTTTAGCGGGTAAAGTAGCAACACTTCTGAATGCACACGAATGGGTTTGACCTGTATGTCTTCGCGCGTGTTTTGTTTCTGACAGTTGCGTCATATATATAATATAACTTGTTTACGAATTATCTGTTTCGTTTTTATACGAGGTATAGCATACAGATGTAGTATACAATGGCTTTGTAGCTACATCGGGTGGGGTAAGACGAGGCGACTTGCTGCCTGTATTTATTCAGTATAGCAGAAGAACAAAATGCGAGTCGCACCAGTCAACTGGATATGAGTATTGGCAGGATAGAGAACATTGAGAAAAAGATTGAAAATACCTGTAGGTCTAATCATGGAGTTAGACATTGCAGTCATAGAGGACTTAAGGGCTCTTTTAGAAGCCACCAAATCAATAAAAGTCATAAGCAATGACTTGTATGGCATTACAATGGCAATTTTCTTATCAATCGAAATTTGGGAAAGATGAACGAAGGTTAAAAAAATTTACTATCTTTATTTATTGATATTTAAACAGAACTAAAACATATTGCAACGATTAATTAGGATTAAAATTGATTTACTGGCAATGTTTTTAAACAGCCAATTCATATATGCATTGTATATGTGGATGTATGAGACAAAACAAGAACTTTGTGCATGTGAATAAGCTCACTAAAAAGAGGGTGGCGAAGGATCTATGCATGACGCGTGATCAGGGAAAAAATCAGTGCGTGAAACGTGAAAGTTAGTAAAATGGAAACGTGATTCGTAAATTTAGTAACTAATATCCTTGTAAGGAACCAGTCTAAGGAATTTAACGAATATGTGACGCATGAAATTCATAAAAAAGTGCGTGAAACGGGATCGTGACCCCCCTCCCATTGTAATCTCTAAAAAGAGGAATGTTTTCTCTAAAGACTTCATTATATTTTTAAGGTAGACTATTGTAAAAAAGGCAAATGAAAATATTTTACTTGTCGCTTTTTCCGTTCACTCAACAAATGTGTACCTTCAGGCAGAATAGTGTCTCTTGTAGGAATAGAGCTGGTGATTAGGTTTCGTTTCCTTTTATAGCCAATTGAAATGCGAAGCTGTTTTTAAAACATCTCAGCTCAAAGAGGCCTTCCAAGGGGTAAAAGCGACATGGCCCCGAAAACTGCCGACACGAGACGTTCCTTTGACGTTCTGAACAGAACAGCGACAAGCGACTCGATTCTGCTTCAAAAATACGACTAATTACGACAGCGACACAATAAACACTGAAAATAGACAGCAACTTCAGAAAGTTGTGCAATTTACCAATAAAAGTTAAACATTACAGTGACCATATCGTCCATATCAACATTTAATGATCTATTTCTTATTGAAACTTCTACCAACCTCGTTCCCAAGGCCCATCTCTTCCTAGCCTGCGGACGGGCTTCCAGTAAAATAGCGCCGGAAAATAGCGCCCCTCCGAACCAGGAGCCTGTTCGCAGGCTATTCTCTTCCTCTCTGCAGTTAGAGTACACCTTAGACTCCTGGTATACATACTCGGTGACCTTTGATTCTTGGCACTCATTTATTTCAAAGTCATCCTTTGTATTCTGAATTCTGGTGATCTGTACAGCTCCGCAAATCATCCTGGACCGCAAATGATCCCGGACCGCAAATGATCCCGGACCGCAAATGATCCCCATAGAGGACCGCAAATGATCCCGCTCATAAATAATAATGGAATGGTGTGGATTTTTTTTTACTAGAGCTGTGCATATACATCTAGTTTATGCCTAAGCCTGGATTTAATAAATAGAGGAATGGTGTGGATAATGGGATGGAGTTGATATGGGAATGACGTGGCAGTTGAGCTTTTGTCACAAGTATTTCTAAAGCCATATTTTGACCTCACAAATCAGGGTTTACATTTTTTTTTATCGAGGCTAAAGAATTTCGTTACGACACTATTGGATTCACTCTCAATCAACAAAAACGTAATTCGTTTTATTTGAAATCATAAAATTGTGAGCAGATTCTATTGATGCCCACGCAACATACGTCGCATATCCTTACTTATAAACTGGACATTCATTTAGTCAAACCATACATTTGGTATTTCAAAAGAACCCTTAACAAGGAACATAACGCAATGTTACAGGCTAATTAGTTTTCTTCCAGGTCTGCTCGTCCCCTTTATGTTCACCTACTAGGCTCAAAAAAAGTTCATGCATTAAGCAAACATCACAAAAAAACAGTCATTGGAATAGACCTGCAATGCTCCACCACTGTCAAAGACGCCTTGGGTGTAACATTGAAACATTTTTCCACAGTTACTGGACAAAGCTCCTCCGTATAAACTTTTCCCTCGCCGTACTTGTTTTTTAACTGTTCGGTCGCACACTGGAACGTCGCGGACTCTTAGAAGCGGAAAGGTCTATTGGTCCCAGACTGTGATTAATGTAGCTCAGCTTCATGGCTAAGTAACGCCATACCTCCGTTGCTTTTATCGTTGTCGTCATCTTCATAACCCAGCTGAATGAATGACTTTTAATCCTGCCTCTCCTAAACTTGAGACTATCGCCACCGGGATATTTAACATGTTGATCAGTCCCAACAATGCAATCCAGTCCCCCACTATCCATCCTTTGCCATTCTTCGTAGATAGGTCTTCCATGCGCCACGATTGACAAAATCTCTGAAATGAGCTCCGTCTGATGTGAATGGGGTTAGTTTCTAGAGAAACTGTGGTGCTGCGTCGGTGGGGGTGAAGCACAAGAATTTGGTTTTATCGACTGAGTCGATAAAGTAAATTAGCCACCGTAAAAAGATTCGAGAAAGCTGACGTTTCGATCGCTATCTCTTCGTCGGAGCGAGGGGCTAGCGCTCGGTGGCTAATTTACTTTATCGACTGAGTCGATAAAACCAAATTCTTGTCCGTCTGGTGTGGTTGGGTTTAGTCTGAGATAATTAACCAGGCTAGAGCGTAATTCTGAGACGCTCTGGGATACCATCCCCAGGCAAATTATTTGGTCATTCATCGCATGGAATAAACAATTGCCATCTTTTGGCGTTGGAGGGCTGGTGATAAGAAAGTCCCGCGTTACTGACTTCTTTATAACAGACACTGGGCTCTTTAACTTTTTAGACGACTTAACGCGTGTTTTATTAATTCATATTCTTAGATTAAATAGTTACTCTTTTTAAAAATATGTATAAGTCTGTATACATATGATATTATAATTTTTATTTTTTTTAATTTTAATGTGCATTTCCAATGTCGCGTAATTTTTACTAGCGTAAATAAAAATAAGAGATGATGTATGAACAACTCGCGTAAACTTTTGCACAAGCTGTTCATACATCATTTCTTATTATATTTACGCACGTAAAAAATACGCGACAGTAGAAATCCAGGCTTAGGCATAAACTAGATGTATATGCACAGCTCTAGTAAAAAAAATCCACACCATTCCATTATTATTTATGAGCGGAATCATTTGCGGTCCTCTATGGGGATCATTTGCGGTCCGGGATCATTTGCGGTCCAATTTGGGGATCATTTGCGGTCCGGGATCATTTGCGGTCCAATTTGGGGATCATTTGCGGTCCGGGATCATTTGCGGTCCGGGATCATTTGCGGTCCAATTTGGAGATCATTTGCGGTCCAATAGACCTCTTTAGCTTGTATGTTTTGTTTTCCCAATGTAGATCATGTGATGTTACCCTAGGGAACTGTTTCTTTTAAATTTTGTTTTCTTCACGTGCATATGTATGCATAATTTATGAAAAGACAAAGGACAAATTCCTTTGGGAACATCACACGACCAACATTGGGAAAACAAAACATACAAGCTAAAGAGGTCTATTTGGGGATCATTTGCGGTCCGGGATCATTTGCGGTGCCGGGATCAATTGCAGAGTTGTACAGATCTCTGGTGATCTTATATCGTCAAATAACAGTCAATAAGTAACTCTTCCCGCATGGTAAAACACAAGGAGGAAAACAGGAAACGAAAAAAGTAAAAAAAAAGCAGAAATCGGCACAAATCACACAAGGCTCATAAGACTTAAAAGCCTCGGAAGGATGCAAAAGGTAAGTGAATTCTTTTTATGGTATTTTAGGACTTTTTGGGAAGGAATATGATGAAGGTAACCTTGAAGATTTATACATCAGTGGTCGTTGGCCACCCATGATTGTAAGTTCAGAAAATTACTCTGAAATCACATGCACTGAAGACCTCGAAAATACAGTTGAACTCCTGACATCTCGCACTCTCATTAGACTTGTATAGTATATGACATAAAAGAAAATCGAAGGTCACCGAAAGGAAATGGATTTGAGTTCGAGATTACGGGGAGTTTGAGAAGTTCAACTAGTCTCAACTATGAAGCTGTAGGTGCAAATTGCGGATCATCGCCATACAGAATTAATTCTTCACTGTCAGAAATGTCAAGCAGAACCGGTTCAAAAACAAGCTAGGATCATCCAATCTTAATCTTTGATGTGTGCCACAACGCATCGGAAAACTGTTTACGTTTATCCGCGTTTGTAGATCTTTATATATAAGACATAAACATCTTAGAATTTTACGGAGATTTTGAAGAAGAAAAGAACTGATTACTAATCATGACCTATGACGCCTATGGCGCCTATGGTGCGTGCTATACTCGTCGTCGCTATAACGTCTGTCATTGATCGGTCAGAGTCCATTCACGTATAATCGTTTAAAATATATAGCGCATTGTTCATTGCTATTTTGAGACTTAAATTCAGTCAGGAAGTCAGGACAAAAGGTGCATATCCTTAGAATTCCTCTATTCCTCAAAGAAAGAATTGAGCAAATATTTATTTTTCCAACTTTAATTTCATTTTTAAGATTCGCTCTCTCCCGTTCTTTCTAATCTTCCGGAAACCGGACATTCCACAATGATAAAAAGAAAACTTTATTACGAAAGCTGTCAAAGCCAGACAAACACTGAAAAGCAATTTTCACTACTTTTTACTTCAACTGAGTCTCAAGCTGTCGCAGTGCTATATTTTTCTGTTTTTTTCTGTCTTTTCTTGTGATCTTCACCGGAAATGTTTCTGTCTTTCCTGCACGCCACAATCGTGGATCCGGAAAAAAGGTGAAAAAACGTTAATCAAATGGTTTTTACTTGAGTAGTATTGGCACTCATATCTTCTCAATTAAGTCCGTAATGATGCCAATGTATGTCTTGAATCCAAACGCTGAAATCGCTTATAAAATGGTTGTTAAAATGCTTGCTTTGTCATTCAATTCAGAACAACAAACTTTTACTTGTACACGAATAGAACTGTAGAAAGAATTGCAGCAAACAATAACTTCTACATTTGCACAATTAGTTCGTTCAGCAAAATCACGAGATCCCTTGCATACTATTGCATAATCAAAGCGCAATTTTTATCACCGTCAATACATTCTACCATGTACCTAAATCTAATAATGGCAATGATTTCGTTCGCGTGATCGGTAATTTAATATCAAAAGTTGATCAAATGATAACATACTATGAGAACTCAAAGCCATTCATTTCATAAATTGAACTTAGTAATTATTGTTTTTGCTCCCTTGCCATTTAACTTCCTCAGAACGTCTCCATTCATTTTAAAAATACACCGTGAAATTTTCAGTCAAACTGCGTTTCCCAAGAACATTTGACCTTTTTTACCCTTCTAAATGAGCACTTATGGCTTTACGACATATGATTGACAAGAAAAACACAAATTTCTTGAACCTTTGAAGATCAATGCCGTCTCGCACACATCCACGTAAAAACAAATTTGAAAGATTGATATGTAACGCTATATATCAAAACTTAAAAAAAAATTATGACATGCCAATTCCCTAGGGAAATTAACATAAGTCCGGGAGTACTCCCCAAAAATTTTAGTGGCGGTGTATGCGATAAAATCCTAACCACTTCTTGATATTTTCTTCGTATTGGCACTCAAATAATATCTTCTCAATTAAGTCCGTAATAACAAGTTCCAATGTCTGTCTTGAATTGAAACGCTCAGATCGCTTATAAAATGGTTGTTAAAATGCTTGCTTTGTCAACAACAAAATTTTACAGCTTGTATACGAATAGAACTGTAGAGAGAATTGCAGCAAACAAGAAATAGTTTGACTAAGTCTGCAAAATCACGAGGTCCCTTGCATACTATTGCATAATCAAAGCGCAATTTTTATCACCGTCAATACATTCTGTCATGTACCTAAATCTATTAATGGCAATGATTTGAAATTTGAAAGATTATTGATACCGTAGGTAACGTGAGATATCGAAACTAAATAAGAACTGTAATACCTTTGTGGTGACGTAGCGTGAGATAATTATGACAAGTTCATGACATCCCAATACCCTAAGGAAATTAACAATAGGTCCGGGGGTACTCCTCAAAAAACGCAAAGTTCATGCTGTTTTGCTCTGCCATATCGCTCATATTAAAACACAAACTTTCCTGTCCCATTTAACTTTCTTAAAACGTCTCCATTCATAAAAATACACCGTGAAATTCTCAAACTGCGTTTCCCAAGAAAACGCATCCCTTCTAAAGCAGCTTCAATGGCTTTACGACAAATGATTGAAACTGATAGGTAACGTGAGATATCGAAACTTAAAGAAGGACTTGTTTCATTTTTGTTTAGAGCGACTTTACCAATCAAATGCTCTCTGCTGTAATTTTGTAGCACACTGTAATAAATTTCGTGTTCCTGTTACTACCAGTTGTTATGAATGTCGCCTGAGTCACCGTTTGTTACAGACACGTTCTTTATTTCGGAGCTTTGGTTTTGTGTCTGTGACAGTAATAAGGTGGTAATTCGTGGCAATGAGAATTTATTTGTACCCTTCGAGTACGAACAGTGTTAAGGTTTTAGGGTTTTTCTTTTTTTCTTTTTTTCTTTTTTTCTTTTATTACTTTTTTGACAAACAAAAAAAGGGGTTCCACAGGTTCCGGAGGTTCCGCAGGTTCCGCGGTCTGCAATCCGCAGTTTAGTAACACCCGAAATCAACGAGCAAAACGTTGTCATTTTATTCAAAGTGGCGTGACATAAAACTGAGTTATCGTGATTTACAGGTGTCAATTACGATTTTTCTCAGTGCTGGGAATCCCTTGAAAAAACGCATTGAACTTTATATATTAAAAACAATTTTATTTGAAATGAATGAAACATCTGTCAGGCACAAAATTTGTTAAAAAGAAAAGGGTATAATTTGCTGAAGTTTGTTTATTTCATTTCATTTTATTTCATTTGATCTTACTGTTTTGCATGCGAGTTTCAGGGGATATGCTGAAGTACGAGCAGTAAGAATTGTGTAGTGTGTGCTTTTAGCTTATAGCGCATGCTACACTCTCGTTTGTTTCTCTTATCAGTTATCAGGTCGTAAGGTTACCTTCAGACCTGGGAGGGCGTTGACTTTTCTAACCAACAAAGAAAATTTCTGGTAAAATATATTTGATTTCAAACGAAACTTGTGTTTGTCTTGCATTTCTTGTTGACATCCCAGATAAAAACAGAGTGCAAAATCAGAAATTCTGGCATAACAAGTGAAAGTTAGGTTAGTCAAATGGCTGTATCACCACAGAAATATTTTGGGAGCATGGATTGAAAGATGTTTGTTTGCACTTACTTTCCGCAAGGAACTTAGTATTTTATTTTAGAAAAAAAGATATTTCAAAAAGTTAGAAACTTTGTAATGAATTCTGGTTAGAATGATTCAATTTAACGTGTTTTGCGGCAAGTTTATTCGGCAAAGGATTTGTACCTAAAGTTGACTTCACATGGTTATTTTGACCACAACCAAATTTTTATGGCCCATCAGTGGTGGGATGAACGGTTTTCCACTGCAACGTTTTTGTGTATAAAACCAAAGTGGAACAAGATGTTAACGGGAGTATCCCTGCATTTTTTCACTGCGCAACTCTGTATGCTGCTAGTAGCAGTGATTGGTAATAAACTTGTAGAGTCAATCAGCTTTGTGGGCCAGCAAAGGTGTGAAAACTTTAACTTGAAAGCCTTGTATTCACCAATGAAGGATCCCCATGTCGATGATCGTTGATGTTCATACCTAGGAAGGGTATTTTATTGAAATAAAAGCCGGTTTGGAATTGGAGTTATTGCACGAGAAAACTTTTGTTTATTGTTTGCTTCAAAGTACTTCTTGTTCCTCAGTAAACGTTTTGATCGCTTTTCACTGAAATGGTGGTTTTTAAGTTAGTTCATTTATCTAGAACTTGACGTGGAGAAGGTGGATGAAGTTTAACTTTGTTGCGTGATTTCTGGCAGGATGAGAAAGGGAACCCCAAACCTGAAGATGAATGGTACTCAGAGGACATCCAGAAATGGAGGTACCCCAGCCTTTTTCCTGACTCATCGTCTGAATCAGAGGACACGCAGCAGCAGGTGAGTCATCAATTTTTGTTAAAAAGAAAAATGTATTATTTTTCCACAGTTTATTTACTTTATTTCATAATCAATTAAGCAGCGAAACACGGATATTTTGCTGGGTTAATTAAAAACAGAGTTCAAACGTCGCCCAAATCGCTTAATTATTTGTGTTTAACTAAGGATATACGAGTTAAGGTGTCTCCGTTGTTATTTCCGGCGCACTCATCTACGACAAACTTTTTCTCATAACTTTTCCGGTTCTAAAGCGATGCTTCTAAAACTTTGCGAAAACTTACATCTATTATCTAGCAATAATATGATAGAATTCGATTTTAATGGGAAAAATATATTTAGTGATAATCGGGCTTAAATGAACCCCACTTTTTGAACAAAATCGCACCCTGTGGAAAATGTTGCTGTTATATTTGTCTTAAATTTCTGGAATCAGCATACATTGACTTAATACATACCCATACCAAGTTTCAGCGAAATCGTTGGAGCAGAAATGCGGAAGAATTGACGCCATCAAAATGAAGCCCCAAAATTCTCTTAAAATTTTAAATACTTCATGCTCTTTGACTAAACAATCTACGAACCCAAATTTCTGGGAGAAGCCTTCCCAATGCTTGCTAAATCTGAATTATAAGCCGATTGCAAATCGTGCGAACCGTTAAAAAGTATTCACTAGTTCTGTAAATATTATAGAATGCTCCAAAACCTGCTCAAATTTCCAATGCTGTGTTTTCCATCATTTTTCAAAAATTATCCCGCAGTTTGGTGTCAAACTCCTTCCACATGAATTTCAAGGTACTGCAATACTTTTACATCGATTGTTTTTTGCTTAGAAGGGCTTGCAATAGGGCTTTCCGATTTAACGGAAAATGAGACCCATTTTCCGCACTCTTAAGTGAGAATGCGTTTACCCTCGAGTTAACACCTGCGACCTTCTACAGTGTCGCAGTGAATCTTCGATAGTGTAGTCGGTTACACAACTAGCTTTGCTTCGAATTCTTATAATTTATTTTCTTATGTACGCTTAAAGCCCGATTTCACTACTCATGAAGTTCTTGTTTTCAAACAAATCAGTGTTCCCGTTGCTAGCTGTTTGGAATGAAAACTTAAATATTTAAGTGAATGGTTCCATCGATCATTCCAAAGACATTTGGAAAATTCTGTTAAGTATGCAAGAAGTCGCGCCACTTTTGTAAGCTATGCTACACGATGTAATGTCTGTGATTTCGGAATAAGATTGGGACTATGTGGTAAATTTCTTCGGCAACGGTACTTTTCGAAATTTGAAATATGTAGGCAAGGGCATGTAATTTTAAGTATTGTCGCAACCAAATTATAACCATAATTACACGATTCCGAACGTCCAGGATACAACGGCGCCTCCTGTTTGTCCGTTCTTAACATGCGGAGTAGATGCCTTGGAGCAGTGACCTCTAAATAGATTTTGTGTACTATGGCTTCCAGTGTCTCGGGAGTCTCACTTGTCATATACCAGATTAGGGACCTTAAGATCCGAGACGCGACGGCTTTGAGAACGCGACGGCCGATGAAAGACTGGAACTAGAACGCCGTCGTTTGCGCGCGAAAAATAAAGTTAAGATTTGAGACGACGCGGCTGCAGAAGTCTCAGTCTGAGTTGTAGGGAAAATAGTCATGGCGTCGTTTAAGAAAGTACAAGAAATGCTTTGTTTGTGCCTGGAAGGAGAAATCATAGACGAAGAAGAGTTTCTTTTGCTTTACGAAGACTTCCGCCCGAAGAATCTTCCTTTTCCTCACTCGTCGTATCCGAAGTTTTCCCTTCCAAACAAAGACCCGGCCGAATGTAAAGCGGATTTCCGAGTGGAAAAGAGGGACATTCCTTTACTTGTTGAGGCATTAGGAGTACCTCCTATCTTCCAGTGCCATAATGGAACAATCTGTGATGGAGTCGAAGGCTTGTGTATAATGCTCAAACGGTTTGCTTACCCGTGCCGGTATTCAGACATGATTCCCATTTTTGGTCGATCCGTGCCAGAGCTTAGCATGATCAGTAATAAGGTTGTAGACTGGATGTTCACCACTCATGGCCACAGAGTCACACAGTGGAACCATGACTTGTTCAGCCCAGCAGCACTGAATACCTATGCTGATGCTATCAGCAATAAAGGATCAGCCCTAGATAATTGTTTCGGTTTCATAGATGGAACTGTACGTCCTATTTCTAGACCAGGTGAAAACCAGAGGATTGTATACAACGGACATAAACGGGTTCACGCCCTTAAATTCCAGTCCGTGGCGCTTCCAAATGGAATAATTGGCCATTTATATGGTCCTGTAGGTAAGCACAGGCCTTAAACAATTACTTAACTCAAGCTCAGGCTATTAGCCACTCTACTCTAATTTTTTCAAATTTTTGTCTTTTTTCACAGAAGGAAGGATGCATGATGCACGAATGTTAGCAGTTTCTGATTTGTACAACGATCTGGAAAATTTTGCTTTCTGCCCAGCTGGAAGAGAAATGTGCCTATATGGAGACCCAGCCTACCCACTTAGGATCCACCTCCAAGCCCCTTTCCGAGTTGGGGTATTAACCCCACAGATGCAAATCTATAACGAAAAAATGAGTGCAGTACGTGCATCTGTAGAGTGGTTATTTGGGGACATAATCAACTATTTCAAATTTCTGGATTTTAAAAAGAACCTGAAAATAGGTTTAAGTCAAGTTGGTAAAATGTATATAGTCTGTGCAATTCTGCAAAATGCTTTAACATGCCTTTATTCAAACACAACTGCTGAATATTTTGAACTCGACCCTCCAACACTGCAAGACTATTTTAACTAACTGTAGCTTACTTTACAATAGCTAGATAAGAACTTTAAAGAATAATACATCCAAAGTGACTTGTGTGATGATATAACAATAATTAACATCAGTAACAGCACTGTATAAACACAAGAAAAAATAAAATGTCCAGATGTGAAAGCATGCTTCAAGTTCAACTTAACACAACAATTGCATCTGAGTTTCTCTGTACACAACAACTACTTATTTGTAATTTTTTTCTAATAACACCATTAAAGCCTTTGACTGCTGCTGTTGTTGCTGCATCATCATCATCTGGGAGTTAAGAAACTGCTGTTGGCTTTGTTGTTGTTGCTGCTGCATAGCTTTCATCATATCTGCTTGCTGCTGTTGCATTTGCATTTGCTGTTTCCACAGGACTTCCATTTTCTCTCTCTCGAGTGTTTGCTGCTCCTTCCTTATCTTCAGATCTTCCTCTTTCAGCTGTTCATTTGCTTTAGCTCTCTGGGCTAAGTATTCCATCGCATCACCTCCACTTCTTCGTTGTCGCTTTGGTTTTTCATCGCTCTCATCTGTGGATGAATCGGCTCTTTTCTTAGTTTCTGACAGTTTCTCCATCGCCTTCAGTCGAACATCTTCCGCCTTAGCCCTGTCATTCTGCAATTTGTTACTGTTCCCTGTTTCAACTTCGCTACTTTCTTCCAGTGCAATCAACATATCCAACAGGTTTTCTAATTCTGTTTGCTCATCCGGAGCTATTCCGGTTGCTTTTTCTTCCAGTTTTAGCTTTTTCTTGTGTTTACTAACCAGACTTCCGACGTGATCCCGTACTGACCTTTTGTCGACTTTAAATTTCGGTACCATGCAGCTGTTCAATGTGTCCGCAATTTTCTCCCACATGTTGGCTCTTTGAGTTGAACCCTTTGTAGTAGTAAAAGGGTTTACATTTGCCACTTCTCTGCAAAGGATCACTAAGTGGTCATACGTCCAAAACATCACCGCACTAAAAATAAAAACACAAAGTTAAATATTGGG
This sequence comes from Cladopsammia gracilis, assembly GCA_022457155.1. Classification (NCBI taxonomy): domain Eukaryota; kingdom Metazoa; phylum Cnidaria; class Anthozoa; order Scleractinia; family Dendrophylliidae; genus Cladopsammia; species Cladopsammia gracilis. The sequence goes on from JAJGOT010000137.1 coordinate 249,035, forward strand.
TAAGAAACGCTAGCTTAAAATGGAAAACTGCCAAAGAGCGACAGGAATATTCGATAGATTCCTGATTGAGGATTTGCAGTTGTAGTTTGTGACTTACTTGCAAGGCTTGCTCGAAGCCGCTGCAGCCATGATGATGACCTGAATCGAGCCTGAAAGTAAATTGAAAAATCATGAGAATCCTTTCATCTTTTCGATCCAAACGTTAGCTACAAATAACGCTCAATGTTCCTAGAGTGCTTATCCTTTCAGTTTCAATGAATTTAACATCACTTGACTTAAGGACAGGAACAAATATACTCACGTTTTCTCCAGGACGTCAAAACACCGAAACCCACGTTGCTGACGCGACGTGAGGCGACCAGGACGACGGCTTGAGCATGCGCAATATGTCTCCTCTTTGAAATTTTACTTCCGGCCGCGTCTCACAGCCGTCGCGTCTCGGATCTTAAAGTCCCTAATATGACAGGATTCGCCTGCGTTCCGTCTTCCTCTAGCTGAAGGCGGGAAAAGAGAAGGCGTATCAGGATTCCCGTTCCATTATGATCAGTAGTGGCGAGTATTGTCAAAATTAGTAAAAGATAGTTCATGCTGAGTGTCAAAAAGATTGGCGGAGGTAAGAGTTGCTGAGGAATTTGATTCAAAACGCGTAACTCTTTTAGAAATTAACTGCAAATGAGTATATACCAGAAAGGTTGGCGGGGGTGGCGGATAGTGAGGCATTTCTTCATACGAGATTATATGAAAGTGGGAAGAAAAAGTTTGTCCTTTCTAATATTCCTTCAACAATGCAGGTGTAAACTGCACAAGAATGGATATGAAGTATGAATATTACCAGGTACGGGATACACCAAATTGAAGAAACGTTGTCGGGTGAAAAGCATAAACCATGAACGATGCGACCCAAAGGTTTACTGGGAAGTTGGAAAATTTAATCTTCGTCTGTGATAGAATATACATTATATTAACACAGGATGCATAAATCATGCTCTTAAATGTCTCAAACAAAGAAAACATCTTGATTATCAGGAAATAGAATATTACTGTACTAGCTTGCTAATGCTGCCTACCCAAAATACCATTCGGTCTCATCGTTCATGGTTTATGCTTTTCACAAGTCAACGTTTCTTCAATTTGGTGTATAAGGGCCTGGTCGCACTACAGTCAAAAACAAAAATTAGCCCGTGCAAAATGACATATAAACAAAAACATTCCCCAAATTTGTGTCCCACCGGTTTCTTTTGTTTTCGTCGATTTTTGCACGGGCTAATTTTTGTTTTTGACTGTAATGCGACCAGGCCCTAAAGTTTTTCGCAAGTTCAATGATCTTTTACACAATTGTGGTAAAAACAGGGCAAAAATTTCTACCATAATTAAAACAAAAATCCGGCACTACAATAAGGTTGTGAAGCATTGTTCTTTTCGTATGTACCGATAAATAAATTCTAATTTTTTATGCTTTTGCCGCACATGCCACCAAAAAACGATTGAAAATTTGTCACTGGCCTTCAACACTATTGCTATAACAAATAATCAGGTTTTACAATTTCTAACAAAACAGTGTGACAAAAATTAATAAAAGACTTCTAATTTTTCGTGTTATTGCCACCAATACAATTAATATTAATAAATTTAATATTCAGCCTATGAAATGTCTTGAGTGGCTATATCACAAAACCAGGAGAAAACAAATAAGCAATATTATCGGACTTAAAGCACCAAACTGACTTCACAACATTAAGAGACTGTTACTTCCACTTCCGCGGATTTTCCGCTAAATCGGAAAGCCCTAATTGGAGAAATAGTTGTTGGGATTATACGCTACTCCGTATCGGAGCTCAAGCGAAGCTGACAAGAAATGAGCACGTGTGGAATTTATTCTAAGAATTCGCACCTTTATAAGGGGGGTGAACGAAATATGCGCGCTAGTTACCCCAGGAGGGGAGGGAGCATGTACGCTCCAAAAGAAGTTTCCATGGGGTGCAATGTTTTTAAATGCGGGGACTACGCTGACTACGAGCGCATATCACGTACGCCCCGGCCCCCTAACTAAGGTGCGAATTCTTAGAATAAATTCCACACGTGCTCGTTTCGTATTCATAAACAAAACTCTGAAAATTGCTTGTCAGCTTCGCCTGAGCTCAGATGCGGAGCAGCTTATAATCCCAACAACTATTTCTCCAATTGCAAGCCCTTCTAAGCAAAAAAAAAACAATCGATGTAAAAGTATTGCAGTACCTTGAAATTCATGTGGAAGGAGTTTGACACCAAACTGCGGGATAATTTTCGAAAAATGATGGAAAACACAGCATTGGAGATTTGAGCAGGTTTTGGAGCATTCTATGATATTTACAGAACTAGTGAATACTTTTTAACGGTTCGCACGATTTGCAATCGGCTTATAATTCAGATTAAGCAAGCATTGGGAAGACTTCTCCCAGAAATTTGGGTTCGTAGATTGTTTTGTCAAAGAGCATGAAGTATTTAAAATTTTAAGAGAATTTAAGGGCTACATTTTGATGGCGTTAATTCTTCCGCATTTCTGCTCCAACGATTTTGCTGAAACTTGGTAAAGGTATGTATTAAGTCAATGTAAGCTGATTCCAGAAATTTAACACAAATATAACAGCAAAATTTTTCACAGGGTGCGATTTTGTTCAAAATGTGGGGTTCATTTAAGCCCGATTATAACTAAATATATTTTTTCCCATTAAAATCGAATTCTATCATATTATAGCTAGATAATAGCTGTAAGTTTTCGCAAAGTTTTAGAAGCATCGCTTTAGAGCCGGAAAAGTTATGGGACAAAGTTTGTCATAGACTAGTGCGCCCGAAATAACAACGGAGCCATCTTAAGGCATGTTGATGTTTTGATGCTGTTGTTAGACTGCTGTCCCTTTTCAGTGAATCGAGCGGGCGGGCTTATCACGAAAACAAGCTCGGCAAGACTGGAGCGAGCAAACAAGCTGAGGGGAAACTGGGGGAAAGGCTGTAGGAAAAGGGACTGCAGTCTCTTCTGTAACGGACATGTTCAAATTTCCCCCCGCACCAGGGACGGAAAACTCTGATTGGTTCATAGACAATAGGAAGCTGTCAATAAGTTTGACAAGTATAGATGGTTTTCACTGTGGCCATGTTGGTGGACAGAAACAATAGAAATCGTTTGCATAAAAATAGTTTCATTCCCAAAGGATGAAAATTTCATTGTTCTGTCCACCAACATGGCCGCCGTGAAAACCATCTATTAACAATATTGACACATAAAGATATCTCCAGTTTCACATCAGAGTTGACGTGATGACATGTAATAGCGGGAATGAAAATGTTTTAGACAATTTGTCTGGTTGCCTCAGCGGTTTAGTTTTAAATGAAGAACAGACATTGGGGGGAAAGGGTTCTATCGGGGAAAGATGTCATGGCTGTACTACCAACTGGCTTCAGAAAAACAAAACAGTCATTAGACTGTCAAAATTGCCAACGGTGGAATTATATACATTGACTGCACCACGCGGCTATAACGGGAAGCAAATGGATGCTAAAATCACAGCCTTGAATGAGGCAAACCTCAAGTTTCTACAAGTTGAATAGCTTTCTTTTTAAGCTTCAACGCTCTCTGCTAAGCTTACTAAATGGATCTGCAAAACAGCTGGGCCCAGCGTGATAAAATAGCAGGAAATACATTCCATGGCCAACAAAGCATTTCAGATCCTGTCATTTCAGAGAGAAAAGCTAAAGAATGAGTTTAAACCTTTCCTACATAAAAACCAACATGCCAATAATGGCAAAAAAATAACCAACCGCCAGGCAAACAAGGACGCTAAAACAGGTCAAATTTTACAAGAGCAAACACCACGGGAAACCACAACAGACAGACTTGAACTCTTGTCCGTTGCACGCGTCATTTTAAAGGTTTAAAATCCTCCATATTTCTGATTTTCAGCACACATTTCTATCAAACACGAGTAGATAGATCGGGTGCAGAGTTTCGGAAAGCTTTAGACTTTCAGTCATGATCTTGTAAAGCAAAGCGCCATCCTTCGAAGTAGTGAAAAGGTTTTTAGATGATATGTAAGACCCCTTATTCTTAAAATTTGTCTAACGACAAAAATCAGAGGCCTCGGTCTCTCTCTTCAGCTTTCTTCCTCCACTTCATCTCCGTACCAGTTTCGTAGACATTTTTTCGCTCATCAAGGCGATCAAAGCAAACAAAACAAACTCACGAACAGCAGAAATTACATTTTCTGTCCTTGAATAAACGACGTGAATGGAGTCCTCTTTGTAAATGATAAATCTATAACCGGTATAGTACAAAGCACTAGGGAGTTTAAGCACCGAGAACGGCAACGGCAACGGCAATGCAGAAACCGAGAAAGGACTAGGGAGAACTCGGCGTTTTGGCGTGAATTTTAATATATTTAAGCACTGGCGGGTACAACGGCACGTCCAACGGCAATTCGCTTGAAGAAAGTTTTTCAAAGCGTTCACTATGGCCGCTTTAAAACAGGTCAGAGATTTAATGCCGATAAGTCATAATGAAGGAATTATTTACGATGAAGAGTTTTTGTTGCTTTACAACTTGAACAATTACTTAAAGTCAAAAAATCTTGATCTGCCGTACGATTCGTGGAAGAAGACGAGTGCTTGTCTGAGTTTCGGTTTGGACGACATGACATTCCACTACTTGCAGAAGTTCTTGATGTACCTGGTGCATTTAAATGCAATCAAAGGAGCATCGCCGACGGAATACAGGGGCTTTGCATTCTTCTAAAGAAAGAAAAAATTAAACATTAAACATTAACGACAATAAAGACACTGGAAACGGCGAAACTATATTTAAATTAAGCCGGTTTATTTGTTTGTTTTTACAATTTATACGGGGAACAAATTTTAACACGCAATCTCTTTTTTTGTTTGTTTGTTTGTTTGTTGCCTTGTTACGATTCATACATATCATGTATCAGGACCAATTTTTAACTATTTCTTCCTATTCCTGATATTTGTATTGAAAACGGCAAGCTTTAAACACATTAATTATAAATTGAAAAAGAAGCCAAGCAAACCACTGATCTAAATATAGTTAACATAAACAAGCTACCAGTCAACTCAGTTGTTTGTCGCTGATTAATTATTCGAACTGAAGTAATCCTCCCTCGAATAATTTCATAGTTTTACAGATTAATTGTACCACAAAACTTTTCAAATTTATTCCGTTAAATTAATCAAGTTACATACAACAAATGTTTTAACCGATGCGAGCATATAAATACAAATCGCAGTCCGGTCCTATAAAGATAACAATAAGCTTACATTGGAACGCGGAAATATGAAATTTTTCTTCAAGTGCTCAACTCGATTATGCGCTCACTCGTAAGATAACGAGTTGAACATGAAAACAGAATTTTAGGGAGGATTTTCGCATAACCCCACACAATAATTATGCAAAATAACACAAAAATTCCACCGTATTAATTTCGGAATAAATTTTAATTCGTAATAAGCGATGAATAAAAAGGATAAAGGCAAACGAGTTTAATGTTCAATTGAAACAATTTGTGAATAAAAACAAAACCACAGTATAAACTCACAATTTTCTATCCGATTCCTAAACTGAATGAACTTAAGGTCCGAGCTGAAAGTCCAGGAAACGAAATGGTCTTTTAAGCTGCTTTTGTTTTGAGTTGTGTCTCTCCAATTTGGTAAATGCTTGTCCTTCCACAATGAACTCGCTGAACGGTAGGTATTCCTTCATGCTTTCTTGTTTCTTTTGTGTTTAAAGCGACTTTACCAATCAAATGCTCTCTGCGTCTTTTTTTGCGTATTTTTGTTTGCTTCAGCTTCAACGAACATTTCAGCACCCTCATAAGTAAAGGACACAAATGTTTACTCACTAAATTTTCCGCAGTCTTTTCTAATTCATTGTTCAAGTCCATCTTGAGCTGTCGGCGATGAGTTTCTTGAATTGTTTTATGCCATTTTTTCTGAACGATCCAACTATAAAAGCAAACAACAAACTATGAAATCAACAAGCAAAACGTTGTCATTTTATTCAAAGTTGCGTGACATGAAACTGAGTTATCGTGATTTACAGGTGTCAATTACGATTTTTCTCAGTGCTGGGAATCCCTTGAAAAAACGCATTGAACTTTATATATTAAAAACAACTTTATTTTTGAAATGAATGAAACGTCTGTCAGGCACAAAATTTGTTAAAAAGAAAAGGGTATAATTTGCTGAAGTTTGTTTATTTCATTTCATTTTATTTCATTTGATCTTACTGTTTTGCATGCGAGTTTCAGGGAACATGCTGAAGTACGAGCAGTAAGAATTGTGTAATGTGTGCTTTTAGCTTATAGCGCGTACGCTCGTTTGTTTCTCTTGTCAGTTATTAGGTCGTAAGGTTACCTTCAGAGCTGGGAGGGCGTTGACTTTTCTGTCCAACAAAGAAAATTTCTGGTCAAATATATTTGATTTCAAACGAAACTTGTGTTTGTCTTGCATTTCTTGTTGACATCCCAGATAAAAACAGAGTGCAAAATCAGAAATTCTGGCATTACAAGTGAAAGTTGGGTTAGTCAAATGGCTGTATCACCACAGAAATATTTTGGGAGCATGGATTGAAAGATGTTTGTTTGCACTTATTTTCCGCAAGGAACTTAGTATTTAGAAAAAAAGATATTTAAAAAAGTTGGAAACTTTGTAATGAATTCTTGTTAGAATGATCCAATTTAACGTGTTTTGCGGCAAGTTTATTCGGCAAAGGATTCGTACCTAAAGTTGACTTCACCCGGTTATTTTGACCACAACCAAATTTTCATGGCCCATCAGTGGTGGGATGAACGGTTTTCCACTGCAACGTTTTTGTGTATAAAACCAAAGTGGAACAAGATGTTAACGGGAGTATCCCTGCATTTTTTCACTGCGTAACTCTGTATGATGTTAGTAGCAGTGATTGGTAATAAACTTGTAGAGCCAATCAGCTTTGTGGGCCAGCGAAGGTGTGAAAACTTTAACTTGAAAGCCTTGTATTCAGCAACGAAGGATTCCCATGTTGATGATCGTTAATGTTCATACCTAGGAAGGGTATTTTATTGAAATAAAAGCCGGTTTGGAACTGGAGTTATTGCACGAGAAACCTTTTGTTTATTGTTTGCTTCAAAGTATTTCTTATTCCTCAGTAAACGTTTTGATCGCTTTTCACTGAAATGATGGTTTTAAAATTAGTTCATCTATCTAGAACTTGACATGGAGAAAGTGGATGAAGTTTAACTTTGTTGCGTGATTTGTTGCAGGATGAGAAAGGGAACCCTAAACCTGAAGATGAATGGTATTCAGAGGACATCCAGAAATGGAGGTACCCCAGCCTAGTTTCTTACTCATCGTCAGAATCAGAGGAGGACACGCAGCAGCAGGTGAGTCATCAATTTTTATAAAATAAAAAGAAAAATGTATTATTTTTCCACAGTTTATTTACTTTATTTCATAATCAATTAAGCAGCTAAACACGGATATTTTGCTGGGTTAATTAAAAACAGAGTTCAAACGTCGACCAAATCGCTTAATTATTTGTGTTTAACCAAGGATATACAAGTTAAGGCATGTTGATGTTTTGATGCTGTTGTTAGACTGCTTGCTGTCCCTTTTCAGTCAATCGAGTGGGCGAGCTCGGCGAGACTGGAGCGAGCAAACAAGCTAAGGGGAAACTGGGGGAAAGGCGGTAGGAAAAGGGACTGCAGTTTCTTCTGTAACTGAAATGTTCAAATTTCCCCCCGCACCAGGGACGGAAAACTCTGATTGGTTCATAGACAACAGGAAGCTGTCAGCAAGTTTGACAAGTATAGATGGTTTTCACTGTGGCCATGTTGGTGGACAGAAACAATAGAAATCGTTTGCATAAAAATAGAGTTTCATTCCCAAAGGATGAAAATTTCATTGTTCTGTTCACCAACATGGCCGCCGTGAAAACCATCTATTAACAATATTGACACAAAGATATTTCCAGTTTCACATCAGAGATAACGCGATGACATGTAATTCCTCGCGAAGCGAGGTTAATAAATTTGGCGACCGAAGGCCGCTCGGGTGCTCGGGTCTCGGGAGCTGAGCCGCGCCAAATCGAGCGAAAAAAAAAAAAATATATATATATATATAATTATATATACAATGTGCCCTCCCGGTTGTTACCATAATGGCTTTATGGCAACTCCTGAACTTGAGCACATGATGTACGGTTACACATTGTTGGATTGCATTGTGGAGTCACGAGTGCTCAAACTGCGAGCAGTGAGCGAAGCAATATGCCAATAGTGAACACCTTTTACGAGGCTCTCCAACCAATCCAGAGAGTGCTCAAACTGTATGAACAGTGAGCGTAATATATAATTATATATACAATGTGCCCTCCCGGTTGTTACCATAATGGCTTTATGGCAATTCCTGAACTTGGGCACAGGATGTACGGTTACACATTGTTGGATTGCATTGTGGAGTCACGAGTGCTCAAACTGCGAGCAGTGAGCGAAGCAATATGCCAATAGTGAACACCTCTTACGAGGCTCTCCAGCCAATATATATATATACACATATATATATATATATATATATATATATATATATATATATATATATATATATATATATATATATATATATATACTGAAGATGTCGTGCAGTTGCCTGGCAACAAACATCGCGACCGCTGACAATGGCGCGCGCTCATGTTTATTCATGGCGGCGGCCGGACTGACGGTTTACCCTTACTCATCGTCGTGAAAAAGTGTTACTCTCGATGAAACACAACCAATTTCTGATGCAAATGAGAAAGAACAGCAAATATAACAACGCTGGATTGAACAAATGGCTGGAAATCCTTTCTCGAGAAGATTAACCACCGAAACTCCGCTGGAGCGACAACAGCGACTTGAAATTCAACGCGATCGAGCAACGAAGAAACAAGTTACGACAGCATCGATTACAAAGACTTCGAGCAGCCTGACCAAATGCCTCCATTAGAATTCTGAACGAAACCGATCACAAGAGGCGACACCGACTGGAAGTGTTGGACAAAATGATTCTGTTTATAGACGCAACGAGAGCAAACACTGATTACAGGCTGGGAAAGGCTCAAAGAAGAAGAACGATTAAGAAATCTAGCTCAAATCACCGCACTTTAATCCGCTCTTTAATGCTCTTCAATTGAAACAACCTACATTTAAAGGCAAGTAAGCTTAAGCTTATATACAACCCTCCATAAATTATTCTTTAATCTACCTTTTGCAAAAAAAAAAGATTTCAAGTAGCTGAACAACTGACAGGCAGATCATAAGAGGATATTTTTCAATATAAAAAATTAGTACCAAAACACTGGAAACTATTGTCTTAGTACATACTGTAACTTAAATTGATGATAATGTGATTAAAGAGCGTCCAATGTGGCCTGGCCTTTGTGTAGCCAAAATAATATCTGTTTCACTTAGTCTCTCCACATTGAGTTTGGCAATATTCAACCAATTAATAGTTTGCGTCCAGAAAATCTGACTAAAATGACAATGTATGAATGTAAAGGGAACAGGTTAATTTTGGGAAATTGAATACAAGTTCACTGTAGTTATATGACTATGTGAACTGTATTGACACCAGTAAGGAGAATGTACATCTACAAATTAATTTTGATTTTGAGATTTTTAAAGGGGTTAACTTGTCATGAAGGCCTAAGTCCTGGTCTTAACCTACGAATTCTCCATCCTGGTCTCTATACATTGCTTATGATATTTGCAAAGAATATGTTGCTTCATCTTGAATATTCATGTTTAACTTTTGTAATCAATTTTGTAATTCTCATGACCTGTATCCAAAATATAGTATTAACTCCTGCAATCTCAACCATTCAAGCAAATAGTCAATTGGATTAGCAATTATTTGATACACAGTACATAGAACAACAGCTACAGAATTATGTAAAGGGAACAGGTTAATTTTGGGAGATAGCACTCACAAGCTTCAAAAAGGAAATTTAATCAAGACAGCAGGAGTTACCTATTATTCTTTAATCTACCTTTTGCAACAAAAAAAATATTTTAGGTAGCTAAACAACTGACAGGCAGACCATAAGACGACATTTTTTCAATATAAAAAATTGGTACTCAAACACTGGAAACTATTGTCTTAGTACATGCTGTAAATTGATGATTATTGATATTCTCGCTAAGGTCACTAAGGAACTTTGATATAAGATTAAATGACATGGAAAGATGCAAGAAAACTGGTCTGATCTGATGGAAGCCAAAACTCTTTCCAGCACAGATATATAGTTCTACAAAATGTATCCATGATGTCAACATGTAATTTCTCTTTTAAGTATGATCAAAGGTGAAAATTATTTCACAAATATACAACATTTGCATAATGTAGCATTATTTGTATAATTTTCCATACGCTATCTTGAGTTTACGACATTTGTTGCAAAATAGTTCAATAATAAATAATATTAAAATGGTTTAGTAAGGAGAATTTTTGTCTACAATTTTGATTTTGCAAAGAAAAAACAATTTTCTGTTAGCAATTGTGACCAGCTAATGTGTAGCAACTGTATAGATAATTAAACACATGACACATCAACATTACTGCTTCACATTTATTATTGGAATGGTGATCAGTATCTCAAATCTCCTCACAATATCAGTGTACAAACAAGTACATAGATTATGCAAATGAGAACCTGATCACCTTTAACATGAGTTGTCTGTGGAAATTGAATACAAATTCACTGTAGTTATATGACTGTGAACTGTATTGACACCAGTAAGGAGAATGTACATTTGCAAATTAATTTTCATTTTGAGATTTTTAAAGGGGTTAACTTGTCATGAACACCTAAGCCCTGATCTTAACCTAAGAATTCTCCATCCTGGTCTCTATACATTGCTTAGTATATAGAACAACAGCTTCAGCATTATGTAAAGGAACAGGTTAATTTTGGGAGATAGCACTAACAAGCTTCAAAAAGAAAATTTAATGAACACAGCATAAACAAACTCTTATCCAATCAAAATAAACAGAACACCACTTCATATTGTCCTAGACCCATGTCCACAACAATACTATACATCCACTTTCAGACCAATTTTCTTTCTGACAAAAATTAATGAACATAGGTTGGGAGGGGGGGGACGAAGGGCCCTAGGATCTTTTGATACCCAGTCCCATAGCAGTTACAGTGACCCACAGCTCAAAACCCAAAACTGACTACTACCAGTTCCCACTTATTATAATTTAGGAAGACAGGGCACTAAGTACAAGTTAAATCAAAGCGACTGGGAACGAGAATGTCTCAACTTTAAATTTCGGGGCTATTGCCGGCATGCAACCCAACCTCTCCAGTCAAATCAGAAATTCCATTTCTCCCACATCGCTAAAATTTTGCAGTGCATCCTCCCCCGAGCTTCGCGAGGTTCTGCGAGACACGTATTTCTAGTAGCGGGAATGAAAATGTTTTAGACAATTTGTCTGGTTAGCTCAGTGGTTAGTTTTAAATGAAGAACAGATATTGGCGGTGGAAGGGCTTCTATCGGGGAAAGATGTCATGGCTGTGCTACCAACTGGCTTCAGAAAAACAAAACAGTCATTAGACTGTCAAAATTGTCAACGGAGGAATTGTAAACATTGCCTGCTCCACGCGGCTATAACGGGAAGCAAATGGATGCTAAAATCACAGCCTTGATTGAGGCAAACCTCAAGTTTCTACAAGTTGAATAGCTTTCTTTTTAAGCTTCAACACTCTCTGCTAAGCTTACTAAATGGATCTGCAAAACAGCTGGACCCAGCGTGACAAAATAGCAGGAAATACATTCCATGGCCAACAAAGCATTTCAGATCCTGTCATTTCAGAGAGAAAAGCTAAAGAATGAGTATAAACCTTTCCTACATAAAAACCAATATGCCAATAATGGCAAAAGCAACAAACCAACCGCCAGGCAAACAAGCTAAAACGGGTCAAATTTTACAAGAGCAAACACCATGGGAAACCACAACAGACAGACTTGACCTCTTGTCCGTTGCACGCGTCATTTTAAGGGTTTAAAATCCTCCATATTTCTGATTTTCAGCACACATTTCTAGCAAACACAAGTAGATAGATTGGGTGCAGAGTTTCGGAAAGCTTTAGACTTTCTGTCATGATCTTGTAAAGCAAAGCGCCATCCTTTAATCTTTAATCTTTAATCATTAATCACAGTTCGTAACCATACATAACTGATACAAATGAACTAATACTAACATATACAATCGAACAAAAATAGAAAAATGGTTAACAGGACGGTAGCAGGGGGAAACCAAATTCCCATGCTAAGACATGCCCTCCAAAAAAGAAAAAACAGAAATAATAAAAATTAATTAATTAATTAAAAAAGGTTTTAAGATGATATGTAAGTCCCCTTATTCTTAAAATTTGTCTTACATACGACAAAAATCAGAGGCCTCTGTCTCTCTCTTCGGCTTTCTTCCTCCACTTCATCTCCGTACCAGTTTCATAGGCATTTTTTCGCCCATCAAGGCGATCAAAGCAAACAAAACAAACTCACGAACAGCAGAAATTACATTTTCTGTCCTTGAATAAACGACGTTAATGGAGTCCTCTTTGTAAATAATAAATGTATAACCGGTATAGTAGTATAGAGCGCATGTTTTAATCCTCTTTTTTGTGGGGGAATCTCATTAACGTGTGGGGGAATAAATTAACGCCAGTGATGTCATAGTCTATTGTCTTGAACTCATGAATAAAATGCTGTGGAATCTCATTAACGTGCGGTGGTACACATTAACGACCGTTATTGCTGTGGTATTTAATTACCTAGAATAACCAGTTCCAAAAACCGGGTTGACAAGATTTCAAAACAATGGTACAATAACCTTGCCCAAACTTGCCCGCTTTATACCATCTCACTTCAAAACAAAACACAACTGACACAGATATCCTTTACAGACATAGATCAAAACAACATGCCTTGACCAGGACTCGAACCTGGGTTACTGCGGCCACAACGCAGTGTCTTAACCACTAGACCATCAAAGCTGTGGATATTATAACCGAATAAAACTAATAAGAGGGTTCCGAAACATTCAAGTTTAGAAGCAATAAAATTGCGCAGTATAAAAAAGCGCTTTTCTTTCTTTTACTTTCTTTACCGGTGGCTTCAAAGTTCAAACTTTTAATTATGCGAACTTACACTGAACTAAATTTGCATGAAAAATTAGCACCTCCGAAAAATAAACAAAGCAACCAATTACATGCGCGCGCTAAAACAATGAACCCACACTTTGTTTAAGATAAAACTATATTTATTGATAACAAACAATTTCATAATTATACAGACAATTTAAAAGCTTAGTTGGAAAGGAACAGAGTTGATTTATTATTTTTCATCGGGTTTATACAAAGTACTCTTTGATTCCCTTGGTTTTCTGTGTCTCACCGCACTGCAATCATCGCAACGAGCAAGGGTTTCTTTCACGTGTTTAGTTTTGTCCAAAGGAATCTTGTGCTCGCATATGGGGCAAATCTTTTTATTATCATGCCAAAAGCATTTGGGACATTTCACGACTCCGGTTACATACACATTTGAACTCTCGCAATGATGACATGGGATTTGACTTTTTGCCTGAATTATTTTCTCGCTTTCAGAAGAGCTTTCCTCTTCTTCATTGTCGGTTGAATTTCATTCATCCTCTTCATTACTTTTAATTTCTTGGTCGCTCTCTTCAGACTCATCGGCCGGACTGTTCTCAGAAGCCCTTTCCTCACCTTCGTTGTCTGTTGAATCTTCTTCATAAGCCTCGTTGTCGGATTCTTTTTGTTCTTGATAGATCTTTTCTTTCTCTAAAAGATCGCTTAACAGTTTTTTATTCTTGATTAAACGCTTATCAATTCCCAACTCTGCGAGTCCATCTAAAAAAGTATTAAGCGCACGGGGTCGGGCTACATCATCGTTATGGGGAAGTAGCACATACTCAACCAGATCTGCGATGTTTGTGACGGGTATTATGCGTTGATTTTGGAGTAATTGGCCTCTAGGTGCCCAAAACAGGATATCTTTGGAAGCGGCCATGCTATGCAACAAATCAGAAGCACGTTCTTTTGACACTGCTTTGGAAAGATTGCCTAAAACATCTTTAATTCTTGGCTCCTCGTTGTCTTCCTCGTCATCGTTGTCCTCATCGGAGGTTATGGTGTCTTCCATACCGCTCTCCATTTCTTCTTCATCCCAGTCTACTTTTCTCTTCATATCGATCCGTATTCGTTAAAGACAAGCTTGAAATGATAAATGCAATGATGTATAGTTTCTTTTATAGCATCAAAATGCCCAAGCTTGTAACAACGGGGGCCAATAAGTCTTGTATAAAGCCACCACCCTCTTGTACAAGTATTTGCTTCTTTGTCTTGTAGGGAACGTTTTGATTGGCCAGGTTAATAAGAGCATCCCTATGTCGGAGCAAAACACGCTTATTTGTTTCAGGACAGGGAATGTTTTCCGTAAGAACATTATAAATAATATGTAACAAGGCGTGAACCTGTTGTGGAGAAGCTGTCCTTAAGAGAAATTGGCGCTGATGATCGGGACCATTAGCTAAGAGTTGTAGAAAACCGCGGTTGTTCTTCACTACTTGAGACATAACTGTAGAGTGAGCTACGAATAGTGAGTTGTTGTCTTATATCGTGGAATAGAAGGAAAAAACAATAGAATTTAGCCGGGAGGAGGAGGTGAAAACAATATATATAATTGAGGAGGGGGAGGAGGAGGAGGAGGAGGAGGCGAAAACAATAGAATTGAGGAGGAGGAGGAGGAGGTGAAAACAATAGAATTGAGGAGGAGGAGGAGGAGTAGGAGGAGGAGGAGGTGGAGGAGGTGAAAACAATAGAATTGAGGAGGAGCTAGCCTATATAAGTGAGCAACATTCACCTCTTTCTCAGTTCACATTGAGCTTTCATTGACTTGACATGATTTTGTCCTGTCCCGTTTGTGAGAAGACATTTAGCAGGAAAGATAATATGCAAAGACACATGACCAACAAACACGCCAGTCCTACTTTCACTCCATTTAAAGCAATGTCGATTTCTACACAAAAGTGTCAGCGGTTTCACTTCAAGCACCCTTTTACTTGTATGGTTGCAGGGATGATCGGTTCGGGGAAAACGTTTTGGGTTCAATCACTGTTACAACAGGCCTCAGGCGTGATAAACCCACCACCCGAGAGGATTGTCTGGTGTTATTCCCAATGGCAGCCCGCGTACGTACAAATGCTAGTCACAATACCACAAATTGAATATTTGTCAAGGGTATTCCTCCAGCGTTGGAACACGATTCCTATTTCGATGTCAACAAACGGAACTTAATCGTCTTTGACGATCAGATGATTGACGCCGGCAAAGACAAGCGAATAGTAAACCTTTTTACACGAGGTTCTCATCACCGCAACCTGAGTGTCATTTATATCGTACAGAATCTATTTCATCAGGGAAAGGAAAGCCGAAGCATCAGTTTAAACAGTCACTACCTGGTCCTTTTCAAGAATCCCAGAGACAAACTGCAAATTTTGACCCTAGCTAAGCAAATGTATCCTGGGCAAACGGCTTTCTATATAAACCAGTACGAAGAGGCTGTACGAAGACCCTATGGTTATCTCCTGGTGGATTTAAAAACAACCACACAAGATAATTGTAGACTGCGAACGAAGGTACTACCCGGAGAAGAACAATTTAATCAAACAGGAGTACAAGACAATATTTCTCAGGAGCTACTAAAGTATCTCAGACTACAGAACCTTTCGACATCTCCAGTTGTCTCAGCCATGCAGGGACTACAGGACAGAATGGACAACCTTCTCTCTCGTACAGACCTTGGGGAATATGACAAAGCCAAACAGTACCTTGAGCTGCAAAACAGATATCTGACGTTTAAACATCAATTGAATGGAAGACCTCAACAGTCTGATGAAATGAAAAGAAGTTTTGCAAGTCATCCGGAAGCTAATTTACCCACCATTATACAAGAACCCACAGCAGTAACAGCGGTGACAACCTCTACACCCTTAAATCCATTTATCGCGACACCCTCCCCAGCGCCCACCATACAAGAAACTTCCGAAGTGACGCCACTACCTTTAAATCCAGCCATCTTGACCCCTCCCCCCCCCCCCCCCCCACAGTGCAAACACCATCGCCAGCGCCGAAGCGCAAACGACCTCGAATCCAATTGGTTAATTACTTAGATGTTGGTGACAATAAACCTAAAAGGCGATCGCGGCGTTATAGATTTAGAGCTGAACCTTACAAGCATTCTAAGAATCAAGAGGATTAATAACACCCGAAACGTGATTGCAGTGTGGTGAGACACAGAAAACCAAGGGAATCAAAGAGCATTTTGTATAAACCCGATGAAAAAGAATAAATCAACTCTGTTCCTTTCCATCTAAGCTTTTAAATTGTCTGTATAATTATGTACTTGTTTGTTATCAATAAATATAGTTTTATCTTAAACAAAGTGTGGGTTCATTGTTTTAGCGCGCGCATGTAATTGGTTGCTTTGTTTATTTTTCGGAGGTGCTAATTTTTCATGCAAATTTAGTTCAGTGTAAGTTCGCATAATTAAAAGTTTGAACTTTGAAGCTACCGGTAAAGAAAGTAAAAGAAAGAAAAGCGCTTTTTTATACTGCGCAATTTTATTGCTTCTAAACTTGAATGTTTCGGAACCCTCTTATTAGTTTTATTCGGTTATAATATCCACAGCTTTGATGGTCTAGTGGTTAAGACACTGCGTTGTGGCCGCAGTAACCCAGGTTCGAGTCCTGGTCAAGGCATGTTGTTTTGATCTATGTCTGTAAAGGATATCTGTGTCAGTTGTGTTTTGTTTTGAAGTGAGTTGGTATAAAGCGGGCAAGTTTGGGCAAGGTCAAACCAACTCTTACCTAAGGAATGGGTATTCCTAAACGGCATCTCTTAAGAATATTTGACTCTTTTGGAGCCATCTCCCTCATGCCCCTAACACTACTTAAAAAAAAAAAAAAAAAAAAAAAAAAAAAGTTTGGGCAAGGTTATTGTACCATTGTTTTGAAATCTTGTCAACCCGGTTTTTGGAACTGGTTACTCTAGGTAATTAAATACCACAGCAATAACGGTCGTTAATGTATACCACCGCACGTTAATGAGATTCCACAGCATTTTATTCATGAGTTCAAGACAATAGACTATGACATCACTGGCGTTAATTTATTCCCCCACACGTTAATGAGATTCCCCCACAAAAAAGAGGATTAAAACTTGCGCCCTATACTACTCGGTATAGTACAAAGCACTAGGGACTTTAAGCACCGAGAACGGCAACGGCAATGGCAATGCGGAAACAGAGAAACGACTAGGGAAAACCTGGCATTTTGGCATGAATCTTAATATCATTAAGCACTGGCGGGTACAACGGCACGTCCAACGGCACTTCGCTTGAAGAAAGTTTTTCAAAGCGTTCGCTATGGCCGCTCTAAAACAGGTCAGAGATTTAATGCCGATAAGTCATTATGAAGGAATTAGTTACGATGAAGAGTTTTTGTTGCTTTACAACTTGAACAATTACTTATAGTCAAAAAATCTTGATCTGCCGTACGATTCGTGGAAGAAGATGAGTGCTTGTCTGAGTTTCGGTTTCGATGACATGACATCCCACTACTTGCAGAAGTTCTTGATGTACATGGTGCATTTAAATGCAATCAAAGGAGCATCCCCGACGGAATACAGAGGCTTTGCATTCTTCTAAAGAAAGAAAAACTTAAACATTAAACGACAATAAAGACACTGGAAACGGCGAAACTATATTTAAAATTAAGCCGGTTTATTTACGGGGAACAAATTTTAACACGCAATCTCTTTTTTTGTTTGTTTAATTGTTGCCTTGTTACGATTCATACAGATCATGTATCAGAACCAATTTTTAACTATTCCTTCCTATTCCTGATATTTGTATTGAAAACGGCAAGCTTTAAAAACATTAATTATAAATACAAAAAGAAGCCAAGCAAACCACTGCACTAAATATAGTTAACATAAACAAGCTACCAGTCAACTCAGTTTTTTTTCGCTGATGAATTATTCAAACTGAAGTAATTCTCGCTCGAATATGAACTATTTATAGGTTTGAAAGCAGAATAGAATAGCAGCATAGCAGCTTTGACGGCTACAAGGCCTACAGGTTATCGAATATAAACTTAACTTCTATAAACTACACTGCATTGCACAGAAAGATCCAAATTTCACATGGCAGAATCGTAACTCGTCAATAAAATTCATCAAGCTAGCGGTTTCTCCAATGAAGTAAAGGTCAGTGACATGAATATGACGCATGAATTCTTCAATGTATATTTCAATGAATGAGGAAGAAGAAATAGAAGAAAGTAAAATTTCTGTACCTATTCTCCGCCGCCATAAATAAATTTGTAATTCTCTTCTCGGCAGTTCATGAAAGAAAAAATACAATAGTTGTTCAAATTTGATCAGATAACAATCCCAAAATATCAACATTTTTAAAAGTAACACTTTAAGTAATTCAAAAATTCGATTTTATGGATTTAGAAACAATAAAGCTGCAATTTAGAAGAAGGTAAATACTCACGTTGTGTGGAAACGGCAAGATGAGCAATTTCACATCAGGTCCGTGAAGAGAACGCGAGATATTTTCCCGCCAGTCATGCGCAGTGGATCATTTGGATTTTCCCTGAGCCTCTCGTGTCTCCGTTGCCATTGCCGTTCCCGGTGCTTAAAGTCCCTACTGTTTTATTTTAGAACACGTGTCGGCTTCACGCGTGTTTACAAGCAGATCGAGCGACAACTAAAGGCGGAGTTGTCTTTTATTAAGTTGACAAGATTACCTTATTTTTAATGGGTTCTCATACTTGGTGGGCGGAGTTATCTGAACGCGTTTGTTACAGAAGGGACTGCAGTCCCTCCCGGTTAAGCCTAAAGAATACCGTTCAGAAGGACGTCGGACACCTTATTGAAACTTATATAACGGAGTAACTGTTTAGCTTTCAGTTGATGTTATGGGTAGCAGTTTATATAGTTAAATTTAGGCCTGAACAACCCGAGAAGCTAGGTGGTACAGTGGTACATGCAGTGCACGTGGTACGGTAGGCTATCTAAGCCTAAGCCTAGCTGAGATCACAGGTTCAATCCTGAGTGGGGGATTTTAGATTTTCTTTTTTACACTTAAAAATTTATTGAAAATAAAATTCTAAGTGTCGACATTACGTTATATAAGTCTTAATAAGGTGTCCGACGTCCCTCTAAACGGTATTCTTTAGGCACAACCGTCCCTCCCTTCTTTCCCGCCTCTTCCCCAGAGCCCCCTCGGTTCTAATTACTTTCACTCGCTCGCCACTCGGATTGCCGATCGCGTATTTGCTCTCCCGCTCGACTATGCAGAGAGGGACTGCTGGCATTCTATGATGTTGTTAAAAATTCAAGTTGAGAATATGTAGTTGAATTTCAATAGATTAATTTTCAAATGGAATTTATGTGTCCTTTAATGAAGGGCATCTTGTAGTAGGCTGTAATAATTTACCTCGCCACTGTCATTGTGCCAAAACGTTCTCAAATGAAAATGACTTTTCAACTCCAATTCGGTGTTCAATTCCCAGTTGAAGAATTTAAGCTCATTAGCAATAGCAATTAAATTGCTCGGAGCATAAGCATTCTATCTCGAATTTTGGGCCTTTTTTATTTTTTCGCGCTCAGTTCGCCTCATTTGTGGCATGTGACCTACAAATTAATTGCAAAACATTGTTCAGAATTGTTTATGCTGTTTTTTCTTTGCTTAAGAGAAATTATGTATGCAAAAATAATCCCTGTCTCCCGCTCAAAAAATAAAGTTTACCTGAATTTCTTGATTTGATGCTGATTTTTTTGAGTCGTGCCTTGACTCTGAGCCAAGGCGACCGACTCTATAACATGGGCTGCTATTTGTGAAAAAGCTCAGATTTTTCAAGTGGTTTATAGCCTGAGGCGAAGTGTTAGTGACGTCATATCGTTGATATAACAACTTCAAGCTCATGGATGATTGGATTTATTTACAACATAAGAAAAAGGAAAATGACGAAACGAAACATATCAAGTAAAAGGAACTTAAATTATTGCCGGGTTTGGCGAGAGTTCTATTCGATAACGATTTCGTTTTCTTTCTTTTCGAGCAACAGATATTTGGAAGTATTAAGAGCAGATCCGTGCAAGAATCAAACAAAATCGCAAATCTTCGGCAAAGCTGAAAAAAAAATCAAATTCGCTCCTCTTTTGCATATAGATAGTCTATAGTAAGTATATGAATGCCATGTACTTTTTTCCTTGAAATATCTATTTGTTTCCGAGAAAAACGAAGAACGTCGTTATCAACTCAGGGCACAATTTGCCGATCACAAACACATGCAAACAGGGTTGAAATTAGTCATGATTCACTCGACTCGCGTATCAAAACTTTCACTCAAGGTATTTGGATGGTATAAAATTCATTTCAGACCAAAATATTATTTCATCAAGCCTTGTAAACATAATTTTTAATGACATTTCAAAAATGTTTTGTTTTTGTTGTATTTTAACATCTTAAAACTTCACCCGAAATTTTCCTGAAAACGCTAACATAGAAATTTGTAAAATTTTGTAGACCTTAAGACAAGTATGTCAGGTCGAACATGCAGAGAGCGTTTTCCAAAATTATCTCTTGGTGACAAGAAATTCTGTATTACGTAAAATGGGAGATGACGTTATAGCGTTGCTATGGCAACTCCGATTTCCTTAAAAAGTACCCCATCTGAAACTTTAATCTTTCACTAGTACGCCTGTGGCGATCGATTTTCCGTTGGATTGTTTATGGTGGTACACAAGTTTCTCAAAGTTAAAAGGTATCGTCACTCAAAAACCCAGTTGTGCCACCTTAACTCTGTATATGGGCTTAATAAGAACTTTTTAACAGTGAACATAATAGGAAACGCTAGCGAAAGTTATGGATGAGTCAATTCCAGCAGTGAACATAATAGGAAACGCTGGCGAAAGTTATTGATGAGTCAATTCCAGCAGTGCCCATCCCCCCCCCCCCCCCGGTCAACCCCTGGTCATTTGCCTTTTTTAAAAAAAATTGGTAAATTCCCCACGGTGGGGACAAGTAAGCCTTTCAAATTCCCCACGGTCGGGCCAAAAAAAGAACGATAAATGCCCCACCCCCGGGCTCATACAGCTCAAGTTTAAATAATATTTGTCTTGTAGCTAGAGCCAGTAAACAGAGTAGAGTACTGAAAGTTGAGAAAAAATGAGGTTCCACCGTAGTTGGAACGGCTATTAATCATTAATTCAATAAGCGGCTACAGACGTATGCATCTTCTTAAGTGTTATTGTCAGAGAAAACCGGGCAGGGCCCACGGTTCGAAGTCGGCCGATTCGTTTCAAATTTCTACCACAGATTACCCTTCTGATATGATTAAGAAATATTCCCTTTTAAAACGAATTGGCTTATTTTTATTCGACTTGACCACCCCCCCTTGTTTTGGGCTAATTTGCATGAGAAAATCGCTTCATATCTAGGGTAACTTGTGTAGGTTATTTGACCTACTTTTTGCCTGTTTTCAGCGTCTTTTTGATTTATGTTGATTATTTGAGATTCGATTAAACTGTATTCACGTGATAAGTGATTTGGGATTGATTTCATGTTTTTGGTGAGCGTGCCAATTTTCGTCTTGTGTGGCTGTGGCGGATTCGCAAATTTTAAGCCCCTTTTAAACGGCATTTTCTCACAACTGCGTGGATAAAATTTCAAATCAAAACGGTTTTGGCACAGTCCATTTATTATTGTTTAATATTCAGTAAGATTTAGATTGGGACCTACGAATCCTTTTGGAAGATTGACCATTATAGTCGGCTTAAATCACGGCAAAATCATAACATGTTTTCCTGCCATATTTAAAGTATCAAAAGATACGAAACTATTTCTTTCAACTTAGATTTAACTGTTTGCATCCATTATTCATAATTATATTTTTTACTTGTCTGAAGTGTCTATGCTGGTAATAACGTAGTACTGTAAGTCGTTTTTGCCGATATTTAAGATACATTTGAGTCAATGCATGTGATATTATCTGCAATATCTTAAGCGGAAGATCAAATTACACTTTTGATCATGTTAGGTGTCGTTTGTTGATATTCTAACCGCAAAATGAACATCTTAACAACTTGTAGTCGAAAATTTGACCTTTCTTTTTCTACTATTTCTAATATAAGCTAAACAATCGATCTCGTGACTTTTGCAATACTATAGAAACCAAAATACTTATATCGTACTTGCGTACCAAATTGGTCGGTGATGTCAATGGAATACGAAATTTGATCTCTTTAAAATATTAAACTTTTACATTCAACTTCATTTATACTTCCATAATTTGGTAATTTCCACATTTTGACAAACTATTGATTGCTAAAAGTTTAGAAAACAAAACAAAACACCGCATGTCGCTAAACTGCACTGGACTCTGCAGTTTTTCTCTCGTGAATTGTGTTCAATAACTGTTCACTGCACTGCACTCCCTCTCTTGCGAAGACCACAGAGGTTTTTGAATTCAATTCCCGAATTGAAAAAGTATGAAAAAATTGAAAGTATGCAAAATCATGCTCGTGTCTAAACAAAAGTTTATCTTGTCTAAAGAAAAGTTCATCTTTTCTTTAGACAGGAGCACGATTTTGCATACTTTTCAATCGGTTCGTAGTAAGATTTTTCCTGGACAATTCAAAGAACCATGCGCACCTTTCCAGGTGTGCATGTCTGACCTCATCGACGGGATGAATCAATAGTCTTGTCAAAACGGAATCCAAATATATATATATATATATATATATATATATATATATATATATATATATATATATATATATATATATATATATATATATATATATATATATATATATATATATACTAACTGGGAACAGGAGTCCAGCACAACAAGGATCTCACAGTGTTGGTGATTTATATTTCGATTGAAAGAGTGAAATGAAGTTAGCGAAGCGAGGTTTCTGTATAAAATGCCATTTTTACTAGGTTCCGTCAATTCCTCAGATTCCGATCGTTCCACTGATCCCCGCTGTGCAGTTCCAAAGATTAATATTTTTTCCATCATAATGGATGAGTCAATTCCAGCAGTGCCCATCGCCCCGGGCCATTTAGACATGTTGCTATCCCGGGAGTGGAGCAAGAGTAAATCTAGCTTCGCGGGGGGGGGGGGGGGGTTATTAGTACACCCGTCATTTACCCCGGGGAATTTGACAGCCATGTGGCTTCGGACTCGCAGTTTGACAACTCTTCAAACATGGCATCCTTCAAGAACTTTATTGGCAAGAACGAGGAGTTTGTCGGAGAATGGCTGGTCCAGCAAGGGCTAGAAAAGCTTGTAGACATTTTTAAAGGTATGTTTGACCGTTTTGTTTCTTTTTAATATATCGTAAATTTTAATTTCATTTCAAAGGCAAAAGAAGATTCATACGTCTGTAGGCGCTTCTTGAATTGATAGCCCTTCGAACTACAGTGGAACTCCGATTTCTTGAACCCTCGGTTTTTCGAATTTCCGGATAAATAGATATCGTGCATGAAATAAGATAATGATAATATATATAGATAGGCAGAGCCTAACAGGGAAGCACTATGAACAAGCTTAACTAAGGTGAAACTTAACTAAGGTGAAAGGTCGGAAGCACAAGAATTAAGATTGACGACCGGGCTATTTTTCAATTTTAGCAATTCTCAAAAAACAGTATTACCCGACCGTCTGCACAGTACATTTAGACCGTAGAAAAGTTCACAAAAACAACTTTTCTCCGTCTAGAATTACAGGTACGACTACTTTCCGAATAAAATACATGTTTTGTTTGCCAAAAATTGCCCGAGAAACTGATTTGGAAATCAAAATTGCAAAAATACACAAACATATTTGCATAAGGCGATGCGAGTGAAGATAGAACTGTACTATAAAATCAAAGTCTTGTTTTGTTTATAAAATCGCTTTTCGATCTATCTTATGAATGAACAAACACATAAAAATGGACAACACAATCTTCTTTCGAAAAGTTTTATTCAAATCTTCATTAGTTCATGTATAAAAGTAAAACACGTACGATTTACAGCGCATCAGGCAAAGCTGTCCTCGATGAAATTCAAGATAACAGCACGACTTAATTTGAGCACGTTTCATAAACATGTCTCCAAAACAC
The DNA here is from genome assembly GCA_022457155.1 of Cladopsammia gracilis. Lineage (NCBI taxonomy): Eukaryota > Metazoa > Cnidaria > Anthozoa > Scleractinia > Dendrophylliidae > Cladopsammia > Cladopsammia gracilis. The sequence continues at coordinate 273,306 of JAJGOT010000137.1, forward strand.
AAAGGAAAAGTCAATCAAACATTGATATCAACATAAATTCCCATCGAGAAATGTGATTTATTTTACCTTTAAGTCACTGGACTGCTTGGAAATTCATTAAAACTCTGCTTCTTCGGTTCTGAAATCCGTAATAAAAACAACGCATCCCCCGCATTGCCCCTGCATTGATAAAAACGTATGAGGGTTCCTCGAAGCAAGATTTTATCCCCGAAAGCTCTTCTTTTTCCACTAAAGCGGCTTCTGAGTATCCCTTAATTAGTATCCCTGTCTTGAGTAGCAAACCGCGAAAAAATGCAGGGAAGTAACGACTTTACTGCTCCGCTAAACACTGCGAAAGATCCAACTTTTTTAAAACTTTAAAAAGTGTTTACAGAGCTGACGACTGTGTAGCCGCGCGTGTGGCGTCATACGCGCATGTTTTGCGACGTCATACGCGCCCGCGAATTTGCCTTGCGCGACCGACTTGACTGCTGACTGACACATGTCACGGAGGCGCGCCCGCGAAACATTCCGCTAGCCATGACCATGAAAAATGACAGACACAGGTTCTATGAGTATGGAGCTGCGCAGCCAGGCCTTCGGCCCGGCAAGTGCTCCGCTATGATTTACAAAATTTAATTTTGTCTGTGATACCTTTTTAAAATACGAATGACCATTCGGACGCTTGATATGCAAATACTATAGTTTTATAAACAACATTAAAACTTGTACTACATGATTTAATACACAGCATGAAAAGGCAAATTTAAGTTGGCGTAATGGTAGCTTAAAGCTTGCGTAAAGTTCTAATTTACACAACTTTACGCAACATTAACATTTTGTAAAGTTGACCTTTACGCTATCTTTACGCGAAGGCGTAAAGCTTAAGTAAAAAAACAACTTTAAGCTGGTCGTAAAGCTGGTGTAAATGTGCTGTAAAGTCAAGATTTAAATCCACGTATTGGAAGCATAAAGATGGCGTAAAGTTTAACTTTACACAATTTATACGTATCATTTACATGATGTAAAGACAACCTTTTGGCTATCTTTGCGCTGTCTGTGAAAAGCTGGAGTAAAGAAGCATCTTTAAACTTGGCGTAAAGTTAGTGTAAATCTGTTGTTAAGTCCACATTTACGCCACCATTACGCTTATATGTAAAGTTTGACTAGATCTACTTTCTTTTTTCTTTCTCTTTTATGACAAGATGTATACATATGGTACTTGACATCCTTTATTTTGTTGATTATTACAACGTACATGTTGTGTAGTTTAAGTCTTACACTTATTGTTCATGAACCTGTAGTCTGCTAGAACTTATGTCAACATGAAAACCGGTCCCCTAATCTCAACCAGACATGATGAATTTCTTAGTTACGGTACATGAATTTTATACTTTTTGTGGTAACAGTAAAGAAACCGGGTGAAGAACCTACACTACCACTTTATTAAAAACTGCAAAAAAAATTCCGGTTTGATAACCTTAACTTTGCATTAAATTGTAATCCAAAAATCTGAGGATGTTTTCAACATCCCGAACAGATATTAATTAATCAAGATCAGGAAGCACCTAGTTTTGATGAAAAGAAATCTACATGTAGTAATCTTTTTGTTTATGGTTTTAAGCTTCAAAGATAGAAACTCAGGTAGCTCAGGCACAATACATGTACATGTATTACTGTTCTTTGTTTACACTTTAAATAGAAGACCCAGAGTCTTTTATTGCCACTTTCATCTTTCTGGATCCAATGGTTTGCAGTCCAGAATTTTCAATTCCCTGATCAGCTCATCAGATCACCATCCTGAATACATGCCTAGAACAAAATTACAACAGGTTAGATGTACTACCCAAACTGAATGGAGACTACTGTATAATTCAAGGAAAAGGTAGATTTTAGGGGAACTAATTTAGAATGGTTTCCTTAATTACTCGTGGCGAAGCACACGAGTTGTAAATCCGGCGTTGACTTTTCTTGTTTTTTTTTTTCGTGTCACATTAGCGCATGCAAATTTATGCACGCATATTTAAGTCTATATCGACGACTATATGGCTTTCGGCCATGAAATACATACCGTAAAATCTCTCCGTGTGTGTACTCGAGAAGCAAGATAAAGAACTGCTGCGTACAACTGCACACTTTCAAGACAATTCAAGGCGTTCATGGATGGATAGGGCCGTTTGATATTGTGTTCGCCGCTTATTCCTGTGGGATTTTTGCTCTGGCAAGTTCTGTGTTTTATATATTAAACTTGCCATTTGCTTAGCGATCGAGCTCCGGGTCGAGCTTAAGTGTCAGCTACTGAATCTAGTAAATGCAGTGTAGTCTTACTTTTAAACCCGTGTATACGTGAAAGCATGATGAACAGGTTATCGGCAACGGTGTTTAAATAAAATTCACTCTCTCACTCACTCACTCACTCACTCGCTCCTTCCATCAGCTGTAAACTTAGTGAGCAAATGCTTTGTTACGAACACGTTTCGTAACAGGAATTCAACGTGAATCCAACGATAACAATAATTAATTTGATGAAAACGAATATAGACAATAATAAGCTTACAGATGTTTCGCATTTGGAGTTTTTAGTGCAACATTAAAATCGATCTAAAAGGATTTTGCAACCTGAACACGCGTTCTGATGCGTATTTAACTTAATATAATAAAATTTAGTTCGTAGGTAGTATGTGCTCTTGGACAGCGCAGTGGTTGAGTTTGTGGCTTAGTCCCGGACGGCCCGAGTTCGAATCTCCATAAAGTCCTCTTTTTCTTTTTTTTCTTTTTTTTTTTTTTCTTTTTTCGAACTGGACATTTTGAAAGTGATGTACTTTTTTTTTTCGTTCGTCAAAAATCCTTACGTTTAATTTAAAAAAATATATATATCGAACTGTGTCAGTGTGAAAACGTAAGCTTACGGCAATATTGCGTTACGCGTTACGCGTTACGCGTTAGCATTTCTTCTTCTCGGGTTGGCTCTTAGGGGACTTTGATTAGATAGAATTTTAAGCTTATGTTTCTCTGTAAAGGCACTCATATCACTTGGGAATCAATGCTGCAATAAGTTAAAGGCGCCACGAGTTCAAGCTGTGTACAGCTTCTTGTTCAAGTTGGATTATTTGAGGAAGTGCTAAAATTCATTAGAGGAAACACATGATTCCAAAAACCTTTTTCAACAACTGTTCCATTTCTCCACACAGGTACATGTACACATGTAACAAGGGGACATATCATCAACAGACCTTACTAAAGTTATATAAATGTAGTTACAACACTTACTCCACAGCCTTGACACTACCATGCAATAGTGAAAACCCTCACAGGCATTACAGGGCATATGGGTTTAACTGACAACACTAAAACCTTTTTAAGGTGCTATTTGGCAAAAAAGTTAATACAGCTCATTGGGCCACGGGTGACAGTAAAGTGCTAACCTTGTCAAACAAGCTACATGTAGGTTTATTTTGTAGCTAGGTATTTGTTTTGGTGGCCACAAATGTAAGTGCCATTGCCAACTGATAGCAATCAGCAATACACATAGATTTCAATTTTCAACTGTCCACACTTATACTGATCAGTATCACATTTCTTCTTGTGATATGAATGCTTAATTAATCAGAGAGGTCATAAGAATTAAGTTTATGATCATGCAAGATCAGTTATCTTGATATTTGAACAGTTTCTCCCCATACTGCTACAATGAATGATATATGGTGACATTAGGAAGGAGAATTTATATTTTAATAGTGGGGAAAATGGGTTAATAATACCATCCAAAAAACTGCTTTTCAAGCTTACAGAGAATCTCAAGTGTTTTAGCTGATTTGGACCCCTGAAAGTGTGAACCTCCCAGTCCAAATACCATGGCGAATAAAGATGTCTGGTAGTCTGAATCCAATAGCAGATTTGGACTCCCTTTCGCAGATTCAGACCCCTGTAAAATGTATTTCTAACCACGAATTATTTGTTTTCAACATGCTGCATCACCATGAAAACAGCACAAATTACATTACAAAAAATTTCCCCTAGCTTTGATAACATGCCAAACAAGTGTACTTAGTAAATATATCAACATGGACATTGAAAATAAACGTTTGCTCAATTTCATATTGTTGGGGGTCCAAATCTGTGAGATGGTTCCATGGATATATATGTTGTGGTTCAATTTTATCCTTGGTTCAAATTTTATTTTCCTTTGTTTAAAACTCATTATAATACATTACCATAGCCAAAAACAAAAGAAAATAAAACTTGAAGCAAGGATAAAATTGAACCACAACATATACATGTAGCTGCTAGCAGATTTGGACCAGGGGACTACTGGTATATCTGCTAGCATGAATTGGATCCAAGGGGGCAAAATATGGGCTGAGGCTACTGTATAAAGTAAAGGAATGCCAAAAAGTGCAACAAAAAAGCTGGTGCAAATTTAGAGCATACATTAAGTCAAGCAAAATACAAGCAAAGCCATTTTAACAGCAAAAGTAATGTACTTTGACATAATTCAGTATAATGTTTCATCAATTTTCATCAAAATTTTTCCGAATTTTTCTGTCAGTGAAAAGAATGGACTGGATGGATGGACTCAGTATTTCTTGACTGCACATGCACAGCGAACCCAAAAGAAAAGCACATGGGATTGTTTGCATCCCACAATAATAGTAGCTTGGGACTTGGCCCGGTCCTTCTTGTTCTAAGTTTGTCAAGCGAAATATGTTACAAGAGCACTAAAACTTGACATGCTCCTGTCCCAACAGTACCAGCCTGGAATCAGACTGTGTATAAAATACAATTTCGGCAAAAGTGTAAAATTGCAATTACATGTATATTGATAGTAGGAAGTCAAATATTGATGTTGAACGCCATATTTATTTCAACGTAAGACTGTGTTTTTAAATACCCTGTCTCCAGTCTCCAGTCCACAGTCCATTCTTTATACTGACAGAAAAATTTGGTTAAAATTGGTGAAAATCAGGGGTAGTCCATCAGGTGGTCCATGGACCAAGTCCACGAGGGTAGTCCATGGACCCAGGTCCACATTATTTTGTACACAACCCTTTTATTCACCTGAAAGTCTGGCCCTGGTTGTTCAAAAGATGGATATCGCTATCCACCGAATAAATCAATATCCAGCGGATAAGCATAAACAAAACCAATTGTGTTATGCACTGGATAGTGATTTATCCGGTGGAGAGCGCTATCCATCTTTTGAACAACCGGGGCCAGATCTGCTTTTTCACTCTCAAATTTTGTTAAAGACATTTAACCCGCTGCCTCGCTTCAATGGAAGGTGGGTGCCTGGGATATCCAAGGGCTTCCACTGTGGCCAGCCAGCCCCTAGATAGAATACCGCTCCCATGGCTGGCAAATCCCCGCAACCCAGCCATGAGCCCCCGTTTCCATGCCGAAGGGACTCTCCGACCCGGCCACAGGCATGGGTCGGAGAGAAGGAAGGGCTCATGCTGGGGGAAGCCATGGCCCTGAACTCGCCAAAGTTCCGAGGCACCCTAAGCCCGCAAAAGGAGGAAAAAATAAAGAAAGAAAGAAAGAAAGAAAGAAAGAAAGAAAGAAAGAAAGAAAGAAAAAAAGAAAAGAAAAATACCTTAAGACAGTTGGCTTGCCACACCTATGATAGTGTTGACTGGAGTACGAATGTACAGTTGGTAGGCGTCGCTTGACCATCGGCCAAGGGTTTTGATTAGATGATCCGGGATCCCTGAGTGGCTGCGGAGGTGGCCGCACCAATACGGAAACTGTGACCCGAAAAACAACCAGGAACTCCGGCCGAGGAGAAAATGGACCTGATGGAAGAAGCCAGCCACTGGCGGCTTAGAGGAGTGCCGTCTGTGAGTAGAAAAAGAGGGCCTGGAGCGGAGCCGCGAAGGTGCAAATACTGAACTAGAGCATGTACGGGGCAGAGGTCGTGCCTACCAGTACCGATGTAGATGTAGCAGCCCTGGCGAAAGGGGTCTGTCTTTGAGCATTTTATGTGGATCCTGAAGCTCTTAGGATTGGACATAGAGTCAGCTTGGATGTCGTTGACTGTGAGATGAATGGCTGGATCAAATGGGGCATTGACCGTAAACTCACCCGCTCGAAGGAAACCAAAAAATCCGATACAACAAGCGGCCCATAGCATTGTGTGGTTGTGGGCGGAGAAATCTAGTGAGCGATTAATGATCCGCATCAGATCACTTGTAATGGGTTGACGCTTAGGCTGGTTTACTCCTTGGTGGCGCTTGATGCCCCGCAGAACGCGTCGCAGCTGTAGGCAGCCAATAAGAGGGTCAGGCAGACCTTCGTCGATGTGGAGAGATCTAACAGCTGACAGGTAAACTTTAATTGAAGAGTGGAGGAGAGTATCAGCAAGATGAGCGCAGAAATGTACGAGTGTTTCCTCGCTGGCAGGAAGCGCTGACCCAGATGGATGGAGGCGATTATCCTGAATGCAGAAGGTTACGAAGCAACGCTGAGCTGACGAATAGCAATTCCGTGTCGACGGAGCAAGGCCATGAGTTAGGTAGAAACGACACTTGTCTGTCAGACAAGATCCAAGTCCAAGAGGAGCTGTTGAGGGATCTGGGTCTGATGGAAGGCTGCATGTGGGGCCAAGCGACGGAAGCGCTGAAACTGAAAACGAGACAGCGCGTCAGCAATGGGGTTACACTTTCTCCTGACTGAGGAGGCTGTGAAGGAAAAAGAGTGACGTGCAGCTAGGAGACAAAGGTAACGAACCAAAACCATTATGTCGGGGGCCCTCGAGGTGCCTGACCGCAGGATTTCCACCACTGAGTTGTTTTCCGATCGGAAATCGACCCTCTTAGATGTCCATAGATGACCCCATACGTAGGCCGCAACCACGATAGGAAAAAGTTCCTTATACTCGATTGACTGGGGGGCCTGTGAGGCTAGCCAGGAGCCTGAGAACCAGTGGTGTTGGAACAAAGCACCGTAGCCCAGAGCACCTGAGGCATCTGAAGAAACTTCGAAGTCCGGCAGGGGGGCCCACTGGGGGTACTGAAGAAAACTGCAGCCATTCCAAGAGCGAAAGAGCTCTCGCCACCAAGTGAGGTCGAGAAAGAACTCCCGGTTGAGGCGAACTGGATGATCATCACGACGGAAAGCGCACAACAGGTTAATCATTCGGCGTAAGAAGGAGCGACCTTGAGGGACCACCTTGCAGGCATGTTGGAGGTGACCGATTAGCAACTCGAGGTCCTTCCGTTTACAGGAACGCTTGTGAGACCATTGTTCTAACAGAGCTGTTGTACTGTCAAACTTGTCTCTTGGAAGACGAGCCTGCAGGAGTAATGAGTCTAGTTCAATCCCCAGGACAGTCAGACACGTAGAGGGGCCTTCGAATTTTTCTGGGTGGAGGGGGATGCCAAGCTGAGAAAAACAACGGATGGAGTTATCCAGATTGAGCTGACAAATTGGAGAGCCCGGTGGGCCAAGGGTGTGAAAGTCATCTAAATAGTGCATCAGGAAGGAGACGTCATAATTCTGTTTCGCAATCCATTCGACCAGGTCTGCAATATAAGTGAAAATGTAAGGAGCGGATGTGACGCCAAAAGGAAGGACCATGTCCACGTAATAGGCTCCTGCCATTTCATGCCCAGTAGTGGACGGTCCTCTGGGTGGATTGGTACGATGCGGTAAGCACTCTGGACATCGAATTTTGCCATCAGTGTGCCGCAACCCAGCTGCATGATGCCTGCAATGATGTGATCCACCTTCATGTACTGGAGGGAGTAATCCTCGCTGGCAATGCCATCGTTGACGCTGTGCCCAGTTGGGCTGGACAAGTCCAAGATGAGGCGCCATTTTCCTGGCTGATTGCGTTTGGGAATGGCACCAAAACGACTGACATGAAGACTCTGGAAAGGGGGCTGAAGAAAGGGGCCTGCCACCCTGCCCAGTTGTACTTCAGTATGGAGGTAATTATCGATGACCTGGGGGTTCGAGAGAGCTGAAGCCATGTTTCCTGATGCTGACTTAAGGGAAATATTGTGGTGAAGCCGAGGTGAAAACCATGACGTAGACCCCGGATGACATAGGCAGCTTTGTCTGGGTGTGGATAATTGCGAAGTTCGTGCTGCAGTCTGTCCACCGCAATGGGGGAAAGCTGTGACACTGGTTTCAAGGGGCATGCTGCTGGGGGAGTGGAGGTGGTGTCCTCGGAAGGCGACGAGACTGGTTGATGGGAAACCAGCTGTGACTGACCTGCATGCTGATTAACTGGAGCTGGAGAAGAATGCAACTGTAACGGACGAACGTTAATCAAAGAAGACGAATCAAAGCTATGTACAGGATTGGCTGGGCTTGGGGAGACTGCGGTAGCATGTTGAGAAACTGGAACTCGAGGAGAATGCAACTGTGACGGACGAACATAAATCAACGAAGACGAATTAAAGCTATGAACAGGATTGGCCAGGCTGAGAGAGTCTGTGGTAACGTGTTGAGAAACTGGAAAACGAGGAGAACGCAACTGTAACGGACGAACATTGATCAACGGAGACAAAACCAGGCTATGTACAGGATTGGCTGTGCTTCGAGAGTCAGCAGTAGCGGCGGCCCCCCTTTTCCTGGGAAGGGGAGCGGGACCGAGCTCGGCGTGTAGGGCGGTGGGGGCATGGGTGCTTCGGTGGTCTCCATTGCACGCTTCGCATGCATGACGAAACCGGCAACGCCCAAAGGGCCAACGACAACGTCCATCATTCCACGAGTGGCAGTATTGTGTGGCACTCGAGTTGCCCGAGGCAGCAGGTACCTTGGAAGACGATGAAGCTGGCCAAGGTGCAGGGCCTGGTAAAGATGTTGAAGCGGAGGGAGATCTTGTGTGGAAATTATATAGATCAGCATTCATGCGAGACCAATCCGTGGAACCTGAGGCTGCCGCTTCCTTCCTGTACGTTATGTCGTAATTGAGCCAGGACCTGTCGCGGAAACGCTTAGCTGTTTGGATGATCAGCAGTTTGTACTTGTGGAGGTCAAGCCAGCGGGAAGGAAACGAGTGGCAGAGCACCAAGCAGAAAATTGAGAAGGCCTCTACCCAGGTAACAATGTCCGTTATTTCCACCACGCGCTTCTTCTTCTCGACTAGTAACTTTCCCTCCAAGTACGCCTGGGGTTCCGTGTCCTGGGCCTTGATGTTGTCCGACATAAGGTCAGCGAGTTCAATAAACTGTCCTCCTGTGATTTTTACCACCAACTTGTGGGGGATGGGAGAATACCCGGGGCCAACCGGAAAATCCATTCCGAGAGTGGGGGACTTCGAGGAAAACGCTGTGGCCGGAGAGCCCCCGATCGATAATGGCGGGAACGAGGTGGATGTGGCGGGAGAAAGAGAAGACACCACGGCAGGGGAACCCAAGGTACTGTACGTAGATATAAACGATGGAACTACAAGCGTACCTGACTGAGAAGAAGACTGGCTGGGAATAATGAAGGGCGAAGCCGAAGACGACGGAATAGAGTTTGACGATGGAACCGAACTGGAAGACATGGCCGTGTTTTCACCAACGTGCTCGCGAAGTGACGACAGCAGAGCAGGTAAAGAATCCGCCAAAGCCTTCGAAATCGCCAGAGAAAGGGCATTGCTGTCCGGCAAACCGACACTATGGGGCGAAGCCGAGGTTGTAGTGACGGTCGAGATGGAAGTCGAAGTTGTCGAGTTGTTGTGAGAGCTGGAAGGCGAAGCAGCTGGCGGAGAGAAGGTAGACATGCTGTTGTTCGTCGACCGCATCGCACGCTTCGAGGAGAAAGAATTCTTGAGACGCGGAACGCAGACAAACCGTTGTTTAAAAACCAGCAGCGCGAGCTGCTAAAAGGCAACCGCTATAAACGCTAACCGCCCAAGAAAAGAAAAAACTAGCAGCGCGAGCTGCTCACACGCCACTAACAAGAACGTTAAAACACGCTGAAACAAAGCTGGATCCAACCATGTGAGCCTGCACTTGAACACGTGACCGCTTACCAGGAGGACCGCCCGCTAAGCTCGTGGCGGTTAACTTTGTTAAAATATCATTTTAACTAAATTAAATTATTGGTAAAAGGACTTTGTGTGATCCAATTCTGTCTGTAATCATGCTTGTGATTAAACAAATTGGATTCCTGCAATTTTGTTCCACCACTCACATGATTACAGAGTGATTTCAGCTGCACTCATCCACTAGCATAATTTATTTTGAACGTTACCAAAAACTACACACCCAGTATTCCGGTATATACTAATATAAATTTTCAATTAGTATATACCAGTATGTGTTTTCTATTTTATGTTATAGGATGAACTAAAAGCCCTTGTAATTACCACAGAATTTCTGCCTTGAACTGCCGTTAAATTTGAAAATTATGATCATGAAAGCTTAATTTTCAAAAAGTATACAAACCAAATGAAGAATGATCCTCGCAGTTATGAACGCAATTTAAGCAATTGCGAAAAGAAGCCTGAAAAAATTCAGGACTTCAACGGGGTTCGAACCCGTGACCTCGCGATACCGGTGCGATGCTCTACCAACTGAGCTATGAAGCCACTGACGTTGGGAGCAGGTCAATTGTAGGTTCATATGTTCCCGTGAAAGGAGTGAATGTGAAATGATATATATGAAATAAATCATATATGAACTGCGGAAATGAAATCAAATGAAGAATGATCCTCGCAGTTATGAACGCAATTTAAGCAATTGCGAAAAGAAGCCTGAAAAAATTCAGGACTTCAACGGGGTTCGAACCCGTGACCTCGCGATACCGGTGCGATGCTCTACCAACTGAGCTATGAAGCCACTGACGTTGGGAGCAGGTCAATTGTAGGTTCATATGTTCCCGTGAAAGGAGTGAATGTGAAATGATATATATGAAATAAATCATATATGAACTGCGGAAATGAAATCAGGCTTCTTTTCGCAATTGCTTAAATTGCGTTCATAACTGCGAGGATCATTCTTCATTTGATTTCATTTCCGCAGTTCATATATGATTTATTTCATATATATCATTTCAGTATACAAACCATTATTAACTATTAGAACCTAATAACCTGACATAACGAAGACAACTTAAGACCCTACACCGTAAACAAAGATTATAGCTTACCTCTAACGTTTCTTCGACTACTTGACTCCATGCATCTAAAAACAGCTTCAAGAGCTGAAGTCTAGCTAGGGCAGAACGTTTCCATCTGTTGTTGTTGTTGCACGATCGAGATGATGCATAAGCACCAAAGTCATCCGTTCAAATATGCATGATGCAAAGTAAGGCGAAGAAATGGAAGTCTCGGTCTTATCAACTACTTTCTTTAGCGAAGGATAAAAGCAAAAGAGATCACGGCCAGCAACGGACAAAATATCTCACCTTTCAAATTCGTTCAAATTCTAATATGGCGGCACGCTATCTCAAATGAGAAACCGCTGGCTCGACACAATGCAGTGACTGATCGTCACCAGATTTACAGTTCGTATCTCGATTGAGCCCTGAACAAACAGTTCACTTGAACTGTTAACCTGTTTCATGGTCTTCCATACTATTAGATCAAACGTGAATGCGAACGCGAACACAGGAGGACACTGGCGTTTCATTTTTGCGTGCACTATAATGAATTTACCCCACTATCTCAGAGCCAGTTCGCCCCCCGGTTCGCCCCCCGGTTCGCCCCGGCGTTCCAGGCCCTAAGAGTAGTTCCGATAATAGATATTCGCCGAGCAACAACTGTAAAACTCGAAGCGTTTTCAAACGTAAGAACATTTATTTATTTATTTATTTTACAGTTTTACATCGGGAGTATTTCTAGGCTACTGTTCCCTAAATATCCCTGATTTTTGTTCAACTTGAATTTTGCCTTGGCCTTGACCGGTTCGAACACTGATCAGGGTTTTTCTACATTAGTCAAATAGTCACGTTTGGGTGAACCTTCACAACCATGAGTATGATGTGATGAAAGGCAGTTTTAGGCTATTTGTTATGGTAGCTTTACGCACACTTTACACCGCCGCCAAATGAATCTTTAGTTTATTGCACACCGCGCAATGACCAGCCAAACTAAAGCAAGCACTGATTTTCCTTCCCCTTCTTTGCCATGCTGCACTGGTTCAAGCTTTTCGATTAAGCAGTTTGGTAGTGTGCTAGGTGTCAAGTCAGCGGAAGAACAGAAGGGAGAAAGATCTTACGTGACGGCCGACGTATCGCAAACCGATCGCGAGTGTAGCTTCGGCCAAAGCGCCACACACTATTGACACTTCACTTTACGTTCGTTTCTGAAGAGAGCGGTTAAAGCAACTTTAATGTACGTAAAACGTTAACAATCGTAAGTGTGACTAAACACATTTACGCTAGCTTTACAATAGCCTTACGTTTGACTAAGTAAAACGCAACTTTACGCAAACTTTACATCCTACGTAAATTAGCGTAAAGCTGAGTAACCAACTTTACGCTACCTTTAAACAGGCTTTACGTTCAGATTACGTAAATCTACCTTTATACACCTTTACGGGCATGTAAAGTTGGTGTAAAGTTTGTTTACCAACTTTACGCGGATTTAAGCAAACTTTAATTTTCCGTAAATTTGAATTTTTATGCTGTGATAGATGAAAACGGATGAGTATATTTAAGTAATGATCCGCATAAGAAGGATAGCGCTGAACGGCAATGAAATGTCAAGCACGATGGAATGTCAAGTTTTTTCATTGTTACAACTAGTGATCTCATTGGCCTAGACTCAAAAACCGCTAAAAAGTTAAGGTTCAAGGTGCATTTTGTCTAATTTTTTTAAGGTTTCAAGTAATTTGAGACCCAATCGCACAACATACAATTTTTCAAAGATATTGTATTTGGGGAACTTCATCAAAGAAGCAAAATTATTAGCTATTGTCTTCTGCTATTCTGATTGGTTAAGCACGAACATTTCCTAAAATTTATTCGACGCAAATGGATTTTCTTTATTTTTATAATGAAATATAATTATTAACCATCAGCTCCTCCTCTATTCTTGAAATCAAAGATATTCTATGTGGGAAAGAGCTAATGCCGTAGAACAATGAAGTTTCCTATCGTTCTTATGTGGAACAATACTTAATAAACTTCATTTTTTCTCGACTTACAGTACTCTGGTCTGTTCACTGGCTCTAGCTACAAGACAAATATTATTTAAACTTGAGCGGTATGAACCCAGGGGTGGGGCATTTACCGTTCTTTTTTGGCCCGATCGCGAGGGATTTGAACGGCTTACTTGTCCCCACCGTGGGGAATTTACCATTTCTTTTTAAAAGAAACGGAAATGCCCGGGGGTTGGCCCGGGGGGGGGGGGGGGGGATGGGCATCCGTACATGTTGGTAACCCACTACTCTATTGGACCCGCTATTCAGCTCTCTTTCCCACTTAGCTTTAAAGCATTCTTACCTGCATAGCTTAAGCTTATTACCAGCATAGATACTTCAGACAAGTAAAAAATATAATTATGAATAATGGATGCAAACAGTTAAATCGAAGTTACAAGAAATCGTTTCGTAAGTTTTGATACTTTAAATATGGCAGGAAAACATGTTATGATTTTGCCGATTTTAGCCGACTATAATGGTCAATCTTCCAAAGGGATTCGTAGATCCCAATCTAAATCTTACTGAACATGAAACAATAATAAATGGACTGTACCAAAACCGTTTTGATTTGAAATTCTATCCACGCAGTTGTGAGAAAAGGCCGTTTGAAAAGGGCTTAAAATTTGCGAATCCGCCACAGCCACACGAGACGAAAATTGGCACGCTCACCAAAAACATGAAATCAATCCCAAATCACTCATCACGTGAATACAGTTTGATCGAATCTCAAATAATCAACATAAATCAAAAAGACGCTGAAAACAGGCAAAAAGTAGGTCAAACAACCTACACAAGTTACCCCATCACCCCAAATATGAAGCGATCTTCTTATGCAAATTAGCCGAAAACAAGGGGGGGTGGTCAAGTCGAATAAAAATAAGCCAATTTGTTTTAAAAGGGAATATTTTTTAATCGTATCAGAAGGGTAATCTGTGGTAGAAATGGCCGACCTCGAACCGTGGGCTCTGCCCGATTTTCTCTGACAATGACACTTAAATTCTTTTGCCTTTGAAATGAAAACATTTACGATATATTAAAAAGAAACAAAACGGTCAAACGTACCTTAAAAAATGTCTACAAGCTTTTCTAGCCCTTGCTGGACCAGCCATTTTCCGACAAACTCTTCATCCTTGCCAATAAAGTCCTTGAAGGATGTCATGCTTGAAGAATTGTCAAACTGCAAGGCCAAAGCCACGTGGCTGTCAAATTCCCCAGGGTAAATGACGGATGTGCTAATACCCGCCCACCCGGCCTACCTAGATTTACTCATGCCTCACCCCCGGGATAGCAACATGTGTAAATGGGGGGGGGGGGGGGGGGGGGGGATGGGCACTGCTGGAATTGACTCAGCCATTAATAAAATAATTTTTGCTATCACATAGGGCTTTTCACGGAAAACCGTACTTTTCCGCTTATGTCACCAGAGACTGTTATCATAATCGACTAATACGTTTTTACAAGAACGTACAATAATTCACTCAATGTAAGTCATGTGATGTTCTCAAGGGAATTTGTCCTTTGTCTTTTCATAAATAATGCATACATATGCATGTGAAGAAAACAAAATTTAAAAGGAACAGTTCTCTAGGGTAACATCACATGATCTACATCGGGAAAACAAAACATACAAGCTTAAGTAGCCTACACCGATACTGCCTTAAATTTTATTTATACTTAACCAGAAACCGCAAACATTTCCTCCCAGCAGACATTTTAGCTGTCTCGATCCGCAAAAACTTCCTCCCGCAAAACAAATTCAGTCGACAATCCGCGAAATTTTCCTCCTGCTAAAATTTCCTCGTACACGGTATATAAATTTTGTCTTAAGTACGGTACACTCTTTCGAATCGGACGAAGAAATTTGATCATAATTACGTTGTGGTCTTAAAATCACGCCGACTACAGGTATGTTACATTTTACAGGTATGTCTTGCATTTAGCTTGTAATTTGTTCATAAATCGATCTCCTGTTGGAAGAAATAAACGAGTTCTCTTTCCCCTTCTACTGGCCAACTGCGATCAGATTTTATCAGTTAGGAAGCCAACAAAGTGCTTCAAAGGGGGCGTGTCCTTCCCTTTTATGGGCTCGTTCCGTGTTTAAAAACACACATTGAAATTTATATATTAAAAACAATTTGGAGGCATAAAACAACACATTTCAACTTATAATACATGTTTCGACATATACTAATGTCATCTTTGGTCCTTTCACATTGTAGTACAATTTATTTAATTGCAACGTTATTGTTATTTGCTATTTGTATGTATTGCATTATGCAACACCTATTTTTGTAGTTAATAGGAAATTCAAACTACAACTTTTGTAACTGAAGATGACATAAGTAAATGCCGAAACATGTACAAGTTGAAATGTGTGGTTTTATGCCTCCAGATGTTCGTGAACCTGCTGTTACACCGATCATTTCAAAACAATTTATATTTGAAATGAATGAAACATCGGTCAGGCAGAAAATTTGTTAAAAAGAAAAGGGTGTAATTCTCCGAAGTTCTTTGTTAATTTAATTTAATTTTATTTCATTTGATCTTTCTGTTTTGCATGCTAGTTTCAGATGCTTTACTGAAGTACGAGCATTAAAAATTATGTAGTGGGTGAAACAATGAGAATAACTCACAAACAAAGTAAGTCGAAAAAGAGCTACACACTTGATCCAAATGGTGAAATTCTAAAGAGCATGAAAAATATCAAAGATCTCGGTATTACAATATCGTACGATCTTTCATGGAACGTCGTCAACAAAGGTAACAAAGTCCCGGGGGTCATTAAGCGCGTGCTTGTGTCTAAAAGTGTAACACAATTCTCTTTACTTTATAAATCTCTAGTAAGGCCGATCCTGGAGTATGCTGCTCCAGTGTGAAGCCCTATCTTAGTAAAGGACATATTTTTGCTAGAAAAAGTCCAAAGGAGAGCGTCGAGACTGGCCCTTGGCCAAAAGAGGGGCGAAATGGACTACGAGGAACGTTGTGCCATTTTAAAATGGTCACTATTGGAGAAACGAAGATTGTATTTTTCTCTGATCGAGTGTTATAAGTGTATATTTTTTTTAAACAATCTCGAATTTCAAGACTTTCTCCAGTTAGCTTAAAAAAGAACAAGGAGCAACCATAATTACAAGTTAAAATTTATAGCATCTAGTTGTAGTTGTAATTTGTTAGAATTGTAAAAGAATGGAACGATTTACCTGAGTGAGTTGTCGGGGCGGAAAATCTTGCATGTTTTAAGCTTTTTTAGGATCATTTTTAAATATCTCGTAGTATTTTTCTTTTATTTCTTATTAGTTTCATTCTTTACTACCTTTTTGTATGTAGATTTTTAACATTAGATTTTTAGATTTCTTATTATTTATAGAATATTTTTGAGATTTTTCTTTAGGGAGTTTTTTACATAGGGCCAACCTTTTAAACTCCCTTTTCTAAAGCGTTCTTTGTATTTATCTTAGTTTGTTTAAATGCTTTGAATAAATGTATGTATTTAAAAATTTTGAGTCAGATATGACAATCTACAATACACCTAGTTTACCTCCTTGCAGTGTCAACTCATGAAATTCTCTATCCACGCTGAATTCTTGGACACAAAATTGCATGTTTTTACGCTTTCGAAGGCTTCCTGAGCAAACACGAATGAAAAAATATATATTTATGGTATTTTTGCTAATTTTAATCCACGAGCTATTGTCAACACTTCATGCAGAAAGAACAATGCTTTGAAAATTAGTGTATTTTACCAGACAGCGCTTTGCACGTGCAATTATTGATGCAGAAACATGACAGAGCCTGTTCGTGAATATTTCGCGCATTTTCGGTATCAGCCGTCGCACTTCGTGCATACAGCTGTTTCGAGAAAGGTTGTCGGAAAAAAGCGCAAAAGTGCACGCGACAATCCCGAAAGGTAATCTGGGATATGATCAATGAATTTTAATAAGTCAAATAAATATATCAGACCCGCGATGCCTCGTCCCGGGCCTCGTCCGTACAGTGATGATCTTAGATGGCGGGTCATATGGATAAATGAGTTTTTAGGATATAGCGTGGATGAAGTAGCGGCTACTTTATTCATATCGCCAAGAACGGTGGAGCGCTATATTTCAAAATGCCTGAATACTGGCGAAGTAAAATCATTAAACAGTTTTGCCATGCATCCACACGTGGAGTTCGTGATTATGGAAACTGCTTCAAGCAGTCCAGTCTATTTCAGTCTCAAGAACGTGCAAAGCATTCGTTTTATGCTAATTTCTGTAAACATTTGTCAAACAACTCTTGATTGAAAACTCAGTTTAGAAAATAAGAAGAAAACAATCTTAAAGAAAATATAGCTTGAAATCTAAATCTATGAAATCTAACCAAAAAAGGTGAAAATTACTCCCGACAATTAAAATTTCCCTACCACCATCCGCGCCCAGCAGCGCAATTTAAACTCAGGAAAGTCATGCCTCCCTCTTAGCCGTGCTACGCAAGACCCGTAGCTGTCTTCTCCCTCTACGTCCTCGTTATCATTTCGAGCACTGGGATTACCAAATTGAGAATAGTTATAATCATAATCACTGTAGTTAAACATTTGAAAAAAATCTCACCGAACTTCAGGTGCAACAAAACGTGCAAAACGTGGCTTATAGTATTCCTTACCTTTACTCTTTTTACCCAAAGAACCCCTTGGAACGTCTTTATGTGGATCTACCCACATTGTTATCTTCCCGTTTTGAACCAAAGAAAACAACTCGGCGAGCTGGATTTCGGACGATATAGAGAATTTCTTTTTCTTCGACGCAGTAGCCGATTTGGAAAGTCGTGTCGGTTGCTGGAAAAATTTCCGCTTTACAATTTTGCAAAAAGTATTGCTTCAATTGAATAACAGTTTCAAAGCAAGGCACGCTCCTGACACTGTAGCTGTCGAACCTACTTTTGTTGCTTTCTTTTAACACTCGCAAACATACGTCCATGGCGTCTTGTGCCATTTTCTCAGCTTTCCCTGAAATGCTGAAGTCACGTAAAACTACCCACAATACCTTTCGGGATTGTCGCGTGCACTTTTAGGCTTTTTTCGGTATATACTTCATTGTAACACACCATATAGGGATCCTATCATATAGGGATCATAAAAACTCATTTTAAAATGGTTAGCTTTTATTTGCTGTTATGGGTAGTGATATCCATAACAGTAAATAAAAGCTAACCATTTTAAAATGAGTTTTTAGCCCTAAGTAACTGCTGGATTCTTTGACGTGCATAAATTAAAACCACCATGAAGTATATACCCTTTTTTCCGACAACCTTTCTCGAAACAGCTGTATTCTTTTCATTAATGCATACTGGTGAGCGGAACCTGTCCCCCACGATCTTAACTGATACGGATTCAAAGATGTTTACTTGCTGGGTTGATTAAAAACAAGAGTTCAAACGTCGCCGAAATCGCTTACTTTTTTCTGTCCTTACGAGTCTCCATTGGCTCCCTATTGATCTCCGAATTGAATTCAAGATACTTCAAAACTCTTCATGGTCAGGCTCCTGCTTACATTGAAAATCTCCTTAATAGTTATATCCTAACACGTGATCTCAGGTCTTCGAAAAAAATGTACTCATTGTGCCTGCTTTTAACCTTAATTAAATCCATTTTGAAATCACTGGTGATCCTTGGAATCTGATTGGTCCAAAATGGTGCAATTTATTTCCAAATTGCACCATTTTGGACTCTAAATCGCATCATTTTAAAATGGTGCAATTTATTTCCAAATTGCACCATTTTGGACTCTAAATCGCATCATTTTAAAATGGTCCAATTTATTTCCAAATTGCACCATTTGAAATCACTGGTGATCCTCTTATTACAATATTACACTTTTTTGTGCAATATTGGGGGATTTCAAAATGGATGTAATTAAGTGGTAATTGAACTTCGTGTCGTGCAATTTTGGTCTGAAATCATACTTGTGATTTCAAATCAAACTCGCGCTATCGCGCTCGTTTGATTTTGAAATCACGCGTATGATTTCAGACCAAATTGCACTCCACTCAGTTCAATTACCAATATTAATTACATCCATTTTGAAATCACTGGTGATCCTTGGAATCTGATTGGTCCAAAATGGTGCAATTTATTTCCAAATTGCACCATTTTGGATTCTAAATCGCATCATTTTAGACTCTAAATCGCATCTTTTTAACCAGCCAATGAGAAAGCGGGATTATTTAAATTGACCAATCACATTGCAGGAAAATTTTAGACAAAGAAAGCCACTGTAAGACAACTTTTGAAACTTGTTAGGCCCGGTTCAAACGTCGAACTTTACATGTGCCGAACCTAATACCTATTTAGGTCGACCCAAACTATTAAGTTCGACTGTTGATTCAGACGGTCGAACTTTACATGTGCCGAACCTAATTCGTGGCGAAAAGAAATATCATCCTTACCGCTTAAAATTGGGAAATAAACCGAAAAAAGTAAAATTCACCAAGCCTGGAAATTCTTGTTTTGATTTTAGTGTGCTTTGTGTTCTGTTATGGCAAGGAGACAGCTGAGGAGATCGTGGTCGTGATATTTGGACAAAATAAAGTAACGCCATAAATTTTAAAATACATTACGATTTCTTTATGGATATAAAGAAAAGCAGCTTTTTAGAAGACCGATTTAAGCTGTCCAGTTTCAGTCTAAAAATCTACAACGTGAATGCTGGTAACCGTGTCGTTGCGCTTCTGTGAGTTCTGTCTACAAAGGCGCGAAAACCCACTAAATAGCCAATCAGAAGCGCGGTTATATTGAAAAATACGTTAACATAATTTATGCATTAGGTTCGGCACATGTGAAGTTCGACGTATGAATCGAAGTCGATCTTTTGCCGTTCTATTCGACAAGCTCAGTCGAATAGAACGGCAGAGTCGACCCAAATACAAAAGTGCCGTTCCTAATTGATTCAAACGTCGAACTTTACATGTGCCGAACCTAATTATTAGGTTCGGCACATGTAAAGTTCGACGTTTGGACCGGGCCTTACATTTATGTAACAAAACTAGGCTTAAAAATGGATGAATTCGGTTACTTACAGATGTTAAATGACGATAATGAGCTCCTGGCCGCTGAAGATCCACAAGTTGGGGAATTTCCAAGTTTCAGTGTCAATTTTGAAGATTTTTTCGGCGAGTTTTCTCAAACAGCTTCGCACGATCCGTCCGATCCGTCCGATCCCGACTCCCGTGAAGCAGAATCAAGCGCACCTGAAAATGTTTTTCCTGCCCAAGCAGTCGATATTTCTAGATTTCCAGAGATTACCAGTGAAGAAATTGAAGAGCTCAAGTCCGCCTCAGTAAATGAAAACACGTCCCGCTCCACCAAAAACTGGATGAGTGTCTTCACGAGCTGGTGCCAATCCCGCCATCTTGGAAACGTAAACATCGAGCAACAGTCTCCAGATCAACTTGACAACCTCCTCAGCAAGTTCTACGCGGAAGTTAAAAAAAAGGACGGGGGTGATTACGAGCCAGAGTCGCTTAAAATAATGCAGTGTTCCATTGACCGGTATTTAAAGGACAAAAACTATCCGTTTAGCATCGTGCGGTCGAGGGAATTCAACAACTCCAGGCAAATCCTCAATGCGAAAGCAATTACCCTGCGCCAACAAGGAAAGGGAAAACGACCAAACAAAGCTCAGCCACTGGCGCCTGAAGAGGAAACAGCACTGTGGGAGAACGGCCAACTGGGCGACTTTAACGGAAAGGTCCTGACGAATGTCAACTTCAAAAACCTGACAGAGCAACTTGGATTCAGAGGTCGCCAAGAACACTATGGCGCGTACGTGGAGGACCTTGTAATTAGAGAACAGGAAGATGGCACTGAGGTCGTTGAATTCCGCGAAGGCCCAACAAAAACACGCAGCGGTGGTCTTACCATAAGGCGAAGAACAACTCCACAAGTCATGCACAGTACAGATGGAGGTAAAGCAGATCCAGTACGACTGTTTAAACTTTGGCTGTCGAAGAGACCAGAAGGAATGAAGAATACAGGGCCACTGTACCTGAGCGTCATTAACCGTCCAAAATCAGCCGAGGTCTGGTATTCAAAGAACCGAATGGGAGAAAACGCGATCGGTAACATCATGAAATCAATGGCCTCCTGCCTCAAATCAACGAAGAAGCTGACAAATCACAGCATGAGAAAAACATTGGTTTCGAAATTGAAGAGGGCTGGACAGCCGCGCAATGTCATCTGCGAAATTACAGGCCATGCTCGTGAATCTTCATTGGACGACTACGACGAAATCGACGAAAATCAAAGGAAAGAACTGTCCCACATCATCAGTGGATTTAAAGAAGCACCAAAGGACAAAACTCCGGGCAAAAGTGCAAACGAAGTCGCCAACCAACAGAGTGCAAAGGAAGCCTCAAATGTTCAGTCAAATCGCACACTCGCAGTCGAACGCCAACGATCGCCACTGGCCCCTGTTCCTCAAGTCCAGCGACAAAGCCAAGTTCATCAAGTTCAACACCAAACCATGGGCTTCAATCCTGGTTTTCAGGCAGCCGCAGCTGCATTTTCGGGATTCATTCCGCCTCAGTTTCAGTACCACATGGCAGCGTCTGCAGCGTTCTCTACTGAATCTGCACGTAATCCCGCCGTAAATTACACCGGCTGCACCTTCAATTACCACTCCAATTACGCCGAGTCCCAGTCAGAACGAAAGAAAAGAAGGGTCCGTATCATTGAGTCAGACGACGAGGACTAAACTTTCTGTTTGCTTTATAAATTTGAGAATTTGAACAGTCGTATTTTGTACTCTACTTGAACGTGCCTTGAATGCAACGTTTCACGCTCGACTGATTTTTGACACTTTGACATTTACCTCTGTTTTGACAGTTATGCATGACGTGACATGTAAAAGCGTTTCCAGTTCCGCTTTTTGAATTCGATGTACAGTACTCGTATTAAACTGGCAATATTGAACTTGAAGTTTGCACTGTTTTCGTTTTGATTTTAGAGCTTAAATTTCCTAGAATTTTTTAAATGATTTTTTTTTCGGATTGTTTTAAATATAACATATTCTGGGTGGGAGAGGCTGAAATCTTTTATTTATACACTTTTTTGTGCAATATTGGGGGATTTCAAAATGGATGTAATTAAGTGGTAATTGAACTTCGTGTCGTGCAATTTTGGTCTGAAATCATACTTGTGATTTCAAATCAAACTCGCGCTATCGCGCTCGTTTGATTTTGAAATCACGCGTATGATTTCAGACCAAATTGCACTCCACTCAGTTCAATTACCAATATAAACACCGCTTCTTTGGAATAATCTTCCTCAGTATATTAGGGACGCAGGATCATTAGACATTTTGAAAGACAATTGAAAACGTTTCTTTTTAGATGCGCCTTTTTAAATTGACAATGTGTGCATGCAGTAGTGTTTTATATTTTAATTATATCTTATTTTTAATTGCCTTTAGTTTAATTACAATAGGATTTTGATGTGTCTAGGACTCTTTAATGTAGTTTTTATTTTTTAACTTTGTAATTAGCGCCTTTGAACCTTTGCAAAGGGAGCTTTATAAGTGCCTATTATTATTATTATTATTATGATCATCATTATCATTATCATTATTATTATTATTAAGTTAAAGCGAGTCGATGTTGATGTTAAAAAGTCAAGTCGAGAGAATGTGGTTGAATTTGGATAGATTAATTTTCAAATGGCATTCGTGTGTCCTTCGCTCAAATTTAGTCTGATTGCGCATTCAGTGATGGCTTCTGCTTTTTTATGAAGGTCATCTTGAAGACAAGACTGTGTTAATTTACCTCACTACTGCAAGTGTACCGCAAAGATCTCAAATGAAGATGACTTTCAACTCCAAGTCGGTGCTTGTGTTCAATTTTCTAGTTGACGAATTTACGTTGATTAGTTGTAGTAATTGGACTGAGTGGAGTACAATTAATCAGTAATGGTAATTAAACTGAGTGGAGTGTAATTTGGTCTGAAATCATACGCGTGATTGCGCGAGTTCGATTTGAAATCACAAGTATGATTTCAGACCAAAATTGCACGACACAAAGTTCAATTACCACTTTATTACATCCATTTTGAAATGGCACAATTTAAGCTCCCAAATACAGGATTGTAGTGAGTACCAATATTTTATTGATCCAGAAGCCGGTTTGTAAAAATAGGAACCGGAAACGCTTTTACATCTCATTTTGTATGCAAAACAGAAAGACTTAGACGTCGTGTGTCAAGATGTGATTTAGAGCAAAGATGCGATTTAGAGCAAAAAATAGTGCGATTTAGAGCAAAGATGCGATTTAGAGCAAATTAAAATAGTGCGATTTAGAGTAAAGATGCGATTTAGAGCAAAATAGTGCGATTCGAGAATAAATCGCACTGCAAAGAGCCAATCAGATTGCAAGGATCAACAGTGATTTCGAAATGGATGCAATAAAGGGAGGAATCGGGTGATTAATTTCAAATCGCGCGAGGTCGATTTGAAATTACGAGCTTGATTATGCCTCAATTGTCTGACACGAAGTGTAATTACTAATTAATCGTATCCATAACAAAATTCGAGATTAAAAAATCTATGTGAACTTCATCCCAATAAAAATGTAAGGGGTATTTTCTATCAGTTTGAATCTAAAAGAGAAACAGCAAAAAAGAACCCATTTAAGTGCACCTGATTGACGCGCATGCAACATAGTTGTCCAATCACAGCTATTTAAGGTGGCTGAACACAGTTTGCACGCGCTCTTCAATTTCATCTGCTTACGTGAGTCAGCGCGTGCAGAGTTTTGAGAAAAACAAACGTGGCGCCCATTCAGCGATCACTTTATTTTGCTCGGCGTGGATTGCGAAAGTGTTGTTTTTCTCATTAAAATCAAACAATTTGTTGTTCGTAAAAATGTTTGTTGAATCAATAGAAAATATATAGAACCATTGAAGAAATACACTGCCTTTTTGGTCGTTTTTGTCTTTGGATAGAGGACCCAGTCAAATGCAACGCATGCGCAGTTGACCAAAAAATTGTGACTGGATATTTTAGCGACTTTCCTCGGAAACGTGCTGATTTCTACGGAACCACTCATTAGAATTTCACTAAATTTGGCACATTAATAGTTCCGAATATGCCGAACTCACCTGCCATCAAAAATTTGAAATCTAACAGAGGAGATTTTTACAAAACGCAAACATATTAAACCACAAATTATGGAAGATCTCTCTGTCAAAATTACATGAGACCAGTGTTAACATGCAAATATTTTTACGAGTTTACTGGAGACAAATGATGGACAAAATTTAATGACTAGATTTTCTGAAAATAAACGAAACCAAATATTGCATGCTGATTTACAATCCACCGTGTTGCCATGGAAGATCCCTCTGTCAAAATTACATGAGACCAGTGTTAACATGCAAATATTTTTACGAGTTTACTGGAGACAAATGATGGACAAAATTTAATGACTAGATTTTCTGAAAATAAACGAAACCAAATATTGCAGGCTGATTTACAATCCACCGTGTTGCCATGGCAACACCCTAAAAGCTCAACAAAAATATCAAAATATATAGCTTGTTGCTTAATCGCATGTCTCACCAATTTGGGGTGCCCAGACGTTAGTGGTTTTAAAATGACAATGAGTGACGCATAGGTACAGTGAAACTGTGTTCAGCTACCTTAAGTCAAGATAAACAATTCAAAGGACGGCCCCTCTAGTCAATACACTATGCATTCACCCGCCTGCCGCGCTGTCGGAAAGAAAACGACTGGTAGACAGGCTACTCTTCTATCCGTCAAGGATAATCAAACAAGAAGCGAAACACGGATACGCGCGCATGAATCGCATTCTGTTTAATACAGTAAAAACCCGCGTGTAAGAACCTACATTTTTCCAAGTTTGGCAAAACAGGTTCTTATATTTGGGGGTAGTTATTGGCGATTTTGGCTAAAGTAGGTTCTTAATTAGGTTCTCAAGTTTTCAGTAGAAACCATTCCTGTACAAGCAGAAAAAATAGGTTTGGTCCTTTATGATACAGCATTTATTTATAACTGTCTTGTCATGAGCCTTGTGCAAGACTAACTAAACAATTATATACACTATAAACAAAGTATCTTTTCAGAAATATTTGCATACAAAATAAAATAATAAATGGAGTAAGTAAAAAATGCAAAAAAGTCCTTTTGCCTTAATTTACTGGTCACATTCATTTTGTGATGGAATCATCATAATTGATCATAGTGCTACAGTATATGAAATGAAACAAACAAACAAATGCACCTCTTAGTGTTCAATGAACTACAGTTTCCTTATGGTTGATGGTTCACATGATATCTAAAATGTATACATGTCCAGTCCTTGGGGCCTAATCTTGTCGTCATGTGAACCATCAGCTGTGATAAGGCACCCAGTTTTCTCAAAGTTGTATAGCACTGCAAATACTGTAGTTGTCTTTTCTGTACATGTCTTTTATTTGTGAGCAATGTAGAATTTTCTGTTTCTCAAAGTCACCGAAGTTATACTTCTTAGTTAAAAATGCTTATGAAAATATCCCATAACTCACATATAAGAACCTAACAAATTTTGCTTGGCTAAACAGGTTCTTATATTTTGGGGTATAAAAATGCAGCAGGTTCTTAAACCGCTAGGTTCTTACACGCGGGTTTTTACTGTAGGTGTTTTAGCGCATGCGCGCAGTGGTTTTGCTACTCACTCATTTATTTTGTCAACTATCCCTGAGGGAAAAAGTGGCAATGTTCATAGTCTATAATTTCTTTTGGATACATTTTGAAGTAATTCCGGTCATTAACCAACTTTGTTACCTTTGAATTTAAATATGATTAATATTCAAATGAAATTCCTGTGTCGTTGGGGCAAATTGAGTCTGATTGCACATTCAGTGATGGGTTCGGCTTTTTTATGGACAAGGCGATGATCACCCGTGGCGAAACAACATGTTAGTGTTTCCGTAACATGTTCTGTGCGGTGTGCATTTAAACAGCAGTAGTAGATCGCGCAGGTAGAGACGTCAGGTGGCTCTTCCAGCAATGAGAGACACCCTGTGTTGAGGATGTTCTGAAATAATATATATAGTTAGCCTTAGCCTAACAGCGTCGCCCTTTGAAGAACCTCTGAACAAGCTTAACTAAGATGAAACGTAACTTAGGTGAAAGGTCGGAAGCACAAGAATTAAGATTGACGACCGGGCTATTTTTCAATTTTAGCAATTCTCAAAAACAGTATTACCCGACCGTCTGCACAGTACATTTAGACCGTACAAAAGTTCACAAAAACAACTTTTTCTCCGTCTAGAATAACTATTACGACTATTTTCTGAATAAAATACAATTGTTGCTTGTCAAAAAATGCCTGAGAAAGTGATTTGGAAATCAAAATTGCAAAAATACACAAACATATTTGCATAAGGCGACGCGAGTATAAAATCTAAGTTTTATTTTGTTTACATAAAATCGCTTTTCAATCTATGCAATGAATGAACAAACACATAAAAATGGACAACACAACCTCCTTTCGAAAAATTTTATTCAAATCTCCATTAGTTTATGTTTAAAAGCATAACGCGTACCATTTTAATAATATAGCGCATCAAGCTGCCTTCGATAAAATTCAAGAAATCGATACAACTGAAGTTAAGCTCGTTTTAATTAAAATAATTCTCCAAAACTACACAAGAACAGAAAGAAAAAGTCAATCACAGATTGATATCAACATAAATTCCAATCGAAAAATGTAATCTGTTCAGTTTACCTTTGAGTCCCTCGCTTGCTTGTTAATTCTCTCGCATTGAAATGAAGTTCCTCGAAGCAAGATTTTATCCCAGAAAGCTCTTCTTTTTCTACTAAAGCGGCTTCTGAGTATCCCTCAATTAGTATCCCTGTCTTGAGTAGCAAACCGCGAAAAAATGAAGAGAAATAACGACTTTACTTTTCCGCTAAACACTGACCAGCGAAAGATCCAAACTTTTTAAAACATGTTTACCGAGCTGACGGCTGTGTAGCCGCGCGAAAAACAAAGCCTCAAAGATCCCGGATGTTGATGACGTCGTACACGCATGTTTAGCCCAAAGCGTACGGCGGGCGTTCGGCGGGCGTTCGGCGGGCAGACAACGCGCCCGCGAAACATTCCGCTAGCCATGACCATGAAAAATGACGGGCATGGTTCTATGAGTATGGTGCTGCGCAGCCAGGCCTTCGGCCTGGCAAGTGCTCCGCTATGATACATTGGTGAACAATTGACAGATCTGGTGCCAGGCTGTGGCCAGCATAAAGTGTAGTGATAGCAGTTGTACAATGTGGTATACACAAGTAGAACACTTACAGATTTTAGAAGTGCAGTATACAGTACTTTGTATTTGCATGCACGTAAACTTATGAATTTACATACTGTTAAAAGTTGCCTGCATGATAGTTATTGGAATGGGACAATCATTCATCACCTAAGAAGCCAAAGTTAATTACAAAGTGCTGGTCTATATTAGCTACTAACACGGTAGTTTCATACCTGAGCTGCATACAGAGCTTTGACAGACTTGACTTGATCTTCATGTTTCATTTGTTTGTTTCTTCAGGGTAGATGGGAGGAAAGAATGCTCCAAGATGGTAAAGTATTCTACACTGACCACAGTAAACATTATTAATACTTGTAATAAATAAACGTACTTTGAATTTCTTTACTATAGATGGTTTCTTATTTGCCCCTCCACAAACTTCAGGGAGACTGGGCACCAGCTTTCGGCACTAGGCTTTCTGGGATCGTTTGGGTTACCAGCGTTAGTTACGATAGGTTGATGGTTTCCAAAGGCAACCATTAACCAATCATAGCTCAAATTTGGTTACCGTATTCTCTCAATTAAACGCCCCCGGCGTTTATTTCAAACTTGGCCTAGTGGACCCGGCGTTTCTTTGAATCAGCAGAAAGGGTTATTATTCGTTTTTCTTGGCAGCCGTGTACCTTGCTTTTAAATCTTAAGTTTATTCACGGTGGGGCCAAACGGCCCTAAAATGTATCATTTAGGGGCTGATACACTAATTTAGTTTCCTTTGCATATTTCTTCGCCAAACTTCGCACATTCACTTGGATTACTGTCCAAAAGATGTCAGTTGCAAAAAAATGTCAAAATGTCAAATTTTGACGTCATGATTGATGACGTCACAAAAACGCGTCATACAAAGTTTCTAAGTTTGGCTAGGGGATTAATATACCGAAAACTGTTCCTCGCTACGACAAATTTTTTTACGAGTAATGGCGATTTGAAGAAATTTTAGTGTCCCCCCCGGAACCTTACTTTTTCTCCAAAATCAACTGCTCTGATTTTTTTTCTTCAGTTTTTATCATGTAAGGCTAAGCATTTGGTAAATTAAAGTGCTTAGTGTTTATAAAAATCGTATGATTTTAGATTTTTGATTTTCTGCTTCAAAACGATAATATAAGCGATTAAATAATTGTCACGTGACGTAAAATGACGTCACAAAACTAGGTTTTTGGTGTTAACAATGGCAGGAAAGACTGATATTCGGATTTTTTCACTTATTATTGTTCTGCTCATCTAGGACAATCAATATGCAACATAACTAGAATTGCTGGCATCAAAAACTAACTCTAATTATGGTATTTTTATATAGGGGGGACACTCTTTTCTGGGCATAGCATTCTTCAAAATTCAAAATGCCATATCTCATTTATTATTAAAGATATCGACAAACGGTTTTCGGCGTTTAAGTTCTCTTATCGTCCTCATTCGAAAACACTGGTAAAAAGTTGGAAATGAGATACTTTTAGTTAAGGGTGCACTATGACGTCATCAATTGTGACGTCATAATATGATAGCTCTTGTCAATCTTGATGTCAAAAAAATTCGGCTGATGCCCTCTGTTTACTTGCCAAGTTTGGGAACAAAATGCTCAATACGTCTAAAGTTATGCTAAAATAAGCATAATTTGCCACTCCTTAATGATACATTTTAGGGCCGTTTGGCCCCACCGTGATTATACCACAAATAAACGTTTGAGGGGCTTACTTACAACTTCCTCTATTATGCCCGGCGTTTATTCGGGACCCGGCGTTTTATCGAGAAAATACGGTACCCAACGATCCCAATGAGTTAGTGGTCGCTTACCAGAGGTTAAAAACAGTAGAAAAAGTTCAAATCACCAGCGTTGAAGAAAATGGTCGCAGTCACTTACGGTTCCGACTATAATTATTTGATAAATAAAGAATGATGGTAAATGTTAAGCTCGGTAAAGAAATGAGAAAGCTGTAATGTGCAGCCTTTGTAATCTATTGAACTAACTGACATCCTTTCCTGGAAAGCATCTCTCGTTAATTTAAAGTGGCTCGATATAGTTTTTCCACGCCCCGACCACCAATTTTCTACCTCAAAATAAAGCATCTCTAGTTTCGGGTATTCTTTTAAAATAGGCTAATTCGATTTGCTGATGTGTTACATTTTGTATTGCCTCCATTTTCTAATAATTATGTAGCACCTAAAAGTTATCGGCAAATAAGTGCTTGCTTTAATTTCCCACATTACATTTTCCTAAAATATGCAGGAGCAAGTACGTTGTACCCCATATTAATCCCCCGCAAGCACTTTTTGCTAGGTGATAGAGTCTTAGGCTATCAAAATACCTCAAGTTGGCTAACTTTTGGCTTGCTTCTCAAAAGTTCTATTCACTTGCGATGTTTACAACGCAATTTCTTTCCTAAATTTGTTCAGCTTGTCAAAAATCCCGTGAATTCCAATCTGCCATGCGCCTAAAATTGACTAACCCTGTTGCTGAGTTGTATTCTTTTTTGTTTGCCTGCTCCTCAGGACGATTTAACGCTATTTTGGCGAGTTATCGTTATTTCGGTGTTCCACAACTCGCCAAATCGCCCCGAGGAGCTGGCAAACAAAAAAAGAACAAAGAATGCAACACAGCAACAGGGTTAGCCAATTTTATTCACAAAATATTCGAATTGTTAAGTTTTAAAACAAAACCGTTGCATCCTCACACAAACCTTTATAAATCGAATCTTTGTAACACAATACTGTTCATAAAGCAAAGGCCACGTCCCGGTTATCTGATAGTGAGCTTGGGCCGCCTGTGATTTCCAGGGGCTAAGTATTTATTTTCTCTCACGTCGCTTGTATTTTGGAACCAAAATGACGTCTTCTCAGCATCACATTACCTCTCTCTTCGAAGAAAGTGACTTGACTCCAGGTGTATTTTTTAACCCTCGGACGTACACGCAAACGTATACCCCAACCGTGGTACAAGGGGAGGGGGGAGGGGGGAGGTTGTTGCAACGTAAGATATAGATTTTTTTTAATAAATCCCTCAAATGTTTATGGGGAAGGAAATATCTTGATAAGGAAAATAAAGGAAAGTGGAATTTTTTTTATGTATCTAGAACTCGAAAAAGGTGGAAGACAATTATTATTTTTATTTATTTCATAGAGATGATTTTTAATTACAAATAGTAAATGCAAAGCTTTACAATACATTGAAAATGAAACAAAAGAGAAATAATAATTACGATACATATGCAATGAGTTATTTTACGTTTTGACAACGGACTGAGGAAAGAAATTAATTAATTAAAAAAAGTACAATGTAGTTTAAAAGAATATATATTAAGGGAGTTGCACTAGCATACACTTAGTTAAAGAAGTTTGACCCATGCTTTTTTGAATTGCTCTAAGCAGTTAGATTTAAAATCTATGGTGCGTAGAATATCAATTTTATTATTAAGAAGAAATAAAAGAGATTTGATGGATAAGCTCAAGACTAATGATCCTTTCTTCAAAGAAGTTTTGGAAACTTGGATTGAAGACTCTTGTACACCCATTGAACATCTCAACCCCTCTGGTAAAACTCGCTCTTTTAGTTAAAGATGAGACGTAACACCCTTTTCTACAAAAATAGTTTAATAAAGGTATAACACTGGTTAATGATTTGCCCAGAAAAAATTTTCAGAAAATAGCTGTCACAAAGCTCCTATATGGAGCTGACATAGTGTTCTACTACAGTAACTACTACAATGCAAATCAATGACTCATTTGATGTCGATAACTTAGGGATTAGTAACCCCAGTCTCAGATCTCAGTGATCAGTATAACCCCATTCAGATCATCTAACAATGTACCTTAGAGTTGACAAAATCTGTACATTCTTTTTTTAGATTTAATTCCAGCCCATGTCCAGGCTCGGGGCAAGAAAGCACTTGCAGCTTACCACAGAGCTCTAGAAACTGGTGGTAGTACATACGATAAACGTGTCAAGGTTTTACTCGTTGGTCAGGACCGTGTTGGCAAAACAAGCCTTTGTAAGTCTCTGAGAGGTGAAGCATTTAATGAAAATGAACCCAGTACTGACGGAGTGCACATGATCCCCCCCGTCAAGAATGCTGGGACAGAGGCCTGGAGAAATCCACCTTCTCTTGAACAAACAACTGTATTTGATCACAAAATTGCTGTAGAGGTCACTAGAGAGTTATTAAGCTCATCTGCAGAACAACCAACAAGGAAAAAATTGGGTGAAAGTCCCATTAAAGATGTAACTGGGAACAAAATTCAAGAGCCGACACCAGTAGCGTCCAATGAAACATTTCATATGACTAGGAAAAATGGTAAGCTAAATTAACATTCTTAGTTCAGAAATTTTTAAAATACACGTACTGACGGGTGTCATGACACCAATGTTACATATGTACGATATTAAACATTGGTGTCATGACACCAATGTTACATATGTACGATATTAAACATCATTCCCTTTTAGAGTCTGTAAGTAATAGATAAAATATAATCTCTCTCCATTCAACTAATTTATTTGTATGCTTTTGTTTTCTCAACTATAGAACACCCAATGCCATCAACAGCTGGTGAAACAAAAGACCTTGGCCGCCAACAAGATGCTCAGCAGAAAACCATGGCAAGAAATCGTAAGTTGCAACTTCCTTTATATACAACTTTATCTGCTTTAACCCTTTCACTGCTATAATCAAACCTTGTGTTCTGTAATGTGCTCCCGAATTTTAAGTCTATGAATTAAATCATATCCATGACCATTCAAATAGAAGTTATTCATTTGACAAATGATTTATCCGTGTATTCGGAAACATACATGGCCTTTTTTAAAAGCAAGTGTCGCATAATGGCAGCTTGTGTGCTGCGACATGCGGCCACAAAGATGGGATGCAAAAATAGTAAATGGGTTGGCTCTCGTATATTCTGCATGAAGTATTCAGTTGAAATGTTCTAACAACAGAACTGAAAACTTTTTTGAACTGGCTAAAACGGGCCGATAGCCGTCATTAAGGCTCGAAAAAAACACATGAACGAAGGGTCACCAATTTTCCACGAATATTTGACAAGTTTTCTTTTTCGAGCCATCTACACGAGCAAATTTCAGATCTGACAAATTTATCTGACAAAAAAGAAAAAAATAGACCAATAGCATGGCATGAAAATATATTTAATTAAATGGGGAAAATATATATATTTAAATATATTTAATTAAATGGGGAAAAGAGTCCAGTATCAAATTCAGCACATCAATATTAGTAAAACTGTAAAGTTTCGTAAAGATTGCCCGTACACTGACGGAGATATGAACTTTTGAAACTTAGTACTCTGGCCTAATTTTTACAAAGAAATGTATGGGAAAAACACGAAAACGAGGCTGGACGGGCAATCTATGCCCGTCCACCATACATTTCTTTATAAAAATGCTCAGTTTCAAAATTTCATATCTTCGTCAGTTTGCTAGCAATCTTTACAAAACTTTGTAGTTTTACTAATATCGATATGCTGAATTTGATGCTGGGCTCTTTTTCCCAATAAACTAAATATATTTTTGTGTCATGCTAGCGTGATATTGGTCTATAGCACGCCATTTTTTGAGCAAAGACATTTTTCAAATAAAAGTTTGGTAAATTTTCTCTTATACTCGAGGAACAGAACTCTTATATGTCAAAGAGAATTTGTGTGTACGGAGTTATATTTTTTTACCGCTGTTATTTTCCTTTTCAGTATTTTATGTTACGTAATTTGATTTTTTATCTATATATTTTTGGACACCTACAGTAAAAGGGTCAACGATTTTCAGTATTTACTTCAAAACCTTCAAACTTTTTATTTTTCTTGAACTGACTTCGTCTGCAGCTAGTGATACGTGCAACATGCATGTGTGTGACTTAAATTCATAGCGCTGTTAAAACTCGCTGTATACGGTGCAATAAGAGTGGGAATGAACCCTTCGAGGAGATGAAACATCGTGGATTTTTTGACAAACGTAACGGTAATTCAAAGGTTTACAACAGGAGTTACATTGTAAACATAGGTCCACTGCCTTATTGGTACCTATTTTCGCGGCGTTTTAACTTCACAGAAAAGAAGAGGAATTTTTCGAGAGTTAAAGGAACTAAATTTCGCGACCATTTTTCAAATGCTGATCCTGCCTTGTCAACTTTCTCGCGCCTCACGTCAAGTACCGAAGAAGAGACCGTGAAGGAGGCAGATGCTCATCCGCATTAACAAACTGATGATCTCGGAATCGGCGATACACATTTTAATTGTACACATAGACATTTTTTGCATTAACAGAACCGTATCAAACATGTTCGTTTGTAGATGGTCATTAAAGTTAGTAAAAGCATTTTGTAACAGGGTATTAAATTTCGCGTCGTTCAGAATTTTCGCGGGACTTAAATAAAGCGCGAAAATTAAGTCCCGCGAAGGTACTTCAATTCCATTTCATCACAGGAAAACTGAAAATATGTTTTTAATGTTGTCTTGTATAGAAATAAATTTCACGCATATGTCATCTGAAATTCCCCTTTACAAAATCAAAGCCGTCGCATTTCAACATCTTGTTCTTTGACTGCGTTTCCTTACTGATGTTGATCCGCCGCGTGCTTGTGTGCAGACGTGTCCTATTTTACAGTGGATTTCAGCTTACTTTGGCCGCGTCAGCTTGCAAGTTTGTTGGGAACTTGGGAACTACATTCCAGAGTTCGCGACTTCATTGTTTGAACAGCCAATCGAATTGCCAACTTTGAATCGAATTTCAAATTGCGAAGTTCGATTTCAAATTGCCAAGTTACGGTAGTTGTAATGGAAAACAATCCTTTTATTCAACAAGGAAAGGCAATTCCAAATAAAGTCAGAGAAGAAATCGTGGACAGATGGCTTAACGGTACTGGACAGACAAATAGGAAGAGACTTGAATATTCCAAAGTGCACAGTTCAAAATATTATCGATAATTTTGTGAAACGGGGCCACAGTAGTAAAGGAATTGGAGGAAACAAAATGCGGACATGTCAGAATTTTGTAAAATACAACAACCTAACATTTCTGTTGAAGAAATTCAGAGGAAACTTGCAAATAACCGTGTGTGTTTGAGAGAAAATTGTCTTTCTAAATCGTCGTTAACTCGGGCCTGGCGGGAAGACCTTGGGTATTCATACAAACGGCTGAATGTAACACCGAGAGAGTCGCTAACTTACAACGCGGAAGAACGCCTTTTGGAATATTTAGCGTATGTAGCACTAGCCTGTATACGGTCACTCGCAGATTGGATCACCCGCATTTGAACATTCAGCGGTATGCTTCGAACGAATCTTACAACCCAATAAATATTGCGAAAAAGAAACAACAAAAACTGAAATCTTTATTATATGTTACTATTTAAATAAAGGAACAGTTACTTAATATAAGACGTTTCAGCTATTTTGAAAGTCTTGCTGGTATTTATAAACACGTTACGCTCGTGTGATGAGCCGATTACAGTGGATTGGATTGAATTGAATTAAAATATGAATGTCAACAAAGGCTATATTCCAGGTTATTTTTTGTGTAAGAAACAGAAATCTGTTCATCCGTCAGTATCTTTACAATATTAGCCTAAATGGAATAATATATTACATAAAGAACGTTCCAAAGCAACATGTCCCGCTAGTTTACACGGTAAGCAAGTGTTTAAGTTGATGTTTTGATGGAAAAACTCTTGCTTCTTTATTTCATTTGGCTGCGCTTGTGATCTGATAAGATTTATGGCGAGACTGAGGCTGTCGCAAGAAATAGAAATTTACCCATAAACGAATTTTATCTTCATTTTGCTGCCTACGGCGCTTGAAATGTTTGGGTTTTTTGCGTTTACTGTGGTACATCTAACATGTAAGAATTCGTGGAACCACCAAATAAAGTAGAACAATTTTACATTCCGCTTGCCCGTGTCTGAAATATTATGTCAACAATAGTAAATATACCAGGATATTTTTAGATCACAAAACAGTGAGAATGTTTCATAACGACATGTCCCGCTATTTTACACGGTAAGCAAGTGTTGAAGTTGAATGTGTTTTGATGGAAAAACTCTTCATTATTTGATCCTGATATTACATGTGAAAAATTAAATATCTATGTTGAAACAGCGTCGCAAGAACTAGAAATTCGCCTCTGAACGAAACGAATTTTATCTTTATTTGCAGCATTCGCCAAAGATTCGAGATTTTCTTCCCTTGATCGTGATATCAGTTTTTGTAGTGGCGACTGTTTCTTTAGCAAGGATATTTGGTAGGAGAGTAAGAGACAAATCCTTTTGAAACATCAAATTCAGTTCTTCTTCTCAAATGAGTTTTAACATCAGCCGAGTACTGAATTAGTTTTCAATCAAAGTTTCGTAAATATAACTGAAAGTGTCTGAATCAAGCTGATGTTGAAATGATAACATCCAGTTTTTCAAGTCATCGCTATGGTCCCTAACCTGAATTGGCGCCGTCTTCGCCCCGAATTTAGAAGGACAATTTTCTCTCAAACACACACAGTTATTTTCAAGTTTCCTCTAAATTTCTTCAGCAGAAATGCTAGGTTGTTGTCGTTTACAAAATTCTGACATCTTCGGTTCTCGCAGTCCGCATTTTGTTTCCTCCAATTCCTTTACTACTGTGGCCCCGTTTCACAAAATTATCAATAACATTTTGAACTGTGCACTTTGGAATATTCAAGTCTCTTCCTATTTGTCTTTGTCCAGCACCGTTAAGCCATCTGTCCACGATTTCTTCTGTGACTTTATTAGGAATTGCCTTTCCTTGTTGAATAAAGGGTTGTTTTCCATTACAACTACCGTAACTTGGTAATTTGAAATCGAACTTCGCAATTTGAAATCGGAGTTACGAATCCAACTTGGCAATTTCGGTTCAAAGTTGGCAATTCGATTGGCTGTTCAAACAATGAAGTCGCGAACTCTGGAATGTAGTTCCCAAGTGCCCAACAAACTTGTTAGCTGAAATCCACTGTAACATCTTGTTCTTTGACTGCGTTTCCTTGCTGATGTTGATCTCAGTGTCACGTGCTTGTGTGCAGACTTCTCCTATTTTAACATCATGTTCTTTGACTGCGTTTCCTTATTGATGTTGATCTCAGTGTCACGTGCTTGTGTGCAGACGTTTCCTATTTTAACATCTTGTTGTTTGACTGCGTTTCCTTACTGATGTTGATCTCAGTGTCACGTGCTTGTGTGCAAACGTCTCCTATTTTAACATCTTCTACTTTGACTGTGTTTCCTTACTGATGTTGATCTCAGTATCACGTGCTTGTGTGCAGACGTCTCCTATTTTAACATCATGTTCTTTGACTGCGTTTCCTTACTGATGTTGATCTCAGTGTTACGTGCTTGTGTGCAGACTTCTCCTATTTTAACATCTTGTTCTTTGACTGCGTTTCCTTAGTGATGTTGATCTCAGTGTCACGTGCTTGAGTGCAGACGTCTTCTTTTCTATTCTTCGGCCGAAGAAAATTAATGGGAGACGTCTGCGGTCAGGCTACCAAATAAGGAAAATCCAGAAGATTGCCTCTTACTTTCAACTATAATATTAGTAATACGTTTTTCTTCTAAAACATGCTCTAAACATGCGTTCTGGTCCTTTCATCAAAAACCTTAAAATTTCAAGTTCCATAGGTCAAATGCAGTTCAAAGCCTTATCCTCTTTCTCTATGGCATCACAAGGAGAGCAGATAAACAGAGTAGAATTAAAAGATCGAGTTAAGCCTAGAGCTATGATTAGGGGCTGATGCATTACGCCTTAAGGCTACCTTTATAAGTCTCTTTACAATCTTGATAGTCTGTGAGTAGGCCATTGAACGTGAATGCTCTATGCGAGAGGAATAGGTGGTGGTTCCTCTCCTCATTTCCCTCGCCAGCTCGCCTTCTCAGTTGCCGCCTCGTAACTGGCTGCTTCGTCCCGCGCACATGGCGCTCTCATTCAATTATAGGTGTAGACGTACCTGTTAGATTTGCACGGGTTCAATGCTTATGGTCAGGTTTGTCAAACTTTTGTCCCACTTTAGTAAAATGGTAAGCTAAATTAACATTCTTAGTTCATAAATTTTTAAAATACATGTACTGACTGGTGTCATGACACCAATGTTACATATGTACGACATTAAACATTATTCCCTATTAGAGTCTGTAAGTAATAGATAAAATATAATCTCTCTCCATTCAACTAATTTATTTGTATCCTTTTGTTTTTTCAACTACGATACAGAACACCCAATGCCATCAACAGCTGATGAAACAAAAGACCTTGGCCGCCAACACGCCCAACGTCAAGATGCTCAGCAGAAAACCATGGCAAGAAATCGTATGTTGCAACTTCCTTTATTTTCAACTTTATAGACCTCTTTCATAATGGCGGCCGATTTATTTATTCTTTTATATGTATGTTAATTAGCCTTACTGGCCTCGATAACATGTGCAAAATTCAAAAGAATTTTTACTCTAAAATGAGGCCAGTGAGGCTAATTAACATACATATAAAAGAATAAATAAATCGGCCGCCATTATGAAAGAGGTCTATCTGCTTTAACCCTTTCACTGCTATAATCAAACCTTGTGTTCTGTAATGTCATATCCATAACCATTCAAATACAAGTTATTCATTTGACAAATGATTTATCCGTGTATACGGAAACATACATGGCCTTTTTATCAAGCTAGTGTCGCTTAATGGAAGCTTGCAATTGTGTGCTGCGACATGCGGCCACAAAGATGGGATGCAAAAATAGTTAATGGGTTGGCTCTCGTATATTCTACATAAAGTATTCAGTTGAAATGTTCTAACAACAGAACTGAAAACGTTTTTGAACTGGCTAAAACGGTCCGATAGCCGTCATGAAGGCTCGAAAAAAAACACATGAAGGGTGACCAATTTTCCACGAATATTTGACAAGTTTTCTTTTTCGAGCCATCTGCACGAGCAAATTTCAGATCTGACAAATTTATTTGACAAAAAAGAAAAAATAGCACGCCATTGTTTTGAGCAAAGACATTTTTCAAATAAAAGTTTGGTAAATTTTCTCTTATACACAAGGTAAAAACTCTTATTTGTCAAAGAAAATTTGTGTGTACGGAGTTATATTTTTTTACCGCTGTTATTTTTCTTTTCAGTATTTTATGTTACGTAATTTGATTTTTTATCTATATATTTTTGGACACCGTCAGTAAAAGGGTCAACGATTTTCAGTATTTACTTCAAAACCGTCAAACGTTTTATTTTTCTTGAACTGACTTCGTCTGCAGCTAGTGATACGTGCAACATGCATGTGTGTGACTTAAATTCATAGCGCTGTTAAAAGTCGCTGTATACGGTGCAATAAGAGTGGGAATGAACCCTTCTAGGGAATGAAACATCGTGGTTTTTGTGACAAACGTAACGGTAATTCAAAGGTTTATAACAGGAGTTAAACATAGGTCCACTGCCTTATTGGTACCTATATTCGCGGCGTTTTAACTTCGCAGAAAAGAAGAGGAATTTTTCGAGAGTTAAAGGAACTAAATTTCGCCACCATTTTTTCAAATGCTGATCCCGCCTTGTCAACTTTCTCGCGCCTCACGTCAAGTACCGAAGAAGAGACCGTGAAGGAGGCAGATGCTCATCCGCATTAACAAACTGATGATCTCGGAATCGGCGATACACATTTTAATTGTACACATAGACATTTTTTGTATTAACAGAACCATATCAAACATGTTCGTTTGACAACTTTAGAACAAAGGATTACACCTTTTTGACATTGCCACCCTCTGTGATAATTAAGAATAATGATTTTGACATTTTAAAGAAGAAATCAAAAGATTATTATTCACTGCTCATAAGTAAAAAGGCACAACTTTCAAAAAACACCTCAATTTTAAAACGAGATTTTAATTTGACGGAAGACCAACTGGAAAAAGCATTTCTTTTACCACACACCATATGCTCAGAATCCTATGTTAAGGCTTTTCAGTACAAGGTCCTCAACTCCATATTATACAGTCCTTTGATTAAACGTTGTCACTGATCGGTCTTACCCCTACGCGACCAGACCGAAAGGGAGTATGGGTGAATTAAATGCATGATTAATTATTCTCTATCGCGTTTACAATGGAGAACAAAACTCACGTTTGTCTTCGCTTGTTGCGCAAAAACAACAAGAGTCGCTTCGATACATATTCCGTTAAGGGCGTTCCGTACTTTGATAATGTGCAGTTGTTGAATGTGAATTGATTTCTCTCCATAATCCTTTTCGGTCTGGTCGCGTAGGGATGAGACCGATCAATGACAACGTTTAATCAAAAGGCTGTATACTAACACTAAGCTATACAAAATAGGATATCTATCTGATGATAAATGTTCCTTTTGTAAGTCGAAACCTGAAACCCTTATTCACCTTCTCTTTGATTGTGTATATGTTAAACTTTTCTGGAAGGACTTTGAATTTTATTATTATCTGCTGTCAAATGAATGGATTAGTCTTAGTTTACAGGATGTGCTATTAGGAATTATAGCTGTACAATGCCCTTTACTGAACTACTTTCTAATAATAGCAAAACTATATATATGGGAGTGCAGAAGATCACAAACCCGTCCTATTATTGCTGGGTTTAAGTTAAGGATAAATATTAAATTTGAAACAGAGAAATATATTTGCACCAAAAACAGAACCTTAAGTGAATTTTATAAAAAATGGTCGGTAATGTGTAACGCGTAAAAGGTTTTTTTTTTTTTTTTTTTGTAATACACGTAGTTTTTATTGATGTCTGTTTGCCTTTGTGTTTATCGTTAATATCGTAAGTAGTATAAGTAGTGTAAAGTAACATGTAAAGAAGCACTTGTATTTGTGTTAATAAAAAAAAAAAAAAAAGGTACTTCAATTCCATTTCATCAGAGGAAACCTGAAAATATGTTTTTAATGTTGTCTTGCATAGAAATAAATTTCACGCATGTCATCTGAAATTCCCCTTTACAAAATCAAAGCCGTCGCATTTCAACATCTTGTTCTTTGACTGCGTTTCCTTACTGATGTTGATCCGACGCGTGCTTGTGTGCAGACGTGTCCTATTTTACAGTGGATTTCAGCTTACTTTGGCCGCGTCAGCTTGCAAGTTTGTTGGGAACTTGGGAACTACATTCCAGAGTTCGCGTCTTCATTGTTTGAACAGCCAATCGAATTGCCAACTTTGAATCGAATTTCAAATTGCGAAGTTCGATTTCAAATTACCAAGTTACGGTAGTTGTAATGGAAAACAATCCTTTTATTCAACAAGGAAAGGCAATTCCTAATAAAGTCAGAGAAGAAATCGTGGACAGATGACTTAACGGTACTGGACAAAGACAAATAGGAAGAGACTTGAATATTCCAAAGTGCACAGTTCAAAATATTATCGATAATTTTGTGAAACGGGGCCACAGTAGTAAAGGATTTGGAGGAAACAAAATGCGGACTGCGAGAACCAAAGATGTCAGAATTTTGTAAAATACAACAACCTAACATTTCTGCTGAAGAAATTCAGAGGAAACTTGCAAATAACCGTGTGTGTTTGAGAGAAAATTGTCTTTCTAAATCGTCGTTAACTCGGGCCTTGCGGGAAGACCTTGGGTATTCATACAAACGGCTGAATGTAACACTGAGAGAGTCGGTAACTTACAACGCGGAAGAACGCCTTTTGGAATATTTAGCGTATGTAGCACTAGCCTGTATACGGTCACTCGCAGATTGGATCACCCGCATTTGAACATTCAGCGGTATGCTTCGAACGAATCTTACAACCCAATAAATATTGCGAAAAAGAAACAACAAAAACTGAAAGCAGTTTATATGTTATTTAAAGGGAATCTGAAATCTGTTTGTATGTTACTTAAAGGGAATCTCGCTTAGAAAACATATTTCTTCTAGATCATTAGTTCGTGTCATTGTTAAACTGGTTTACGGGTTTTGAAGGTGATTACAAACCTTTAACTCTTGAATACTGGGCATTTTGTTTCTGCATTTTTTGCTTTCAAATTTCCCGCGCGCCGCCATGTTTGTTTTCGCAAAGTTTGAAGGGAAATTATGACGTCATTGCGTTGTCGTGAGCTTTCAATACGACGGTTTAAGTCAACATCGCGTAAATTTATAAATATATATATATGCTTTTAATGCATTTTTGACTGAATATTGTACGGTTCTACCGCGAAATCTTCTGCTGTGAACTTCGACAACGCAATGACGTCATAAATTACCATAAAGAAAACATGGCGGCCCGCGGGAAATTTTAAACTGAAAAAAGAACACTTCACATTCAGTAACCAGTTACGGAGATACCGACTTAAAACCCCAGCCTGAGTTAAATATAATCATTACGAATACTTTAGATCTAAAACTGTTTTTCAGCCGAGGTTCCCTTTAATATAAGACGTTTCAGCTATTTTGTAGAAGTAAGAGATATAAGTCTTGCTGGTATTTATAAACACGTTCCGCTCGTGTGATGAGCCGATTACTGTGAATTGAATTGAATTGAATTGAATTAAAATATGAATGTCAACAAAAGTTATATTCCGGGTTATTTTTAGAGTACGAAACAGAAATCTGTTCATCCGTCAACATTTTCACAATATTAGCCTAAATGGAATAATATATTACATAAAGAACGTTCCAAAACAACACGTCCCGCTAGCTTACACGGTAAGCAAGTGTTTAAGTTGATGTTTTGATGGAAAAACTCTTGCTTCTTTATTTCATTTGGCTGCGCTTGTGATCTGATAAGATTTATGGCGAGACTGAGGCTGTCGCAAGAAATAGAAATTTACCCATAAACGAATTTTATCTTCATTTTGCTGCCTACGGCGCTTGAAATGTTTGGGTTTTTTTGCGTTTACTGTGGTACATCTAACATGTAAGAATTCGTGGAACCACCAAATAAAGTAGAACAATTTTACATTCCGCTTGCCCGTGTCTGAAATATTATGTCAACAATAGTAAATATACCAGGATATTTTTAGATCACAAAACAGTGAGAATGTTTCATAACGACATGTCCCGCTATTTTACACGGTAAGCAAGTGTTGAAGTTGAATATGTTTTGATGGAAAAACTCTTCATTATTTGATCCTGATATTACATGTAAAAAATTAAATTCCTATGGTGAAACAGCGTTGCAAGAACTAGAAATTCGCCTCTGAACGAAACGAATTTTATTTTTATTTGCAGCATTCGCCAAAGTTTCGAGATTTTCTTCCCTTGATCGTGATATCAGTTTTTGTAGTGGCGACTGTTTCTTTAGCAAGGATATTTGGTAGGAGAGTAAGAGACAAATCCTTTTGAAACATCAAATTCAGTTCTTCTTCTCAAATGAGTTTTAACATCAGCCGAGTACTGAATTAGTTTTCAATCAAAGTTTCGTAAATATAACTGAAAGTGTCTGAATCAAGCTGATGTTGAAATGATAACATCCAGTTTGTTGATCTCAGTGTTACGTGCTTGTGTGCAGACGTCTCCTATTTTAACATCTTGTTCTTTGACTGCGTTTCCTTACTGATGTTGATCTCAGTGTCACGTGCTTGTGTGCAGACGTCTCCTATTTTAACATCTTGTTCTTTGACTGCGTTTCCTTAGTGATATTGATCTCAGTGTCACGTGCTTGAGTGCAGACGTCTCCTTTCTTATTCTTCGGCCGAAGAAAATTAATGGGAGACGTCTGCGCTCAGGCTACAAAATAAGCAAAATCTATAATATTCGTACTATTGAACTATCGTAATATTGAACTATAATATTCGTAATATGTTTTTCTTCCAAAACATGCTCTAAACATGCGTTCTGGTCCTTTCATCAAAAACCTTGAAATTTCAAGTTTCATAGGTCAAGTGCAGTTCAAAGCCTTGTCCTCTTTCTGTATGGCATCACAAGGAGAGCAGGTAAACAGAGTAGAATTAAAATATCGAGTTTCGCCTAGAGCTATGATTAGGGGCTGATACATTACGCCTTAAGGCTACCTTTATAAGTCTTTTTACAATCTTGATAGTCTGTAAGTAGGCCCTTAAACGTGAGTGCTCTATGCGAGAGGGTTAGGTAGTGGTTCCTCTCCTCATTTCCCGCGCCAGCTCGCCTTACTCAGTTGCCGCCTCGTAACTGGCTGCTTCGTCCCGCGCACATGGCGCTCTCATTCAATTATAGGTGTATACCTACCTGTTAGATTTTCACGGGTTCAATGCTTATGGTCAGGTTTGTCAAACTTTTGACCCACTGTAGGGTTCTAAAACAAAATTACTGATATTTTTTTCACAGAAGAGCAAGATCGCGAAAATCAAAACAAACCACCTTACGCTGCGCAAGAGAAAGTAGATTCCTTGCCAGAAGAATGTGTGTTTCTTGTTGAAGAACAGCTAAAGAGAAAAGAAGTTGACCAAGAGGACAAAATTTGGCCAGTAATTTGGGACTTTGCAGGACAAGACATTTATCGCGCCATACATCCTATCTTTATGTCTTCAGAGGACATTTATCTGCTAGTTTCTGATCTTACAAAGAAACTAAGTGCATTTGCAGAGTGTCGAGTAAATTTGGGTCACGAGGAGTACAATGTAAGAGCCCGTGATAGCGAGGATACCAATTTCGATCACATTTTGAGGTGGCTAGACTTGATTCACTCTTTAAAGAAAGGTGATCACTATGAGAAGTCAGTGGGTGGATTTCTGCACCCACCTGTCGTATTGGTGGGTACACATGCTGACCGCGTAGTCAACCCAACCAAAGAAATTACTATACTAGGAAAACATTGCTCAAAGGTCCACAAGGTGTTTGCTGAGCACATCACAAAGTGTTTAGCTATCGATAACAGAAAAGCTGGTAAGTCAGAAGACCAGGATAAAATTATAGCGTTGCGAGAAGAGGTTTTGAAGCTTGCCGATAAAATGCCACATACAAAAAAGGAGATCCCTTTGCAATGGCATCGTGTTGAGAAAGAAATTAGAAAGCCCAAATGGCAAAGAAAGAGGTACCTCAGGAAGAAAACGTTTCAAGAAGACATCGTTTCACTATACTGTACATTTGACAACGAGTACGACTTTGATGAGCTGATATACTTTCTTCATGGCCGTGGTACAATAGTTTACCATGAAGATACTAGCGACAAAGATGGTCTTGTTATCTTAGATCCCCAGTGGCTGATCAATGTCCTCTGCGAGATTATCAAAGTGAAATCGCATGACGACGAACCAATGTCCTTAATACAAGATCGTGAAGAATTACAAGAAAAAGGAATTCTTAGCAGGCAGTTGATTGATCATGCCTGTCAAAATCAGAAAATAGATGTCATTAAAGACTCCTTGATTTCTCTCATGGAGAAATTTAACCTTATTTGCAAGTGGCCGGCAAAAGAAAATGAAGATTCACTAATCCTTGTTCCATGTATGCTGACAAAAGGCAAGGGAGAAATTGCAATGGATGATATCTGCCCGGCACCAGTGTACCTCACTTTCAAGGGAACAAATTATGTTCCAGGTGGGCTTTTCTGTCGACTGGT
Source organism: Cladopsammia gracilis (assembly GCA_022457155.1). NCBI lineage: Eukaryota > Metazoa > Cnidaria > Anthozoa > Scleractinia > Dendrophylliidae > Cladopsammia > Cladopsammia gracilis. The sequence goes on from JAJGOT010000137.1 coordinate 318,179, forward strand.
TGTGCTCTTTGGAAAATGGCTCTCAGATCCACAATACATACATCAGTACGAGCTGCACGCCAACGAAGCCCGTTTTGCTCTTGAAGAAGACCATTACGTTCATTTGGTGTGCTACAAGACAGTCATTAAGCTGCACATTTCAACAAAAATTGACGAGCATTATAAGAATGTTTTGAGGTAAGCACTCAACTGCCTAATGTCACAAAGCTTTAAAATTTAATCATTTTCTCCTGCAATTAATACAGGATGCAAGGAAACTTAGAATTAATTTACGTCATATAGAAGCAGGAAGACACACAACAACTAAGCATTGAAACGTATTGTTGATAAACCAGTATTTAACTATTGTGATACTGTACTGATGGAACTGTTGCGGGCTTATAAACACAGATAAGCTAGAGAAATTACAGAGGCGCGCCGCATACATAATTATGCGCAAGGAAAGTAGCGACAGGGCACTGGAAAAATTGCGTTACATATCACTTGTGCGTAGACGCGAGAAGCACATTCTAAAGTTGGTTAATAAATGTCTAAGTAAGAAATGCCCGCAACTTTTAAGAGATTATTTCACTTTAATAGAGATGTATTGACAAGACGTACTCGACAGAGCAATCAACTCAGACGACCCGCCATTAAACTAGAATGTACTAAAATAATTTTTTTTTACCACGGCAGTGTAGTTTTTAATCGTAACATTTAGATTCTCTTGTTATTGCATTTTCTATTTATGTATTTTTATCTATTGCTATTAGTAATTTTATCGATTTTTTTGTATATTTTTTTATATTTATCTAGGGCCTCTATTGATAACAGTTTTTTACCTTTGTAATTGCTGAAAGAGTTACCCTGTGAAAATAAAACTATCTCTCTCTAAAACACTCGCAGTAATCGACACTCTATTAACTCGGAATGTTCGTGAAGTCCGCAGTTCCAGTGACAAGTATTGAAACTCCTTCTCACCCCATAATTTACAAAGATCCCTCCCTTAAATTGATGAGCATGTTTCAATTTTGAAGTTCTAAACTTCAAGAGCTGTAGGATACAAACTATTATTTTGTGAAACGGCCCATTCTTGGTAAAAACCTTGCTTTAATTCGTATTCCGTTTACAATTTGTAGCCATTTAAAGGAATTTTTGGTAACGCTTAAAAAGGAGTGTCACTGGTTGCGTTCAATGTCTGAGGAGTTGTGTGTTCGATGCACAGTGTGTTTAGGAACAAACGCAGAGCCTTGCTCCCTGCACGAGGAAGAAGCGTGTCAGCACCATGACTGTGGCCACTACATTCCATTGAAGGCAAGAGTTCTTTGCTGTAAACCAGGTTGCCCCCTGCCACGGGAGCCTTTCCAACCTTGGATCAGGGCATACAAAGTATGTATTCAGCTGCTTTTTGTGTCTTCTCGTGTAATCAATTTTTATATACACTTACTAGATACAAGGTCACTATAGCCAACTTGGCGCTACGTGCCTTCTTGGCTATTTATCATCTCGCAACCAACGCGCGCTTATGGAATAATTGTTAAAAATACACCATAGATTTTGCACGAATAGACACAAATTAAACGGACATAAATGACTTGGAAATAAATTGGAGATAGTGCAGCAAAAGATAAAAAGAAAACCTCCGTCAATAAATTTGAATTTTGATTAATTTTGCACGTGTATTGAAAGAGCTTATGAAATTCTGGTTCTTTTGCAGGAGATGAATCTTTTCACCTCACGTGACACAGCACAAAGTCATCCAGGGCAATCTGGTGAGACATTGAAAATTGTTCTCTTAATTGCTGCATAGTGAAGGTCTTTAAAAGGTGGCTTGTTTACGATAAACATACATGTCACCCTTGCAGTACTAAAGTCTGTCGTTAAAATCCTACTAAGTATAGCCATATAAATGAAAACCGTCTGCAACAGTTCTAGTTCATGGTGCTGATGGATTGATAGGTAAAATCCTACTGAGTATAGCCATATAAATGAAAACCGTCTGCAACAGTACTAGTTCATGGTGCTGATGGGTTGATAGGTAAAATCCTACTGAGTATAGCCATATAAATGAAAACCGTCTGCAACAGTTCTAGTTCATGGTGCTGATGGGTTGATAGGTAAAATCCTACTGAGTATAGCCATATAAATGAAAACCGTCTGCAACAGTACTAGTTCATGGTGCTGATGGGTTGATAGGTAAAATCCTACTGAGTATAGCCATATAAATGAAAACCGTCTGTAACAGTTCTAGTTCATGGTACTGATGGGTTGATAGGTAAAATCCTACTGAGTATAGCCATACAAATGAAAACCGTCTGTAACAGTTCTAGTTCATGGTACTGATGGGGATTGGTAAAATCCTACTGAGTATAGCCATATAAATGAAAACCGTCTGTAACAGTTCTAGTTCATGGTGCTGATGGGTTGATAGGTAAAATTAACTGACGTCTATGTGAAATAAAGAAATATTTCTAACAGTGATGAGCGTTATGAATGGAATTACAAATTTAAAAGCCTTAAAAAAATGCCAAGCTCTTAGACAGGATTTGAACTCGTGCCTTCTCGTTACTAGTACAACGCTCTCACTGACTGCTTGCTTTTCACAATCGCTGCGAGAATCGTTTCTTGATTTCAGTCATTTTCCGCAGTTCATATATGATTCCTTTCCGATGTTCATTGTCATCTTTGGGCCTCGACATACTACATGTAGACCAATTGTTATTGATAACTATTTAGTTGTCGATCATACAAAGTTGTTGATAAGAAAAAAGCCAGTGTGTGAAGCAAAGTGTCGAAAAAAAATCAAGAAGCTGTTAACAGATTGATCTCGTGGAGTCTAACCCATTTTAGTATTGATTCCCCGGTGTTTTGAGTGCTTTTTAAAAGTAAGACCGCACTACATTCACAACATTCAGTAGCCGACACTTGAAACCACGATCGCTAACTGAAATGGCAAGTTACATAAAACTTGTACGCTGTAATTCTTTTCCGCCATCTTGAAATCAAGAGCGAGATCAGGAGATCACGTGTCAACCAATCAGACCAGTGAAACTAAAATATGCGTGCATCAGTTTGCCGCCATCTTGAAATCAAGAGCGAGATCACGAGATCACGTGTCAACCAATCAGACCAGTGAAACTAAAATATGCATGTATCAGTTTGCCGCCATCTTGAAATCAAGAGCGAGATCACGAGATCACCAGGTCACGTGTCAACCAATCAGACCAGTGAAACTAAAATATGCGTGCATCAGTTTGCCGCCATCTTGAAATCAAGAGCGAGATCACGAGATCACGTGTCAACCAATCAGACCAGTAAAACTAAAATATGCGTGCATCAGTTTGCCGCCATCTTGAAATCAAGAGTGAGATCAGGAGGTCGTGTGTCAACCAATCGGACCAGTGAAACTGAAGTATGCGTGCATCAGTTTGCCGCCATCTTCAAATCAAGAGCGAGATCACGAGATCACGTGTCAACCAATCAGACCAGTAAAACTAAAATATGCGTGCATCAGTTTGCCGCCATCTTGAAATCAAGAGCGAGATCAGGAGATCACGTGTTAACCAATCAGACCAGTAAAACTAAAATATGCGTGCATCAGTTTGCCGCCATCTTGAAATCAAGAGTGAGATCAGGAGGTCGTTTGTCAACCAATCAGACCAGTGAAACTAAAATATGCGTGCATCAGTTTGCCGCCATCTTGAAATCAAGAGCGAGATCAGGAGATCACGTGTCAACCAATCAGACCAGTAAAACTAAAATATGCGTGCATCAGTTTGCCGCCATCTTGAAATGAAGAGCGAGATCACGAGATCACGTGTCAACCAATCAGACCAGTGAAACTAAAATGTGCATGAATCAGTGTGTATGCGGTAATGTTACACTAAAAAAAACTCAGCCGAATCTACATTTTATCAGCTTACGCCACGAGTAATGAGTTATCGACAACCAAACAGTTTTCCATTTAAAACAGAAAACTACATTACTTGTCGATAACAAACGCAGTTGTTTTATCGTCGGCAACTCGTTTTTCCTAACGGTATGTGAGACAGTTGTCGACAACTTAGTTATATAGATGTCACTAAACTAGCGTGAAGTCCGTATTGGGAAAATATTGCAAAAAAAGAACTCGACCAGTATTTCCCAATACGAACCAAGCAAGCTAGTTCAATAAAGTTTTTTTATAATGGCGTTTTTAAAAAAATGCCGATGAAATAATGCAACCATTCTCGACTATCGCGCGCGCCAATGCTAAGCATATTCTTGCATCTTGGACCATTAAATTAATTATCGACAATTTTGCCCACTCTAGTGTGTGGAAAAGCTGTATCGAACACTTATAGTGGTCCGCTCATCTTAGTTGTCGAATACACATACCTTATTATAGGAAATTAACAATGCACGTTGACAACGCGAAGAAAATTTAAGTTACACTAAATTAACGCGAATTTTATAAAGGTTAGGTTTCCATGCATTAAATTAACGCGAATTTGTCGATAAGCACCTTGCTTTATTTACTGCGATTTTCATAATTCTGCAAACTCGCACTTTACATTTCTGAACGCCAAACTGCGTTTTGGCTTCCGTCAATAAAACCTTCCAAGACAAGTGCACGGATGTTTCTAATTTTTTTTTTTAAAGCCGAAAATTTGGTTTTGAAGCCTGACTAGCTAGACTCTATCAATTCGAAAGATCTTTCAAAGCCTCCGTGAAATGTGACTCTGAAGAACCAATAGAGGAGTCATGAACTAATAAGGTTTTGTAATGAAATAAAGGTGCTTTAAAATAACAATGTTGTAAAATAGCGTGCATTAAATTTACATCGACATTAATTAAGATACATTAAATAACGCGAATTTTGTAAAATCGCGTTAATAAAGTGCATTGTTAATTTCCTATAATTAGGTAGTTGTCGATAACTTTGGTCAGTTGAGGTCCTATGGTCCACTCATCTTAGTTGTCGAATACACATAGTTGTTGATAACTATCTCTCCAGTCTGTTGAGGTCCTATGGTCCACTCATCTTAGTTGTCGAATACACATAGTTGTCGATAACTATCTCTCCAGTCTGTTGAGGTCCTATGGTGCACTCATCTTAGTTGTCGAATACACATAGTTGTCGATAACTATCTCTCCAGTCTCTTGAGGTCCTATGGTCCACTCATCTTAGTTGTCGAATACACATAGTTGTCGATAACTATCTCTCCAGTCTGTTGAGATCCTTACTTATTGGTATTGGTTGTATCCTAATGACAAACGTTGCAATACACATGCATGGCATGTCAATTTGGTTATAATCGACAGTAATGATGGACAACCCGTCTATTTTTCTTTTGCCATCTCATGTGCAATTATAACCTGTCATCGATAAGTATTGTGTAATTTTTTTTTTTATCAAAGGTATTGAAAACCCCACAAAACGCAAATCTCCTTCGGAGGATGCTGCAACTGCGCAGACGACATGTGATGTCCAGCTGACTCATAGTAAGTATCAAGCACCAATTAGCTGATTATAACGTAAAGAGATTGACTTGACTCACTCGTGATGTCCAGCTGACTCATAGTAAGTATCAAGCACCAATTAGCTGATTATAACGTAAAGAGATTGACTTGACTCGCTCGTGATGTCCAGCTGACTCATAGTAAGTACCAAGCACCATTAGCTGGTTATAACGTAAAGAGATTGACTTGACTCACTCGTGATATCCAGCTGACTCATAGTAAGTATCAAGCACCAATCAGCTGATTATAACGTAAAGAGATTGACTTGACTCACTCGTGATGTCCAGCTGACTCATAGTAAGTATCAAGCACCAATTAGCTGATTATAACGTAAAGAGATTGATTGACTCACTCGTGATGTCCAGCTGACTCATAGTAAGTATCAAGCACCAATTAGCTGATTATAACGTAAAGAGATTGACTTGACTCACTCGTGATGTGCAGCTGACTCATAGTAAGTACCAAGCCAATTAGCTGATTATAACGTAAAGTGGCTAAAATCAGGCAATATTTCGCAAGCTTGAGCACTAAAGCTGTTTTATAATTCAACGCAGTGATAACGAATCACAGTTTCCAGAAAAATAATCGTTGAGATATACAACCTTTTATTCTGTAAAAAAACTTACTACAAATGAAAATTTTGGCACGCTTAAACTAATTTAGTTTTATACTGAGAGCTTTTGTTTACGTAAAGAACGAAACAGAGTAGTGACTACACGAATTAAACCACAGTAATTGATGGCAGAGAATTCCTTAGTGAACAAACACACGGCTACCCGAAGAGAGTGACGAAACGTCTGAAGGAACTGCAACGAGAACAGTAGTCTTCACAAAAATTCACTGCATAAGGTCTCGATAAAAGTTCAAAACATCTTTACCTGTCGTTTATGTGGCTTTTTAGTCCCTTTTATCAGCACCAAATTTTCAAACATTGAGGAACGAGCTGAATCGATTGCTGTTCTTTACAAACTTACTCGTTTTAGCTCCTATAGCCGTAATGCCGAGATCGTTAGCTTCAATCCGCTTAAAACAAGGAGCAGAAACTTTTCTAAGAAGTATCAAGTCTATATCATATTCCAGAGGTGATTACTATAAGGCATTTTCCAAACATTTGTGCTCCTTCATTTACTCGGTGTCAAGCGGTTGAAACTTTGAACTAGCTTTCATTCAGCTTTGCCAAGAAACGCTGCAACACAACGTGAACATTTCGCGCCTTTTTTGTCCGATCATGTGATCAATATTTTTCTTTCCTTTTCTTTTTCATTTTTTTTTTTTTTTTTTGCTTTTCCCTTTTTTATCTAATAGTCCACGCATTTTTCTAACAAAGATGCGAAATTGCAGGCAGTGGTCATTTTCATAATCACTTAAAAATGCGAAATTTACCACCATCGCTGGATATACGTCACGGATATCGAGAGCTTTATGAGCATATTTGGGTAGTGCTCTTGCAGACTTTCAGGGTCTAGCCTGTAGCCTGACTCACTAGGGAGCGACCTCGGAACGTCTGAGAATCAGGCTAGACTTTTCGCCGCTCTGGTTTGGAGCTTAGGATGGCGTTCTCCTATCCGTCGAATACAACATTGTAGGCGCTTGTGGAAAATTGTGTATCATTTATGTTTTTTCCCTCCATATTTAGGTGTACAAGAACCTCCAAGAAAAAAACAAGCACTTGTGAAATATCGTGAAGCAGGTGCTACAACTGAGGTGATGGGCAATGTCCAACTGACAAAAGGTATGCTTCAAACCCAGCATGCCATTGCTTTCATTTAAATCCATAACGTATAACAGAAGTACAATGTGAAACCCGGTAAAAATTTAAAAAGGCCTTTTATCGGTTCTTATCAGCGGTATGAAACGCATGAGACTTAAAAATAGCATTCCCGTACAAATACCCATAAGACTGGTGTGACTGCAGCACAGGCTTACCACCTTACATTTGAGTGGTGCTCCGTCTTTCCTTTAGGGATTTACCACAATTAATCAGCAAGCCAGCCCGATTTATAAAATGAGTTGTTTCTCCGTTACTTTTTGGCATCTGTTCTAGAAAGTTCTAGCCTGCTCATGGATGAACTCGTGGTGCCTTTAACTCATTGCAGCATTGATTCCCGAGTGTTTTGAGTGCTTTTACAGAGAAACATAAGCTTAAAATTATGTCTAATCAATGGCTCCTACGAGCCAAATGCTAAAGGTAACGCAATATTGCGGGTTTTTTTTTTTTGGAAATTAAATGTAAAAACAAACAAAAAAACTGTCAGTAATATTCAGTTGTGGGCGGCACGGTGGTCTAGTGGTTAGCGCGTCGGACTTTCAACCTGAAGGTCGGTGGTTCGAAGCCTGGTCTCTGCCGTCGTGTTGTTTCCTTAGACAAGAAACTTTACTCCACACTGTCTCTCTCCACCCAGATGTATAAATGGGTACCGGCGATAAAATATATGGTATACTGGTAGCCAAAACGTCTGCGCATAAAATGTACAAAAGTGGAGACCGGGGATCTCCCTGCCTCACCCCCCACTCGAGTGGAATTTCTTTAGTCAAAAAACCATTAACTATAATTTTCATATTTGCTTGACAGTATAATGTAGTAATGTAGTAATGCAGTAAAAAATTCCATATTCAGCAAGATACCAGTTTCATTGGTAATATGTATATAATCTAGAGGGTCACGCAAGAGAAATAAATTCTCAAAAATCGTCCTACCTGGGACGGAACAAGTTTGATCTTCTTGAAATAATCGAGGGTAACACTTTTGAAAGTCTGTTTGTAAGAGCTTTTGAACAAATTTTGTAATGAACATTGAGTAGCGAAATGGCCGGGCCACCAATTTTTGAGGTTTTTCTTATCATCTTTCTTGTAAAGTAATCTAGTCACGCTTCCTTGCATTGAATCACTGAGAGAATTATTTTCCAAACTAAATTTATAATTTCGAACAGAATAGGGCCTAAAAGATCCCATAATTTAGCGTAAAATTCTTTAGGTAATCCGTCTGAACCGGGGGTTTTCCCTGAAGAAAGTCCACGCATTGCGTGGGTAATTTTATCCTTCGCAGGATAAAATTTCGCTCTCACTTAATCTGTTTTCAAGTTTGTTCAAAAATTCGGTTTGGACTGTTAAATTAACAGGTTCTTGCAAGTACAAATTACGGTAAAAATCGAAATGAGCCGGAGAAAAGGAACAAGCTTAACTAAGGTGAAACTTAACTAAGGTGAAAGGTCGGAAGATTGACGACCGGGCTATTTTCAATTTTAGCAATTCTCAAAAAAACAGTATTACCCGACAGTCTGCACAGTACATTTAGACCGTAGAAAAGTTCACAAAAACAACTTTTCTCTGTCTAGAATAACTAGTACGACTACTTTCCGAATAAAATACAGTTTTTGTTTGTCAAAAATTGCCCGAGAAACTGATTTGGAAATCAAAATTGCAAAAATACACAAACATATTTGCATAAGGCGACGCGAGTGAAGATAGAAAATCTAAGTCTTGTTTTGTTTACATAAAATCGCTTTTCAATCTATGTAATGAATGAACAAACACATAAAAATGGACAACACAATCTTCTTTCGAAAAATTTTATTCAAATCTTCCATAAGTTTATGTTTAAAAGCAAAACGCGAGCCATTACTAAGAGCTCATCGAGGCCGAGATGTCTCCGATGAAAGAAATCAAAACAACTGAATTTAATTGAGCGCGTTATAAACAATTCTCCCGAAAACTAGCGAGAACACAAAAACGTCAATCACAGATTGATATCAACATAAATTCCCATCGAAAAATGTATTTTGTTTTACCTTTAAGTCCCTCCACTGCTTGGAAATTGTTTAAATCTCCGCTTCTTCAGTTCTAAAACCCGAAGTGACAAACATCTTCCCGCATTGCTCCCATCCTCGAAGCAAGATTTTATCTCTGAAAGCACTTCTATTTCCACTATAGCGGCTTCTGAATATCCCTTAATTAGTATCCCTGTCTTGAGAAGCAAACCGCGAAAAAATTCAGGAGAATAACGACTTTAATTTAAACGGTTTTCTCCGCTAAACACAGCAAAACGTCAAAAGTGTTTTCCCATTTCATGTGAAAATTGCAAAGATCCCGGATGTTTTGTGGCGTCATACGCGCATGTTTTGCGACGGTCTACGCGTCCGCGGGTTAGCCCTAAGCGACGGCGTCGGCGGTGGCGGCGGCGGGCACACAACGCGCCCGCGAAACATTCCGCTAGCCGTGACCATGAAAAATGACGGCCATGGGTTCTATGGTTCTTTGGTTTTATGAGTATGGAGCTGCGCAGCCGGGCCTTTGGCCCGGCGAGAGCTCCGCTACAAAGTTTGTAAAGCAAACTGACGAAGATATGGAATTTTGAAACTGAGCAATTTTACAAAGAAATGTATGGTGGACGGGCATAGATTGCCCGTCCAGCCTCGTTTTCGTGTTTTTCCCATACATTTCTTTGTAAAAATTATAGGCCAGAGTACTAAGTTTTAAAAGTTCATATCTTCGTCAGAGTACGAGCAATCTTTACGAAACTTTACAGTTTTACTAATATTGATGTGCTGAATTTGATACTGGACTCTTTTCCCATTAAATGAAAGATATTTTCACGCCATGCTGGCGTGATATTGGTCTATTCACTGACCGGCCGTGCCAGGCGAACGCAGAATGATTTAGCGTGACCATCAAAGAATTCAACTAAATCGTTCCCACTATCTCATTAAAAAAGGATTTTTGAGACAACTGTAATCTTTGTGTCTTTAAAAATAGCTATAGTTCTCATCATGTTATTATCTAGTAGTTGAGAGTTTTTTGTTGACAAAAAGCAGCACGCTTCAATATAAAAACCTCAGTAGTCGGCTTAGAAACTTCGCTTTGTATAATTTGTATTGCTACAGACAAAGCCAATATTTTTATTGATTGATTGGTCGATGATTAATATATATAGATAGCCCAAGCCTAACAGCGTCGCACTTTGAACAAGCTTAATTAAGGTGAAACTTAACCAAGGTGAAACTTAACTAAGGTGAAAGGTTGGAAGCACAAGAATTAAGATTGACGAACGGGCTATTTTCAATTTTAGCAATTCTCAAAAACAGTATTACGCGACTGTCTGCACAGTACATTTTTATAGACCGTACAAAAGTTCACAAAAACAACTTTTCTCTGTCTAGAATAACTAGTACCATTAGTTTCCGAATAAAATACAGTTTTTGTTTGTCAAAAAATGCCCGAGAAACTGATTTGAAAATCAAAAATTGCAAAAATACACAAACATATTTGCATAAGGCGATACGAGTGAAGATAGAACTGTACTATAAAATCAAAGTCTTGTTTTGTTTACATAAAATCGCTTTTCAAACTATCTAATGAATGAACAAACACATAAAAATGGAAAACGCAATCTTATTTCGAAAAAATTTATTCAAATCTCCATTAGTTTACCAGCAAAACGCTTACCATTTAATTAACTTATAGCTCATCGAGTTCAAGCTTTCTTCGATGAAATTCAAGAGATCGATACAACTGAATTTAAATCAATTCTCCAAAACTAACAATAACACCAATAAAAAGTCACTCACAGATTGATATCAACATAAATTCTCATCGAAAACTTAATCTGTTTTACCTTTAAGTCCCTCGTTTGCTTGGCTCTGAAATCCGTAGAAAACAAATATCTCCCGCATTGATAAAAACGTAATACATGAAGTTCCTCGAAGCAAGATTTCATCCCTGAAAGCTCGTCTTTTTCCACTAAAGCGGCTTCTGAGTATCCCTTAATTAGTATCCTTGTCTTGAGTAGCAAACCGCGAAATATTAAGGGAAATAACGCCTTTAATTTCAACGGTTTTCTCCGCTTAGTAAATTCACAGCAAAACATCAAAGTGTTTTTCTAGCTGACGTGACATTCGGCCGTGTAACCGCGCGAAAAACAAAGCCTCGCTTTGGTTTCAACATGACGTCGTACGCGCATGTTTTGCGACGTCATACGCGCCCGCGAGCTAGTCCTGCGCGAAGGCAAGCTAGTCCTGCGCGACGGCGGCGGCGGAGGTCGGGCACACGCGCGCCCGCGAAACATTCCGCTAGCCATGACCATGAAAAATGACGGGCATGGTTCAATGAGTATGGAGCTGCGCAGCCAGGCCTTCGGCCTGGCAAGTGCTCCGCTATAATTTGTTTTCTCTATGTCTTTGTTGCACTAGCTGTCATAGCTTATATTAGGGTTGCTTTGGCACATACTCGTGTTACGAGATAAATAGTAACCAGCTAAAGTTTATGTTACCGCTGTGGATATGTTAGGATCAGTAAATAGGCCGTGATGTATTGTCCATAGTCTGTGGTGTGCAAGACTTGTGAGAAAGTGTTTCTTCATCACGGATGTAAGTGTCTACTGATCCAAGAATGAAAATGCAATCATGTGTCTATATTGGAATCATGACTTCTTGCGGGGCTTCCCCGCTTTTTCTAGTTATTTTTAGCGGAGCACTTGCCAGGCCGAAGGCCTGGATGCGCAGCTCCATACTCATAGAACCCAGCCCGTCATTTTTCATGGTCATGGCTACCGGAATGTTTCGCGGGCGCGTTGTGTGCCCGCCGCCGAACGCCGTACGCTTTGGGCTAGCTCGCGGGCTCGTATGACTTCGCAAAACATGCGCGTACGACGTCATCAACATCAGGGATCTTTGAGGCTTTGTTTTTCGCGCGGCCACACAGCCGTCAGCTCGGTAAACACTATTTTTTTTATTTTTATTTTTTTTATAATAATAATACTTTTATTGAACAGTACACTTAATACTTACAGTACAGTACATTAGCTTACATTACACTGCTCTACATACAATACAAGATAAAATAATACTACACATAACACCTACAAACAATATCTACGTTAAATTACGGAGACGTACTAACACAATTAACCTTAAAAATTACGTAACCCTATATACTCATTAAACATAATAATAGTAGCCAACGTAGCAGCAGTCTGACATTAAATTACACTTAATCTTCATTGGGCTACTGTGTTCAACAGTTGACGTAGTATTATGGTTACGTAAAAAACAAGCCAAAGCTACTATTACATTAACATGTAGCACATACAAAAACAAGTGGAGAGGAAAATTTAAAACACTTACCTTATATTCCAAAGTAAACTTTACTAGACCTTTATCCATCAATATTATCCGCTTCCTAAACTACTTGCACAAATTGTAAACACTTTAGTTGGATTGTTGTGTTTAGCGGAGAATTAAAGTCGTTATTTCCCTGCAGTTTTTCGCGGTTTGCTACTCAAGACAGGGATACTAGTTAAGGGATACTCAGAAGCCGCTTTAGTGGAAAAAGAAGAGCTTTCAGGGATAAAATCTTGCTTCGAGGAACTTCATATTATCAATGCAGGAGCAATGCGGGGAGATGCCTTGTTTTATTACGGATTTCAGAACCGAAGAAGCGGAGTTTTAACGAATTTCCAAGCAGTCCAGTGCTTTAAAGGTAAAATAAAATCACATTTTTCGATGGGAATTTATGTTGATATCAATTTTTGATTGACTTTTCCTTTGAGTTCTCTTAAGTTTTGGAGACATGTTTAATATATATAGATAGGCTTAGCCTAACAGCGGAGCTCTCTGAACAGAAACGATGATGATAAGCTTAACTTAGGTGAAAGGTCGGAAACACAAGAAAAATTAGAATTAAGATTGATGAACAGGCTATTTTTCAATTTTAGCAATTCTCAAAAACAGTAAGCTTATTACGAGACCGTCTGCACAGAACATTCAGACTGCACAAATTCCACAAAAGCTCACTGTTTGAGAAATGTGAAACCTCTCTCGAGTAGCAAACCGCGAAAAAAAAGCAGGAAGAAACGATTTTGCAAACCGTTTTCTCCGCTAAACACAACAGTGTTTTTTCCTTTTAAAATGTTTTATTTATCAATAACAAATCCCTAAAGTTTACAATATTATCCTGAGAGGCTAGTCATTTCCGGTTACAAGACATCCTGAGTTAAAGCTAGTCATTTCCGCTTACAATAATACAAGGTCAGTTCCGGTTTACAGTCACTTGAAAGTCTAGTCCATAAGGGATTATTTATAAAGTTCATTTCCGGTCGTTTGGTCCACTTGAAAGTCCTTTCTGGTTTGCACATGATTACTTTAGTCATTTCTGACAATGAATGATGAGTTGCCAGTAGCTAAATTATTAGAGTCACAAGCTTTGACTGTTGTATTTCACAAATATTCGGATGACACCACAAAGCAGAAAATTTCTGTTTGCAGTGGGGGGGGGGGGGGGGTACTCCTATATATGAGCTATATAGGTATGTGACGCTGTGAAGGGTATGGTTTTCAGGCAGTTTAAGGTGTGCTGTATGACATTTTTACTGACCCCTGGTATCTTAGACTGTGATAGTGAATGAGTTTCTGCAAAATAGCGAGTCTAGAAAAGGTCTAGGATAGGGTAGGATTTTTCGGTGTTTAGTCTAGAATATGGTTGCAAAATGCAGCTAAAATGGTCTAGTATAGGTTAAGGGTCTCAGAGTCCCAGAAGCACACCCCCGCCCAAAAATTTGCAAAGTACCCCCCCCCCCCCCCCTCAGTCAATTTGCAACTGTGTTGTGATGTCATTCCTTATGTCCCTTACAGTGGCCCGAGAGTTCTCGGTGCTATTGTGAAAAGTTGCTTTATTTCAAAAAACCCATATACCATAAAGTATGGTCTTAATGAAAAAGCGTGCTCGCATGTCATTCTCGTCGACAGCAGAAGTCCATTCGGTAAAAGAAAATAGTCTTAACATTAACTATAAACCTAGTATTGAGTAGTGCCGATAGGGTGGGAGTGAAAACACCCCACACCCTTCCACAGGTTCAAATTTTAATGTAGCTTGGAAAGGCGTGGTAAACAATTATCTGGTTCCACATTTGCAGTACCATTGCTAAACCAGACACCCAAGATTCGCATTCTTGACATAAGGAGTGTCCGGACATGAGCACCAAGCTCCTAACTACATGGCTTAAGTACTCTTTGCCACATTTAATTTAGTCCTTGTACCTGTCTCGTATTTGTGAAGTAAGGTAAACAATTTGTCTAAAGAAAAAATGTCGTTTACAAAACATGTGGAGTTATCCGCATATTGGCGAATTTTAAAACGCTTTCCTCAGGCTTCTGGAAGGAGAAAACCTTCAATAGTATCATCCTTTCTTATACTGGTAGCCAAAACGTCTACCCATAAAATGTACAAAAGTGGAGACTGGGGATCTCCCTGCTTCACCCCCCACTCGAGTGGAATTTCTTTAGTCAAAAAACCATTAACTATAATTTTCATATTTGCTAGACAGTATAATGTAGATATTCAGCAAGATACCAGTTTCATTGGTAATATTTATATAATCTAGAGGGTCACGCAAGAGAATTAAATTCTCAAAAATCGTCCTACCTGGGAAGAACAAGTTTGATCTTCTTGAAATAATCGAGGGTAACACTTTTGAAAGTTTGTTTGTAAGAGCTTTTGAACAAATGTTGTAATGAACATTGAGTAGCGAAATGGCCGGGCCACCAATTTTTGAGGTTTTTCTTATCATATTCCTTGCATTGAATCACTGAGAGAATTATTTTCCAAACTAAATTTATAATTTCGAACAGAATAGTGCAATTTAGCGTAAAATTTTTTAGGTAATCCGTCTGAACCGGGGGTTTTCCCTGAAGAAAGTCCACGCATTGCGTGGGTAATTTCAGCCAAAGATAAAAATCCTTCGCAGGATAAAATTTCGCTCTCACTTAATCTGTTTTCAAGTTTGTTCAAAAATTCGGTTTGGACTGTTAAATTAACAGGTTCTTGCAAGTACAAATTACGGTAAAAATCGAAATGAGCCGGAGAAAAGGAACAAGCTTAACCAAGGTGAAACTAAACTAAGGTGAAAGGTCGGAAGCACAAGAATTATAAAGATTGACGATCGGGCTATTTTCAATTTTAGCAATTCTCAAAAAAACAGTATTACCCGACAGTCTACACAGTACATTTAGACCGTAGAAAAGTTCACAAAAACAACTTTTCTCTGTCTAGAATAACTAGAACGACTACTTTCCGAATAAAATACAGTTTTTGTTTGTCAAAAATTGCCCGAGAAACTGATTTGGAAATCAAAATTGCAAAAATACACAAACATGTTTGCATAAGGCGACGCGAGTGAAGACAGAAAATTTAAGTCTTGTTTTGTTTACATAAAATCGCTTTTCAATCTATGTAATGAATGAACAAACACATAAAAATGGACAACACAATCTTCTTTCGAAAAATTTTATTCAAAGCAAAATTGCTGGGTGGCAAAAGCGGTTACGAGCCAAGAGTGTCTAGTATATTGAGGGGAGAGGAACGGTTTAGGGAGGAGGGAGAAACGGCCGAAAATAATTAGGGATGAGGGAGAAATGACGTAAAAATATAGGGAGAAGGGAGAAGCAATGTGAAAAGGGAGAAGGGAGAAATCATTTTTGTTGAAAATAATTATTAAATTTTCAGATTTTTAGGCTAGATCTCCATAAAAAATGTGAAGTTTTGGGCAGAACAAACACGTAAAAACCTTCCTTGGAGTCTTACAAATCGGTCCAAGCTGTTGGAAAAGTTTTATTCACCAGACGCATCTGTTACGAGAGAAGACTGGATACCACATTTTGAGCACGTAAGCAAAACGTTAAAGATGTAACAGCTATGGAGTTTTTTGTACGAGATTTACTCTACCTAGCCGTCACTGCTGAGAATGCTCTACTTGAAGTTGCGTAAAGTTAATTTGAAGTTGATGGAAACGTTTTGAGGAAGTTGCCTTTCCCTGGAGAAGAGCAGTGTGTCCCTGGCAGTCTCTGTTTAATTGAATCTAAGCTCTTTTTTACGAATCTGGCAGTTGGCGGTGGCCTTTCTGTACTTGATCTCGAGACTGGGCAGCATTCAAGAATGATTCATCGAAGTGACGCATCGATCCCACATGGCCTAGCTGCTGTAGATTCCACTATCTACTTTTCTGACATTAAGAGCCGACAGATCAAGTACTTTCACCTTCCCGTTAACAAAACAGAGCCAGGTGTTAAAGTGTATGCCGGCAATGGGAATACTGCACGAAAGTATGGCTTAGTGAACGTGGCTTCATTTGAACAACCAAGTTCAATTGTTGCTGAAGAACACTTGTTGTTAGTCTGTGATACTGGCGTCAATGGTATTTCTCTAATAAGCAGTAAGAAGCCCCTGTACGTGGCGACCCAACAATTTAGCAAATTGTATGATGCTTTTGGAGTTCACAGCAACGTTAAATACGTTCAGGTGAGTGAAGAGCTTCAAGAAGTAGAGAACGCTTTGCAGTTTTACCGAAAAATATGTCAATCGGACATCAGGGAAATGTTTGATCTTCCACCTGACAAGAGGTTAGACGGATCATTGGGCTCGCCTTCCCGAGAAACCGTGAACTCGCTGGCCATGGTACATGAGAGTCTTAAGGGGGCAATCAGTGACCTTTCAGACCTTTCCACCAATGAAAACCGAAAATTATAGGAAGAAGTGGCTTGAAGCAGTAAGAGTGGCTACAGTGCGCAGCGATACGATCAAACATAAATTTTCAACTTTGCCTATTGGTCTGTACGAAGCGAAGCCACCCGAAAGTGTTGGTCTTGACTTTCGTCATTTCTTAGTGGTGAGCATACCGCTCGAAAGTCGTATTCTATAAGGGTACCGTATTCCACAGAAACACTGAAGGAGATGAAGTCCTTATACTTGCAATGGAAGATGTTTTAGATGCTGAATCCACGGTAAATGCAGACCTGTTTATCCAAAACAGAGATGACATCCTGCATTTCAGCTGCAGATGCACCAAGCATGCAATAACTAAGCGTAGATGCATATGTTCCCACAAGCATTCATGTTCATTGTCCTGTAGGAGCCGAAGGTACCACACTCACTGAAGACCAATTTGAGGAGCTGCAAACTATCAGGCAAGACATTAGTGAACTTGTCCCTCATCAAAATTGAAATTCGAGACACCATGGAGTAATGGAGATAGCGATAGTGACAATGAATTGACCGAGAAAATTTGTCGCACACGCATACCTTCACACACGCGTTGCACCAGATAAGTTAGAGTACCTGACAGGTTCCATGACTTTTTTTAAAGACCGATGCAAAGATCTTCAAAACCTTAAGACGTCGCGAGTGTTAAAGCTACAACAAAAGCCATGCAATGGGACGAGAAGAACAACCTGTTACTTAGGAAGACTACCACCACATTGACACATTGACCCACAAAGTTGGGGTGCATGGACCTACATAATTCGTAGGTAAGGCACATCTTGAATCTTAAGGATCTATGGATCTCTACAGTTACCTTAATTGCCACTAAAGACTCTCCGGACAATTGATGTTACTGTGGTGAGGTCTGGGGAATTTTGACATGAAGTATTACGTAATAAAAAGCTGTAAAAGCCCATATTCAGGGAGAAAGTGTAAATATTAGGGAGGAGGGAGAAATGGCCGAAAAAAATAGGGAGGAGGGAGAAAAATGGTTAAAAAAATAGGGAGATGAGACATTTAACTGCCTGTTCCTCTCCCCTCTATATTGGCCTCTTAAATCTCCAGAAAACGCTATTTGTGCTACACCCTTTCATGATCAATATTTCGAATTGACTTTTTTGTTGCTCGATTGGAGAATGAGGCGCATAAAATTATGCTAATGAGGGATTAATTGTAAACAAAGATTCGTCCGTAGAAGTGAACTCAACGCTTAACGCCATTTTGAATAAATTAATACTGTTGGACAATATGACAAGAACTGTTTTGCGATTGTTGGACATTTCATCTGTAGCGCCTTAACTGTAACTTTAAGTTTGTTGTTGTTGTTGTTGTTTTCAAATGTCCGTTGTTGTTGCTGCTCAGTCTCGGCCATGCTTCACGGTCATGTTTGTGTTTAATCACTTCTAAAATCTCACGTATTGTGTTATTTTACTAAATACTAAATAAAATTCAAATACATGATCGTCTTTACTACATCTGTGCTATAGTTAGTGTTATTTGCTAATGACTTTAGTCAGAAAATACAGACAAACTGAAAGTGAAGGCGAAAAAATAAAAAGGTTATTGAAAGTAACGCCAACAGACTCACGATTTCCCTTAATACTCATTACATTTAAAGAACTTACTAGGGCAAAATGTTCATGTGATTTCGCTCACAACATTTAGCAAAGCACAAACGAAAAAACACTATTTCCTTTAGCTGCAAACAAGCATATGGAACTTAAAGGCCGTGTGAAGCAACCAGGTTCTACATGGGAAGAATATAAAAATTTTAAAAATAAAAACGACGTGGCATTCATTATCATAAATTTACATTATTTTAAACAAAACTAAAATCAAGGGTTCCACTGTATTTTAAAACTTGCTTATTTTACAGGGGAACACAATTTGCCACAGCAACGTCATGAACTCCAGGTAGAAGCAGGACAAGGAGAAGAAGACACAATTAAAACAAAAATATACGAGTGAGTACATAGTTAAGTCGCACATCCCGTAGATATGTTCGTCCTGTTCAATCAAGGCAAGAAGGGCGTTAAAAGATTGAAAATTTTAAAAGCCTTTTTACACAGTACTTTGGCTTGTGTGCTGCTCTCTGACAAGTTGATTTACATTTAGAATATACCAGACCAGACTGCTAAATAACACGATTTCCCAACAGCAACACTGAAGTTAGGGTGTATTGAGTGAACTTGACATGAAAAAGGCTGTTCATGCAATTTTACGAAAAGTGACCGATACAAATGGGAAGTGTCCCATCTTTACTGATTGATCGATTGTTTGATTGCTTGCAGAGGAACAGTAACAAGTGGAGGTACCCATTGGGACCTCAAACTTGGGGCTGTCCGCTTAGTGTTTCCTCCTAATGCTGTGTCTGAAACCACGTCAATAGTGGTCTACAAATGGAAATGCAGTGCCTGTTCACCCACGCTTCAGGAGCATGATGCCATTGTCAGCAATGTGATTGAAATAGCCACCAACACTGGCCAAGCCCTTGAATTCAGTGTTGATGTGAAGTTGTTTCTCAGTCACAGCGCGCCAGACCTACTTGGTTACGAACTGGTTGTAAAAAAACAGATTGACCAAGAGAGCAATGAATGGGAAGACGTGGATGGAACCGAGGACTTACGGTGTCAGCAAGGTTTAAAGATTTGTTTTGTTGTCCTGTCAGTTTTTATTAGGCCTTTAGATATCCAATAATAGGTAGTAGTGTGTGCGGGTCTATAACGCAGGCCATCGTCATTATCGGTCGCCGTTTTGATCCCAGCAGCCCCTCCTTTGCACCCAGTAGATTCTGAATACACGACAGGTAAGTCGTTCGCCGACGGCTGGACGACGTTTTCTTTAAGTTGGGTTGTAAAGGCAAAATATTTTGGCTGGCTTTCATCGAATAATCTAAGGTTATGTCCAAAGAAGGGAAGTTGTCGTGCGTGTATTCGCTGGGTGAGGGGATAAACTTAGTCAAGTGATAACTGTGGCATTGGTTATGTGCTCAGTCAGTACCCTTGATATTCAAAATAATTCGAAGTTAACTCATAGAAAATTTGGCCAATTGCCATTATCCCCCCCCCCCCCCCCCCCAACACACACACACACACGCACACCATCAGCTCTATTCCTTTAATATGTAATGCTGTTTCCAATTTCTGAACCAAAAAAAAACCCCTGTGGATTTCAGAGAATGAATCTTTCAAATGTTTTATGTTGTTGGAGATTGGTTAAAACATGACACGTGACTCGTTGACCCCCAACAAAAGACATGGGTGCGGTCTATTTTTGGCGAATCTACGTCTAATGAATACTATACAACGGGTGTCGTTTACGCATGCATGTTTACACAGATGGTTATAGTTGTTATTAATCCAGTATATTGATTGCAGAGATTGAATATGATTACCCTTCTTCGAAGGACATTCCGGACTTTTTCTTTCCTGTTGCACAAGCTGGCATAACTCAGTGCTCGACATACACAGTGGTTTGTCGTCTCAGGTCGTCTCCCACTTACACCATTACATCCCATGGTGGTTCCTTTAACCATCCTGATTATCCAGGCGTGGCTGTTACAATCCCTAAGAAAGCTGTTGCAAGTAAAACAAAGGTTTCTTTAGTGTTAAAGGTATGCATGGTTACATGAGCTCCGTTTTGTTAACTAAGTTGAAATGGAGAACGAAAGTTAGAATGAAGGCCAACCAGCTGTCTCAAACTCATTACTTATTCATGAGGTTATCAGCCAATGAGGGGAAAGTATTTCGTCACATGCATGAATCTAGATACCCAATGAAAACCCATATCCAAATCACTAGTGATCTGGATATGCGTTTTTATTGGATATCAAGATTCATGCATGCCATGAAATGCAAATAAGAAAAATTACACATTCAATGACACAATGAATCTTTTATTGATAGTGACAAGGAAATTTCACTCAAATTATACTGCAAAATCCAGGCACTTCCGAAAAATACGAAATCTGAAAAAACACCAAACACAATAAATCGAATGAATAACAACGATTTTTATCTAATAAACTGTAAATTCAAAAATACGATACATACCTCTTATCGCCAGCATCCAAAGGATTCAGCGCTTCGGAACCAACAACATCTATCAAATGCCTTCGCAAACCACATATTAAATCATATATTGTTCTGGCTGGATATCTCTTCCCCTCGCTGTTTGCTACTTCCAGCACAAACTTACTGAGCCAATAATTCAGGGTATCGGCATCCATGCTTGTGATACCTGTTGTAACGGTATCAACTTTATGCAAGTTAGTCCAATCTTTAAACACGCCACCAGAATCTATTACAGGAACATGTACTACGCGACTCATTTGCCATTCTCGGAAAAGTTTCGCAGATCATCTATTCTTGTAAACGGTTGATTTGGGAACACTTTCCTTTAGCAGTGTACTTTCCTCTTCACCGCTTTTTGGGACACGAAAACGGTTAACTTCACTACTTTCTGTCATAATCAAGCTCCGACTAACCACGGAGCTATAAACTAAATGAGCAAAACTACCATAAATTTAGCATACACTTTGAATTCCCCAAAAGAAACCAGGAGACAACAGATGAATGGTAGCTGAATTATGCAACCAATGAAAAGAACGTAACAATAGTGTTACGATTTAGGTGATAATTAATATAGGCAGTTTGAGAAGCAATATAAAAAACTCGTGCTTCGGGTTTGATCGTGGTATCCAAACGGCCTCGTGCTTTCATTTGTTTCTTGATATTTGGATACCACGATCAAACCCTCGCACTCGTTTTTTATATACTACATCTTGTATGGCGTCGATCAGTCAAATACGTATTGAGTAATGAACTTTTGGTGACTTCTTTATTTTATACGGTACAAATATAATTATACACCTTTAATTCCAAAATATCACTTATGTACTTACTCAAAAAAAAAATTAAACATTATGTGCCAAATAGATTAACTTTGATGATAGTAAACTGTATTCATTTCTATCTCGAGCATGCATGACTCCTTAGTCCCCAAAGGGAGTTGAACTCATTCTGGTTCCCAGAGCCTTCGTTTCTTTTGGTTTCGTGGTCGGCGAAACGAAGAAAACAGGAGTCTCTGGGGACGACAATGTATCCAACTAAGTTTCTAAGAAGCGAGGTAGGATTTTTCTACTTGGTTGACATGTGACAAATGCCCTGCATACTGGATCATTAACGTCGAGAGCGTAATGTCTGGTGATATCGAGACAGAACTGAATACAGTCTACCTTAATGGCATGACCGATCTTAACATTTACCGTCTTTCTCTATAAACCTATTGAATCCAGTAATTGACCTAGTCAAGAGTCCCTAAGTACAATTTTTGCCCCGGCATTTGGCCGATTTGGACTTTTTAAGGACTGCTTTAACACAAGCGATCAAACTTAAAAATTGTCTTGACATATCAGACAGTACTCTCGACCCTGTAGGTCCAAGAAGTCCCAAGTAAAGAATTTGAAGGACAAGATGTGTTCATTGGACCTGTGCTACAACTCATCTGCTCCCAGGTCGTCCATTTCTTAAAGCCTGTGACAGTGCAGTTGCCAGTTTCTTTACGAGACGAACGGAAAGGATGTCCCGATCCCTCAACATGCCGTGTCAGAATATTGTATCTGAGATCTGATGGTAAACCTAAAGAATGGATTGAAATCACTGGCGATCTTGTAAACTCTGCAAGTTTTGATGGGATGTTTGTTAGGTTCCAGGTTGAACACTTCAGTAGGTATGGAGAAAATATTGACTTGTATTAAAAAAAATTATAAGATAGATGATCGGTCGCTTAAAATTGCCAGTCAGATATATGTTGGTTGTTAATATCGGGGAAAAGCAGTAAACTACTGGACAGGTACAGCTTCTTGTGCCTATTGCGCATTTGTTTGCAGACACTATGCTGTCGATGGTGTTACAGGAAGTTTGTTAACGGGATGCTGTTAACAATAGAACCACCAACACCAAAATGACAGCTGTGGCAATGATCAACTATAACAACTGTAACAACTATCCCCAGGCAATCGGAAAGGTTCATAGTAGTTCTGTGTAATTTTGTTTAATTTCCAGATTTGTTCCTTTTCTTGTTTGGGGAAAAAACCTCTTCTCGTCTATAAGTGGGATTGTCCATAACCTCTTCAGACTCATTTGGAACCAACCCAGACGGGCAGCCTTCTTCGCCGTTTTCTTTCCATCACATCGTATCTATCCTCGAGATATTCTTCACCTTATTTGTTGCCCTTGTCACCTTAGAAGGGAAGTACTACAGGAGCTTGAAGGGAAATGCATAGAACACAGCGAGGAAACTTCTGCGAAAGAGATGATACCAAGGCATGACAAGGCGTTTGTGTCTGTAGAAGGAGGAATTAGCCCAGCTAATATGGAGGACATAAATAACTTTCATCTTATGTAAGTGCAGTTACCAACAAGCACAGAAACAGTAGAACGAAGTGAGGAGATCAATCGTCGATAATTGAATAAATATGCAGTTTTGTGTAAAATTGGCAATTTCGTAATCATTATGGGTGTCAACTGCTAGAGTCGAGAAAAAAATAACTTAAAACATGTCTATTTCACGAATAGAAGTTATCAGGTAAATACTGAATTATGTTAATAGACCAATTTCGATATATTAAAATTCAACTTGAAACAAAAAACATCACTACGAGGCTTAGGGGAATAAACCATATAAATCCCTACTATCATTCCCCTAAGCCTCGCAGTGATGTCTTTTGTTTCAAGTTGAAGTTTAATATATCGAAATTGGTCTATTTATATGCAATTATGCAATGTGGAACTGATCTCAGTTAGTGGACATCAAATAACCGATGATGTAGCTCTTTTAGAAAAACACGAATAGCTCCAAAACAAACAAAAACACAAAAGTGTTTTACGAGTTGTGTAGCATTTTTGCGAGCAATGAGTAAAATTTGTAAATGCAATCAACGATTACTCTTGGGATACTTATGTTTTTAACAGATTGGAAAGTAATGAACAGTTCAAGAAACAATTACTAGTTTGTTTAGACGGTGACCTAGGACAAGTAAAATTCTACAGCTCCCCAGAACTCGCAAAGGAAAACTTGCTGTCTACATTGAACTTAAGACTTCCTACTCGGGTAAGTCCTACTATCGTTTTCCATTTGCCATTTTACAGATTAGAGCTTATATCACTTTAAGGCCAGCAGCGTATAAAACATGACCATCAAGCATTTAAAGTCTGCATCAAGTTCTGAACTCATAAACTGAACTGTGGGTAATTTTAGACATTCCTGGTGTCTTCAAATGTGGTGGGCCTTAAAGAGGTTTTTAATGAAGTGTCGATCATCTGCGAATTAATAGGCCATGCACTTTCGATATATTAAAATTCAACTTGATAATGAGGCTTATGGCCTCATTATATGAGCCGGGATGACTTTCAGCCCGGCATACAACGTATAACATGAGGCAAGCCAGCCCGGGCGAGAACTATATTTAGCACCAAGGGTTTTGGCTGAAAGTTGTTGTTTTGAAAATGGCGGAGAATGTTTTAATTAAGGATTTTTTCAGCGTTTTAGCTCATTTACTTTGTGCTTACACACTTTTGTGTACCTCTTCATCATTTAAAGAGAAAAACAACAATTTACTGGTGAGCAGGTTTGTTCTGAGGCATTTTTTTTGCTGTCCCAGTTAGCCGGGGTGGCCTGGTAAACACGATTACATAGAAAATTTTCATCCCGGCTAACCGGGCTGGCCCGGTTCCATTTTGCCAAGATGACTTTCAGCACGGTATTACATGAAGCGAGCCACCCTGGATGACAACTAAACGAGCATCAACGGTTTTGGCTGAAAGTAGTTGTTTTGAAAATGGCACAAAGCGTAGCATGTTTTAATTAAGGATTTTTCTGAATTTTAGCTCATTTACTTTTTGCTAACGCACTCTTGTGTACCTCTTGATCATTGAAAAAGAAAAAGGGCCATTTACAGGGGAGCAGGTTTGCTCAGAGGCAAATTTTTGTGCTGTCTTGGTTAGCCCGGCGGGCTGGCCCGGTAAACGCAATTACATGGAAAATTTTCAACCCGGTTATCCGGGATCTAGGCATCGCGATACCGGGATCCCGGCTGACCGGCTGGTCCGGTTTGCCGAGATCTCAGCACGCCCATTAAACGCAGCAAAAATCAGCCAGCCCGGCTCATATAATCAGGCCCAAAGGGGCTGATTACATGGCGAATTTCAGCCCAGTTAGGCGGGCTGAGATTTCAGCCTGGTTTCTTGAACAAATCTTCTTAAAGTGCCTTCTTAAAGTGCCACTATGATAAAAAAATATACATTTTCTGTTCTCTTCATATTTTGAAAATATAAGTAACTTGTGAAGTTTCAAGTCAAAACTCGTACGGGAAGTGCCATTATTTTAACTTTACATTTCGAATTCGGCTTGCCGCCATTACTAAATTCAAAAATGACCGGGACCGAACCCTGAGAGTTGGATCGAGTTGGCCAAAAGACTCAGCACGTGCCTTTTGGCTTTGTTGTCTGTGACCCGGAGGGAACCGCGTTGAGTCATTGACGTCACAAATCAAGTCACATGTACCAGATCGCAAACCAGTAGAGCGGATTTATGAACGGAATAATGGCGGACGGATTTTACGTGATTTTCTTGGGTTTTCGGTCAGCTATTTCTGGGCTATGTAAGAATATATCAATCTAATTTATAGCAATTCGCATTTGTCTAAACCTATTAGATACATTTGCGTTAAAAAAAGCGGAAAAGAAATGCAAAAATTTTCGTCTGAGTGGCCCTTTAAAACGACGTTTGCGATTTCGAGCCCGGTTTGACAAACCGGACTGGAAATTTCAGCCCGGGCAAACTGAAAAACCTCATGTAATCAGAAAGAAATTTCAGCCCAGGCTGAAAAGCGACGTCACCTGGGTAGAAAAGTGCACTTGGGCATGCGCAATGATTTGTTTTCAATGAAACAAGTTGGCGGCTACGGCTGTCAGCCCGGGCTGAAATTCGTCATGTAATCGCAACAAAATTCCAGCCCGCCCGCAGAAATTCGCCATGTAATCGGCCCCTTAGTTGTCGCCCGGGCTGGCTTAATTGCCTCATGTAAGTCCACAGGCGGCCCAAGCTCACTATATCAGATAACCGGGACGTGACCCTTGCTTTATAAGCGGTATTGTGTTACAAAGATTCGATTTATAAAGGTTTGTATGGGAATGCAACGGTTTTGTTTTAAAACTTAAAAATTCGAATGTTTTGTGAATAAAATTGACTTTCCCTGTTGCTGTGCTGTATTCTTTGTTGTTTGCCTGCTCCTCGGGGCGATTTAACGCGAATTCGACGAGTTATCGTTATTTGTGTGTTCCTGCACCCAAATAACGATAACTCGCCGAATTCGCGTTAAATCGCCCCGAGGAGCAGGCAAACAACAAAGAATACAGCACAGCAACAGGGAAAGTCAATTTTATTCACAAAACATTCGAATTTTTAAGTTTTAAAACAAAACCGTTGCATTCCCATACAAACCTTTATAAATCGAATCTTTGTAACACAATACCGCTTATAAAGCAAGGGTCACGTCCCGGTTATCTGATATAGTGAGCTTGGGCCGCCTGTGGTAAGTCCAGGCTGAAAGTCATCTCGGCAAACTGGGCCAGCCCGGCTCATATAATCAGACCCTATTTTTCGGCCGTAATTTTCGTTTTGTACAGTCGCCATTAAATTTGCATGTTCCTGACTGGAAATTCAAGGCACGTTTACACATGCGATTCTTAATGCGATTTTTCTCGCATAAAGAATCTTATGTCGCAAGTGTAAACTAGCGGCGATTTCCTGTGCGATTCGGGTGCGACATTTGCTTTGATTTGCTGTGATTTCCCAAAAATCGCCGCCAAGTTGCATCAGGTTTCGAACATGTTAGAAACCTCTGCGACATCGCGCAACAAATCACGCCCAAATCGCCAAATCGCACTGAAAAATTGCACCGAAAAGTTCGACAAAAATTGAACAAAATTAATGGCGGCAGTGCAAATACAACAAGAACGGCCAAAAAAAAAAAACGTTTTCCCTTGATCGGATTGAAACATGCTTTGGACAGGTTACTAAATACTGCATTTCCTTCCGAAAAATGGAA
This sequence comes from Cladopsammia gracilis, assembly GCA_022457155.1. Taxonomy (NCBI): domain Eukaryota; kingdom Metazoa; phylum Cnidaria; class Anthozoa; order Scleractinia; family Dendrophylliidae; genus Cladopsammia; species Cladopsammia gracilis. Next base: position 345,297 of record JAJGOT010000137.1, read on the forward strand.
AAAAAAGTTGATTGAACTGGTACTTTAATCAGTCGTTCTTTTTGCGATTCAAATAAAACATTCAAAAATTTACAAACCAACTTGCATGAACCACACGTAATTGATGTGTATACACTGTAAATCAATCATGATCGCTCGTTCCACCACCGTTTTAAACTTGTCATTGTCTTTTCAGGTCTCGGAGGAACCCGCTCATCGACAGCGTGGTATGTTTTCTTGATTTTTTCTCCGTTTTTTACTTCTTTTTACTTATTTCCACTTAAGGGTATTGTTTTGTTTACGAAAGTTCACTGTTATTGATAACTGTTGTTGCATTAGAATCTGGCGATTTATTTTGTCATATCCAATCAAGCCAAACAAAAAAATTAAAGGCAAAGCAAATTACATGCAAATGAAAAATTCGATGCTGTATTTGTATCAGTCTTAATGGCATTGGATGCGTCGGCATCAGGGGTCCAGACTTGTCCGGCCTGTCATTGGTAGAGCGTTGAAAAAATTTAAAGACCAAGTTAGTCTTTTGATTCGCTTCCAGCCTTCTCATAGCTTCTAATGAAAGACAAACAAAGCCAAGCACAGGGAATGAAATTTCACACTTCGCAAGCACCAGTAATTCCGTACAATACAGTGTTCTTGTCATAAGAAAGCCTCAAAAAACATAATTGTGAATCCTTTATTCTTTTTAACTTATGCAATTTTCGATTCTGGCCAAGCGCAAATTTAGGCCTTTTGCCGCTTTGACTGTTACGAGCTCTAAAAAAAATACAATTTAACGTATTTCCAAAAACTAAAGTCGTTTCATTTACTTATGACCCAAGATGCATGATGTTTACTGGTTAAAGTCTGAGGGAATACGTTTTTCCGACCCGAAATGCAGTGGACCGCTTTTACAGACGCTGCCTCTTAATTCTGTTAATTCAAAAGCCCAAATCTCATATACGAAAGAACGTAAACTCATTCTACTGTAAAACTTGGCAATATACAGCTATTTCAATAAACGAGGAAGTCTTAAGGTCGCGAGGGGCAGGCTTCGCTCATCAGTATTCATTTATGAAAAAGAGTATGCACGAAGTGCGACGGCTGATACCGAAAATGCGCGAAATATTCACGAACAGGCTCTGTCGTGTTTCTGCATCAATAATTACACGTGCAAAGTTATTCGCGTCCACACGTAGCGTATTCAAATCATATTTGCCCGTCCACACGTATCCGGATTCGCTCTAGCAGCCACGGATACGTGCGGACGGGGCATTTGAATCGTTGCGGATTGGCCTTCCGTCCACACGTATCCGGCAAATTCGGCTTACGAATCCGCAACTTTTTGAATCCGCTCTCCAGAGTACGCGGCTACGAGTACGGCATCGTGTGGACGGTCGAATCTGGATATTTTTTTAATACGCTGACGTAGCAGTATCGGATCCAGTCTTTAACCTCGCGAATATTCAACATGGCCGACCGAAATTTTATCGCTTCACTTCTACTTGGACTTATTTTAAGTCTAATAACGTGTTTACAGTTGAACTTGGCTTTGAACTTGGCTTTTTAGTTTGCACATGCTTTGTTGACAACATTTAAAGAGGAGCCCTGGGTACTAGAGCGAATCCGGATACGTGTGGACAGGCAAATACGATTCGAATACGCTACGTGTGGACGCGAATATTTTCTAATCAGCAACTGGAGTGGCCACTCCCATTTCTGTCACGGGACTGGCTTCGGTGCCCCGACCCCATGAGGACTTGCGGGCGGTTTTTTGTACACGTGGGCATGAAAGAAAGAAAAAACGTTGAGTTTACACTGTATTTGTCAAAGTTTCTTATTTGGTCGATCCAGCAACAAAAAAGTTGCGGATTCAAAAATATCCGGATACGTGTGGACGGGGGCCTCAATCTGAACATCAAGCCTTTAAAAAGCGCACGTGACTTTAAATCCTATTAGTATGTTTTTTTTAGCGGTATGAAACTGGCTTGTTTTCCCCGCTTTTTTTCAATATTACTCAATACCGTTATTGAACACCGCTAAACATGATTCGATTCCAAAATAACGCAAAGTATTTTTTAGATGAGTAACTTTCCATTCTATGACCCCAGAAGCGTTCCTCCGTCAAATGACCCACCATCAAGCCATGGAAGATCATTTAAAATCATGTCCTCAAACCAGAATTGTGGCCTTTCCAGAACCCACGCGACTTTCCTTCATCGGTAAATCTTCCGCTGAAAACGAAAATAATTTGCCTCCGTTCTACGTCTCCCGCCCTTAATTGCAAGTAGTTTCAGTTTTTGCTGAAATCTCTTCCTTCGTCGGATTGAGACCAAACGCATCTTCGTCTGCATCTCCCGCCATTTTATTCAAATTCAGCGTATTCGCGCGCGTGCTCGCCTCAAATTACTTACTAGATGAAATATCATCTTACTTGTGAAAACACCTATCATGTTTAAGTCGCTTAACAAAGTCTGTAAACAAAACACCTTCAGGAATGTTAAGCGAGAAAACCGGCCTCGTAAAAACACGGCCATTTAGCCTGCGTGGTAGTCGTTATCTTTCCGAAACCACGGGAGGCGCGAGAAGGCATGGGGCGTGAAAAGGAGAAGGCGCTCTTGGAAATGAAACGGTTGCTACGCAGGCTAGGATATATATTTCATGTGTAATTATCTGTCACACCGATAACAGAGTTGATAAAACAGAAATAAGCTTTCAAGGTTAGAGTTATTCCATAATACTTGTACTAATCACAGATTAATGCGTTCGACATGTTTGTTGGCAAATTAAGGAAGTAATATAGCGTAGCTCGGGGTAGAAGAATCCACTGCTTGCAGGGTAGATGTCGATTTACACCTTGCCTCATTTCTTCCCTCTGTGGAGTAGCAGTTGTTACCATGACTTTCTTGATCACAGACGCCGATATAAACAAATACATCGAACTCTATTCAGTAATATAACTCATAAACTTACACTGGTGTGAAATCATAGCAGTTTTTAACAAACATAGGAAAACTGCGAAGCAATCGTTTTAATAATGGCTGAAAACGGCAACAACAGCGAGCAAAATCGAGCGGGCATAAGCCACAAGTATGATTGTTGGATTCAAACAGAAAATAAATCCTCGATTTTTTGTCAGATCTCCAGAGCCTACCATCATTGCACTTGCGGTATGACAGAGAACGGTCAGTTGTCTAGCTTTCCCAACCGTTAAAAAGTATATCGGTTTTTTATGCGCCACTTATAATGAACCGTCCTACTAGGACGCCATTTTCAATAATACATTGTGTTTTTCTTTGTCTTGTCAATAGTCCCTTATTGTGCCAATGTCTTTGAATCGAGTCGCTGAAATGGCCTGTTGAAATGCTTGGCACAATTTGACTTGTAAACGAATTCAGTTATACAGAGTATAATAATGTAGAGTGTATTTCACCAAATTAAAACTTTTTACATTTGCACAAAATGATCAACTTTAGCTAGCTAAGGGCCTGGTCGCACTACAGTCAAAAACAAAAATCCACCCGTGCAAAAATCGAGGAAAACAAAAGCAACCGCTCCGGTGGGACACGCTTTTTGTGGAATGTTTTTGTTTTTATGTCATTTTGCAGGGGCTAAATTTTGTTTTTGACTGTAGTGCGACCAGGCCCTAAGTCTCACTCAGCAAAATCATGACTTATCTTGCATACTATTGCATAATCAAACCGTGATTTTTTTATCAGCATCAGTACATCATAGCATGTAGCTACATCTAATAATGGCAATGATTCAGTATTCCAAACTAGAACAACACCCATTGACCATGCTGTATCATGGCAAACGAAATCTTCGGAGAAAAAAATATACGCTCAGAGCCGGAAAGACTTGTACTGACTAAGGCATGGTTCAAACGCCGTACTTTCCATGAGCCGTACCGAAAATTTTTTAAAAGTTCATGGAAAGTACGGCGTCTGAATCAGTTGAATTCGGCTGAAACATTAGGTTCGCCTTCAGGCGTACTATACGGCTGACTCAGCTGTATAATACGGCTCTGGTTCGCCTTTGATTCAAACGCCGTGCTAACCATGAGCCGTATCGAATGGACACATTATGTTAATGATTTTATAATATATTGTAATTGAAGTACCACTGTTGTTTCATACGCCGTACCGTACATGAGCCAAGCGCTAGAATATTGGCATCCACAAAATACATTTTATTTAAATTAGAGTGTATTCCAGTGGCGCAACATGGCGGCTTATCGCAGAATGCTTGAGAACTCCGATGAAGATGTGTGTATGACCTGCTTCGACCAGTCGAAATTTGTGTGCACTGGCTGTATTCGGTCCAAAGCAAGTCAAACCATCCCCGATTTCGTATCCGTCGGCGACAGGAGCGGTTGTATTAAGGGGTTGCTTCCTCGTTAGACAGTAGCAGCAAAGTTAATTGAAAACAGGCATTAACTAGCTGTCGCCTCCGTGATATGATAAACCGTACAGCGCTTTGTAGGCGTGCTCTCCTCCGTCTCGCATTTCTAAACATTGAAAGGAAAGCCCTATTTAATTTTGGCACGTCGGCCATGTTGGGCCGACAGAAATTTCGCTCAATACTCGCGCAGGTAACCGCTGGTGCACTTTTATTCTATTACTTCATTTACATAAGTTCGACTGATTGAGCACGGCGTCTGAATCAACAGCCGCTCTGAAATCAATTGGGTCGGCCCGAGTTCTAGTTAAGTACGGCTCATGGAAAGTACGGCGTTTGAACCATGCCTAAGGGCCTGGTCGCACTACAGTCAAAACGACGAGTCGCGACTTCACAAAAACTATTTCTAGCACAAAGACTAACAAATAACCGTATTCAGTTTACAGTCAGCAAAATCATGACTACTCTTCCATACTTTGGCATAGTCAAACCGTAATTTTCTTCGGAGAAGAAATATACGCTCAGAGCCAGAAAGACTTTACTAACTAAGTGTTGTACTAAATGTTCCTCGGATTTTTGCACAAGCGATTGAAATCGAAAATTACCCAAAAGCTGCTCGTGGAGCGATGTTAGGAAAAAAGGTAGTTCTCAAGATCGCAAAAGAAAACGTAACCAAAATACTTATGGCGTGCAAACATAACATCAAGCTAGATTTTGACACTACACTGTATCTTGAAGTTATTTTACAAAACCTGTCGTAATCTCTCTGTACATTTATAACCACTATACAAAGAGTAAGGTTCGAAATGTCCTTGCGATATATTTGATATCAAACATACAGAACTTTTTTTATTATTCCAAAATTGATCTACCACATACCATACCAAGTGATGATGACGATGATGATGATGATGATGATGATGACCCCTTGGACGTACAGGGGGGTATGGATGCCACCCCCCTCCCCTTAGGTTTTTTCTCGGATTTTTTCAAGAGCATGCCGTCTTACGTAGCTGTTCGTTTATCCTTTTGACACATTTTGGTAAAGTTTGGCGACAACCGGTTGCTATGGTAACAAGATATGACGTCATAGGTAGCATGAGGTAAAGCCATTTTTGAATAAAAATGCGTGTTTTTCACCTTTTTTCGGCTAAAAGCACAAAACGTTTAATAGGCCATTTGCACGATGACGTCATATAACTACAACTACCAGAATCCTTCAGTTTTTTGTTTTGTAGTGCAAATTAGGGCCATTGTTATTTAAACCGCACTGGGATTACAAAATTTAAATAAGAAAGGAAAAACGAAATGAATTCTGGTAGTTGTAGTAAAATGACGCCATCGTGCAAATGGCCTATTGCATCATATTTTGCAACTCTAGGAAAAAATATTCAATTACAGATACTTCAATTACTTTAACGAGCGGGACAGAGTAGTGACTGCACAAATAAAACCACAGTAACTGATGGCATTGAATTCCGTAGTGACAAGTGTTTCGTGTCTTAAAAACCAGGCGTAACTAATCGATGATCAATGACATCAATGAGTAATCGATGGGTAATCGATGGGTAATCAACTGATTAGTCATTGAGTATCGCCGGTGGTGTTTTTGCATGTCGGTCATCGCTTGGCTCAGATTTCTCTTCGTCAGCACCAGAATGCACATACTGCAGACCGCTCCTCTTTTCCAGAATCGCTAGTTTGACTGACATGAGGTGCGTAATCCAACTAGAAATCAGTAAAATTGACAAAATTAATAATTGAAGGTCTTCATGTGCATTCACGTTCTCGTTCTGCAACAAGAGTATCAGCAAAATTTCTATATTACGTTCTGCACGGGCGTTATTATTTTTCTGAGAAAAGTATGTTTGTTTTTTTTTTTCTTGCTTGTGTAATCACTTTTAAAGGATTTCTTTCTAATGCCTCTTTTTTATTATTATTTTATCAGATGAACCATCAGATCAGGTCCTAAACAAATTAGCCCGCGACATTTGTGCAGAATGGCAAAACCTGGGACTGGAATTGAAAGTTCCAGACTCAAAAATTCAAGAAATTTCAGTCAACAATGGGCTATATCCTACTGTGCAACAAAAGGCCTTTCAAGTACTGAAGGCTTGGAAGAACCGCGGGGAGTCAGTAACGTACGACGAATTGTGTAGGGCGTTAAACGAGCTTGAATTGAATGAGCTTGCAGAGTCACTCCGCACAATGGAAAGATAACGTCACTTGGATGTTCTAGCCCATAGCCTGTAAAACAGCTAATGTGGTATATCAGTATATCATATCATTGAATAAGCTTGTAGAGTCACTCCACACAATGGAAAAATAACGTCACTTGGATGTTCCAGCCCAGAGCTAAAACAGCTAAAGTGGTATATCAGTATATCATATCACTGAATGAGCTTGCAGAGTCACTCCGCACAATGGAAAGATAACGTCACTTGGATGTTCCAGCCCAGAGCCTGTAAAACAGCTAAAGTGGTATATCAGTATATCATATCATTGAATGAGCTGGCAGAGTCACTCCGCACAATGTAAAGATAACGTCACTTGGATGTTCCAGCCCAGAGCCTGTAAAACAGCTAAAGTGGTATATCAGTATATCATATCATTGAATGAGCTTGCGGAGTCACTCTGCACAATGTAAAGATAACGTCACTTGGATGTTCTAGCCCAGAGCCTGTAAAACAGCTAAAGTGGTATATCAGTATATCATATCATTGAATGAGCTTGTAGAGTCACTTCGCACAATGGAAAGATAACGTCACTTGGATGTTCCAACCCAGAGCCTGTAAAACAGCTAAAGTGGTATATCAGTATATCATATCATTGAATGAGCTTGCGGAGTCACTCCGCACAATGTAAAGAAAACGTCACTTGGATGTTCTAGCCCAGAGCTAAAACAGCTAAAGTGGTATATTATTTGTTTTTGAATTGTCCAGAGCATTTTTATGATATTTTATGATTATTTTTACATATAAATTGTACAACCGAAATTTCTCAATGATGGATACGGTTGTATCCGAAACATGTCTTTCAAATTCAAAAATGTGTGCATTTTTCTCAAATGTTTAACTATATAAATTGTGATTAGGAACATGCTCCTATCCGAAAGCATTGACAATACATTTCGCCACTAGGTACAAAGAACTTTGTTAGCTTTAAGCAGAAATGTCCTTCAGGATCCCATATACATACTCAAAACAAACCACTTGAGCTGCTGTCCGTTTTATTGTATGCATGTTTTTGTAAATTTCACTCCTGTCAAAGCGGCAGTAGGGACACAAAGTCTGCTTAAATGTATAGCCGTAAACAGTTTGCAGGAGGTCCAGTATCAAATGTTAATAAACCAATCAACGTAGCTTTTCTAACCTGCTTACCTTTTTTATTTTATAAACGCTTTCTTCTTTTAAACGCACCCTTCGATAAATTTTACATAAAATGAAGAACATATTGTACAATCAGGAGGTTTTATGCTTGTGTTGTATTGACATCAAAGTTTTTTTTGTTATATCGTTTTCTAGCTTCATAAAGACAAAGGGTGAAGGAGATATCTGACTTTGTTTGTTTTTTATTAGATAATGAGATGTGACTCTCAAATATAAATGTTCTAATAATATTCCTTGTAATATACTCAACACAATATACAATATACAGTTGGGGAGCAGGGGTGGTGTAGTTGTGAGAGCACTCACCTCTCACCAATGTATAATAATATTCCTTGTAATATACTCAACACAATATACAATATACAGTTGGGGAGCAGGGGTGGTGTAGTTGTGAGAGCACTCACCTCCCACCAATGTATAATAATATTCCTTGTAATATACTCAACACAATATACAATATACTGTTGGGGAGCAGGGGTGGTGTAGTTGTGAGAGCACTCACCTCTCACCAATGTATAATAATATTCCTTGTAATATACTCAACACAATATACAATATACAGTTGGGGAGCAGGGGTGGTGTAGTTGTGAGAGCACTCACCTCCCACCAATGTATAATAATATTCCTTGTAATATACTCAACACAATATACAATATACTGTTGGGGAGCAGGGGTGGTGTAGTTGTGAGAGCACTCACCTCCCACCAATGTATAATAATATTCCTTATAATATACTCCACACAATATACAATATACAGTTGGGGAGCAGGGGTGGTGTAGTTGTGAGAGCACTCGCCTCCCACCAATGTATAATAATATTCCTTATAATATACTCAACACAATATACAATATACAGTTGGGGAGCAGGGGTGGTGTAGTTGTGAGAGCACTCACCTCCCACCAATGTATAATAATATTCCTTATAATATACTCAACACAATATACAATATACAGTTGGGGAGCAGGGGTGGTGTAGTTGTGAGAGCACTCACCTCCCACCAATGTATAATAATATTCCTTATAATATACTCAACACAATATACAATATACAGTTGGGGAGCAGGGGTGGTGTAGTTGTGAGAGCACTCACCTCTCACCAATGTGGCCTGGGTTCGATCCTCGGTCCCGGCGTCATATGTGGGTTGAGTTTGTTGTTGGTTCTCTCCTTGCTCCGAGAGGTTTTTCTCCAGGTACTCCGGTTTTCCCCTCTCCTCAGAAACCAACATTCTAAATTCCAATTCGATCTGGATAGAGGACCTGCATGAAAACTACCGCTGATGTCGTTTCCCTTTCTAAATATAGTTATTTATTTTATTTATTTGCTGGTTGGCCAGTAAATGACGAATGCATAAATAGATTATAGAGTCTATTTTAAAAGCTTGGAAGTTCAAGCTTAAATATATTTTTTAAATTATGTGATTAATTTTTAGATTTCACGCTTGGTTTACCTGTAAATAGATTGTTATTTGATTTGTTAAAAATAAAACGTGTGAGCATTTTGGAAACCATTGAAGCGTTTCGTGTACACGAGGGCGCGCAGTGTTCCGTGACGGCCTTAACAAAATTTTGTTAAGAATATTAACAAAAAATCATATAAACTACTGGTGCATTCTTGATTGATGGTCACTCGTAATGTTTTGAAAGTTCTCAAATTATACTCGTCAAAGCGGCTCGTGCAATTTCGAGAGCTTTTAAAGGCCCAGTATTGCCCAATATGCATTGCGCGCTGCGAGTTTCGGCGGCCATTTTCTTGATGTTGAAAAATCCGGTTGGTCTTGTAGCTCTTTGAAATCCGTTTGCATCGGCGATCTCAGACGTCAAACGTTGCTCGTAGCCGTTTATTCAAGTAGCTTATTTATCAGACAACACTTCAGAAGGGTTTTTTTTGTTGATTTTCTTCAAAGTTTTGCCCGAACCTGGCAAAATACAAGTGAAGGTGCGCAGGGGGTCATGGTCAATCCCTCGAGAGGAATGCCCATAAATCACGAAATGCACTCGCGCGTGTTCATACGATTGACAATACATGTCTCAACGCACGGACGCTAACCTGGTCATTATTAGTCTGATCCCATATCCACCCTTGATAATATGACTACAATACTAGCCCAATTTCGATATATTAAAATTCAACTTGAAACAAAAGACATCACTACGAGGTTTTGGGGAATGATAGTAGGAATTTATATGGTTTATTCCCCCAAGCCTCCCAGTGATGTCTTTTGTTTCAAGTTGAATTTTAATATATCGAGATTGGGCTATTTGGGTCAGCAACGATTTGTACTGTGCATGATAATTTAATCCCCCGCCTATTTTGGGAGGACTACCACTTATTTAACTCATAAACGAGAGGTTTATCAGTAAAATTTGGGTAACAATGACTCTCAACCAACCGCTGATAACCTGTCTAAGCATATTTGTACAAGCCATATAGTTCAGGATAACTCTCCTATTATATTATCAGCTAAACAAAACAATATATCACCATTCTCAGCCCAAACTGACACTCGAGAGAGTAGTTTGACAATTTTGTTCGCTCTTCTGGATTTGCTGCCCTATAACTAGGCACAAAATCGTTATCCCAGTTTATTTATGAACGCCTTTTGGCTATCAGTAGTCATTCAAATGCGGAAGACATAACATGCGCAGTAGGAACTACTCCAGCACGAACTACCGGGGTTTTGTTTAAGAGTACTACCGGGATTTTGTTTAAGAGGACTACCGGGGTTTTGTTTAAGAGTACTACCGGGGTTTTGTTTAAGAGTACTACCGGGGTTTTGTTTAAGAGTACTACCGGGGTTTTGTTTAAGAGTACTACCGGGATTTTGTTTAAGAGTACTGCCGGGGTTTTGTTCAAGAGTACTACCGGGGTTTTGTTTAAGAGTACTACCGGGATTTTGTTTAAGAGTACTGCCGGGGTTTTGTTCAAGAATACTGCCGGGGTTTTGTTCAAGAGTACTACCGGGATTTTGTTTAAGAGTACTACCGGGGTTTTGTTTAAGAGTACTACCGGGGTTTTGTTTAAGAGTACTACCGGGGTTTTGTTTAAGAGTACTACCGGGATTTTGTTTAAGAGTACTGCCGGGGTTTTGTTCAAGAGTACTGCCGGGGTTTTGTTTAAGAGTACTACCGGGGTTTTGTTTAAGAGTACTACCGGGGTTTCGTTTAAGAGTACTACCGGGGTTTTGTTTAAGAGTACTACCGGGGTGTTGTTTAAGAGTACTACCGGGGTTTTGTTTAAGAGTACTACCGGGGTTTTGTTTAAGAGTACTGCCGGGGTTTGTTTAAGAGTACTACCGGGGTTTTGTTTAAGAGTACTACCGGGGTTTTGTTTAAGAGTACTGCCGGGGTTTGTTTAAGAGTACTGCCGGGGTTTTGTTTAAGAGTACTACCGGGATTTTGTTCAAGAGTACTACCGGGGTTTTGTTTAAGAGTACTACCGGGGTTTTGTTTAAAAGTCGGTATATGTATAACAGTCACTACCATATACTTATTCTGATCTTATACTGCTTGTATAAAAAAAAATACTATAAAAGTGCAAAAATGAAATGAAAACACGATCTTTCCCCACGGTCAGAATAATTGTTTAGGATGGGTCTCCGTGGCTGATTTCTTTTTCGTAAACGGTCGATGCCATCATTAGTAACCAAGCCTTTTGGAATGGCCGATGCCATCATTAGTGACCAAGCCTTTTGTAATGGCCGATGCCATTTCTGCTCTAGTTTATGCCTGGGTTGGGACGAAAGTAGGTAGACGCGCGTCTCGCCTTTCTCGCGTGGGGTGATTTTCACACGCGCTCGCGTTCCGCTCGCTCTACTATCCCTGAGGAAAAAGGAGGGACTAGTCGTAGTCTAGGGCCTAGGTAAAGCGATTATTACATCTAAGCAAGATCCACTTTTTGGTTAGATATAGCCAGTAGGGTCACCCGTTGTATATGAATCATTACGAAAAACAGCTTTCATATATTTTTTTTTTCGGCGAGTTTGCCGGATCAACGCAGTGGTGTAGTGATGAAGCCGGGAGGCATGTTAGCATGCAAGGGGCCTGTGTTCGATTCTAAGCAGTTAACTGCAATTTTTCCCTCCTGATAGAAAACATTTTCTATGACTGGTGAAATATTTTCTAAGTGTCGCTAAAATAGCATCGACCGTTTACGGAAGGAAAATGTGCGTTTCTGTGCTTCAACATTATCAAAATTGTTCCGTACTCAGATTCCACGATGTTTTTCACGAAATACGAGAGGAATAGGTGCAATATTTTGAATGAGCAGAAAATGTCCAAAAGAAACGCGCCCTAAGTCTAATTATGTTTCGATCAGCTATCTCGCACAGATGAGCCCTAAGGAGAGCGAAACAGCTGTCTAATAATAATAATAATAATAATAATAATAATAATAATAATAATAATAATAATAATAATAATAAATGTCTTTACTTCTTATTTTAAAAACTACATATCCTATGTTACATATTTTTACACCAGGAAGAGAAATTAAATAAAATTGTATAATGAAATCGTATCTCTTTACCTATTGAGTTTGTATCTATGGACAAGTCTTCTGATAAACGTATTCTTAAAAAGTTCTGTATTAATAAGTGTGCGAGCCTGTCAGTGCTTTCTATAGTTTATATCTATGGATAAGTCTTCTGATAAACGTATTCTTAAAAAGTTCTGTATTAATAAGTGTGCGAGCCTGTGAGTGCTTTCTATAGTTTATATCTATGGATAAGTCTACTGATAAACGTATTCTTAAAAAGTTCTGTATTAATAAGTGTGCGAGCCTGTCAGTGCTTTCTGTAGTTTATATCTATGGATAAGTCTACTGATAAACGTATTCTTAAAAAGTTCTGTATTAATAAGTGTGCGAGCCCGTGAGTGCTTTCTATAGTTTATATCTATGAATAAGTCTACTGATAAACGTATTCGTAAAAAGTTCTGTATTAATAAGTGTGCGAGCCTGTGAGTGCTTTCTATAGTTTAAAGCGCTGAACATGTCAGGCGGTCTGGCTAACCGTATTGTGTTGTTAGAGTGTGCTTACAACTATGATCCATTTTCCAATGTCTACGCGCCTAGCATTACTTGACGTAGTACTGAGTCAGTGGTCCTGATCAAAGCATTGTTTTTAAGGTCATTATCAGGTAGACTGTGAGCAGCCTCTCTTTCTTTTCCGAATAATACAACGGCTGCGGGCGAAGCGAGCGACGAGCCGCTTGGAACGCGGGCGCCGTACTTTTAAGGTCATTATCAGGTAGACTGTGGGCAGTCTCTCTTTTCCGAATTCTTTACCGAATAATACAACGGCTGAGGGCGAAGCGAGCGACGAGCCGCTTGGAACGCGGGCGCCGTACTTTATGCTCCTCCTCTCCAATCCCTCGTCGTTGTTGCCCCTAATTTGCATAATTGTAACACAATCGCTCGCACCAACGATCTGGAGCACAAAAGACCGACTGCTCGCAGTCTAGGTATCGGGGTACCCCAAGCCTTTTTAATTTTTATTGCTCTAAGTCTTGTTAAAATCCGAACAAACTATTTATTTCCTGAAAGCTTAATAATAAAAGATTACAAAAGCGTATGTATTTGAAGAGAAATTATTAATGGTTTAGTAATAATATCATAGCAAGTGATCAAAAAGTACATCTTACAAATTGAGTTCTGATCAGCTCTATCCAGAATTATCTAAAAAAGAAGATGAACATGGCGCCTTCTAGTGTACCTCACAACTTTGTCGAAAAACCGTGTCTCCGATTTTTATCTCAGTTTGCTTTTGTTCAAACTTTTTGGGCGGTTAAATGCGGAGGAATAGATGTCTTCCGAATTTGAAAATTTAATTGCATACAGCAGAAAACAAACAAGACAAGTTATCAAAATTTCCCAACACGAGTTTTTAGACAAAGGCGTTAGGCACTCGGCGAAATGTTCATCTCCCACTGAATTTAAAATCATATTTCCGGATGGGTAGGTGGGTGGGTGGGTGGGTGCGTGCGTGCGTGCGTGCGTGTGTGTGTGTGCGTGTGTGCGTGCGTGTGTGTGTGGGGGGGGATTTTATCAACTAAGGTAAATTGCATGACGGCGACTGGTTGACACAAGGCTAGCTGGTGCTTTTCGATGCATACTTCCGTGCCAGATAAATAGAGTGAATTCGTATACAATTGTAACCCGTGTTTTATATGCTAATGAGCCGCGTTATATTCTCATGAGCTGTGTACAATAAAACAATAGACGTGTGGTCTTTGATAAAAAAAAACTGAGGAAAACAAAAACATATGTTACGGTTTAGTTTAATCTTTATTAATATGGTTCAGTTTTCGTTTTCCTTTGCTCGAATTTGAATATAAAACACTAGACTAAAATCACAAATTGAATTAAGGCTGGAATTTTGATCCCCGACATGTTTATAGTCCTTTGTTTCGTTTTTTACAGGCTGTTACTGAAATGCTTGAATTGTTACCTCTTGGTTTGAATTTGAATACGCTTAGCAATGCTTCTGTGAGATTTTAATTAATTTTATAACAAATAAAAAGTCAGCCGTCTCAATTCCCTTTGTTTTATTGTATACAGCTCATTAGAATATAACGCGGCTCATTAGCATATAAAACACGGGTTATACGAATTCACTCTAATATAAAATATAATACACATTATGAAAGTGCGGTTAGGGATTTTCACGTGTTAACCTCACGTTGCAGCCATGTTTTCCATTTTTTGCATTTACGCTTTACCCTTCGCTTCGCGGTCAACGTCACAGAGTGGATTATGACGCGGCTAATGGCTCATAGCTCAAATGCTGTGACGGAAAAGTCAGCAAAGCTTCACCTAAAACGTTCAAAGTACAGGTAGACAGGTAAGGCAACACCGTTGTACTTCACGTCCGTGTTATGTAAAGATTTCTTACTGTATTTGTGCAATTATTTATGTAAACACACGTATGCGTTTTCATTTGAAAACAAATTAACATTTTTTCTGCGTTTTCGCCTTCCGTTCACACGTAAACGCGATTAAAAACGCACTGATAACGGAGATTGTCAAAACTACTGTCCAAAGTAGAAATTTTTGAAAACGGAGATTTATCGTTGAAGTGTGAACAGTCGCCTGAAAAAGGCATGACGTCAAATGTATCGCAGGCAAGGGTTAAGGCGGCTCGCGGCTATTTAATGGCGCGGAGGCTCTCTTATAAATCGATTTTTCGGCATGTATGCGTTAACCGGAAAAGATCGGAAGCTCCCAGCAAAAACTATAAGCAAAGAACGAACAAGATGTTTATAGTGCGTAATTTGTGAATTTCAAGAAATTCAAGTTTGTTCGACTCGTGAAAAAACTACCGATTTGTTTTCTGGGTATTTTTAAGTATGATAACATTCAGTATATTAACAAACGGCCTTACCTAGTTTCATGTGTATAGTCTCGACGAAACTCGGCGAATTTGGGTCGTCAAGTTTGCTATTTCACGTCTTCTATTTTCTAAATGCTTTGAAAACCCCTCGTGTTTCGTAAATTATTCAAAGTTGCCGCATTCTGGAATTATTTGCCACTTGGGAATCACCGATCATCGTTAATACAATATTCCATTTGCACGATGGCTTCATGTGCCGGAAAATCAAGCCGCGTTATTGTGAGTGTTGTTGTCGGTTGTTGCAATGGAACATTTGCAGGCAAGGAAAAGAAATACGGCTTTGAAGATGGCCACCCTCAAGTCACAGTTTTTTTCTATTTTAATTGTACCTAGAATATAAAGAACCAAAAGATGTTCAACTACTGACTTACTTTGGCGAAAACAAAATTTAAAAAGCCAAAAATACGGTGTTTTATGCCGAGCATGCCACCTGGAACATTGGCATTGTTTTATAGTCAATGACTTAAAAGTCGCATTATATATGCCTGCTATTTACAGAGTACTTAGTCCTTGACTGTACTTTGCAACTCCTTCTACGTACGTCTCTGTGCCAAGTGACTGGAAGCAAGGGGAGTCGCTGAGCTGTTTGTTAGAAAACGCACACACAGGATTAGGTGATAAGAAGGTACACATAACTGTATATGTGAATAGATACCCTATACCTTGCAGGACTGACCTAAAAGATAATTGCCAAGAATTACCTCACATCAATTTAATTTAACTGCGAAGAGTCAATATGCTACTCCCTGATATTACTTACCAGGCATATCTCATCAATGAAATCAATGACATCAATGTGTAATCGATGAGTAATCAATGGGTAATCAGTTGATTAGTCATTGATTATTGCCGATGATCAATGGGTAATCGATGAGTAATCGATAGGCCACAAAATTTTCAGTCATTGATTACTTATCGATTGCATTGATTGGTCATTGATTGCATTGATTACTCATCAATATTTGAGTTGCCTTCCTTTCAAAGGCCAAAAAATCGGAACTTGTCGATCTTTTTAATGCTGCTCACCATACCTCTGGTAGACCAAGCTGCATGAAAGTGAGACTGCCAGTTGCAACGCTGCCATCTACGAGGGTAGTAAAGGGTTTTTTGTGATCCGTGAAAGGCCTTTTTTTCCCGTGAATTGTGAAATGGCTATTTTTTTCCTCGTGAAACGTGATTTGGTTACATACCCGTAAACCGTGAATCGACTTTTTTTCATGAGCAATGCAAAATGACTGTTGTTTTTTTCTCGTGAAATGCTACTGTAAACCGTTATTCTTTCTTCCTCCCAAAAAATTATCCAATAAGCGTTTAACTACGCCGGTGGTAAATTGCGTGACGAATGCATGACCGTGACTGATCGTCATTCTGGACCCCAGGTCACTCTACAAGGTTAGGTAATTTTACACAACATCAGCAAAACAAAGAACTCAGCTTTCTTTTTACATCAGGAAGAACGAGGAGTGGACGGTCGGTGAAGACAACAAACAAAGCTGTTCTTTGGATGCAATTTAATTAGCAAAAAGTAAGGAATGTTTTTTTACGTGAAATGGCCAGTTTATTCTCCGTGAAACGTGAAATGACAATTTTATTTTTCGTGAAACGTGATCTAGACCCCCCCTTTACCACCCTCATCTACTGCAGCTGCTTACGACGGCAGTATTCCAAAGTTCAAGCAGTTTTTCTTTGTAAATACACAGCTACTGCAGGAAATATCACGCCACTTAGCTTCTTGATACGCATAAGGCTCAGCATCTTTATAGCAAGGGGCTGGTCGTCTTTTACCTGTTGGGGGGGGGGGGGGGGGGAGGGGGGAGGGCCATTTTGCTGGGGGTCATTTTCAAAATCTTGATTGTTTTTGGGGGGTCATTTTCAGAAAAAGGAAGCATTACCTGGGGGGTCATTTTAATAACTCTTATGAGAAGTGGAATTTTAAGACAGAGCTCCGTCCTGCGTCGTGCTTTTAAAATCAACTATCAGGCTGCAAGTTTAAAACAGTGCCTTCAAAAAGGCATGGAATAGCAAGCAACATATATGCAATTTCACTACACTGTCTTTTTACGAGATGCTAGACGTTATAGCTCCTAAAAGCAGCAGCGAAACGACCTTCAAAAGAAACACAACCATTTCAGGATCGAAAAAAAAAACATCTGGCTATTGGACAAATGAGAACCAATAAGAAGCCAGAATTTTGGATCCTCACAACGGGATACAATGAGTACTTGACACTTTCTTAAAACATTTTATTTTATTTTTCAAATATGTTTATTTCTATTTCAAATTCTTGCTTATAAGTGTCACGCATCCTTGGGAATTCAATTTTTGAATTCATTTTTTTTTTTTTACAATGAGTATAAAACCGTCAAACTTCTAACAAACTACGGAATGCTATCAGTTTTTACTGCCATTCCACTGAGACCTTTAACAAAGAAACAACTGACGAGATTCACTATAGAATCGAAACTGCAGTCTTGTTCAAGGTGATTCCGTAGTATTGCATTGCGCATCACTACTGCGCATAATAAATTGTGTCATTTGCGCGTGCAGGAGCGCGTGCGCACTCCGAAGCAAGAGAGTTTCCTTTGAGGATTCAGTTTCCTTAGTAAATAAGTGTTAGTTTTCTCCTAAGCGAGCATGGTGACCTATCGTTTTTATTGCACGTATTTGAAGAAAATACTTCTCTCCATTATATATCGGCATATTTGAGGAATATTTCATTAGTAGATTTTGAAATATTCTCATGAAATCACTTTTACAATCTAGTTTTTAGCGTTTCACTGGGAGCGTGCGGTTGCTGAAATTGGCGGCCCTATTATTTTATGTTTCTCTTTTTCGGTAACTTTAAGGCTTTTCACGATGACATTGTTCTGCTATTATAATATATAATAATACTAATTTTTCATTGCTAATTATTACTTTCTGGAATGAATGGTTGCCTCTCGCTCAAGGCTTGGATTTTCAATATTGCCGTCACGAGCTAGCAAATAAGCAATATATTACAGCGCTATAACTTGAAAACGGGCATGGTGACCCCCTCTTTTTATTGTATTTTTCTGATGCACTAGACGTGATAAATAGCTGTGCAAAGTTTTAGAAAATTTTCATTACAACTTCTTTTTCGATGGAATCACCTTAAGAATGGAAAACTTAACACTTTCAAAAGACGGCATGCTACTACTTGACCCCGGCATCCACATCAGGCCAAAAAGAGCTTGACAAAGAAGAAAACAAGCTGTTAGAATCCGCTGATGACGAGCTGGAGATCGGCCAACGTTCACCGATCAGAAAACGCCATCAGAACGGCCAACGTTCGCCGATCAGAAAACGCCGCCACGAGCCGAGAGAACAGAAAGGACGCGGAGCAGAAACTCATCGGAGCACTCACACGCTTCCACTATCGGAAGATAGAACGAAGCAAGATTAAACTCTCAGCAAAACTGAGCAAAGAGCTAAGAACGTTTCCAAAGGAAAGAAGACAAACAATGAGAAACTCATTAAAAACAGGCCGCTTGAGGCCAAAGACACTAATTCCGAGGTACACAAAGATGTAATTAGTTTAGCGGGAACGCTTGCAAAGAAGATCGAAAAGATCGATCAAATGATGAAAGCAATGGAAAAGAACAACAAAATAAGTGACAGATATCCCTGTCTGTTCTCTGACTGTGCAGAAAAGGGGAGGGAAACAAAAAAGCGCAAATCCATTAACAAGAGACATAAAGTGAGAAGAACTTGAAAAACAGGAGACAATATACAATTGAGAATACAAACCAGAAATTCATAAAAAAAAACCTCTCATATTACAAAATGTCAACTGACGAGATAAGTTTATTATCAAAGGGGCTAAAATTTATCCCTACGCGGATTCTAGCAGAGAATCGCGTTAGGCGACAACTGCTAACAGATTATCGACAATTTACGAGACGAATGCGTCTCAAATACATCTATCACGGGCAGAACAATAAACTGCACCCCTTCTACGTTAAATCAACTGGGAACCACCAGTACATCCATCAGTTGCCCTAGAAACCTTCCTAGAGGAAGTTAAAACAGAACTCGTAGAAGTTCAAATTAAAAAGCCAAAAAACAATCTGCCATACAATGAACGCAAAGCAATCCTTGCGTTAAAAACAAACTCTGAAATAACGGCATTGATATGGTTGTGTACCACAAATTCTGTCAGACGCGAACTGGAACACTCAAGCAGGACATTGGTTTGCATAATTTTTGGAGCCGACGGCGACTCAGCTGTCCAGTGTGTTCAGATCAAAACCGCAAAGAATACAACTTGTCAAGTAACTGAGTGAATACATATTCATAGTACCAAGTTAAGCATGCAATTCAACAATCAGTAGTACTTCCGATCGTACAAAACGATCGTTCGTGCAATGGTTCAGTGGTAGGCTGCAGTGAATTGAGTAATGTAACAGCCGTGAAAAATAAACACCGATCTTTTAACACTACTTTAAAGGGAACCTCCATTGTCAGAACAAATTGACGTTAAACTGTTGGAAATAAAGTCGAAATTTAAAATTTTTAAAAAGCAGGTGCAAATGTAATTTTAGTGTACAAATAAAATGGATATAAATATCGCCTATTTTTGCTTTCAAATTTCCCGCGCGCCGCCATTTTGAATATTTGTGACGTGTTACGGTTGTCGCTATTGTTAAGAATCGAAGTTCTTTTGTATGCAACAATAAGACAACCGTAACACGTCATAAATATTTAAAATGGCAGCGCGCGGGAAATTTGAAAGCGAAAATAGGCGATATTCATATCCATTTTTTTGTACACTAAAATTATATTTGCACCTACTTTTTAAAAAATGTTTAATTTAGACTTTATTTCCAACAATTTAACGTCAATTTGTTATAACAATGGAGGTTCCCTTTAAGTATTAAAGCATGTGGTGAACTTCGGCTCAATTTCTAGCTAAAATATTCGGATTGGGGGGGGGGGGGGGGGGCGGTCACTTTCACAATATGTCAAATTTTTGGGGTCATTTTCAAAGAATTAGGATGAAGTGGGGGGTCGGTTTGAAAATCTTCTAAGCTTTCTCAAAATGGCCGGGCCCCCCTCACAGGTAATACACGACCAGCCCCTTATAGCACGTAGCCACAACTTGACAATGTGCGGCGTGCGGTCTTTGTCTTCGTTGCTTTGAGCGTGAAGATAGAACCAAGCAAGCGTTGAATTTATCCATTCGCATGATTCGATTGTCACGGCGCGATCATCTTTGGTAAGCGTTCTGCTTTTGCGGCCCTGTTGAGCGCTCTTGTCGCCGTTTTTCCTGGGTCTTTGAAGAAACAGAACGACTAAAAACAAAAGTAAAAGATGAACGATGCCAACGTAAACCTTCACTGGAAACGACAAGTCTTGAACAACTTCTTGAGCTGACATAATGGTGAAGGTAGATTCCACGATCGTGCTTTAAATCTTTGAGATTATAGAGCAAAAGTCACAAAGGTAACCCAACACGCTATTTAAAAGCCATGGAAATTCTTGTTTAATCCTGACAACGGGTACGAACGCGTGTCGGGTCGCGAAGATGATCGGTCAGCTGTTAGCTTGGCGGGAAGATGGCGGAATTTGATATGTTCCCAAGTCACTTTCTGTTTCGCCCGGGAGGGGGGGGGGGGGGTACTTGGGTCAACTTTTGCTGGGTATGTGCCGCTAAACTGAAACATGTCAGTGCCATAGGGAAAGAAACGGGTATCAGTTTAGGTAAATTTGCTCTTTGGCCAAATGCCACAGTTGTTTGTGGCGTGACCGTTGCGCAATGTTTTCTTTTCAGCTCTTTCTAGAATGATTAGCTACATATATGAGATAGGCGAAGTGTCATTCGACTCTCATTATGTTTCAGCTACGGTGCACTGACGAAGGCCAACGAGCCAGAAACAGCTGTCTGCGTCTGCTTTCTAGTTTTGAGCGCTGGTCATGTCAGGTCTGGCCAACCGTAGTGCCATTTCGAAAAGAATGCCTTTTTTACATTGTTTGATCGGTCCTGAGTATTGATCCAATGTTACGCAATAGATCGTTCTAAAAGACAGTTCACGTGCTCCCAAAGGAACACTGAAATTCATAGCCAGTCGAACCCCGCACGGACACCCCGTTATTACGGACAGTGATCTTGGTCCCGGCAGAACGCCCATATATTTTCACTAAAATTTTGCCCGCTAAATACGGACACCCTGTTATTACGGATAGTTATCTTGGTTCCGGCCGAATGCCCATACATTTTCTCTAAAGCAAAAAAAATGCGGGGAGACGGAGGAGATGAAGCGAGGGAACATTCCCTCGTCTCCCCGCATTTTTTTCGCTCGCTTTTCTTAGCGCCTTCCCCAACTATTCGCGCTTTCCCCACTATCTGAACGCTTGGAGCAGGCTAATAAAATAAGGACAACAGACAATTTTCCCGTCCCAATTAAAACAATCTGATAAAAAGTTAACCTCCTTACTTAGTACGGACAATATGGCTATTAAATTCTAAGGGATAAAAATGTTCTCAAATGCGCCAAGCCAGTCTTAATTTCGTTATTTCCACGCAGCGAAAATTAAACCCGCCAAATTTTATCCAGAAAAAATTAAAAGCGAAAAACTGATGTGAAGGTACCGACTTGCTTGCTCTCAATATATTTATGGCAGTTATATATATCATATATCATGGGGTAACTTTTCTTGCTCTCAATATATTTATGGCGGTTATATATATCATGTATCATATATCATATATCATATATCATGGGGTACCGTCACATTGGATCAAATACAAACAGTGATAAGCAAACCATGCAAGGACCGATCAAACAATGTGGAAAGGCATTCTCTCGAAATGGCACTACGATCGGCCAAACCTGACATGATCAGCGCTCAAAACTAGAAAGCAGACACAGACAGCTGTTTCGGGCTTATTATGCCCTCGTCAGTGTGCCATAGCTAAAACATAATGACGGGGGGTGACAACTCTAAGAAGGCCTGTTTCGGGAGAAAAACACAATTCTTCCGGGAATCTGAAGATTTTGCCGGGAATCGGGAGACTCGAAAAATTTTCGGGGAAACATGAGAATCAGATAATGTTGTTAAAATTTCGGGAAGTTTGAAATTTTTGCGTGAATGTCTCCGAAAAAATTGGGAAGATATTCCAAATTTTCGGGACAACTTTCAGTTCCACACAGTATTGCTCAAACAGCGTTTATTAGAGTTGTCACCCCCCGTATAAGGAGAGTCGTAGCCTGTTCCAGGCTCTCAGGTAGTGGGGGCGAGTGAAAAAGTTGCAGCGCGCGAAGAAAACACTATCGCCCCCATTATCTGAGAGCCTGGAACAGGCTATGAGAGTCGGTAACTGATCACCTATCTCATGTATGTCGCTAATCATTCTAGACAGCTTAAAGAGCTTTGATAGGCTAAATTGCGCAACGGTCACGCCACAAACAATTGTGGCAGATGGCCAAATAGCAATACATGCAAGGACCGATCAAACATCGACATACCTAGCGACATACCTAGACAGGATCACCACTCCTCTTGTCGAGAATCTAGACAGGATCACCACTCCTCTTGTCGAGAATCTGCCTAGCTATGTGAAGGATACCAACGATATGCTTAGAATAACCGAGTCGTTTACCTTTGTTGGTACAACTAATTACGTGTTTACTATGGATGTGAAGTCCCTCTATACTGTCATCCCAAACAGAGATGGTCTTCAGGCCTTAGCTCATTTTCTCGACAAGCGCGAAATCCAACAGCCACCCACGCACACCCCTGGTTCGCCTGGCAGAGTTAGTGCTTACCCTGAACACCTTTACTTTTAATGGCAAATTCTACCAACAGATCGGCGGTGTAGCCATGGGCAGTAAGCTCGGTCCCAACTACGCTTGTCTCTTCATGGGGTACGTCGAAGAACGCATCTTCGAACAATACAGGGGAACCAAGCCCAACCTTTACAAGCGCTATGTCGATGACATAGTTGGGGCGGCTTCTTGCAGTAAAGAAGAGATAGAGGAGTTTGCTTCCTATGTTAACAACTTTCACCCAGATCTGAAGTTCAGCTGGTCGATTTCCGACGAAGAACTCCCCTTCCTGGATCTCCTTCTCCGCCCTACTGCGACCCGACTAACAACGAGCATCCATTACAAAGATACGGACTCCCATTGTTATCTGAACTACAACTCTTCACACCCTGTGAAATGCAAAGATTCCATCCCATATAGCCAGTTATTACGCCTGAAGCGTATTTGCAGCGACCCCACCGATTTCGAGTGTAAAAGCAAGGAAATGGCAGGATATTTTCTCCAGCGTGGTTACCCGACGCGTGTGGTCAGAAACGCCATTAATCAGGTCTCTGCGGTCACCCCTGAAGCAGCGCTTCAACCGCGAGACGAGGTGTCTGAACAACAAGAAACCATCCCGTTCGTTCTATCCTACCACCCTAACAACACGCCCATTTGTAACATCATGGTAAAAAAACTTCTCAATCCTGCTGAATGGGAATGACACTAGAAGCTTATTCCAGCTAGTGCGTATTTTGTGTGCGTATCGCCGAGACAAGAATGTTCAGGACACCCTAGTACACAGCTCACTCAATGTTACTACAGAGGAAGATCGAGGCACCTTTCCTTGCCAGCGCCCTCGTTGCAAAACTTGTGCCCACACCAACTCAGCGCCCACTCTTGACACCCCAGGAGGACGTATCACCATCCAACACAGGTTCTCTTGCACCACAAGAAACCTTGTGTATGCCATCTCCTGCCGAGTGTGTGATAAGGTCTACATTGGTGAAACTGAGCGACTATTGGCAGAAAGGTTCAGAGAACATCGCCTCTCGGTGACCAAGAAAAAGGAGAAAGACGCATCTGGCAAGGAACTTCCGGTCACACAACATTTCATATCAGACGGACACAACGTTGATGATATGCTGGTTTCGGTCATTGTCTCCGGACCCTGGAGTTTAAAAACCAGACGCTAAAGGGAGGCCCAACTGATATTCAACCACAGAACTCTGCGCCCCAATGGGCTCAATGTCGAATTCAAATTTCAGTAGAACTGTATGTGCGCGCGCGCCTTACGCAAGCTTTTTTTGAGTTGTTAGGGATTTTAAATTTAGCACGCGCATATACTTTTTTTGACAGTTGCGTTTAAACTCACTGATGAAGAGGCAGCAGCCTCGAAACGTCTGAGAAACTAATTTTAAGCGCTCTATTTGAAAACATTTTTTAGTCTAAATAGCAATACAGCCTATTAACAACCGATACATGTCAGCGCCATAGGGAGCTATATCCACTTTTAAGACTATGTTGAAAACATACTTGTTTTAATAGATTTGAAGTTTTAATATTGTTTTTAGTTTTTTGCATTTTATCTTATATAGTTTTAGTCTTTCTTAGCTTTCTAGTTGTAGATGTTGCATTCTCCTTATATTCAATATTTGTAAAAAAGCATTGAGACTGATGTTAGATGCGTTTTTAAGAACCTTTTATTATTATTATTATTATTATTATTATTATTATTATTAACAACAATAACAATAACAGTTTAAGGCAGTTTACTGGATCCATTTTGCTTGAAATGATAGCCTGTGAACAGGCCTCCTTGTGGAGGTATGACGAAAGTAGATAGCGACGAAAAGAAAACTCGCGAGAAAACTGGGGAGAGGGGAAGAGGCACCCACCCTCGGCCTCCCCGTTCGCCGTTTTTTTTTTTTTTCGCCCTATATCCCACCAGAGAACCTGTTCACAGGCTATTGAAATGACGGCAAGATTTAGCCGAAAATCGGAGAATCGCAGCTCACGAAAGACTTCAATTGCTCAAAATACGCAACAATAAGAGATAATTTTTACAATAAAATACAGACTTTTATACCAAATATTAGCCATTTACCTGTAACTGAATTGATCATAGAATTAATGAATTCTTCCATTTACTTTCTAAACATGCAATTAATTAAATTTATTTCATCTTGTTTTGATTCTCGAGATAAAATTGTCACCAATGTAATTTAATTATTCATTTTTGTTTTTCTTTCCTTTTGTTAGTTAGTTGTAAGCTTTTGCAATATTGTAAAATCTACAGTCATGCAAATAAAGCTAAATGTTGTTGTTATACTCTCATTTATGGCTCAGTCGAATCCAAGCCCGCTCATCCTCCCCCCCCCCCCCCCCTTGCCCCCCGGGCATTTGTCGGGCATTTGTCTTTTTTTTTTTAAATATTAAATGTTGCAAATGCCCCACGGTGGGGTGAGCTTATATGTACAAATCCCCACGGTGGGGCATCTGGAAGAGTGCAAATACCCGACCCATGGGACAAGAACAAAAATTTATTTTAATGATTATTGATGGAAGCAATAATTGTTCACAAATAAATGGATCTTTATTCATGCTAGGAATTCTTTCGTTTTACCTCAGTATTACTTATACCCGTTTCCTCATTCGTTCTAAATATTTGTGTTATGTTTCCGCAAAACTTTTGACTCCAATAATTTTCCGTCGATTTTCGTTGTTAATGTTGTTAATTTTGATTAAAATTATGCTTACGTTCAATCCATTTAAGGTCGCCGTTGATTGCAATGCTTTTTCAAGTAAGTTTAAATTGAATTTTTAAATAGCCAGATTTTTCTGTTGCGACATATCCTGATGGAAAGACACCATGGCCACGAAAGTTGGCAAATAAGACGTAAACAAAAATTGAAAATTTACCGTGATATTATCTTCTGTGGCAATTGAAAGGTAAGGCACTAGCTGGCCTGTTTTGAAAATTGTGTGAAACTTATTTTAAAAATAAAATGGAATATCATTGCGTTCGGTCTGTTGCTCCGGTTCACTTGAAAAGTGCGGGACCCAAACGACGTTTTTTATATTTTTATATTGGGGGCAATCAGGAAATTTAAAATAAACAAGGAAGCATGTACGAATTTTAACTGATACAAAAGATAACGTTGTTTTGACAATGCCCCACCCCCGGGCTGACCTCTTTTAGCAAATGCCCCATCCTTGGGAAGGAAAAGTTATAAAATGCCCGACAAATGCCCGGGGAGGGGTTGGGCGGGCTTGGAATTGACGGAGCCATTACTCCTTCGCTAATTTCATTCATTGAACGCAAGCGACACAGCGCCACAATTTTGGCGCCTTTCGGTCTTTTCGTACGGGTTGTGTCCCGGAAGGTGGGGGAGGGAGGGGGGGGGGGGTGGTTTCTCCCTATAATGGGCTAACGGGGATTCTCCACTCGAAAGGGGAATCTTTTTTAGGCCGGAGGTATATTAAAGGCTCGGGATTTCACGAGTTGAAGTATATGAAAGGGTAGGGATTTCACGAAGTATAGGAAGGGGTAGGGAAAACATGAGTTGAAGTATGAAAAAGGGAGGGAAAACTGCGATTTAAGTATTATAAAAAGGCAAACTGATCCTTACGGAGAAAAAACAGAAGCAGAAGCAGGAGCAAATAAAATAAAATAAAAGTGGAATATAATAGTGCCCAATATTTTGCTTTGCATAACAAAGCTGCTTCAGGGGTTAGGACTATAAATGATTACAACTTTAAAGGAAACCTCCATTGTCAGAACAAATTGACGTTAAATTGTTGGAAATTAAGTCGAAATTTAAAATTTTGAATGACAGGTGCAAATATAATTTTAGTGTACAAATAAAATGGATATAAATATCGCCTGGTTTCGCATTTAAATTTCCCGCGCGCCGCCATTTTGAATATTTATGACG
This sequence comes from Cladopsammia gracilis, assembly GCA_022457155.1. Lineage (NCBI taxonomy): Eukaryota > Metazoa > Cnidaria > Anthozoa > Scleractinia > Dendrophylliidae > Cladopsammia > Cladopsammia gracilis. Next base: position 372,152 of record JAJGOT010000137.1, read on the forward strand.
TGTTATGATTGTCGCTATTGTTAAGAATCGAAGTTTAATTGGACAACCGTAACACGTCATAAATATTCAAAATGGCGGCGCGCGGGAAATTTAAAAGCGAAAATAGGTGATATTCATATCCATTTTTTGTACACTAAAATTATATTTGCAACTGTTTTTTAAAAATTTCTAATTTAGACTTTATTTCCATCAATTTAACGTCAATTTGTTATAACAATGGAGATTCCCTTTAAAACTGTTATACAGGTGGTTTTGAAAAAATAAAGAATAACAAAAACAATGACTTTGATTGGTGAAGGGTTTGACGGGTGATAAACTAAACTGACTAGTGATGAGAAAGTTAATGAAGTTCGTCGCGTCTGTTGATTCCAAGTGGTTCTAAAGTCTTTGCTTTGTCTATGAGAAATGCTTCACGCGCGTTTCGTACAGAGTCTCTGCTATTACGTATTAATTCCAGTGGTATAAGTTGCATATCCTTAGTAGAGTGTCCGGGTAGATTATTTTGTTTTGCAAAGCGAAATATTGGGCACTATTATATTCCACTTTTATTTTATTTTATTTGCTTCTGCCTTCTGCTTCTGTTTTTCCGCTAAGGATCAGTTTGCCGTTTCTTTTGTTTCACTTCAAGTATTAATGCTGATCTAGGTCTGGAAACCCAGATCCGTCCATTCTCAGCGGTTTGTTGTAGTGACCGTGCATTCTATGTTTCTTTTTACTATAAAAAGGGCCTTTCAAAATATATCAAACAGACGCACTTATAGGCTATATGAATGGGGTATCATTTTCGAAGAAAGGTATATGAAAGGGGTACCTTTTCTGTCAAAAACGGTATATGAAAGGGTAAGAGTTTGGAAGTAAAAGTAAACTGCAGAAGACCGCAAACGATAATGCTGCTAATGATACGTAGGATCTACGAGAGTACTAACCAGCCAAAAAAAGAATGATCAAAAACAATGAACTGCAAGGCTGATCTGACCACCGTAAAAAAGTAAAATTTGCGAGACACCATCACGACAGAAAGCGACAAAGTAGATCGTAACCGTGGACAATTGTTTCGTAGTTACTGCAACTCATCAGCACGGTTTAATGATCTAAATGTCGCCAGCAAGAAAGCCAGCGCAAATAGACTGCACAGTGATCCGTTCACAATATAAGGTTTATAAGGGTTTGGACCTCGGGGCGGAGCATCCCGATACAAAACTTTGTTGAGTACCACTTCCCCCCCCCCCCCCCCCCGGGGTCGTGTGATATATGTCTCTACTCAAACTTTCCCTTAACTAGTGTTGAGTGTTCCGTGTTCTCTGTGTGCGAGTCTTAATCTATAAAAGCGCTCACTGAGAAGAAAAATCTGGACGCCATTCGTTCAATTTCTCAAACGTGGCGTCCGCGCAGACACACGCGCGTGTCCTGCGAGATGGCGCAATTTTTACTAAAAATAGCCCTAAGGGACGGACCATTAGAAAAGTGATGGGGGTGGGGGGGGGGGGGGGGGGGGTGGGGCAAAAGCAAAAAAAAAAAAAAAAATTCCCAGTAAATTATTAAGAAAAAAAACATATTCCCACGCATTATCGCAAAAAAAAAAAAAAATCTGCCCAAGGACAATTAAAAAATAAACTGTTAAAAAAAAAATATTCCAGCCATCGAGTGAAAAAAAAAAAAAAGATTTCCACCTTAGGTGGACAAAAAAAAATTTCTTGCCTCTCCCAAAGTTCCCCCCCCCCCCCCCCCCCCATCACTTTTCTAATGGTCCATCCCTAATTGCAAAAAGGTTTGGCTCCTGATTGATTGATTGCTGTCATTGTTTATTCATAAGAAAAGTATCGCGTGACGTTTCCCAGACGGATGACGTCATCCACCCATTCAAAAGAATAGACCCAAATACAAATACAAACCTCTTGGGAGTTAAATTCTTTGTCTGGACGACATCCATATTAACGGAAAAGAAAGAAATAATACCCAGGGGAATGACACGTGGTCTCTAATGGGTAAACAAATACGCCCAAGCGAATAAGGTCTATTCCCGTCCGCGTCTGTTATCTAAGCTACGTCGCATCCTTGGTGTAAAAACCTCACACAAATCTGCCAACGTGCACTAAATCGCTTCACATCTTTTCTTCTTAAAACATCTCCGGAAGATACAGGTATGTTTATAGATTCTAAATTGTAAGATTTTTAAACGTAAAGGACGAACTAACTCATGAGCAGCGTTTGTATAGATGATCAATGTCGTATGTCGCAATCATTCCTTCGTTGTGTAGTAAATAATGAGGTGACTGCAACACTCGCATTAGCCTGCGAATACAGCCGCCTCTTATCGCTCCGCTCCCGGCCTCTAGGGGAATTCGCGCTCTCTCGTCAGTTATGTTTCGTGGCTGTAATGAAATCAACTTCTTACGATATTCAAAGTGTTGTGCCTTGTCAGGTTAGAAATGCATCCAAGATTTGCACTGAGATCAAGTTGCGACATCAATGATTTATAGATCATATCAGAGCGCGTCATGCTCTGTTTTCTATATCCGCAACGAGCTGTAACAGTCTTCAAAGACTTTTTAAATTCAATGTTTTCGCTTTACACTTATGTATAACTAGTTTACAGGATGTCGGTATTTTATTTTACGCAGTGGCTATTTGTACGGCACCCGTACGCAGACTTCGATTAGCTATTCGTACGGGAGTCCAAAACTTTCGACAATTTTCGATGTTATTCTTCACTTCATATAGCTAAACGAACATTTAATATTGTGGACCAACAAAAGTGAAGAATAACATCGAAAATTGACGAAAGTTTTGGCTCATCCTCGGTGTAAGAACCTGTGAAACTCACGAGTGACGTAAAACAAAGAAAACAAAAGGCATAAAACAATAGAGTCAACTGGGAATGCAATACTACAATAGTAAAAAACAAAGGAAAAAGTCACAGGTTCTTTCACCGAGGTAAACGCAAAGTTTTGGACTCCCGTACGAATAGCCTGAATAGCAAATCGAAGTTGGCCGTACGGAAGTATTCTTTGACGCGAAACATTTTTAAGTGTCAGGAAATGAGTCGCTCGCCTAGTATACAACAACAACAACAACAACAATTTATTTCAGTATTCCCATATAAATACATGGTATTACCTAATAAAATTACAATAGAAATAAAAAGAGAAATAAATAAATGTGTGTATGTATTACATCAAATTACAAAAGATTTTCTTAATTCCATACATAAATGAACATAAGCAGCCGTAAGTCGGCATATAAAAGGGTCAACATTATTAAAGAGAAATATGATTTTTGAATTATTATCTAAGTTATTAAAATTGGGATATCTCTTCTTTATATCGTCAAAAAACTTGGAACGTAGATTATTGTAAAGTGGACAAGAAAGTATAAAGTATAATTCATGTTCAACTTCATTTAATTGACAGAAAGGACAAATTCTGAGATTTTCTGGTGTTTTAGGAATTGTATGTCTGCCAGTCTCGATCAATAATTGGTGATTTCCAAGTCGGAATTTATTCAAGGTCTTTTTATGGATGGGATTATTGATTGTCTTCAAGAAATCAGCTTTGTGGCAATCTGTTCTGAATTGCGAGTAAAACTTAAGCTTTTTGTTACATTTAATCAAATTTAATTGATGTTCGGAAATTTTCTTGCTTAAAGATGGACGTATTTGAGAAAGGAATGCAGAAGGGTCATTTTTGGTTAAATTTGCTGTATTTAAATTGTACGTTTCACATAGCTTGTTTACTTTTTGCGCAAGACAGACCTGATTTTTGATGGCAAGTTCTTTTGATATTGTGAAACATTGTCTGGCAATACTATCTTCTGGTTGATTTTCTAAGTGAATCCAAAATTTTAAGACATTTAAATCAATAAGTTCTTTTAGTAGTAATCGACCAAGTTCATTTCTACAGGCTACGTTTGGGCATTGTTTGTTTACACCTAAAACTTGTTTGCAAAGAGAAACATGTGCTTTTTCAATAATATCTTTCTCCCACGAGTTATAGTCATCTTTATCATAAATACTCCAAACCTCAGAGCCATACATGAGGATAGGGAGGTATAGAGAGTTAAATATTTTGTTTATAACATCAACTGGTAATTTTAAGAAATCAAGATATCGACGAGTTGCAAAGAATGATCTTCTAGTTTTCTCTTTTAAGATCGATTTGTTCTCTTTAAAGCTGCCATTTGTTGAGAACCTGACCCCGAGATATGTGTAACTATTGGTAATTTCAATGTTTTCTCCGTTAATAAAGAAATTGTGCTTTAAAAGGGTAGATTTTCTATGTTTCTTTTCAAATATAATGGTTTTTGTTTTCTTGGTATTAATGTTCATTCTCCAATTGCTGCAAAATTGGGAGAGCGTGGACAGTGCATTTTGTAACCCATCGGCCGAGTGAGAAATAATAAGTATCAAGTCATCAGCATATAATAGACAATTTAGGGATGAACCGTTTGGTAGTAATATTGGGTCCGTGTCTTGTTTATCAAGCAGGAAAGGGATTTCATTTAGATAGAGATTAAAAAGCATTGGAGAAAGGATGCATCCTTGTCTGACACCATTTCCGTAATCAAAAAATTTACTTCTTTGAAAACCATGTTTAATGGAACATTTTGTTTTGGAGTAGAGAGATTTAATCAGGTCATAAAATTTTCCTCCAATTTTGTATCGGAGTAATTTGCAAAGTAGACCTTCATGCCATACTGAATCAAAGGCCTTTTTAAAATCTATGAAACAGGTGTAAAGTTTGCCTTTGGTTGTGTGGGTGTCATATTTATCAATTAGAGTTCTTAGAGCGAAGATATGGTCAGTTATTGTGCGATGATTTGCCATGAAGCCAATTTGAGCTTTGTGTAAGATATTTTGGTCTTCTACAAAATTTTTTAGTCTGTTATTGAGGACGGCACAGAAAAGCATACCTAGGCAGCTATTTATGCATATGCCCCGGTAATTTCCTGGGTCTTGTTTGTCCCCCGATTTAAATATGGCAGTTATTACTCCCTCGTACCAACTTTGTGGAAAAAATCCATTGGCGAGGATATGGTTAAATAGTTTGCAGATTGCAGACTTTAAGTGAGTAGAGCCGGATTTGAGCATTTCATTCCGTATTCTGTCAGGACCTGGGGCTTTTCCAGGCTTCAGGAGTTTTATTGTAGTTTCAATCTCATTGAGTGAAATAGGGTCATCTAAATAGTTGTGATCTTCTTTCTGTTGTTCAAAGGCTGATTTGTCGTTTAGAACAGACAGATGGAATTGAGATAGTGATGAAGATCTTGGTTTTGAATGTAGATTTTCAAAATGTTCATATAGTTTGTCAATTGGTGCTTCCAGTATATCGTATATACACATAAGCACATAAGCACATAAGCAATATACACATATTGCTTGGGCTACCTGCGGTGTAGCGCGCTTGTTTCCGCTCATTTAGGTTTAGCTTTGTAAATTTAGCAGACTAACATTAATTAAATTAAGACTTATTATAAGCCATTGTAAGGTTCAATAAGCTATTTAAGATTTAGCTTAAGCTTAAGCATAATTAAGCTTAATGAGCTGATCAAGAAAAGAAAAGAAAACATCAAAGACAACATATCTTTTAACATAAACATAGCAAGTATTACTCACTGCAGATAATTCTTTTTTAAAAGCTGTTAGTAATTAATTTTATCTTCAAGTTTAATAAAACTAAAGCTTACCTTTTGTGGCATGCATGAAAAATACATCTCCATATCAAAGAGATAGGACTTTTACAGTCTAGGTTCAAAAGTTTCTTCGTGTAATAAGTTACTTTCCGAGCTGCACAAGATAAAAAGACAAAAAGATCTCATTGCTTCTTCATAAACACTGATCATTATATATGCAGGAAAAATCTTCTCAGCTGAATTTTATCAAGAAAAACTTACCTTTTGTGGCAAAAACATTCTTCCAAAGTCCCTTTTCTAAGTATCAGAAGAGAAAAACTGAAGTTGAAGTGTAATCTGCCCCGGAAAACTTGCCAGCCGCCGCCAGCCGCACAAATACTGCTCTTTCATTGGTCAGCCACGCAAATGCTGCTCATTTTCCCGCCTTTTCTACTGGGGTCCAGGCTTTTTGGAAGTATAAGCCAGCTGACCACAAACCTGTAGGCTCAAGTGTTTGGCTGCCATTTTGAATTTCACTTGTCAGATTTTTCGGCTCTTACTTCGTGTAGAGGACACAAACAAAAGGAAACAATGCTTCATCAAAATTCTTTTATCCAAAAACAATGACCGAAAACAATGTTTCCTATTGTTTTACGTCATCTGTGCGGTACACGAAGTAAGACCCGATTTTTCCTGGATTATAATAATGTTGCTGGGACTTAAAAAAGTGAATGTCATACATCATTTTCAAGAAACATTGAAGAGAAGAGTTTCATTAATTTTTAAAAAGAACATTTTGTCAAGAATGAAGCTGGATACATTTCCACAGCCATATTCTGTGGGCCAATAATTATGATACAGGCTGACATAACTTCAAGGTAGCTAGCTCATCAATTTTTTTATAGTAAGCTTGTGGCTAATTAATTTGATCAGCTGGCAAAACTTAATTTTCACACAAGCCTTATGATATTACTTACTACTTATTAAAGAAATAAGTGCAAGAAACAAGATTAAAATAATATATGTACTTTTTTAATATTTCAAAGGGGACAAATTTCAAATAAATATGCTATATATGTAATCGAATTATATGTGTGTGTGTTTGGACAATACCAAGTTGTTTGAAGATTATCTTCTATACACATGTGTAACACATATGTAATTTTATGTGATGTCATTACACATGTCTAACACATGTGTAATATTTCACACTGACTTACACATGTTCAGTGCACATGTGTACACATGTGCAAGTAAAAACTCCAAAAATGAAAAAAATACCTCTCACATGAAATGCACATGTGTAACACATGTTAGGTTCTATTACACTAATATTACACATGTGTAACACATGTGTAGCACATGTGTACACATGTGTACTTTTGGTAAGGGGTTACAATTCAAAAGACTACTCACTAACAATATACTACAATGCACTATTTACAATTATTATTATTATTATATTATCAATTATAATTTGAATCCAACCGTTATACCATTTAAAAATAAATAAATTGAATAAATAAATAATCATAATAATAAAATAATAATAGTAGTAATAATAATAATAATAATAATAATAATAATAATAACACGTACACGGTAAACGCACTTGTTGATCTTCAATGTCTTAAAGAGGCAGCGATTGTGAAGCAATTGTACAAGAGGTTAATGCTGGAGAAAATGTACAGTGGATCAAGATATACATATGTATACAAAAAAACAAAGGCTTACTGAAATAAGACGCTCACATTTTCCCATTTTCCCATTTTTTTGGTAGAATGGTACTCGCATTGACTTCTATGCCGTAGAATGATTTGAGGTATTGCAGGAAACCTGATATCTTTGGCGAGAGCTTATTTTGTGGGCGACCAAGATGGCCCCTCCATACATTTTTGCTAAAAATCTTTAATACTCGTTTACCTTTAAAATATTTTAATAACTCTTGAACAGAATGCTCAGTGGTAACTTCAAATTTATACCAGATGTGTACTGTAGTTTTAAATTCTCTGCAAATCCATAAACATTTTGGAATCAAAATTGATCTGTTTTTTAATACTTTTTAATTTTGATATGACTAAGAATTTTTTAAAAGCAATAAATTTTTAGCTGAAGTTTTTAACTGTTAATTAAAATGAAAAAAAAAAAGCAATTAAAATAAGTTGTGGCTCACTCAGTAAAATTTGGTTAACACAACAAAATAATAGGATTATTTAAGACTCTCTTGTGTGCAGGATGCAGTGTGCAATTATTCATGGATATGGTTGAACAAGACACCAAATTAAACTGAGATCAATTTTTCATGATTATCCAGTCTGACACTGATTTACAAGACAGGACACAACAAAAGGTTTCACTTTTAAATTCCTATCACTTATTGAGATCATTAAGGAACGTGAATTGGCTTAGATTGAATTTCAAAGTTTGGTTGCCAGTTGCTAGTGAGTGAGTGCGTGAGTTCAGGAGGTGACCACACATTGAAATTCAAAACTTAAAAGTAGACTTCAGATATTGACTCATTTGAGATTTTGTAAGATATGAGAGTGATTTCATCTGGTAACAACAACTTATATTATAGTTAGTAGAAACCAAAACATATTCACTAATTATAGAATAGTTTTCCACCTAGCCCTCCAATTATTAAATTGAACAATAAATAAATACATATACCCCGTATATACACATGCACATGTCTGCATTCCTTGTGTGAAAATTGATATGATAAAGTGGCAAGATTAATTTGACATACACTTTTCTTATAGGTTGGGTTCCTTATATGTGATAGAGATGTCAAAAAGTCAAGGAGAGTCCTTTTTGAAAGAGGAGCCAAAAAAGCAAAGTAAGAATGATTTATACAGTGAATGTACTAAAAAAAGTGCGGTCATGAATCAGCCCGCCCCCTAATATAATAATTAAGCAGCTGCACATGTAAAAATTAAACGGATCATTCTATAGAATGTCAAACCAGAAATAAATTTAAACCACATGGTATGCAATTCACCATCAATAATTTAAAAAATACAATATTATAGTTCCCTTGTTATTTGTGTTATTGAGATTTTGTTGTAATAACAGTAAACCTTAGCCTCCAACACATGTGTGACAAGCCCTAAGGATGTCTGCATTGGAGGCTAAGTAAGCCAGCACCTGTTAAGGGGGGTGAAACTTAACTACAGTTTTAGAGTCATTGCTAGGGACATTATTTCTGAAGTTGCTAGGGACATTAAGTTCTAAAGTTCCTCAAAGCAAGATTTCATCACTTAAAGCTCTTCTTTTTCTGAGTATTTTTTAAAGCTTTCTCTTTCTATTTTTAATGTTTTAAATGTGTGTTTAACTGCAAAATCACGGCCTGTTTTTAATTTTTTTCTTAGAAGTTAGAGTGGGGTGTATCAAAATTTTGTGACCTCAGTGGGGGGAATCTTGTGAAAAAATCCTCTCCCCCCACCCCCCGTTGCCCTAAAACTCAAAGGGTTTTTTTTGGCGAATCATAAGCAATTCAACGTTTTTAAAATCTGTAGCATGGAATTACTAGTAGGAAAAAAAGGAAAGTTATTAATTAAAAAAAAATTATTAAAATACACCTTTATGACATCATAGCTTTTTCAATAACTTAAATTTTAACAATTCCATGCTACAGATTTTTTATTAGGATGTTCTCAAGCTGTTGACAGTGGTTTTTTATTGGAAAAAATGTAAGATTTTAAGGGTTTCAATGTTCTGGTCACGTGACTTACCAAATATGGCTGTGACTAATGAAATTTAATGGTACCATTGACATAATGAACGTGACCAAACATCACAGCTGAGGAAGTAAAGAAAGTAAAGAAACTCATTATATGATGTTTGGAACTCTTCCATAGCAACTACCTTGTAGTTAGGTTTCTCCCTCCTAAACTGACTGTCTTTCTTCCTGTTTGTTCTTAAGGCCTTGAGCAGGGAGGGGTGAGTGGTACAAGTGGTACTATTGCAGCTGATGTTGACCAAGGTACATGTAAAAGGAAGTCTCTTATTCCTCTTTATAGCTTCAGTGAGGGGCGGGGGATTTTTTTTTGCATAATAAACATCATAATAAAATGCAGGGTGCCAGGCTCTGTGGAAAACATGGGGTCCACTAGGGGAGGGTTCATAATTTATGTAGAGGGGGGCTATGTAGATTTTAGATTTTTCCCCTTGCAATTTTTGGAAGATCCCTATTATTTGATGTGTTTTTTCCTCCCCCCATTGCATATCCCACAACCGTAGACAAAATATCATGACCCCCCCCCCCCCTTCTCCACCACCACCATCAAACAAAACCCTAATGACATGGTGCACTAACTGTCAAGAAACGTCGAGTAATAGTGACAGTGTGGGTGTTAATGAGAGTGATGGTAGTGACAAAAAACTTTCATCATCACGTCCAGCTAAAAGAAGTTGTAGTACCAGGAGTGGATGGAGTGCTACAAGTTTTGCATCCCGTTGAGTCTTGTATAAGTTGGCACATTTTTAGGCCATCTTTCTTCACCACCAATTGGAATATAAACTTTAGAACACGGACTCTCCTCCGCAGAGGCTCCCACTGGTATCTCATTAATAAAATTTTAAATAAAAATTAATGAGCACGTGGGAGACGATGGGAAGAGCGAAAGGCGTGTTCTCCCTCCTCTCTTTCCCTGTCCAATCATCCCCTGCGTGCTTCCTTTTCCCCTCTCAGCCTCTTCGTGCTAAATATGACATTGAGTAAACTGATGGTGGCGGTTTTTATTGAATCTTTTCCGATGGTCCCCCCTTATACCTTCTTTCACGTCCAGAGAAATTTTCGATAGCCCCTCCCGCTAAAACCTAATGAGAAAAATTATGGCTCCCCCTAAAAATCGACATAGCCCCCCCCCCCCCCCTTACATAAATTATGAACCCTCCCTTGGTTTGTTCCAGTTAGAGAGGGAATACATTATAAAGCCATAGATATTGCAGAATGTTCACAGTCATGTGCAATACAAAATACAGAATGATTATCACCACCACAGAGAGAATGTCACTGCTTGTTGTTGCAATATTGTTTTTTAATGTGAATATGACTGTGGGAGTAAAGTTAAATACATGCAATGCCACAATTTACTGCATGTGGACAGAAGATCAGACCATTGTTTTCAAATTCTACCAGGTAGTCATAATGATTTTGATTCCCCCCCCCCCCCCCCCCCCCCCTGCCCCGGCTAAACATTAGTAAGCATAATTTGCAGACTGATTGATTTGGTAGTCTCAGGAGTGGCCAAGGTTTTGCTATAGTAACATGTATTGGTATCCTTTAATACTGCCATACGGGGACAGGGAGCGTGAAGATATCCAATTACTAGGCAAATAAAAAAACCTTTAAGCATCTTCTATACCTCTTGGTCCTCAGTTCTTCAAGATTAAACTTTCAGCTTGGATTTTAACTTACAATATTAACTTCTTTTTTTTGTTACAAGTAATGACATATTACCTTAGTGGCCCTTTGACATGTTTTGAAAATTTCTCAACATAATTTATGTAACAGTTTTGTTTTTGCTCAAGTTTTATTTTGTGGCATTGACTGTCTTGACTGTTTTCTCATGTGTCCTCCTCTGAGAGTTTCAATCAATTAAATTATTTAACTTTAAAATAACCACCTCGTGACCACGATTTAATAAAAAGAAAATTAATTGATGTGGGATTATTTAAATTAAATATGTCAAGTTTAAATCGTGATCAGGGTGTTCTTTTTTTTTTTCCACAAATCTCTACATGAATATCTGGATGCGTGGTTTCTCATAGAAGAGCTGTTAAAAGTTGACTCGATTAAAAAGATCCTCGAAATGGACAAAGATTTCAAATGTGCCTCTGAGTCATCAGGAGAAGCGGCTAGTAAGATTCTTAATCACTTGAGGATTATAGCAGAAAAGGAAGGCTTCACAGACTACATCTTCATGGAAACATTTTCACTGTGGGATTTATCAGACGAACAAAAAAGGTTTTTAACGCTTTGTGGACAGTGTTTCTTCTGCTGTTCGGCCGAGTGGAGACGAAAGCTCTTCCCCGCGTTTCTTTCCTCTGTACAAGGTGTCCTATTAATAAATTCCTCCCAGCTGCATATTATTGCCAATGAAAACTTGCTGAAAACCCCTGTCGGTTTTCGTTGCATTTTCTTCTCAGAAGAATATAGCTGGGATACAGAAAAAGATTATGCTGACTTAATTACGATAGTGGAAGATTTAAAAGCAGTTGTTGTTGGCTGTTCGGGGGAAAAGAAAGCATCGGAATTTCTTAAAAAGCATGAATTTCGTCCAGTAGACGAGTTTTTCTTAAAGAAAGAACAAAGAACTTTCCTTTATTTTAGCCGCATTAACCTTCGTTTATCCCCTGAAATGATAGAGGAAGTCATAGTTGCACCGGAGTCTACCGCAACGAAGAACAGAAAACGTAATGGCGTCGAGTCGAGCGAACAGGAAAACACAACCGGTTTGCGTTTAACCAAGAACTCTGACAGCGACTCTTATTCTAATCATTGCTTGTCAATGGTTAGGTACATTAATGCTTATTATGTGGACAGGTCAGCGTTGGAAGTTGTCCCTGATGCACTGTCTCTTGTTACCGCACCACGAGGGATATGGGTTTGGGGTAAAGATGATGACGCGTGTGATGCTAAGTTGACAAAGAATCTGGTGAAAAATATAAAATTCACGAACAGACTGAAGACATTAATACTTAGAAACATCAATTTGACAGCCAATGAAGCTGCTTTTATTGCCGAATCTTTGTATAAAGTTCCTAACTTGGATATCCTCGACTTGTCATCTAACCCTCTTCTTGGTGAAGGAGTCAGTTTTATAACTGAAAACCTCAGCTCTGTTCCTGACCTGGAGAAACTGTGGCTTAAAGATGTTAAAATGACAAGAAAACAAGCGGATGATTTAACAACAGCTGTTCATAACAGCAAAATCTCTGATTTGTCCTCATCATACCACGTAAGTTTTTAAATGTTTTTACAATTTGTATATTTAATACTCAGCTCTTGGTTTTTCTATTTTTCCTTCTCTTGTCAGTTGATTTGACAAAAACATGAGATTTGCTTTTGAAAATAAATTTCATAGTTCAGCAGATTAATTGTAGCACAACTCATTTCAAATTCATTCCGTTAAATTAATCAAGTTAAATACAACAAATGTTTTAGCCGAGTATCAGCATATAAATATAAATAAATAAAAAGCTTTCATTGGAGCGCTGAGATATGAAATTTTTCTTCGAGTGCTAAACTCTGACTCGTGAGATAACGAGTTGAACATGAAAACAGAATTTTAGGCAAGATTTCCGTATAATCCCACACATTAATTACGTAAAATAACACAAACATTCCACAGTATTCATTTCTGAATGAATTTTAATTCACAATAAGCGATAAATAACAAGCATAAAGGCAAACGAGTTTAATGTTCAATTCAAACAAACAATTTGCAAATGAAATCATAACACACAGTATAAACTCACAATTTCACTTTGAATCGTCCAGCCGTGAAGGGTTCCTATTCGATTCCAAAACTGAATGAACTTATTAAAGGTCCTCTAAGAGTCCAGGAAATTTACGAAAAGGTCTTTTAAGCTGCTTTTGTTGTGACTAAAGTGTCTCGCGATTTGGTAATTGCTTGTCCTTCCACAAAATATTCGCTGTACCGTAGGTAAATTACTCTGAGAGATGTTGGCTCATTGTTCACCACAATAATGTTTCTCACAGATAAAATAAATCTGCTAGTGCAAACATCTTATTCTAGCAATGGTATTCCTACATGCTTTCTTGTTTCGTTTTCGTTTAAAACGACTTCACCAATCCAGTGCGCTCTGCATCTTCTTCTGCGTATTTTTGTTCGCTTCAGGTGCGACAAACTGAACCTTTTAGCATCTTTGTAAGTAAAGGACACATCTTCACTCACTAAAGTTTCCGCAGTCTTTTCCAATTCATTGTTCGAGTCCATCTTGAGCTGTTGGCGCTATAAAGTTTCTCCGACTTGTTTTACGCTATTTTTTTCTGAGCGATTCAACTAAAGCGAACGAAAGCGAACAACAAACTACGAAATCAACGAGCAACGTTGTCATTTCATTCACAGTGGCGGGAAAGAAGGCTAGTGACATGGCAGCAGCTGATTGGCTATATATCGACACGTGAAACTAGCGTGACTTACAGGTGTCAATTACGATTTTGAGGTGTTCAACATGTCAATCAAAAAATGGGCGCGTTTGATTGGTTTATTGCCCAAGGTCTTATTTTAGCGCGTTGAGAGATTCCCGCATTCGGAGAGCTGGCGAGAAAGGATTTTTAATTGAAGAAGATGGATACAGGAGGGAAATTCAGAAAGTTATTTTTATCCGTCGATGTTTACTTCAGAATTCGTTTCTTCGAGTTATGGTCCGATTTTCATTTACTAAATGAACGTAAACAAACTGTGTCTCGAAATAGGTTATTCTTCAAATCCTTGCCAGCGAAATGGAGTCACTTAGCTCGTTCGTTTTGTTTAGCGGTGGGGTAATAATTAAATCGAAATTAAAGAAACAAGAGCAAGGAAACAAAGGTACGAGGGATCGACAGAAGATGGCTTTATCTGATTTTCCTCGGACATAATGAAAACGCCGCTAGCGTTGGACGTTTTATCGCCTTCAAAAGTTTGCAATTTTGACAGCTAGGGACGGGAAAGACCTGCTTCAACTTCCACGGAATATTTCATATAGATGCTGACAAAATCGTCTCCGCCGGCGGGCCGAGAAGTTTTGAGTTTTTTCTGATGTTTTTATCTTCGTTACGGTCGACCGGTCATGCATCAATGGTAATAATATCCAAATGTCAAGTGACAACATATAGAAAACGAATGTAGTAACGACGGAAAATAATAAAAAATCAAAGTGCCCTCTGGGCTATCTCCTGTAAGTTTTTCCCATCATGCAATGCTGTCATATTATGTCCGAATATTGTTTTTGATGTTGCAATTGGACATTTAGGTTAGAGTGTCAATTAAAAAGTGTCAATTGCTTCTCGTCGTTTTTAACAGAGAGTAACATAGGGTAAAAAAAAACTTCATTTGTTCTCTGTTCAAAGAATGAACAAGTTCTTTATAACTGTTATCATCCATAGGATTAATTACCAGCTTTTCATTATCATTTGCTGTAGAAAAAATTCCAGCATTACTTGAAAGATTGTTCCCTTGGTGATTGTTATCTAAACATGGGTTAAAACAACCAAACAGTTCACTGTATTGCCGTGTTTCTTCACTTATATCCTGCTCATCGTTATGTTGAGCAGACGGAGCTACAGTATCTAACTGATCACGTTCCTTATTTTCAGGATCTCCCATGGCTTTTTACTCATGCGCGTAGCGGCATGAGGTAAGGTTTCGGCTCCGTTTTTCTTGTTATTTTTATTATTATTATTATTATTATTTTTATTTTTTGTGTCACGATTTTGCATGCAAATTTATGCACGCATATTTTAAATTGTACACTTCCGGTTCATAGCTTTGCCACTACACTTCCTGTTTAGTGACTTCCGGCTACTCTCACTTCCGGGAAAAGAGCGTTACTCAAGTGTCACGACAGCGTCTCCTACAACCCTACTTACATTAGCAATGTTCATGTTTGGTATATATAAGACTTAGAAGAATCATTCCCTTCATTGTGGTACAGCCTACTTACGCATGCGCATGAGTATAGGCTGCTAGGAGCCTCTTGTTCTTAAGAGTTCTCCTTTCTTTCCTTTCGAATATAACATGTTTTACTTGCTGAAATGTTATTTTTACATGGGATAAGCATCAAGAGCTCTCTGCAATTAATCTTCAGCATCCATTTTATTAAACATAACTAAATGAATGATTTAGCTTTTATTCTGCGAAAAAGTTTCATTCCTCCTTTCAAGTAAAATTCTTTACAACTTTGTTCTCTGTTTTCATTATTGGGATCATCATCAATCTTATCGTCAAAATCTGTTTCAGGTGGAAATCTAGTTCCTGTAAACTTACTCAGTATTCATCCCCTCATCTTAACTTTTGTTTGAATCAGTGTCACTGTTAACAAACAGTTATACCAAGAACAGAAATGAACTAAACATAGTTGCTAGAGCTGTCGTGGTCGTCTTTGACATTTTCATTTTTACACACTTATACATCTCAGAGTGACGAATAAACACTCTTTTACAAGCCTTGCACGTCGCAGACTTAAACACTGCATCACGAACAAAGAAATTTACTGATCCTAACATTTTCATAGCGATAACATAAACTTATTTATCTTGCAACACGACTCTGAGCCAAAGAAACCCTAATATATGCCTAATGTAATCTAACGGGACAAATATCTTGCAGGTATATTCGGGTAAGCTATCCTAAAGGCTACTTAAATACATTTTGCGACTAGTGGGAGTCATGTTTGGCCTGTCTCTTTTTATACTTCTTTGTGATTTTTTTTTACAGAGACTATACCGTAAAATGCTGCTTATAAGCCCTGGGCTTATGTAACTTCGTAGGGGTTTTTTGGCTGGCAAGCAAAAATATTGCCATAAAGAAGCGTTCTTTGAGTTAATTTCATTTAGGCGTAAACTTTTGTAAAGAATTTCTGTTGAGGAATTAAGAAAGGAATAACGAATTAATGGGTATAACCGGAGTAATGTTTTGTTACCGATGGGCCTATAACCGGGTTGGTTTTTTTTATTTATTCCATTACTCCATTACTCCATTTACTCCATTACTATGGAATTACTCCATTATTATGGTACGCATGGAGCACAACATTACTTCACGAGAATTACACGCTTGTTGTACAAAAGATACGTAGTGTAGTCTCATGTATGTCTCAATGAATTCAAAATACATTGGTACAACTCTACAAGTGAAGCTGTTCTTCGCGTACAGAGGATATACTATTGGATGCAGTGATCGCAATGCCATGATAAGACAACGGAAGTTCTGTCTAGCTCCAGGTCACTACTCAACAAAAGAATAAACTAAAGAGCTAAAACTACCTGCAAGAAGTCGTGATTCCAATATAGGAACATGACAGGAGTTTATTACTCCTGAAAATGATTGCATTTTCATTCTTGGATCTTTAATAGACACTTATCCGTGATCAAGAAACACTTTCTCACAAGTCTTGCATGCCGCAGGCTGTGGACACTTATCACAGCCTCTTTACTGATCCTAATATTTCCACAGCGGTAACATAATCTTTAGCCGATTGCCATTTATTTTGCAACACGAGTCTGCGCCAAAGAAGCCCTAATATAAGTCAGGACAGTGTAGAGAATACATAAAGAAATAAAATAATTATAGTCATGGCAATGGCATGAAATCCTCCGGGATTGATCCTGTCATTAGAGAAATTATCCAAAGATCAATGGGTCAATATTATAGAGCAAAGTGGATAGATAATTGCGACTTGTAACATCCTAACAGTGATCTATAGCAAGGGACAAATACCTCGTAAACCTACTTGGGAAAGCTATTTTAAAGGCTTTTAAATACTTCTTGCGACTAGTGGGAATCGTGTTTGGCCTGCTTCTTTTTAAGAGCTTATGACGCGTAAATAAGCCATTTCACAGCTATACGAATACCAGATATATTAAAACCATCGATAGGAAAAATTATAAGGACTATCCGTACCACAATTATCTCTTTAAGCAGAGACTAAATTGGGCACGAATCTTTCTGACCAAAATGAACCAAAATGAGGCCTAAAAAAGTAAAAACAAAAATGAACTAAAACCCCAAACCTCACTGAAACCTAACTGTTTGACATTGGTTTGTTTGACCTGGAAAATCAATCTGATGACAGTATTGCAAAACTCTGCTTAATCATTTCTAATGATATGGCTAAAAAAAACAGGTTTGTTTAGTACACTGTACGATGACTCACTAAAAATAAAATAATGTCGCTTAAAACAGTCCCCTTGATAAAATAAAATTCTTTTATTCACATCTTACAAAAGCGTTCGTGAAATTGTTTCTGATCGCTTTTACAAACACACTTATAGAAAAGTTCTATATTTGTTTGTCAACCTACAAGGAAATTGAAAGCACTGGTTCGTTAAAACTTATTGTTGTTTAATTTAGTCAGCTTCTATAACTTGCAAATGGGGTAAATTAACCGAGGACATTTTTAACTAAAGAGACACTGTCCCGACAGAAATATCGTGTTTTCATGATTATGGCCAGGAGCTTGCTTTAGCTTGCTTTATCATCCGAAAATAGGAAGAAAAAAAATAGCCAAAGGTGATGAACGCAGAAAAATATGAATTAAAAAGACAAAATAACGACAAAATTCCACCAGAATCGAAACTTTGAATATTTCTTGACCGCATGTCATGTAATCAAAATTGCTTAACCGTAATCAACTTGATCCATTCTTCTAATTCCGCACTTTTTCTCCAAACTACTGCTTCTGTTTTTCTCCTTGAGAATCTTTTAATCCAATTTAGTTGTATATTTGGTGACATTTGGCGATATAACATGGAAATTAACAAACACATTATTTCAACAAAACTTCATTGTAAACGTACAGCATACAACCATTCTCAATCAGCAATGTCAGCTTACCTCAAACTCTCCGGTTTTCCCTTTCTTAAAACGCAGTGCTATAATATGATAATACCACTGAAATGTCTTGAAGCAACCAGTTTGACAAACCAGACTGGACATCGTAAAGGATATTAGCCAAGCGCGCTTCTAGCGTGCCAAATATCTGAGCACAGTCTACATTAGGTGAGATAAGATTACATTACGTTACACTTTTTGACGCTCGATACAATGAAAGTATTCTGCAACATGTTCCCAAAAAAACATAGAATTCATAATCGTACGCCTTAAAAATCATCGCTACGAAAAAGAGATAACAAACAGTAGGAATGTTACCTAAATGAAAAAATATATTCCGAGGCATTTTTCGAAATAGGCAAACAGCGTGGCAGATTTCATATGAAATTTTAACACGCATATTTCTTCACTGTGAAGGTCAAGTCAATAAACCACTGTATTAAAAAAATATGCAACTCGACTCTTGTTTTCTTATTGATAATATCTAACACAAACCTATCTAACTCCGTAGTGACGTAGGACTGATGACAGATAGAACAGTAATGTGCTAACAAAAATGCAACAGGAATGTCCCCACAAATTCACTAAAAAGTCTATTAATAGTATCTAACTCATTTTTTGCTAACAAAAATGCATAAAGAATGCATGTTAGCCCACATAAACTCCTGTAAGTTAAACATTAACTTACAGGAGATAAAAACATACATAAACTAGATGCAATGTCTTGAATATGAAGTAAATATTTGAAAGAAATCATCTTGAAGATGATTTTGAAGATGAAATCATCGACAGCATTTTCGGCTACCGTGTAGGAGTTTAATTTTGCGGGAGTTAATTTTTGCAAATTTTCTTCGATCTGCAAAAAAAAAAAACTCCAGCAAAATTTTCCGCCGCAGAAATATACTCCCGCAGAAAAATTAGTAAATCTTGTTTCAACGCTGTATATAGGCTTAATAGGAACATTTTAACAGTGAACATAATAGGAAACGCTAGCGAAAGTTAATAAAATACGTACATTTTTGCTATCGTGTGGTGCTTTTCACGATGGTGCTTTTCACGGAAAACCGTACTTTTCCGCTTCTGTGTCACCAGAGACTGTTATTATAATCGAGTAATGCGTTTTTACAAGAACGTACAATAATTCACTCAGGTTTTCTCGTTGTTTATTTTGGCGCTAGAACAGCAACCATAACTATGGGAACTATAGAAACTTCCGGTAATACCGATACTGCCTTGAATTTTATTTATACTTGACCAGAAATCCGCAAACATTTCCTCCCGGGAGAAATTTTAGCTGTCTCGATCTGCAAAAACTTCCCCTCGCAAAACAAATTCAGTCGACAATCCACGAAATTTTCTTCCCGCAAAAATTTCTTCGTACGCGGTATAAAAAGTTTGTCTTACGTACGGTACTTCTTTCGAATCGGGCGAAGAAATTTGATCATAATTCTGTTTTGGCCTTTTAATCACGCCGACTACAGGTATTTTACATTTTACAGGTGTGTCTTGCATTTAGCTTGTTAATTGTTCATAAATTAATCTCCTGTTGGAATAAATAAACAAGTTCTCTTTCCCGTTCTACTGGCCAACCGTGATCAGATCTGATCAGTAAGGGATGGACCATTAGAAAAGTGATGGGGGGGGGGGGGGGGGGACAAAAGCAAAAAAAAAAAATTTCCCAGTAAATTATTAAGAAAAAAAAATATTACCACGCATTATCGCCAAAAAAAAAAAAAATCTGCCCAAGGACAATTAAAAAATAAACTATTAAAAAAAAAAATATTCCAGCCATCGAGTGAAAAAAAAAAATTTCCACCTTGGGTGGACAAAAAAAATTTCTTCCCTCTCCCAAAGTTCCCACCCCCCCCCCCCCATCACTTTTCTAATGGTCCGTCCCTAAGGAAGCCAACAAAGTGCTTCAAAGGGGGCGTGTCCTTCCCTTTTATGGGCTCGCATCTCAATCTCAAATCTCAAATCTTTATTTTAACACGGTAAAAATTCGTCAGGTTGGTACAAAATATAATCGTATCAATAAGAAAATTCTCGATTGTGATTGGTCATCCGCGCGCCTATTTCTCACGTAATTGGCGCGCGGTCACGTGGGTGTCCAATTACAGCTGTCCAATTACAAAAAGTTGTAATTGGATAGCTGAAATTGGACACCTACGTTGCGCGCGCTTCAATCAGTTGCATTTGAATGGCTCGTTTTTGCTGTTTTCCTCCCACTTTCAAACTGACAGAAAATATCCAAGACGTTTTTAGTACAAAATAGTCGACATAGCTTCTTAATCTCGAATTTCGTTATTGATGCGATTAATAAGTAATTGAACTTCGTGTCGTACAATTCAGGAGTAATCGTGCTCGTAATTTCAAATCGTCCTCGCGCTACGCGCTCGGCCGATTTGAAATTACTCGCCCGATTACTCCCTGAATTGTACTCCACTCAGTCCAATTACTATTACAAATACAACTACGTGATAATTTTTACTAACAATTACTACGTATCTAACAGTTTTGCAAATCCGTTTTCGGATTTTCCAATCGAACGCAAAAATAGCAAATCCATGAAATCCGGATTTCGATTTCTTTTTGAAATCCATCTCGGAAAAGGATCTCGGTAATTGGAAATCCGTTTTTGGATTTCATGTTTTATTGGGAAATCCGAAATCCGGATTTCAAAATCAAAATCCCGATTTCCCAATCGAACGCACCCTAATATATAAATTTCAATGCGTATTTTTAAACACCGAGCGAGCCCATAAAAGGGAAGGACACACCCCCTTTGAAGCACTTTGTTGGCTTCCTAACTGATCAGATCTGATCACGGTTGGTCAGTAGAAGGGGAAAGAGAACTTGTTTATTTCTTCCAACAGGATATTGATTAATGAACAATTTAGATGCATAAAACAACACATTTAAACTTACACTGTAATACATGTTTCGACATATACTTATGTCATCTTCTTTGGTCCTTTCACATTGTAGTACAATTTATTTAATTGCAACGTTATTGGTATTTGCTATTTGTATGTATTGCATTATGCAACACCTAATTTTTGTATTTAATATGAAATTCAAACTACAACTTTTCTAACTGAAGATGACATAAGTATATGTCGAAACATGTATTATAAGTTGAAATGGGTGGTTTTATACCGTCAAATTTTCGTGAATCTGCTATTGCACCGATCATTTAAAAACAATTTACATTTGAAATGAATGAAACATCTGTCAGGCTGAAAATCTGTTAAAGAAAAGGGTATAATTCGCCGTATTTTTTTAGTTTATTTCTTTTTATTTTAGTTCATTTAATCTTACTGTTTTGCATGCGAGTTTCAGTACGAGCAGTAAAAATTATATAGTGGGTGTTTTTTAGCGCTCGCTCGTTTTTTTTTTTTCTCTTGTCACTTATTAGGTCGAACGGTTACCTTCAGACCTGGGAGGGCGTTGACTTTTCTCAGGATTCTCAGGTTATGATGGTCGATGTTCATACCTGGCAAGGGAAATCTATTAAAAAAGTTTTGAACTGGAGTTATTGCATGAGAAACGTTTGGTTTATTGTTTACTTTAAGGTAGTCCTATTTCCTCAGTAAACGATTTTGATTTCTTTTCACTGAAATGATTGCTTTGAAATTCAGTAGTTCATTTTAGAACTCAACATGCAGAAGGTGATAATGTTCTACTTTCTATTGTGACTTGTCGCAGGATACGGAAGGGAACATCAAACCTGAAGGTGAATGTCCCTCAGAGCACCACTGGAAATTGCTGTACCCTACCCTCTTTCCAGACTCATCATCTGAACCAGAGGACAAGCAGCAGCAGGTGGGTCATCAATTTCTGTTAAAAAAAATATATATATATATTATTTTACCACAGTTTATTTATTTTATTTCTTAATCAAACAACAAGCGAAACACAGATATTTTAGCGCCTGCACGCATGTTTTGCTTCTCACTCATTTATTTTGTCAACTATCCCTAAGAAACAATTGGCACTGTTCACTGTCTATAATTGCTGTATGCATGATACATTTTGAAATAATTTGGGGTCATTTACCTATAATATGACCTCCATTATCTTTCTTGAGTACATGCAAATGAGGGCCTGATCTTAAGTGGTGAAATCTTTGTTTAACTGATACAGATTCAAACTTGTTTACTTGCTGGGTTGATTAAAAACAGAGTTCAAACGTCGCCGAAATCGCTTACTTTTTTGTGTTTAACCAGGAATTACGTTAAAGCGAGTCGATGTTTCGATGTTGTTAAAAAGTCTGGTCGGGAGAAAGTGGTTGAATTTGGATAGATTAATTTTCAAATGGCATTCGTGTGTCCTTCGCTCAAATTTAGTCTGATTGCTCATTCAGTGATGGCTTCTGCTTTTTTATGAAGGCCATCTTGAAGACAAGGCTGTGTTAATTTACCTCGCTACTGCAAGTTTACCGCAAAGATCTCAAATGAAGATGACTTTTCAACTCCAAGTCGGTGCTTGTGTTCAATTTTCTAGTTGACGAATTTAAGCTGATAAGTTATAGTAATTGGACTGAGTGGAGTACAATAGGCCATTTGCACGATGACGTCATATGACTACAGCTACCAGAATGCTTCAGTTTTTTGTTTTGTAGTGCAAATTAGGGCTATTGTTATTTAAACCGCACCTGGGATTACAAAATTTAAATAAGAAAGGAAAAACGAAATAAATTGTGGTAGTTGCACGTTGTAGTCAAATGACGCCATCGTGCAAATGGCCTATTCGGGGAGGAATTAAGTGATTAACTTAAAATCGCGAGAGGTCGATTTGACATTACGAGCTCGATTGTGCCTCAATTGCATGACATGAAGTCTACGAATTACTAATTAATCGTATCAATAACAAAATTCGAGATTAAAAAATCTATGTGAACTTTATCCTAATAAAAAAGTCGGGTATTTTCTATCAGTTTGAATCTAGTAGAGAAACAGCAAAAAAGAACCCATTTAAGTGCACCCGATTGACGCGCACGCAACGTAGTTGTTCAGTCACAGCTATTTGAGTCAAAATAAGTAAGTCAAAGCACGGCTCCTCTGGTCAAAGTCAATTAAATTATTTAAATTTCCTAAGATGGTCGCTGTTGCTAACGGAAGCTTTTAATTACAGAGTTTGACTGAGAATTTAAACGGGGTTTTGAAAGAGTTAATTTCTTTAGGATACATTTTGGAGTAATTCGGGTCATTAACCAACGTTGTTGACGTTGTTACCTTCATCACGAGCATGCGCACTTCAGGAGTACATACAAATGAAGGCTTGATCCTGAACTCCACAGGTGGTGAAAATTTCGTTTAAATGACACAGATTCAAATATGTTTTGTTGCTGGATTGATTAAAAACAGATTTAGTTCAAACGTCGGCCAAATCGCTTACTAGTTTTGTTGTTTAACTATGAATACAAAATTTAAAGCAAGTCGATGTTTCGATGTTGTTGTAAAAAAGTCAAGTCGTGAGAATGGGATTGAATTTGGATTAATATTTATGATTAATATTCAAATAAAATTCCTATGTCCTTTGCGCAAATTAAGTCCGATTGCACATTCAGTGATGGGCTCGGCTTTTTATGGACAAGGCGATGATCACCCCTGGCGAAACAATGTGTAAGTGTTTCCGTAACATGTTCTGTGCGGTGTGCATTTAAACAGCAGTAGTAGATCGCGCATGTAGAGACCTCAAGTGGCTCTCCCAGCAATGAGAGACACCCTGTGTTGAGGATGTTCTGAAATATGATACATTGGTGAACAATTGACAGATCTGGTGGCCCATGGTTAAAGCCAGGCTGTGGCCAGCATAAAGTGTTATGATAGCAGTTGTACAATGTAGTATACACAAGTAGAACACTTACAGATTTAAGCAGTGCAGTATACAGTACTTTGTATTTGCATGCACGTAAACTTATGAATTTAAATACTGTTAAAAGTTATTGGAATGGGACAATCATTAATCACTTAATTCCCTGATAAGCAAAAGTTTTCGATAATAATAATAATAATAACTTTATTTCACACAGAATTCAGAAAGTTTACACTTATTTACACTGAAGCTGTGCCTAATAATATAATACTAAAAGTTAATAAATAATACGAAATAATAAAATCTAAAATATATAATATATATAATTGTAAAGTGATGGTCTATATTAGCTACTAACACGGCAGCTGCATACGTGAGCTGCGCGGACCTGACAGACTTGACTTGATCTTTATGTTTCATTTGTTTGTTTCTGCAGGGTGGATGGGAGGAAAGAGTTCACCAAGATGGTAAAGTATTCTACACTGACCACAGTAGATATTATTAGTACTTGTAATAAATAAACGTACTTTGAATTTCCTTACTATAGATGGTTTCTTATTTGCTCCTCCACAAACTTCAGGGAGACTTGGCACCAGCTTTCGGCACTAGGCTTTTTGGGATCGTTTGGGTAACCAGCGTTAGTTACGATAGGTTGATGGTTTCCAAAGGCAACCATTAACCAATCATAGTTCAAATTTGGTTACCCAACGATCCCAATGAGTTAGTGATCGCTTACCAGAGGTTAAAAACAATAAAAAAAAAAATCAAATCACCAGCGTTGAAGAAAGCGGTCGCAGTCAGTTACGATTCCGACTATAATTATTTGATAAATAAAGAATGATGGTAAATGTTAAGCTCGGTAAAGAAATGAGAAAGCTTTAATGTTCAGCCTTTGTAATCTATTGAACTAACTGACATCCTTTCCTGGAAAGCATCTCTCGTTGATTTAAGGTGGCTCGATATGGTTTTTCGACGCCCCGGCCACCAATTTTCTACCTTAAAATAAAGCATCTCTAGAAGACGTTTTAAATGTATACTTACGACAAATAGACTGAACTTTAGTATATGCAGCTCAAAGTTTTGAGATCGGAGCGTCCTTGGCAACGCTGCGTTGCTATGGGTAATTTTCCTAATGGAGTATTTTCCGGGCGTGTTGAGGTTTTTAGCAAAATTGGTCTTAGGTACAGGTACGATTCAATGTTGGAACTATTCTGGCTGAGTTTCGTTGAAATATTTAGGAGGGTTTTAAAAATAAAGTGCGTCTGAGTTTTCTCGGGGTATAAATTTGTGAATATTTCAAGACATGCAAATCTTTTGTCATAAATGGCAACTTACCGAAATTGTTAAAACATATTATTGCACACATTTTAAAATAGGAGTGTAAGGCATCCTAATTTCGTGATTCTTTTGAAATAGGCTAATTCGATTTGCTGATGTGTTACATGTTGTATTGCCTCCATTTCTAATAATTATGTAGCACCTAAAAGTTATCGGCAAATTGGTGCTTGCTTTAATTTCCCACATTACATTTTCTTAAAAATTGCAGGAGCAAGTTCGTTGTACCCTATATTATTTTCCCTCAAGCAATTTTGCTAGGTGATAGAGTCCAAGGCTATCAAAAGCTTACCTCAAGTTGGCTGACTTTTGGCTTCCCAGAGGTTCTATTAACTTGCGATGTTTACAACGCAATTTATTTCCTGTTGTTCAGCTTGTCAAAAATCCCGTGAATTCCAATGTACTATGCCCTTACTTGCAACGCTTGAATAATATCCGAATGTTCTCCGAGTATATTAATGTGTTCAAATTAGAAATTATTAAATTTTTCTAAAGAATGCAAGAGTCCTTGCGTAACTAAAAAAAGGTAACGACAGATAAAAAAATACTTCTGCATAGATTATTTTTCAAATAGTCACTTATGACGGGAGAAGAACTGTTTTTAACTCAAAGTTTGAAGGTGCTCATAAATCGACCAAAGTCAGTTTCCCGTGATTCCTGTAGCAATGTGTTTTCTGCCTCAGTGTATATTAATAACGCAGGATTTTGAATACGCGATCTTTTCAAATCAATTTGTTAAGGGACCGATCGTTTATTACGTCGGGGGGGGGGGGGGGGGGGGTACATCGTCTCTTATTTTTATTTACGCACATAAAAATTACGCGCCAGTGAAAATCCAGCCTTAGGCGTAAACTTGATGTATACGCACAGCTCCAGTAAAAAAAATCCACACCATTCCATTCTTTATGAGCGGGATCATTTGCGGTCCTCTATATGGAGATCATTTGCGGTCCGGGATCATTTGCGGAACTGCACAGTACGAGCTAAATCGATTGCTGTTGTTTACAAACTTACTCGTTTTAGCTCCCATAGCCGTAATGCTGAGATCGTTACCTTTAATAAGCTTAAGAGAAAGAGGAGACACTTTTCTAAGAAGTATCAAGTCTATATCATATTCCAGAGGGGATTACTATAAGGCATTTACCAAAAATTATGCTCTTTCATTTACTCCGTGTCGAGCGGTTGAAACTTTGAACTACATGTAGCTTTCATTTGGCTTCGCCAAGAAATGCTGCAACACAACGCGAACATTTCGCGCCTTTTTTGTCCAATCATATCATCAAATATTTTTGCTTTTCTTTTTTCCTAGTTCACGCATTATTTCTCCCAAAGGTACGAAATTGCAGGCAGTAGTCACTAAGCTATGCAGCAAATTAAATTAATCAGAAGGGATTTGCAATAAATAACTAATTATACCATTTACAAATCAATTAGTTCAAGAAACATTTTAGAAGCAACGGAAAACCAAACGAATAGACAATAGAGCGTTTTCACATGTCGTCATAAAAATTCAAAAATCTAAAGTATACATCCTACAAAGCTGTTTCTAACATGGTATATGGATACAGTAAAAACCCGCAAGTAAGAACCTACATTTTTTAGAGTTAGCCTAAACAGGTTCTTGTTTAAATGGTAGTTAACACAATTTTAGGCTATCTAGGTTCTTAAATAGGTTCTTATTTCTGTGTAACAACAAATAAAATCCAACTACAAGATAAAATGGTAATCAGCCTATTTTTCAGTCAACCCCACCCACCCCTCACCCTTCAACAACACCCTATTACATTAATTGATTTATCTGCATGCAATGGCAAGCTCCTATTTTTCCAAACAGCATTCTTACCCACAATCAGCGCCAAAAGTGTTGAGACATTTCGTTATTTTGGGAGTCGTTTCCTAATGCTTTTATTGTTGTCTACACAAATTTACCCCCCTCCCCCCAATCAACGTTGATACGCAGAGCTCAGGCCTTGTTGAAAGCTACAACATTGAACGGGGGAGGGGGGGAGTTTTGTAGCACCTAGTATTATGAATAATAATAATGAATACCAAATTCATTATTCGATAATGCGATATGCTGAGACTGTCTCAACTACTTTTGTCGTCGATTGTCCGGGCATAAGATCTAGGTTTTTGAAACGTTAACAAGAAGCAATATTTGTCAATTATGCCTGAAATATTTCTTTGATGGAGAAGTTAAAATGTGCAATAAATGATATCCGATTCAATTTAATTACAACGTGTTTCATACTATTAAATGATTGTTTTAATTCATCCTCTCTGGAGACGCTCACATCAAATAACCGCTTTCTGGACATACTACGGGCGCAAATTGCGCAGTTCACATAGACTTTGATCGCGCAAATTTATTCTGTTACACTTTTTCAAAATTAACGAACATTCACAATGGATTTTATAAGAGGGTAAGAACCCAATAATTTTTGTGAAGAATGGCACCATAGATGACAAGGAAACTGAGATGATGTCCGTTCGGAGGAACGTAATAACATCCACACGGAAAGCAAAAGCAAATCCCTCCATGTGCAAAATGCTTTGCATGTCTTATTCTCGGTGACGAAAATGGGCAGAATTAAAAGATATACCACTGTTACGAACGAGTAACCATGAGTAACCACGAGTAACCATTAAATAAATAAACATGATATACATATTCTTTACCAAATTAGTGGTTACTCGTGGTTACTCGTTAGGTTTTGCGAAATGGAAGTTGTTATCAGTATTTAATCAATATTCCTAATACGAAAACCTTAAACTGTTGCAATGTGGTCGATTTATTTTCCAGTTTGTTATCATTTCACACGGAAAGAGAAGGAAAGTTCATTTGTGACAAACAGTTACAATTATTTACGGAGCGTATGACACGCTTCAAATGTCACGCAATATATATTTTGTAAACATTGATTATTTTTAAGTTAAGAATGATAATTCACACATTGTACAATGTTTAGAAGTTGTTAATATTTTGTACGACCGCCATTTTTTTCAATGATTAAATGCATTCTTTTCTGCATGTTTCTATAGTACGGTGACGAGCCGACAATTTTCGTGGACGTCCGGTGATAAGCTTACGTCGGTCAGTTCCATGTTCTAATCGCTTAGAATCTTGCGACATTTCCTTCTTTTTTTTTTCTTTTTTTTTTTTTTTATTTAAGTGAAAACAATACATCATTGTAAAAGTTAAATAAAAGGACAACACACAACACAAAAAAGAAAAAAAAAAAGTCTATGATAACTACCCTGTATAAGCTACTTATCAAAGCTTCCTATACAATATTTCCAATTAAGCTGATTTATAAATTCAGTTAAATTACACGATTTAGAATTTAATTTCTGATGGTACAGATAGTATTTTGCAAACAAAAGACACTGATTAAGTTTAAGCATTTCCTTCTTAACAATTCGATACAAAGATGCTCGAGAAACTTTACCTCACTTCATTATGTGTTTTTTCTTCAATCCTTTCAATTGCATTAAAAATTTGGCGTACGCCCTTGTTTCAGGATCGATTTTTCCCTTAAAAACCATTTTGTTTACGTTTTTTTCCTGCGAACACTTCGTTTTGTTGCGTCAGTAATACAATAAAAAGCCTGTTAATTAGCCAATTAAAGACACCCCAATCACGCCTTTACCATATTATACGTATATTATGTTTTATTTCTGTATTTATAACAATCACGGGCCGTTGGAATGTCTCACGAGATACAGTTTGCTTTATAAACTAACTTGGTCTTCGACAATCAGCGCCAAAAGTGTTGAGATATTTCGTTATTTTGGGAGTCGTTTCCTATTGCTTTTATTGTTGTCGTCACAAATTTACCCCCCTCCCCCCAATCAATGTTGATACGCAGAGGTCAGGCCTTGTTGAAAGCTACAACATTGAACGGGGGGGGGGGGGGGGAGCTTTGTAGCACCTAGTATTATGAATAATAATGATGAATACCAAATTCATTATTCGATAATGCGATATGCTGAGACTGTCTCGACTACTTTTGTCGCCGATTGCAGCTCTGCATCACTAAATGATGATTTTTGAAAATAAGAACCTGTTATTCATTTTCTAGGCTAAATAGGTTCTTGTTTATAGGGGGTATAAATGACAAATTTGAGGCTAACAGGTTCTTAATTTTCAGGTTCTTACTTGCGGGTTTTTACTGTACCAGTGTTATAATCTTTCACAAAAGGTTTCAGGTTTTAACGATGTTTTGCTTCCGATTTATTAAGGTTTTTAATGTGTCACACAATCCGTCACGCTATTTCAAATAAGCTGTGAAAATCAACAAAACTGAACCAGTTGAAAGTTATTTTTGAATTATAGATGCTCATGAGCCGATTTAATAGAACTTATAGTGAATACAATATTTTGTGATGAGATTTTTGGTGTAATTAAGGCTTTGAATTTTTGGCCGCCATGTTGGTGTACCAAAGTGGTACACCAAGATGGCCGCTCCATACATTTCTTACTAAAAATGTCTAACACTCGTTCGCCCATAACTCTTAAACTAAATGCTCTTGCGCTTCACAGTTTGGCCCAGATGTGTAGTTTTACACTCTCTACAATTCCATAAACATTTTGGAATCGAAAACGGCTTCTGAATTTTGATATGACGTCAGTGAAAACGCTCTATAGATGGTTTTCACTCACGTGACCTTCAGTCCTGTGGGACTCAAATGACAAAGGCCATGGCGGCCATGTTGGTGTACATAACAAAGGAAGTTCATTGAAAAACGAAAAAAGAGAAGAGAGTTTGAATGTAAATGTAGTTATAATTTATGAAGTGATAAAGTATGCTCCCAAGCTTTTCATGGTGTTACGTTCCAAAGTTGTTCATGGTCTCAAAATATCTAGACGACTCAGCGGCTGGACAAACGTTCAAAGCTTTTCGCCCAATATTTATTTAGTTGTATTTTGTTTAGAATGTTTAAGCAGAGGTTTCAGTTGAGCTCGTGCTGCTTTAAATATAGTCGAGCCTCTCCTTATGGACACCTCTCTATAACGAACTGGTCTCTTGGTCCCGAAGAAACTCAAATTAGTACAATCCTTACCTCTATACTACAAACACCTCTAAATGCGAAGTCTGTCCCTTTGGATCTCTGTAAGTAAAGCATTTACGTTTACAAGAAAAATATTATTTTGAAGGGATCGGCTGAACAATGAAATAATTGTAAGTCACAGAAAATGCTAAATGAAAATCAAGGATGACACTTAAAAAAAAAACGATATAAAAAATAACTCTTACTGTAAGTGAGTCCACTAAAGACAATGTAAGTTGTAAAGGTTAAAAAGATCATGACGAAGCAGCACGGCTAAATACAATCTTTGCACATCTTTTACAAGAGAACGAAATCTTATTTTTTTGCCAGATGATGACGATAACTGTGTTATTTTTTTTAGCAGAACAGTTACCTGACGATGCAAATGATGATGATGATAATGGTGGTGACGATGACGGCGATGGCGGTGATGAAGATGATAACGAAGACGACGTGGGCAACGTTGGAAGTGCAGATATCACAGAAGAACAAGAATTGTCACAACAATTTCATGGGCTACAGCTAGAGGGACAAGAAGACCACCCAGAAGAACAAGACCAAGATAAAACAAAAATAGATGAGTGAGTAACGGTTTAGCCTTAATATTCCAAAAAGTGCGCTACTTTATAATAAGGTTCAGGATATTCCAGGCCACGCAAGCTACTAAGCAAGCTCGATACCAACGCACGCAGTTGCTTTATACGAAAATAAAAGAGAATTTGGAGCTTAGTTTTTTCCCTGGTTTGCAGTCGTTTGTTTTTCTCTTGATGATCCATAAAACTGTAAACTCACAAAATTAGAATATCCCCTTGTATCTTGTTTCTGTAGCCTGACGAGCAAGAACCAGGGTGCATATCCTGTGTCCTCTTTTTAAAAACCGATTGGCACAAACGTAGTTTCATCCCAAGCTCTTAAAGACTTTGAACTGTTCTTTCATCCTTGTTGTCATATTTTTGAGCTTTCTAATTGAAAATATTTCTGTAGTGTTAATATTGTTCATCCATTTTGCTTTTTTAAAAGATAGTTGAAATAAAAGTTCGTGTTTAACAACAGTTGATTGTTTGAATGATAAATGATTGCAGAGAAATAGTGACAAGTGAAGGTACCTACTGGCCCCTCAAACAAGGAGCTGTTCATCTAATGTTTCCTGCTAATGCTGTATCTGAGCCCACAACAATAGTGGTCCACAAATGGAAATGCAGTGCTTGTTCACCTCCGCTTCAAGATCATGAGGCCATTGTCAGCAATGTGATAGAAATATCTACCGTCAATGGAGAAGCTCTGGAATTCAATGCGGAGGTGAAGCTGTTTCTATCTCACAGTGCACCGGACCTAAAGGGCTATGAAATGGTGTTAAAAAGGCAGATCGACAAGGAGTACAATGAATGGGAAGACGTACATGTAGATGGAACTCAGGACTTACGGAGTCTTTCAGGTTTAAATATTTCCTCTTTGCAAAGCAGACTTTATGTCGACTGTAGGTACACCTTTTAAAGGCCCATATTCACCCAATCTGCTTTGCGCGCCCGGACTGATTTTCGCACAGACAGAAAATCAAAAAATCGACGTGTAGGAGCCAAGTCTGAAAAGAGGCCTAGAAAATGAATTTCGTTGCACCCCCGTGCTATATTTGTCTAAATAGCATAAAATGATAGCAAAATATCTTAGGAATACAGAATGACATCTTTTATTGACTGGCCAGTGGGACATCACGCCGATATCAGGCATTTTTTACCGGGTACCTTTTTGCCACACTTCGCCAATTAATGTGCAAATTTGAATTCTGCCATGGAGTTTCAATTAATTGTAAAGTGCACAAAATTTGGTCCAAATAAGCCAAACTTGGACATTGCAACAAGCATACGTCATTCTTTGATCTAGGAGTGTTTTGGACTGTATCCTTACCAACTGTTGCTAGGAGGAATTTTCTACGTTCTAAATGGAAAAGGCGTACGGATTTCCCATTTTGTCAACTGAAATGCCCTTTTTCCCGAGAACTTTTCAAGACGGACCACTGCTGTTTTTTAGTTTCCGTATTGGTCGCACCTAAAACCTAGAACTTCCTCGAAAAGATTGCAGTAACCACAGCTCCAGCAAGAGCAGGCAGAAACAACAAAGATATAAAGAATCAACTTGACTATTGTTTTTGGTTTGAATGCATTGCAATATATGGTTTCCATAGTTTTCTTTAGAATATAAACTTGGAAGCGAATTAGAAATGCATTCAAATTCGGTTCAAATCGAAATCAATTGGTGTTAAGTTTTCAGTTCCAGTTTTAAAGCGTGAATTTTGTCTATATGTACATCTTTACTTATTAAACTTTTTCTTTTATGAACATATAAATGCGCCAGCATTCTTTCGAAAAACAAACCTTTTACGCCCGGTTGTTTGTCGTCAACTGTTGTTTCTCATACAAAACTGAATTCAGGTCAACTCAGTGTCTGCAGTATTAAACTAGTTAAACAGGGGTGGAAAGCCAAGTATAGCTCCAGTGAATTCAAAACGAGTTCTTTTACTGCTGTTTACTTTGAAGATCTTTAATACTTGTTATGCAAACACCGTGAGAACTGAAAAATATACACAAATACGCGATAAGAAACTCTACGGGTAAATTATTACCCTTGGTGACGAAAAAGCTAGAAATAAAGAGCTTTACAACTGATGGTTTGAAAACAAAATGTACAGTAACATTGACCTTTGAGTTATTTGAACGAAAATTACAATAAATAAGGCAATCTTGTAAAAAACGAGAAT
Source organism: Cladopsammia gracilis (assembly GCA_022457155.1). NCBI lineage: Eukaryota > Metazoa > Cnidaria > Anthozoa > Scleractinia > Dendrophylliidae > Cladopsammia > Cladopsammia gracilis. The sequence continues at coordinate 405,281 of JAJGOT010000137.1, forward strand.
GTTGCGACTGTTACGGTAATACGAATAAAGGCGCTTAACTAATCGTAGTTAAATAAATAAATAAATAAATAAATAAATAAATAAATACCTTGGTTCTGCCTTGAGCAATCACTGAAACTAGTAACTTGAAACTTGTTGTATTAGCAACTGAACTTTAATCCTTGCTTGCAACTTTTCGCTTGCAACTTTTTTCTTGTAACTTGCTTGTAACTTTTCTTTGTAACTTTGCTTGCGATTTGCTCGCGACAACGCAAAATTTGTATTTTTGAGTACTGTCGTGTACACTATCGTGTGCTTAAAATGTACGCGCGATAAATTGCGACAATAGAAAGATCTAGAAAGATCTAGAGGGGTTATCTTCCATCGGCAAGGAAAAGGCACTGAAAACACTATGCAGTAGATAGTTCCAGGGTCCCAGGACAGCTATGAGATCCCTCCAACAAAACTCACCTTGGAATCTTGTGAATTACCTTTTCTGTTCTCTACGCCAGTGACAGTTATGATAAAACCGCCACAGCAGACCTTGCATTGGATGTTCTGTCAGAAAAACGAAAAGAACGAAAGTCTTCCTTCCAGGAGCTATAGTCTGTCACTAAATATTAGGACGGCATTGATGACGAAAAATCTCGCACTGACGAGTCTTTTAGAGCTGAAAATCTGTAAATTCAACCGTTCAACATGCAAGAAAGACGACTTGTGCCAATACAAGGCAAACTGCATACCCTGCACAGAAGCCTGCTTGTTTATGAACGAAGAAATATGTCAGAACACTCTTTGCTCGGAGGAGACCAATGATGACGAGGATGACGATTAGAAAATTTAATAAAAGTGATGCTTTTTTTGGAGGAATATAAGTTTGTTTAGTTGGGATTTTGACACTTATGATTACACGCAAGTATTGTTTAACAAATACTTTATATTTGACTGTTATTTGTCATTTTCATATTACTTCATATGTGACAGAATTGTGTGTGTTATGGGGAACTTTTATAGACGAGGACACTTTGTGATGCCATCATGGAGTAGCGTGGTCTCCGTCTGCGTGCAATCCTGGACATTACTCACTCTTCCAGGAGCTATGGTTATTGCAATAACTATAAGATTAAGGACCATGGGTTTCATGTGTTATTCCATTATATGTGTTATTCCAATACGAGAAAGCGTAAACGACTGTGGCGTGTCTTGAAGCGTCCGTTGAAAACAAATTTGAGCTTTGACGCCTGAAAACAGTAATAAAGAACATATATTTATAGCATACTAAGATATAAAAACACTTTAGTTGACAAAATGTGATAAAATCGTGCCACACAACTCTGTTAGACAACTTTTCCTAACATCATTTTCGATTTAAAACGTGGAAAATTTATGTAACTTTTAATTGCGTCTCGTAGCAATAGTTTCTAAGGAAACAACTTGAAAATATGCTTAAATCTAAGAATGATTAATGTTTAATGCTGTGTCCAAGTTTGGAGAATTTGGACCAAATTTTTCTACACTTTACAGTTATTTTAAACTCCATTGCAGAATTAAAATTTGCATAATTAGCAAAGGGGGACTAAAAGGTACCCGGTAGAAAATGCCCGATATCGGGGTGATGTCCCGCTGTCCCAGCAATAAAAAATGTCATTCCGTATTCCTTTGATATTGTGCCATCATTTTGTGCTATTCAGACAAATATAGCAAGGGGGTGCAACGAATCGACTTTTTTTTCGGAGCTGGCTCCTAGACTAGTGTCAGCCAATCATAACGCTACGTTGAACAATTGAACTGTTTCAAAACAAAAACACAAGTGCGCAAAGCAGATTGGGTGAACATGGGCTTTTAAGGGCCAATTATGGCGGGCAGAATGCTGCCTACGCATGTAGCATCCTATTTATATTGGGCTTTTTTTCCTGTGTAGGAACGGTTGTGTAGTAATTAGCGCTCAGGACTTGCGATCCCAAGGTCGGTGGTTCGTTCCTTGCTTAATGGCGAATTATTTCAGACAAAATATGCATGTGGAGATCATTTTTTTTAATAAAATAAGAAATAAATTTCCTTTATCTAATTACGCTCGGCAGTAATTTCTTGTGGGGCCGAGCATTCGAAACAAAATAATTCAATGAAACATAACAAGCTAGGTTAAAAATTCCAACTGGCAGGAGGCAAACCAGTTGGCTGTTTACAAGCGTGGCCTAGGAGTTGAACTCTGCTTTGTCGTGAAAAAAACTCCAGCTAATGCTAAGGGCGAGTCTTAAATTCGGAGCCGCCAGATTTCACGACCTGCGCCTTAATCACTCGACCCCCCCGGGGGGGGGGGGGGGGTACTCCCTATAATGGGCTATACGGGGATGCTCCGCCCGAAAGGGGTACCTTTTTGAGGTTGGAGGTATATGAAAGGGTCGGGATTTTACGAGTTGAAGTATATGAAAGGGTAGGGATTTCACGAAGAATAGGAAAGTGTAGCGAAAACACGCCGTTGAAGCATAAAAAAGGTAGGGAAAACTGCCATTTAAGTATTATAAAAAGGGCCTTTCAAAATATATCAAACAGACGCACGTAAAGGCTATATGAAAGGGTACCATTTTCAATGAAAGGTATGTGAAAGGGGTGCCATTTTCAATGAAAGGTATATGAAAGGGGTACCTTTTCTGTCAAAAACGGTATATGAAAGGGTAAGGGTTTGGACCTCGGGGCGGAGCTTCCCTGTACAAAACTTTGTTGAGTACCCCCCTCCCCCCGGGACTCGACCACGTTGCGGGGAAAAAAGCACCGCATATTCATTTTTTTATTTAACTAATGTATCTATTGCAGATATTGGAGGTGGTTGCCGTTCTTCAAGTGACATTCCGGACTTCTTCTTTCCTGTTATTCAAGCTGGCATAACTAAATGCTCGACATACACAGTGGTTTGTCGTCTCAAGTTGTCTCCCCCTTACACCATTACATCCACTGGTGGTATCTTCAGTCACACTGACTTTCCAGGCGTGACTGTTACAATCCCCGAGAACGCTGTTGCACCTGAAGCAAACTTTTCTCTGCAGTTTAAGGTAGGCGTTATTACAAAATTGTAAATTCAAAGTGCCACTAACGTATAAAAACAAAGCGTGTTCTGCGAGCCAGCAAATACGTTTTTTATGTGTCAATTAATTAAAAAACGGCCAGTTTTTTACGTGGCCAAGTGGTCTCAACGTTATTTGGGACGTTGCAAAGATGAAGAAACTAATTAAACCTGACAGTGACAACCTTCAGCTAATAGTGTTCACGGTTAGCTGGCCGTTGTGATTAGCTAGAGAACAGAAGCACTAATAATAAACATGACTGATGTTAAGAAAGTGACTAATTTGCCTGGTTTTCATCTCTTACATCTAGTGAAAAGTTCAGTTATAAGCAGTTGATGTAGGCAGTGTGCATGTTCAATTTACGTCGGGATGTTGCTCGTCAAAAGTCAATGGATTAATTTGGCTTTTCCTATTTGCTCAATCGGTCTGGCCTTTCATAAGAACTTCTCTAACTCAGACAATCAAAACCGTGTGACAGTACTTTTGTTATTTTATTTGAAATGGTTAGGTGCAAGAAGTTCCAAATGAAGAATGCGAGGATGTGTTTTTAGGACCTGTACTGCGAATTGTCCGTTCCCAAGTCCACTTCTTAAAGCCCGTGACAATTCAGTTGCCAGTTTCTCTTAGCGACGAACGGGAAGGAATTCCGGATCCGTTAACATGCCTTGTCAGAGTGTTTTTCCTGTGGTCTGATGGTGAACATAAAGAATGCATTGAAATCACTGATGATCTTGTAAACCCAGCAAGCTTTGATGGGACGTTCGTTAGGTTTCAAGTTAAACGCTTCTGTGGGTAAGGAAAAAAATAATAACTTGTTTGTAAGGTAGATAAGCGGTCCCGTGAAATGTCGTGAACGTCCTAAAGAAAACTGCAAGAACTGTAAAGCATCTCTGTTATATCAATTTGAATTTTGAAAAGCTAAATTATTAGACGTAATTGCTTAATGAAAAGCATTGAGCAGCACTTTACTGTGATGCAGCTTATTTGTCTATACCAGGTTATTTTAGTTTCTAAATAATTATGTGAATGACGACAATGGCCATTAAACTAAAGCACTTTTAGTTGCCCTCTTGTCCATTTCTCTAGTGGTTAGCGCATTGACCTTTTCAACTGAAGAAGGTCAGTGATATGAACCCTGAGATCAGGGTGTGCCACCTGGCTTTTTCAAAACGCTGGATTGGACTAAACTTTTACATTTTCCTTTTATAATCTCCTTAAAAACTCTCGAGTTGAATTGTTATGGCTGGCGGCGATTTCGTAACGTAATCCCGTTCGAAGTTCGTGTTGGTTGTCCTGTGGTTTATATGCAGTAAAATTTGAGATTTTTTGGTGGCCGTTCTTCCAAATGGCCGCCCCTATTGTTTTTTTTTTCAGGGGCTCATTTCCGCCGGAAATTCCTTCGAACGCGTCTCCATAATCTGTGATTACTGCTAGTTCAATATTCAGTTCTGCTATTTCACGGCCCGTAGTAATTTCATCGGCCCAGTCTGTTAAATGTTTTTCCAATTTGTATTTCTTACTACAGATATTGGCCTGTTCTTGATGGGCGCAATGTTGCTGGAATTGAAAGTTACTTGTCCAGACGTTTTTGGAATACTCAGTCCATTCTGCCATCCTTCATCGCTTACTTTCATCCAGATTCCCAAGATATTTTGCGCCTTATTTGTTGCCCCGCTCATCTTAGATCTGAGGTGATGTGTGAGCTTGAAAGGAAAGACGTAACACCCAGAGATGTAAGTTCGATGAAAGATATGGTACCGAACTATGACAAGGCATTCGTCTTTGTATCAGGAGGAATAACACCATATTGTACGGAGGACATGGAAGATATTTACCTCACGTAAGTATAGATACCACTGATGAACTATAGAAATCAGTCGAACGAGAAACTGAGATAATCGAATAAGAAAATAACGTTTTCGGTTATCGAGTGAATATTGATTATTTCTGAGTTCAAAAAACTGTTAACTGCTACTGTAGGTAAAAAGGTCATTAAAGATGATCTAATTTGAGGAAAAGATCGGAGTAACAGTTAGTAAGTTTTATTATAAAAAGCATAGAACTGACAAGTAGTTCCAAAACATACCAACAAACGGACAAGAATAACAAAAAGATCCTCTGCACTTGTGCTTGACATGGAATGTTTGAATGAACTTGAAGCGCACACTGAACTTTTCACTTAACGTCCTTCATCCGTGGGGTTTTGCCCATTCGGGTATCGTCAGTAGGATGTTCAAGGTTATTTTATTCACACTTATTTCGTTACAGTAAAATAGTACAAAATTAAGACAAAAATAAAGGAGAAAGAATTACATAACAAATATGAAATGACATTTAACAAGGGAGAAGTGTGCAGTGGCCAAAGGAGCAAAACCTTTCGAGTTGGCCACTACAATGTCATTATCGACGCTGTAATCCACGGCACTGAAGAAGCCCAAGTGCATGGGCGAAACGTTTACGTATTAAAGACATTTATATGTGAAAAGTTCGCTGTACGCTTCAGTTTATTCAAATATACCATGTCAAGCACATGTTTTTAGTATCCGTCTGGATTCTTTTCACGATTAACAGGAGATCTGAGTTCCAAACTGGGCTTAGCCTGCGAATACATCCGCCTTTGCTGCTGGGGCAAATTTTTACTCATCTCTTGGTTCTTTCGATTTCTGTTACCATTTTATGTAATGTGGTCAACGGATACCTATTGGATATTTATTTTTTAACAGGTTAGGAACTGATACGCAGACCAAGGCTAAATTGAGGGTTCGCTTTGTTAGTAACAAAGACCTAGCACAAGTGGAGTTTTATAGCACCTCGAAACCGTCAAGGAGAACCTTATTGTGTAAATTGCGCATAAAAGTGCCCTCTATGAGCGTTGATCGTACGGTAAGTGACTTAGCTATTTGATTTAAGTGTCGGCATTTTAACAGATCAGGGCTTGTGTCACTAGGAACGTTTTCAGAACAAACGGAGCTTTTAGACTCATAGTGTTGAGGCAAACGGACAATACATCTAAATTTACTTTGAATCATTCCGAATGATTCAAAGTGAATTTAGATGGGGCAGAATGGCTGGACATCATTAATTATTCATGCATATTGAAGCGGCAAATTTGAATGCGAGCGCACTGTGTAAAGCCAAGAAAAAGAGAAGAATGGGCCGAAATCGACAGGACAGCTTTGATAAAACTCGCTCTCCTGAATTTCAGAAGTCATAAGTTGAACACCCACGCGCGGGTTTTTGAAGAGTAAGGGTGTATCTTTGATTTGCGCCTACAACGAAGGAGTTTGACAAAGTAAAAGGGCTATCTCTTTTAACTTGAAAATGGAGAAAAACGGGCTTTTTTGTATGGTAGCCAATTTCAAGAGCGGTTTTCTCTAAATTCAAAATGTTTTTCAGAAACCCACTCGCGGGAAATTGAAGATGAATCTTTTCTTTAACGGAATCCGTTTTTACTCCTAAAATTGGTGAACGAGAACCAATAGCACTTTTAGTTTTAAAATTGTATGTCGGAGTTCCATTTAGAAATGGCGCGTCTTGGGCATGCGACCTATTGTTTCAAGCACACGACTGTATAACAATGGTTGTCAAGACGTTTTAATATTCTATTCAGAAAAAACACTCAGTCGTTACATGTAAATCATCAACTTATCAGTTGCCGCGAACTTTGAAATCCCTGTGTATCAGCTCATCAGTTAGCAGAATCCCTGATCCATCCTTTACTTATTCATTTGGTTTCCCCTTTTGTCAATGCAAACGACGCAAAATTCTAGTGCCAAATAAACGGCGAAGCACTTTTGAATTTTCTCGGCGACTGCATGCGACATTTTGTTTTCAATTCTTTGCATTTTGAACTCATAAAATAACTTTGCTCTGATTGCCATTATGAAAGTGTTTACCTAAAAGGAATATTCTTAAAATTTTGCGCCAATAGAACTCATATGTATCTTATGTTTACTCAGCACGGCTAGGGCTGTAAAAGCGCTTTGATTCTCGAATTGGGCATTACGAAAGTGTAAATTTTTAAACAGAAATAAACGTCATCGATCGATATTTCTGCCGACAGAACATAAAATAACACTGCCGTTACCAAAGGCACTTTGATGTTCTTAACAAAAGTGGTTGAAGTCCTGAAGTTTTTTCAGGCTTCTTTCGCAATTGCTTAAATTGCGTTCACAACTGCGAGGACCATTCTTCATTTGATTTCATTTCCGCAGTTCATATATGATTTATTTCATATATATTATTTCACACTCACTCCTTTCACGGGAACATATGAACCTACAATTGACCTGCTCCCAACGTCAGTGGCTTCATAGCTCAGTTGGTAGAACATCGCACCGGTATCGCGAGGTCACGGGTTCGAACCCCGTTGAAGTCCTGAAGTTTTTTCGCAATTGTTTAAATTGCGTTCACAATTGCGAGGATCATTTTTCATTTGATTTCATTTCCGCAGTTCATATATGATTTATTTCATATGTATTATTTCACAAAAGTGGTTAACAAAAAGAGTGGCCTAAATATTTTGTGTCGAAAGAACTGATAAAAATAACGCAGCCGACCGAATTATCTTTTGTTTACACAACACGGCTGTGACCATTATAGCGCTTTGTTTCTCATAACGAACATGTTTTTATTAAAAAGAAGAATGTAGTTCTTGATTTTTCATGCCAACAGCTTTCGCAATTATACTTTCTGAATCAAAGCTTAGGGCATTCAAATTACTTGACTTTATGAACGCTGACTGAGCCGTTTCGTAACCTGTTTAGGCCCGGTTCAAACGTCGAACTTCACATGTGCCGAACCTAATGCAAACAAGGAGCCCGTTGGGCTTCGAAACTGGCTCGTTTGGTCTCATTTTCCACCCGGTTTTCATTTTAGAGTCCACAATATACAATCTAGAGTCTATTAATATGCACAGTCCAGTCCACATTTACATTCCACAGTCCGCTTTACATTCCGCACTCTGCTTCAAAGAGGCTGCAATTTCAGGTCTATATCTTTTTCTTTGAACTTTGTATTGTTTTTTTTCGCTTTAAAATCCTTGAAACCACCTACTACAAGGAATCAGGATTGTTTTAACACAGGCATTTTGGAGAATCGGTGACGGGGTTTCGTATCAACATGATCGATCAAATAGCGTGACATAAATACGAGATGTTTGGAATTTGAACGTGACTCCACGGAGTAATGCTTGAAAACCTGCCGGGACGTATTTTATTCAACGATGATTTGGTTAGAAAAATTCAACTCGCTTTCCTTTTACCAGAAATAGATCGCATCCGAAAATCACAGAGATTTAATTTTTGACAATTCCGTCGAAATTAGAACGGTAAATATTTGAATTATAGTTGCCGACATCACTGATTACGCCATTTCTGAAAACCGGAAGTAAACTAGGTACGGTGTTGGCCGCAGCAAAACCGATTCCCGGGGCAGGTGACACGACAGAAAAAAAAAAAGGGTATTTTAAGAACTGACTCGCCGCAGGGCGGCGAGCCAGTTAATGAGCAAGAACAATAGATTTTTCTCATTTGCATTAGGTTCGGCACATGTGAAGTTCGACGTTTGAACCGGGCCTAACACTTTCTCTCGGAGACGGAGGTTATAACGGAAAACATCGTGTGTTTGTATACACACATGGCGTTTGAACTTTCCTTAAAAACGCTTGGATCGACTTGGAGAACAGAACGAAAGTTCGCAACGAATTTCGCTGGGATTGAAATAATAGGCTTCCCGAAAATTCGGCGAAATATCGCCGAAATTTCGTTGAAAGCCCGAAAAGCCTGGAAATTCGTCGAAATACGGTTTGCATGATTTTTTCACAATACCGTAGGCACTCAGCTTCAAACACACCAAGAACTTCGGGCTTTCTGGCGCACTTAGAACCAGCGCAAGAAATCGCAACAGCTGTACTCAATTTCGTCATCCGATCTAAAGTCCCCTAATGATACTTTATTATTTAGTAGATTGCAGACATTGAGGAGCACTCGCTACTTTTGTTCAACGAGAATGGAGAGCGTGGCGATCAATAGATCAGAAAATGACGCGCGCGTGAGCCACGAGGAACGAGCAAAAGTATCGAGCCGAAGAACTATTTTCGCTCTATTTTCTTTGAAAAAAAAAATGGTAGCAGTCTAAAACTTGCACGGAGATTCGTTTGCTGACACCAATTTAAATTTTGTATGTGCGTCGAGCAGTCTCAAACCCTTTCATTTTGTCTTTTCTGATGCTGAAAAATAATATGCGGATAATCGTGTGATTTTGAGAAACAAAAGCTGAAAACAATAGCGCGCATCGTTTATTGTTTGCTTTGCCCGCCCACTACATGTTAATGAGTATAGCGGTGCGTACCCGGCAACCAATCATTTAAGCCGCTTTTTGAGCGTCAATGAATAATAACGAGCAATATGTCAGATCTAGAAATTTTCTGCCCTGTAAGTAAATGTCCCGAGAACAATAGGCATTCTGCGCGAGGGGGCGGGCCAAGTTGCGAGTCTCTCGGGAAACTGCCAACTATGCGTTTGTGGCGTATCACCGCTGTTTATCAAGGGTCACAACAAATGTAACGCATTACGTCATCCAGTTATATCATTTCACACAATGCATATTTATGTCATGCTAAAGCACTTTTTTTGTAATTTGGAAGGTCTATGATAACCGCTAAAATGTGAATAATTTGCTGCTGAAATGCTAGAATCAGTTATTTTCACAGGTGATGGGTTAGATTTGTCCGGCCTAACACTGGCCAATACACTGTAAATCAATCATGATCGCTCGTTCCATTGACCTCTTTCATAATGGCGGCCGATTTATTTATTCTTTAATATGAATGTTACTCTTACCAGCTTACCACAGTGCCCCCGTACAGCCGCACAAGAGCAAGTCATGCCTTTAAGATCCATCAACCGTCCACCTCAGTTAACGCTTTAAAATATTCATTATATGTAAGATCAGTTCCTGTGTGGAATGCATTACCATCTGACATTGTTATATAGCGGGAGTTTTTGTCAATACAACGCGCGCGTTGATTGGTTGATTCATCGTCACATGACATCTAACAAACAAACTGTTTCCCGCCAATTGTGCTGAGCGGGCAACATTTGCGAAAGCGGGCAACAATTTTGACGTCAGAGGGTAACATTGCACCATTGCCTACTAGCGCACGTGATCAGACCGTGACAAAAGGTGGCATGATTATGATGGATCGAGTGCTCGGCGCGTTTTTCAAATTGTCTTGTGTTGTGTTTTTTTTTTTTTTGTTGCTATATAACAAATCACTTAATGACTGATCCCTCGGGAAACAGTGAATTTTGTTTCCGGAGAATCTCGATGTTCGTCGAGGGAAACATCGAGATTCGAGGGAAACAAAATTCGCTGTTTCCCTCGGGACCAGTCATTAAGTGTTTATTGTTAAAGCTGCATCATATTCAGAATTCATCCGTTTATCATCCTTTTACGTTTTTGAAAACTAATTAACACGTGTGTAAACAATGACGCTATAACTTAATTTATAACTTTTAAATTAAAATTTGACCTAACTTAATTCAATTTATTTGTATTAATTTACTGAGCGGCCGCTTGCCGCTCCATTGCCGGATTAGCCTTGCTATTGACATTCATTCTAAATTAAAGATTGAAGATTAAAAGCCTCACTGGCCTTGGTAACATGTGCAAAATTCAAAAGAATTTTTACTCTAAAATGAGGCCAGCGAGGCTAATTAACAAACATATAAAAGAATAAATAAATCGGCCGCCTTTATGAAAGAGGTCTATGACCGTTTTAAACTTATCACTGTCTTTTCAGGTCTCGGAGGAAACCGCTCATCAACAGCGTGGTATGTTTTCTTGATTTTTCCCCGTTTTTTGTCGCCTGCGAGCAAGCTCTCGGGCTCGGGTTCGGGGTTTCCTTTCCCTCCCCCACCCCCTCCCCCCACCCCCAAACCCGAGCCCGAGAGCTTGCTCGTAGGCTACGTTTTTTGCTTCTTATTACTTATTTCCACTTAAGTGCATTGTTTTGTTGTTTTGAAAAGTTCACTGTTATTGATAATTGTTGTTACATTTGAGTCTGGCGATTTATTTTGTCATATCCAAAGAATTTATAATAAAAATAAGCGAATAGAAACGACGTTTCGAATTTATCCTGTCTTCATTTTCAAGTCAAAAGGTCACTGTTCAAGTGGAGCCAAAAAAAAAAAATTCAAGGCAAAGCAAATTACGTACTTAACATTTGTACAAAAGAAACATGTATGCTGTATTTGTATCAATCTAAATGGCATTCATTGTGTCGGTATCAGGGGTCCAATTCAATGCTGTATTTGTATCAATCTGAATAACATTGGATGCGACGGCATCAGGGGTCCAAACTTGTCCGACCTATCATTGACAAAGCGTTGAAAAAATTTGAGGAAGAAGTTAGTCTTATGATTCACTTTCAGCCTTGTCATAACTTCTAATGGAAGACCAACAAAGCCAAGCACAGGGGATTAAAATTCACACTTCGCGAGCACCAGTAATTCCGTACAATCACAGTTTTCATGTCATAAGACAGCTTCAAAAATATAAATGTGAATCCTTTATTCTTTAACTAAAGTGTTATACGTACAATTAATTTATTGAACCTTGTCATTTTTTTTCTCAAAATTAATGTGTAAAAGAAAACACAAATCTCAGATCCTCTCTGGAAGATGCTGCAACCATGCAGACGAGGAGTGATATGCAAGTCAATCAAGGTAAGCATCGCTTACCGTTGCTTTGTGATTTAATTCTGTTAATTCAAAAGCCCAAACCTCATATACCCACAGAAAATGGACTCTTTCTACTGTGAAACCTGGTAATATACAGCTCTTTCAATAAAGATGAAGTGTTAAAGCTAAAAGCCTACAAGTCAAGATTGCTATGCATTATGGGATTTTTATGCATAAATCAACGACGACGGCAACACCAAGAAAGGAAACGTCACTTGAAAAAAGGATTTGTGCTATTTTAAACTACTTTGCAGTTGTTCTTATTTGTTTTGTTTGTCTAGCGTGACTGGATTGTGAAAAATATACTTATGATCATGAGAAAAATACAACAATGACAATGAACCCTTCAAAAACTTACATCTGATGTGTGACTCCGAGTATAAAGCGAACAGAAAGGTAGAAATTGATAAAACTTTAGTATCTGATGTGGTGACATAACTGAGACTAAAAATGGATTTTGAAGTGTACTTAAAGTTAAACTTAATACGCATTCCGCACATGGATGAAATACCAGGATTCATAAGTACCGTATTTTCTCCATTAAACGCCGGACCCCGATTAAACGCCGGCCTCACGCAACCTCGTTCGCAGGGTCTCTCTTCTTCCCGCCCCCTCTCGGTCCAGGGGGCGGGAAGAAGAGAGACCCTGGGAACGAGGTTGGTATAAACGCCGGGTGGCATAAAGTTGACCCTACACTTATTAAAATTGCCATGAATTAAAAAGCGAATGATGATTTTTTTTTTTAAACTTAGTCCTCATGAAGATTAATTAATGTTTAATACAATCTCCAAGTTTCAAATTCATTGAAACATTTTAAGGCTGTCAATTTTTAGCGCCAACTCAGGAAAATATTCAGCTGATTTTCGCGCTTGTGGCTTGTTGTTTCATTATACATCTCCATTGTATCAAATCGCCGTGGAATTGTAGCTTTCAGTACATCATGAATTCATGTAACACCTAAAACAAAGCAATGAAGTGTTTATGAATTCATTATGTACTGAAATTTACAATTGCATGGAGATTCGAGACAATGGAGACGCATAATGAGATCAACAAATCACTTTCATGAAAATCAGCTCAATATTTTCTTACGTTGAGGCTGTAAATTGACAGCCTTAGAACGTTTCAATGAATTTGAAACTTGGCAGTTGTATTGAATATTAATTAATCTTTATGAGGACTAAGTTTTAAAAAAATTCATCATTCGCTTTTTAATTCATGACAATTTTAATAAGTGTGGGGTCAATTTTTGATGTAAAAGCGAAATAACACTCCAGGCCAGTTCATATTCAAGATAATATTTCTGAAATCCAAACAGAGCGATTTCCTTGAGATTTTCACCTAAGGTATTTGGATGGCATTAAATTCATGTCAGACCAAAACGTTATTTCATCAAACCCTGTAGACATAAGTTTTAATAACATTTCAAAATTGTTTTGTTTTTGTTGTATTTTAACACCTTAAAACTGCACTCGAAATTTTTTCGAAAACGCTTCCATAGAAATTTGTAAAATTTTGTAGACCTAAGGACAAGTACGTCAGGTCGAAGATCCAGAGAGCGTTTTCCAAAAATTATCTCTTGATGACAAGTAATTCGGTATTATGTAAAACAGGAAGTGACGTCACAACGTTGCTTTGGCAACTGCGATTTCCATAAAACTAACCTCATCTGAAACTTTAATCTTTCTCTAGTACAGCTGTGGCAATCGATTTTCCGTTGGCTCGTTTGTGGTGGTACTCAAGTTTTTCAAAGCTAAACGGTATCGTCGCTCAAAAACCCAGTCGAGCCACCTTAAGCGACAAAACACTCGCATATCGTTTCGTTATGTATATAAACACTTTATACATAACGAAATTTAAGCGACAAAACACTCGCATATCGTACGATTTTTTACCAGCTTATGGATTAGCCCACAAGTCGACCTCAGTGAGCAGAGAGTATGACCGAACAAGCGAGCGAGAGCGTAGCGCGAGTGAGCGAGAGCTGGACTTGTTCCCTTAGCTTATTGGAAATCAAATCAAGTGACGTCATTTTGGCGCATATTTTTTAGGGTGCGGAGCTCTGTCAAACTGTCAATACTACTTTTTGCGCGTTTTGTTATGGGTTTTGGGGGAAAATGCCGCTCGTCGTTTGAATGAGGAAGTAAATATTCCTAACGAAACTATTGATTTATTCGTGTTTCGGTTATTGAAAATACTGATGAAATCGCAGGAGGAAAATTCGTCCTGTAAATTTGGCGCGCTGCTAGTGAGCCGGGGTTTACTCCCAGACACGTAAAACCGGAAGCGAGTTGGGAGCGACATTGAGAAAGTCCAACCAGCTTGAAACTGGCCTTATGCTGTTTGCGAAGTTTGAGCAAGCTAATTTGGGAGAGATATAAACGAGTGAAATTTCGCCTCTAAGATTATTCTAGTTGGCCAAAAAACTTGATAACTGAGAGCTTTAAATACAGTTGTGGTTAAGAAAATTACATCCCGTGCTAGATCAGTTTGTTGGTTTTTAATATCCGGTTTCGATTGCGAAATAATCTCGCGTCACAAACTCTACGCAGAAACAAGCAATTTATTCCGTATTTAGGTTAGTTTCTGTAGAAAATAAAATTTATTAACTTCTTTTAACGTACCAAAGCATCTTGAACATAAAGGTGTGTGAGAATTCTCTTATGTTTTAAGCATTATTTTCATTTCACATGTCACACTTTGTGCTGCTCAAAACTAATGCCCCATTCACACCAATCGTTAAACATGTTTAAATGTTATTTAGTTTAACTACGTTTTTAGCTTCTATCTTGGACGTTTTTAAATAAATGACTCAAACTTCCTGGAATGGTAATGTCATATGCTAAGATCTCACGGATTGTGTTATTTTACTAAATAAAATTCAAATATATGATCGTCTTTACTCCGGCTTTACTACATCTGTGCTATGGTTAGTGTTATTTGCTAATGACTTTAGTCGGATTTATATATTTTTAAGCTGCTTCAGAAAATACGACAAACTGAAAGTGAAGGCGATAAAATAAAACGGTTATTGAAAGTAACACCAACAGACTCACGATTTCCCTCAATACTCATTGCATTTAAGGAACGTACTAGGGCAAAATGTTCATGTGATTTCCCTCGCAACATTTAGCAAAGCACAAACGAAAAAACACTACTTCCTTCAGCTGCAAACAAGCATATGGAACTTAAAGGCCGTGCGAAGCAACCTGGTTCTACTTGGGTAGAATGTAAACAATTTAAAAAAAAACAACGTACAAATATTGATACTATTTAAGCTTGGAAAAAGTATAACAAGAACTAGAGGATGAACAAAGGTTCAAAATTTGTTTTGTTTCATTTTTCTAGCATTCATTATCATTAATTTACATTATTTTAAACAAAACTAAAATCAAGGGTTCCAGTGTATTTTAAAACTTGCTTATTTTACAGGCGAACACACTGATTTGCCACAGCAACGTCATGAACTCCAGTTAGAAGCAGAACAAGGAGAAGAAGACACAAATAAAACAAAAATATACGAGTGAGTACGTCTCACATCCCGTACATATGTTCGACCAGTTCAATCAAGGCAAGAAGGGCGTTAAAAGATTGAACATTTTTCAAAGCTTTTTTACACAGTACTTTGGCTTGTGTGCTGCTCTCTGACAAGTTGATTTACATTTAGAATATATCAGACCAGTATCGTAAAAATTAATTCTCCTTGGTCATCGTAGCTTAATAAGAAATAGCATACAAACTGCAGTGACAAACATAACAATAAAACGCATGTTGGAAAACAAAATATTAACTTGACGTTTCGTATGTTACCGTTTAGAATACAAGTAACAACTAAATTTAAATGAATAATAAGTAACTAATTAACAACAACAATAACATAAGATGAGAAAAATTTGCATATAAAAGATGCAAACTAATAAAGAATTAGCTTTTCGCTGCTGACATTATCGTTAAGGGTAGGTATATCAGACCAGACTGCTTAATAACACGATTTCCCAACAGCAACACTGAAGGTAGCGTGTATTGAGTGAAATTGACATAAAAAGGCTGTTCACGCAATTTTACAATAAGTGACCGCTACAAATCCGAAGTGTCCCATCTTTACTGATTGATTGATTGATTGATTAATTAATTAATTGATTGATTGCAGAGGAACAGTAACAAGTGAAGGCACCCATTGGGACCTCGAGCTAGGGGCTGTCCGTCTAGTGTTTCCTCCTAATGCTGTGTCTGAAACCACGTCAATAGTGGTCTACAAGTGGAAATGCAGTGCCTGTTCACCCCCGCTTCAGGAACATGATGCTATTGTCAGCAATGTGATTGAAATAGCCACCAACACTGGCCAAGCCCTTGAATTTAATGTTAAAGTGAAGTTGTTTCTCAGTCACAGCGCGCCAGACCTACTTGGTTACGAACTGGTTGTGAAAAAACAGATCGACCAGGAGATCAATGAATGGCAAGACTTGGATGGAACCAAGGACTTACGGTGTCAGCAAGGTTTAAAGATATTTTTGTTGTCCTGTCAGTTTTTATTAGGTCTTTAGATATCCAATTATAGGTAGTAGTATGTGTGGGTTTATAACCCAGGCCATCGTCATTATCGGTCGCCGTTTTGATCCCAGCAGCCCCTCCCTTGCACCCAGTAGATTCTGAATAATAATAATAATAATAATAATAATAATAATAATAATAATAATAATAATATCAACAAATAATTTTATTAACAATTAGAATAACTATTTACAATACATTAAAATTCTAATACGATAATAATAACAATAATAATAATAATATTGGAACAAGATGTTTATTAACAATTAAAATAACTATTTACATACATTAAAATTCTAATTACGATAAAATATGTACATTTGAAATGGTATAATAAAGACTCGTCAACTTTACATTTTTAAAAAGAAACTGATCATTGTCATAAAAAATAATAATAATCATCATAATTTTAATCTTTAAAATTGCCTATATTACATCTCATCTGGCCGATCGACTGCAACTGCAACACTGTAAATCCTTGGTAACATTGTAAATCCTTGGCAACCTAGGTCCTGGGTGCCCTAACATAACTTATGTCTGGTTATGTTGACTTATGAATGCAACAAAACCTCATCTTACTAAGAAAAATCACCAAAAATTACAAAAGAAAATTACAAAAAAAGAAATAAAAATAAAAATAGTGTCCTCAATGCCTTATTAATGAATATTTGCGTGTCCTTTTTTTTCGATATCAAAGTCAATGTCAAACAATTCTAAATTGACTCTCCTAGAAACTCGCGAACCTCTTAGGCAAAGTAATGCTGATCTCAGCAGTGCAAAGGACACTCTCGCCCTGATCCATGACATGGTAGTCGCATAGCTTTCACCTTTCTTTATAGCAACTAGCTCAGCAAGCCTACTATGATATCGTTTACATTCCACCGCCATTCCACCTGTCGTGCTGAAAACTAATGGCGTGAATGTAGCTTGCTCAACTTCTAACACTCGGCTTGCGTACTGGCGCTTCTTCTCAGTTTCGTGTTGCCTGAATACCTGGTCTGGATTCTTGTCTCTATAGGAGTCCGCATTAGGGTGACATACCCTCACGTCAAAAAAAGCGGACCTCTGCCTCTCCCAGAATCCCCTAGCAACTATATCCAGCCGCGCATCCAGGGCGGTGTTGGCTCCCCTATTCAACTCTTCTCCTGTGATGTTTTGCAACACTGGTTCAACTTCAACGCCTTTACACACCATGCTAAGCAGTTGCGCCTCCACATCCCTCAGTTCATTATGGCGTTGGATGACAAATCCTCCCCGTTTACATATCATAGCGTGATCCCATTGAATATGTCCCCGCAAACACAAACAGAGGGCATATCAGGAATTTCCCAGTCGTACCTGAGTTTCACAGCATCTCGAAACTCACTCTTGTTTAGATCAAAGTTCATATCTCTAATTGGCAAAACGGTAAGCCAACTGGAAGCACCTTTCTGAGTGGCAAGGTCCACAGCTCTCAAAGTTTTTCCAGAGATCGAGCCTTTCAAATTTATCCTTCAGATACTGATTCTTCATTTCGCGCATCTCACATTGTGCAGCGTGTATTTTATTTTCATCTGGTGGCTCATGCACCTGTGATTCTATTTGTTGGGCTAATGAACCAGAGATATTAGTTGATGCTACATACTCTAAGGCTGCTACTTGACTCGGATTTGTTAGGCCCATGCCTCCCATTCTCACTGGCAGCGCCAGCAGCTCACGTTCAGCTTGTGTACAGTTGTGCCCTGTAATGAACGGTATGAGGGCATCAGCTATTGAGCGCTTCAGAGGTGCAAGTAGATCTTCTATATCAGGCAGAGTTCTCAGGAAGTATGTCCAGCGGTGTGCCGCTGTGCGCATGAGTAATAATTCGAAGTTAACTTATAGAAAATGTGGCCTATTACCATTATCCCCCCCCCCCTTCACACACACGCACACCATCATCTCTGTGTGTGAAATGCTGTTTCCTTTCCAATTTCTCCAAAACAAACCCTGTGGATTTCAGACAATGACTCTTTTAAATGTTTATGTTGTAGATTGGTTGAAACATAACCAAGCATAACCACGCATAGCTACGGCCACGCTTGTAAAATAGCTCACTGGTCTGCCTCCTGCCAGTTGGGATTTTTAACATGTTATGTTCAATTTGCAATATTTATTTCAATATTTAAGTAGCGTGCCTGTGAATTAGCTGGATGGCTAAGTGCTCGTCCACTATAAACAACATTTATTTATTTATTTTTTATTATAACACTTGACTCGTTGACCCCCAAATAATAATAAACGCCCGCCAATAATAGACCCCCCGGTCATAAACCCCCCGGTCATAGACCCCCCGGTCTATTACTGGCGAATCTACGTCTAATGAATACTGTACAATGGGTGTCATTTACGCATGCATGTTTACAAAGATGGTTATAGTTTTTATTGATCCAGTATATTGATTGCAGATATCGAGGATGGTTACCCTTCTTCGAAGGACATTCCGGACTTTTTCTTTCCTGTTGCACAAGCTGGCATAACCCAGTGCTCGACATACACAGTGGTTTGTCGTCTTAAGTCATCTCCCTCTTACACCATTACATCCCATGGTGGTTCCTTTAACCATCCTAATTATCCAGGCGTGACTGTTGCAATCCCTAAGAAAGCTGTTGCAAGAAAAACAAAGGTTTCTTTAGTGTTAAAGGTACGCATGGTTACATGACCTCTGTTTTGTTAACTAAATTGAAGTGGAGAACGAAAGTTAGAATGCAGGCCAACCAGCTGTCGGCGTCTTACAAGCTACTCTTTAAAGGGAACCTCCATTGTTATAACAAATTGACGTTAAATTATTGGAAATAGTCTAAATTAGAAATTTTTAAAAAAAGGTTGCAAATATAATTTTAGTGTACAAAATAAAGGATATAAATATCGCCTATTTTCGCTTTTAAATTTCCCGCGCGCCGCCATTTTGAATATTTATGACGTGTTACGGTTGTCCAATTGTTGCATACAAAAGAACGTCGATTCTTAACAATAGCGGCAACCGTAACACGTCATAAATATTCAAAATGGCGGCGCGAGGGAAATTTAATTACGAAACTGGGCGATATTTATATCCATTTTAATTGTACACTAAAATTTTATTTGCACCTATTTTTAAAAAAAATTTTAATTTCGACTTTATTTCCAACAATTTAACGTCAATTTGTTCTGACAATGGAGGTTCCCTTAAAGTGCCTATCACCCCTAGAAAGTTATTTTTAGAATCAACTCTATGCACATTGAATAGTTGACTGGTAAAATATTTCTTGTTTTGAACGTCACGCTTGTGAGTTATAGAGACTTGAATTTACAAAATGCTAATTAGACGACGTCAACCCAGGAATTTGCCATTATTTCTACGCCAATTTACAATGCGCTGTTTACGGCTTGATGATAATTAATTTGAGTAATACTAAAAATAAACTATGGATAGTCATTTGATTCGTAAAAAATAGGCAGTCTGTGACTGCATGTAGCTAACTGCGCCTGTTATTACTTAGATTATCGTTGGATTTCCTAAATTTTCTAAATATTTGTCAAAAGCCACTAATAAGACAAACAAACAGTCTATGAAATGTTTCTTACAAAGTAAATGGACATTAAAAAATGCGACTTTCTTTACTGTAGTTTTCCAGAAATGCTTGAAAATTCTTGGAAAAGTCTGCCGCTTCGAGTATAAATTCTGAAAGAAGACATGTCCTCACTTGTGACAAATTTCATCGCTTTCAGCTCTCAAACCACCACTACAAAGGCATAAAAATCTTCTAAAGGACTTTTTCTTTCCATTTCGAAGTCTTAAAAGGCGTGCTTTCATTCCGGTTATGCAAAATGGACGTCTACAAAATGGAAGCGTGGAGCTCATGGGCGGCCATATTTGTTAGAAATCTGATAGTCTTCTCTGAGGGTGGTGACTAGAATGGATACTCCAAAATCAGGTTGGACCACCTCGGACGCCTTATTGAGACTTATATAACAGAGTTACTGGTTGGCTTGCAGTTGAGGTTGGGGTCAGCAGTTTATATAGTTAAATTAACCCGAGAAGCTAGGTGGTACAGTGGTACGGTAGGCTATGTAAGCCTAAGCCTAGCTGAGGTCACAGGTTCAATCCTGAGTGGGGATTTTAGATTCTCTTTTTTACACTTAAAAATTTATTAAAAAAAAAATTTTAAGTGTCGACATTACGTTATATAATTCTCAGTAAGTGTCCGAGGTGGTCCAACCTGATTTTGGAGTATCCATTCTAGTCACGACCTTTCTCTGAGTGAACATTCGATTCGGACCATTCAAAGCTATCCTCGACAAACGTTGAACAACCGACGAGGTTCCAAAACAAAAGAGGAGTTAAGATCGGGTAATATCGGGTCAAAATCGACAGACTTCGTTATATCGGGTCAAAATCGGCAGAGTTCGTTAAAATCGACTCTATCCATCAAAACGATAGCATAGTAGCTACTCGCGCAAGCGCAGTTAGTTACAAAAATATTACTTGGAGGTGAAAACAAGTAGTTGTATAATAAATGATTCCCGGTTCGACGTCATCTAATTAGCATTTTGTAAATTCAAATCTCAATAACTCACTAACACGATGTTCAAAACAAGAAATATTTTACCATTCAACTATTCAATGTACATAGAGTTGATTCTGAAAATAACTTTCTAGGGGTGATAGGCACTTTAAGAAGGTCAGATCTTGTATGGCGTCGATCAGTCAAATACTTATTGAGTACTGAACGTTTGGTGACTTCTTTATTTTATACAGTACAAATATATACACCTTGAATTCCAAAATATCACTTATGTTCCTCCTCAAAAAAGAAAAATTAAACGCATTGTGCAATGGGTATTTGGCTGAAGCCATCAAACTTTTTGTGCCAAATACAGTGGAACTTCGATTTAACGAAGTGCCAAGGGACTGGAGAAATTGGTTCGTTATATCGAGGGTTCGTTAAATCGAAAACCTTTTCATAACGAATTTGCGGAAAAACAGCCAAAATGTTCGTTATATCGAGGTATAGTTAATAATTGTTTTGTAACGGTGTTACGTCGCACTAACCAGCATTTCCGGATCTGAACAAATAACATTGTGGTTTAATGCCTGTATACAGTCTTTTTATTAAACGTTGTCATTGACCGGTCTCATTCCTACGCGACCAGACCGAAAAGGATTATGGGGAGAAATCAATTCACATTCAATAGGCCACTTCGAAAAATACCATAATAATCTTTTATGTCCGGGCTTAGCCTCACCGGGTTGTAATTATTCAAGTCTCCTTTGTTAGAATGGCACAATGGAATTCAGAGTACATGTCGGAACGCTAGGACATAGCATTGTGTGTTCGCATACAAATGTGCACCGTATGCAAATTACCAAGAAGTTGAAGCATAGCACGTGCAGTTCGTGCTGAAAACAAAAGAAATTGGAAATATCAGGCTTACATCAAGCACCACCCAAACCTGCACTTTAAAGAGTGGCTGTGTTTTCACGAGGCGGTTTTTCTCGCTTAACATTCCTGTAGGTAATTTGTTTACTGACCGCGTTAAGCAGCTTAAAAAATTTATGCGTTTTCACGGACAGAACTTTATTCATTTTTCTTATACCATGCGAGATATATTTTCTTTTGTTAAAACAATAGAAAATTAGAACACAAAAGAACGACAATACAATGCCCTTCTTTGTTGTTTAATTGCCGACAAGCTTAAGCGACCTGGTTTGGTGGCTTAAATTTAATGAGAATTCTATTGTAGTTCGCCGACTCGCTTAACTTTAAGCGAGTTGGACAAGCAACTGTTTTCACCAGATTTCCGACTGTCACTCGCTCAGCGACTTGAAAAATCGCTCGTGAAAACACGGCCAATATTATGGTATTTTTCGAAATGGCCTATAGCTGCATATAATCAAAATACGGAACGTCCTTAACGGAATATGTATCGAAGCGACTCTTGTTGTCTTTGCGTAACACGCGAAGACAAACGTGAGTTTTGTTCTCCATTGTAAACGCGATAGAGAATAATTAATCATGCATTTTAATTCATCCATACTCCCTTTCGGTCTGGTCGCGTAGGGATGAGACCGATCACAACGTTTAATCAAAAGACTGTATGTATGAAGCCGCAGTACACTGTACCTTTGCCCTATAGCACACACTGTACACATCTATCAATGATAATCAAGGGTTTCTCAGGACGTGAGTTCCAGTCTCTGCATAACAAAAGTTAAACAACAGACTACTACTGACTAGATGCCAGAAAATGGAACATTGTCACAGTTCTGTCAGATGTCTGATACTTAATCAAATAAATCTTCCAAGTTTTTTGGCTTGCATCCCGTTTTCATTTATTCGTTATAACGGGGTCGATTTTACGTTTGGGCTGTCGGATTGTGTTCCATATAACGACGATTTCATTATATCGAGGTTCTATTCCATACATTTTACTTGTAATTTTGCCGGGCTGAAGAATGTCGTTTGCTATACCGAGGACTTTGTTATACAGGCCCCGGTTCCTGGAAAGCCGATTAAACTATCCCTCGATTAGCAGTTAATCCACAATTAAATTTCTTATTCCTGGAATAACTAATCGAGGGATAAAAAGGCGTTCCTGAAAACGGATTTAACACTCGATTAACTATGCCCCGATTAAACTTAGAATAAACCGGTTTGACCAGTTAGTATTATCAAGAGCTTTATTATGTTGAGTAATTGCCGAGACTGCAAGATTTGCGTGTTTGCGGGTGTTTGTCCGCCTTGACTCGATCACGTTTCACTGCAAATTCCCTTTTTGTGCCGAAAACTCGGTTTATTCTCTCCGGAATCTGTAAGAACAGCAAGTTCATCTATCATTAAAGTCGCCAAGAGGAACTATTTCTAGTATAAGTTGCTTTTATATTTCCTCGACCAATTTAACGAACAGTTTACTCCGCCATTTTGTTTGTTTTGGCAAAATTTATTCGCCGATTAGTGAGTTAATCGACCTCGCTAGGTGGATTAAATTTAACCCTTATTTTATCCCTTGGTTAGCGCTAATCGTGCTTTCAGGAACAGAATCTAATCGAAGGATAAATTTTATCCCTCGATTACGCTGATTTAATCGTGGGTTAGCACTAATCGGCTTTTCAGGAACCGGGGCCAGAGGTTCATTAAATCGAGGTTCCACTGTAGATTAACATAACGATAGAAAACTGTATTCATTTCTGTCTCGAGCATGCATGACTCAAAGAGGAAAATCCTTAGTCCCCAAAGGGAGTCGAAATCATTCTGGTTCCCAGAGCCTTCGTTTCTTTTTGTTACGTGGTCGGGGAAATGAAGAAAACAGGGTCTCCGGGGACGACAATGTATCCAACTGAGTTTCTTAGAGGACTCGTAGCGAGGTAGGATTTTTTTTACTTGGTTGACATGTGACAAATGCCCTGCATGCTGGATCAGCGACGTCGAGAGCGTAATGGCTGGTGATATCGAGACAGAACTGAATACAATCTACTTTAATGGCATGACCGATCTTAACATTTACCGTCTTTCTCTATAAACCTATTGAATCAGGTAATTGACCTAGTCAAGAGCCCCCAAGTACAGATTTTGCCCCGGTATTTGGCCGATTTGGAATTTTTAAGGACTGCTTCAACAAAAGCGATCAAACTTAAAGATTGTCTTGACATGTCAGATAGTACTTTTGTTCTTGCAATCTCGATCCTATAGGTACAAGAAGTCCCAAGTGAAGAATTTGAAGGACAAGATGTGTTGATTGGACCTGTGCTACAACTCATCTGCTCCCCGGTCGTCCATTTCTTAAAGCCTGTGATAGTGCAGTTGCCAGTTTCTTTACGAGACGAATGGAAAGGATTTCCCGATCCCTCGAAATGCCGTGTCAGAGTATTGTATCTGAGATCTGATGATAAACCTAAAGAATGGATTGAAATCACTGGCGATCTTGTAAACTCTGCAGGTTTTGATGGGATGTCAGTTAGGTTCCAGGTTGAACACTTCAGTAGGTATGGGGAAAATATTTACTTGTATATGAGATAGATGATTGGTCGCTTGAAATTGCCAGTCAGATAAATGTTGGTTTTTAATATCGGGGGAAAGCAGTAAACTACTGAACAGGTACAGCTTCTTGTGCCTATTGCGCATTTGTGTGCAGACACTATGCAATGATGGTGTTACAGGAAGTTTGTTGCCAACACCAGAATGACCGCCGTAACAATGATGCAGTACAACTATCCCCAGGCAACCGGAAAGGCTCATAGTAATTCTATGTAATTTTGTTTAATTTCCAGATTTGTTCCTTTTCTTGTTTGGGGCAATAAACTCTTCTCGTCAATCAGTGGAATTCTCTATAACATCTCCAGACACATTTGGAACCAACCCAGTAGGCCAGCCTTCTTCGCTTTCTTACAATCAGGACGTTTCTGTCCTCGTGATATTAGGGGACTTTCTATCCTTTACCTTATTTGTTGCCCTCGTCACCTTAGAACAGAAGTAATGCAGGAGCTTAAAGTGAAAGGCATAGATCCCAGCGAGGATACTTCTATTAAAACGATGACACCAGAGTATGACAAGGCTTTTGTGTCTGTAGAAGGAGGAATTAGCCCAGCTAACATGGAGGACACAGACAACTTTTATCTTATGTAAGTGCAGTTACCAACAAGCACAGAAACAGTAGAACGAAGTGAGGAGATCAATCTTCGATAATTGAATAATTATACGGTTTTGTGAAAAATTGGCAATTTTGTAATCGTTATGAGTGTCAACTGCTAGAGTGGGGAAAAAAATAACTTAAATCATCTATATTTCACGAGTAGACGTAATCGGGTAAATACTGAATTATGTCAATTTTTATGCAATTATGCAATGTGGAACTGATCTCAGTTTGTGAACATCAAATAACGTGATGTAGCTTTTATAGCAAAACACGAATAGCTCCAAAACAAACAAAAAGACAAAAGTGTTTTACGAGTTGTGTAGCATTTTTGCGAGCAATGAGTAAAATCTGTAAATGTAATCAACGATTACCCTTGGGATAATTATGTTTTTAACAGATTGGAAAGTAATCAACAGTTTAAGAAACAATTGCTAGTTTGTTTACATGGTGACCAAGGCCCAGCACAAGTAAAATTCTACAGCTCCCCGGAACTCACAAAAGAAAACTTGATGTCTACATTGTACTTAATACTTCCTACGGTGAGTGCTATCATCGTTTTCCATTCACCATTTTACAGATTAAAGCTTATAACACATTGAGGTCCGCAGCGTATAAAACATGACCATGACCATTAAGATTTACGTCGTTGTTTGTGTTACGAAACGCATTCGTAACAAAGCACTATGTTTAATACTAAGTTTACAGCTGATGGAAGGAATGAGTCAGCGGGGAAGCGATCTATCGAGTGATAGTGAGTGAGTGGGTGAGTGAGTGGGTGGGTGGTTGGGTCGGTGGGTGAGTGGGTGGGTGGGTGGGTGGATGGGTGAGTGAGTGAGTGGGTGAGTGGGTGAGTGGGTGAGTGGGTGGGTGGGTGAGTGGGTGAGTGGGTCCGATTATATGAGCCGGGCTTAGCCGGGATCCCGGTATCGCGATGCCGGGATCCCGGCTAACCGGTCTGAAAATTTTCCATGTAATCGCGTTTACCGGGCCAGCCCGGCTAACCGGGACAGCACAAAAATTTGCCTCAGAGCAAACCTGCTCGCCTGCAAATGGCCCTTTTTTTCTCTTTATATGATAGAGGTACACAAGAGTGCGTAAGCACGAAGTAAATGGGCTAAAATGCAGAAAAAATCCTTAATTGAAACATTGTACGCTTTGCGCCATTTTCAAAACAACAATTTAAGCCAAAACCGTTGATGCTAAATTTAGTTGTCGCCCAGACTGGCTCGCTTCATGTAATACCAGGCTGAAAGTCATCTCTGCGAAATAAGCCATCCGGCCCAGCTCATACAATCGGGCCCTGAATTAGCCACCGTTACCGATAACCGTTCATTACGCTTGCGCGTATTCACGGGTTAAAAAGTACCATTTACAGGCCAGCAGGTTTGCTCTGAGACAAATTTTTGTGATGTCGCAGCTAGCCAAGCTGGCCTGGTAAACGCGATTAATAATGGTAATAGGACTGAGTGGAATCCAATTCGGTCTGTAATAATACGAGTGATTAACAAAAACGGACGACCGCAAAGCGGGAGTCCGATTTGTTTAATCACGAGTATGATTACAGACAGAATTGGACGACACGAAGTCCTGTTACCAATTAATCATAACTATAACAAAATTTGAGGATAAAACGTTAAATGGTTACACGTTTTGGTGATTAAAAACATAACAATTGAGTGTGTTTTTGACTGAGATGCACGCACGGAAAAAGGATAGCGCGCGCTAATGACGTGTACTGTCCAATTACCTCGTCCAATTACAAGCATGACGCGTAAACTGTCCAATTAATGCTCTAATCGGGCCTGCTGATAACCAATCAGATTCGAGAATTTTGTTATAGTTTTGATTACATGGAAAATTTTCGGCCCGGCTGACCCGGTTGTCATATAATCGCAAAGTTGATTTTTGTTGCGTTTAACCGGCGAGCCGACACCTCGGCAAACCAGGCCAGCCCGGCTCATATAATCAAAGCAACAACTTTCACCCAAAATCGTTGACATGCAAACCATCTCTGCTAACCGGGACAGCTGAGCTCATATAATCAGATCCTTAGTTGTCGCCCGGGCTGGCTCGCCTCATGTAATACCAGGCTGAAAGTCATCTCGACAAACAGGGCCAGCCCGGCTCATATAATCAGACCCTATTTTTCGGCCGTAATTTTCGTTTTGTACAGTCGCCATTAAATTTGCATGTTCCTGACTGGAACTTCAAGGCACTACACATGCGATTTTTCTCGCACTCTCCAGTGTCTTTTGTCGCAAGTGAGCGACTTCCTGTGCGATTCGGGTGCGACATTTGCTTTGATTTGCTGTGATTTCCCAAAAATCGCCGCCAGGTCGAAATCAAATCGCATAAGGTTTCGAACATGCGAGAAACCTCTGCGACATTGCGCGACAAATCGCGCCCAAATCGCACTGAAGTCGCCACTTTGTTTACACATGCGATTCGAAGATGCAACTTGCCGGCGACAAAAATCGCACCGAAAAGTGCAACAAATATTGAACAAAAAATCGCCTGTGTAAAGGCGTGCAACTTTTGTCGCACTTGTCGATGTAATTTTTGTCGCGCGCATGTTGCATCTTCAAATCGCATGTGTAAACGGGCGGCGATTTCAGTGCGATTTGGGTGCGATTTGTCGCGAAATGTCGCACAGGTTTCGACCATGTTCGAAACCTGATGCAACTTGGCGGCGATTTGGGGGAATAGCAAACGTCGCACCCGAATCGCACAGGAAATCGCCGCTAGTTTACACTTGCGACAAAAGTTGCATTGGAGAGCGCGACAAAAATCGCATCAAAATCGCATATGTAAACGGACCTTAAACGGGTCTTCAAGAACTTGCAAATTTAATGGAGGCTGTGCAAGTACAATAAGTTCGGCCGGAAAAAAAAACGTTTTCCCTTGATCAGATGAAAAAATGCTTTGGACAGGTTACTAAATACTCTATTTCCTTCCGAAAGATGCACAAAAATGAAATTCAAAAATTTGATTGAACTGGCACTTTACTGCGGGCGGGCTTTAATCAGTCGTTCTTTTTGCGATTCAAACACGGAACCCAAACGCTTTATTAGCTATAACATAATTATTTAATAAAATATTGTTATTACCTGTTTTTTCTGTGTCTTCTTGAGTCGTTTTGGAAGCGATTTGAATCAGAGCGAAGACGGTTGACCATGCACGTTTCAAATATTGTCTTGTCTGCCGCTTCGTAAATACGGCGCGCCTATTGCTATTATTATTATTAACTCAAGTTCCCATTACCATTAACTATTATCTCTCCGCGGGGGAGAATCTCGGGTTTCAATTTAACGGCCACGAGGAGGGTTAATAGTTAATAATAAGGGGTGGACCATTAGAAATCCTGGGAGGGGGGTCAAAAAATTTTCAGTGTATGAATTTTTTTTTCGGCCTGAATTTCCTGCAGGAACTTTTTTTTTGGAGGTGCAAGCTTGCAGGTTTTTTTTTTTCCTGAGATCTTCTTTATAAATGCGTGCAAGCTCCAATTTTTTTTATACTAATGGCCCAATCCATTTTTGGTATTAAACGCTGGAGAGTAGATTTAAGTCAGACTGTCGAACCTTTTGCATAAAAAATGGGGAGAAATAAGAATTGAGATGGAGTGGTCGAGCGCCGAAGGCGCGAGCCGCTAGGGGGGTCTGGGGGCATGCCCCACCAGAAAATTTTGAAATCTTGATGCTCTGAAACTCCATTTCTAGTGTTCTGAGACAACAATTTCTGTCAAAAATGTTTGGCAAATTGATGTGGCTTCTCGTCGCTTTGTGTCTCTTTGTGTAGCTCCACATACAAGTACTCGATTTCATTTTATATTTCTTGCTGTTTCTTTAGTTTATCTGGATATCAGAGTTAAGTATACGCAATTTCGTCTTTTTGTATAGTAAGTATTATGAGAATTTGACGAAAATGACAGAATTTCATTTTCAAGCAAAATCGGGGTAATCTCGACGAAATCGGGACGGTTGGACAATCTGTAATGTATTTAAAAAATACTTGCGTGTAGTAGAGCAGGTTACATATTTCATGATGTTTACAGTGTTTTCAAATATGTACATAAACAAGGTTTTGGTTATATTAAGATATTGGTACATGTACCAGATAGACCTTTGAGGCAGGTAATTTTTGACAGCATTTGAGTCAACCTGAAGTTGCTTTTTGATGAATTTTACTACCAGAGAGCATGTCATACTCTCATATGTTCCAGTTTATAAATAAATATATGTATATATAGCCAGTTAGCTTGCAGGATTTTATTTTTTTATGGTCAACTGCTTGCAGGAATTTTTTTTGAGACAATTTTCCTTTGCAGGATTTTTTTTTTGGTAATTGTCACCCCCCCTCCCAAGATTTCTAATGGTCCGCCCCTAATGGAAACTTGAGACGTAATGGGCGCGTCGGATCAAAGTTGTGTTTTACTTGCTGAACATTCTTTCTAGGTGTTTGTTTACAAACCGACATTTACTAGTTACGTGACATCAGTTTTCACTGTGAAATTTAACCCGAAATTTAAGCCGCTAACTCAGAAGATTCAAATTACAAAAGCGCGCAACTTTCAAAAATGGTGCTAAATGAAGCGTATTTAATGGCTTCTCTTCTATTGATTCTCACTATATTTATGCGAAGGAGAAGGGGTTTCTTAGAGAGGATGCGGTCAATGTCGGTGGGTGCTTGTAGAGGGAGATGCATGTGGCATAAATTGCAATGGAACTACTGGTGATGGACAGTACTTGAATGAGGTAACTGGTTCTGCACGCCGGCGCCGTGAAATAGATGGGGTCCAGGCCGAGGAACTGGGGAATCTAACAGGGCCGGAGGAATTGTAAATCGAAACAAATGGGAAGGATTGTTTAACTCTTCTGCCATGTTAAAAGTTCTGTTTCGCAAACTGAACCACTGAACCACGAAGCGAGCGTCTTTTTTTTTTTGTAATTTATTAACTTTTATTAGTTTTTCACACTTAAATAATAAATACAACAACTACGAATTACAATGTTACAACAAATTAAGCGAGCGTCTAGCAAATAATATTATTTGGCAAGCGTCTGTCACTACGCGCAATGCGATTGGCTAAGGTATTTATCAGGACAAGTTATACCATCTTGGGAGGTAGTAAAACTGCATGAATTTCCGGTCATGAAGGCGAGATAATCCCTTGTTTTGCCTTGTGAAAACAGTCTGCATTTTTAACTCGCTAAACACAAAACGAAGTGTTTTCACTATATTTCCGGACATTTCTGGCTTTATCTAGTTAAAATTATCCGAGTGTAAACAAATGGTATTTGAAACGTGTCAACCGTCAGCCGTCTTCGGTCTGATTCAAATTGCTTGCAAAACGACTCAAAAAGACACAGGAAAACAGGTAAATAACATTATTTTTACTTAATGATTATGTTATACAAGCGTTTGGGTTCCCTGTGATTCAAAGAAAACATTCAAAAAATTTACAAACCAACATGCATGAACCACAACATATACACTGTAAATCAATCATGATCGCTCGTTCCTCGACCGTTTTAACTTATCAATGTGTTTTCAGGTCTCAGAGGAACCCGCTCATCAACAGCGTGGTATGTTTTCTTGATTTTTTTCCTGTTTTTCACTTCTTTTTACTTATTTCCACTTATGGACATTGTTTTGTTTACGAACGTTCACTGTTATTGATAACTGTTGTTACATTTGAGTCTGGCGATTTATCTTGTCGTATCCAATCAAGCCAAAAAAAAAATTCAAGGCAAAGCAAATTACATGCTCAACATTAATTGGTACAAATGAAGAATTCGATGCTGTATTTGTATCAGTCTAAATAACATTGGATGCGTCGACATCAGGGGTCCAAACTTGTCCGGCCTATCATTGGTAAAGCGTTGAAAAACATTGAGGACCAAGTAAGGCTTGTTATTCACTTCCACCCTTCTCATAGCTTCTAATGAAAGACCAACAAAGCCAAGCACAGGGGATGAAAATTCACACTTCGCGAGCACAAGTAATTCCGTACAATACAGTGTTCGTGTCTTAAGACAGCTTCAAAAATATAAATGTGAATCCTTTATTCTTTTTAACTTAAGTGTTGTGTACAATCAATTTATTGAACCTTGTCAATTTTTTCTCAAATGTGTAGAAGAAAACACAAATCGCAGATCCTCTGTGGAAGATGCTGCAACTGTGCAGGCGAGGGGTGATACCCAAGTCAATCAAGGTAAGCATCGCTCACCGTTGCTTTGTGATTTAATTCTGTTTTTTAAAAAGCCCAAACTTCATATACCACAAAACGTGAACTCTTTCTACTGTGAAACCTGGCAATATACAGCTCTTTCGATAAACGATGAAGGCTTAAAGCTAAAAGCCTACAAGTCAAGACAGCAATGTATAAATCAACGACGACGGCAACACCAAGACAGAAAACGTCACTTACAAAAAGGATTTGTGCTATTTTCAAGTAGCAGTTGTTCTAATTTGTTGTGTTTGTCTAACTTGACTGGATTGTCCAGGAGCTTTATTTGTAGGGACGGCTTTCGAGTTCAAAAAGAGAAAGGAAAATTAACTATCCTGTGTTCATGTTCTCCACAAAACCTATAATTTGATCATTCAACGTTGTTGTCAGGGTTTTGCGGGAACGGCAAGAAGTGTACCAAAATGTAAAACGCACGTGCAGAGGCATTGTTTTCACTCATTAAACCTATTTTGTTGTGTCGTTCTCGCTGTCATCGCCGTCGTGGCTGCTTAAGCTCCTTAATGCTTGAATATGCCCACACCGGTATCGGTAACGGCGGCCAATTCACTCACTCGCTCGCTCGCTCATTCCATCACTCAGATGTAAACATTTTCCGCATATCTACGTTAAAATACCAAAATTTGATCTTGGTAGTTAGTCAAATCCCAGGTGGCGCAGTGTATAAGCGATCAGACTATAGAGCCGAAGGACGTGAGTTCGATTGTCGTTAAAATTTGATCTTGGTAGTTAGTCAAATCCCAGGTGGCGCAGTGTATAAGCGATCAGACTATAGAGCCGAAGGACGTGAGTTCGATTGTCGTTAAAATTTGATCTTGGTAGTTAGTCAAATCCCAGGTGGCGCAGTGTATAAGCGATCAGACTATAGAGCCGAAGGACTTGAGTTCGATTGTCGTTAGGACGGATTTTTTTTTTTCGAACTGAAAATTACTGGATTTTTTTGTTTGTTTGCGTTCGATAAAAGTCGTTACATTTAATTTCCAAAAACACCCGCAATATTGCGTTCAAGCTCGTCCCTAGGGTCTCTCTTCTTCTCGTCCCCTGGCCCGATTTCAAGTCTCGCTCAGGGCATTTTTTTCTTTTCTTTTTTCTTCGGACTGGACATTATGAAAGTGATATTTTTTTGTGTGTGTGTGTGTTCGTCAAAAATCCATACGTTTAATAATATTATATATAATATACAAATGTAAGGACGGAAAGTTGTAACTCAATTTTCACGCACTAAGCGATCATCAGACTAATGCTGTAATTCAAATTTATCCTTGGTACAAATTTTATTTTCCTTTGTTTTTGGCCATGGTAATGTATGATAATGAGTTTTAAACAAAGGAAAATAAAATTTGTACCAAGGATAAATTTGAACTACAACATATATATCTTTTTTAATGTCGTATAGTAATATATACTAGCAGTAATCACAGATCATGGAGATGCGTTCGAAGGAATTTCCGGCGGAAATGAGCCCCTGAAAAAAAACAATAGGGGCGGCCATTTGGAAGACCGTCTACCAAAAAATCTCAAATTTGTCTCCAACACGAAATTAGGATTGCGTTCTTCGAACGCGATAATACCAGACCTCAATCCAAAACCAGTTAGTGGTGAAACTATCAGGTCGATCGGACTTGGAGAAGACGGCTTAAAAGCCGATTTAAAAATGTTGGTATGGTCTCTAAAAGTAATAAAGAAACACTTTAAATAATTGTACAGACGAAACCGCTTTACGGACACCGGATGAAAGCCCATACATTTTCTCTAAAATTTGCTTGCTTAATACGGGTTTCCCGTCCAGACTAAAACAATCTCATGCCGAATTGTTTTTATCCTCCCAAAGATAAAGGTTACAGTATTTCAATCGTTAACATTGATCGCCGGACACCTTTCTTCGTGATGAAAATTGTTCCAATTTTGCTCTTTAAATGAGGAGCCAGGGATGTCTCCTTACAGCAAATAGACTGTTAAATGTAATGATTTTTGCGTAGTTACTAAGAAAAAATGTTAACCTGTTCTTTTTTTTTTCAAAGGCAACATCAAAGATGGCGTCGTCGCTGATGATGACTTAGAATGTTTGTCATTGGAGCTTGGGAATTCTTGGGAAGATGTTGCTCGGCGCCTCAAATTCAGCAAAGGAGAGAGAACTGCATTTCATAAGGAGAATGAAGAATACAAAAGAAAAGCTTTAAGAATGTTGCAAAGGTGGAAAGAAAAAAAAGCCTCGAAAGCAACTTATCGAGTCTTGTACGACGCCTTGTGTCATAAATATGTAGGTCGTAAGGACTTAGCGGAAGAGTTTTGCACTCTTGACTGTTAGCCATACCATAGGCATAAGCTTGTGAAAATGGTTCTAGGTTTGCTATTTCTACTTTCTTATAGAGTGTTTTCACATGACGTCACGGCGGCCATGTTGGTGTCCCAAAACAATAAAATGGCGGCCATATTGGTGTCCCAAGCTAATCCTGTGGGGATTGAACTCTTTTCTAATGCAAACACTTTGTTTTGTTCAAATAAATTAGCATAGCTGCAGACCACGTGATTGAAAACACTCTATTAAATCATGTTTATCCAAGTTGACAAAGTCAATCCCTTTTCAATTTAACATACTTAGATCTGAAGGAGTTCGCACTGCAAGAAATGATTATGTCCCCGGATAATCTCTAATTACGAATGAACAAGAAGCGGACAAACTTAAACCCAAACTTTCTTTAAAAAAAAAAACACTGCTCGGAAGCAACTTCAAGTCTTACACGACGCCTTGTGTCATGAATTTGTAAATCGTAAGGACTTAGCGAAGAGTTTTGCACTCTTGACTGTTCGCCATACCGGAGAGTCCCAAGCTTGTGGAAATGGTTCTAGGTTTGCTATTTCTACTTTCTTATTAAGTCATACATATCTTTATCCAAGTTGCCAAAGCCAATCCCTTTTCAATTTAACATACACATGTATCTGAAGGAGTTCACACTGCAAATAATGATTATGTCCCCGGATAATCTGTAATGACGAATGAACAAGAAGTGGACAAAGTTAAACCCGAACTTTCTTAAAAAAAAAACACCGCATTTATAAATGAACAGACATAAGCTCTTAAGCTAACAAACTCATGTTCACACATGCATGCAGTATTATATATGCACAATTAAAATTTCCATCTCTCCTTATGCAGTTCTTGCTATCAAAACCTTAACCAAGAAAACGTTAACCGTTTGAAGTAATAGCGATGTCTTTTTCAAAACTCAAAATCACACTAACAACAACTTGGATACGATCGATTGCAATATGCCCTCGCTTTTTTAACCTGAAATTCAAAATTCCAGCAATACTATCGCATATATTTAGAAATTCACGCTTTTGTTTAACTATTCTTCATAATTTCCTAAAAACAAACAAAAATGTACCCATTGAAGACCTTTCTTGAAATTTTCAAGCCAGTGCAAATTCCGGCAAACCGACCCGTATGTTCTGAATTGTAAAATTGTCCAAAAGATGAAATTTTGCCTTCACTACACAACCGAACACACTCAAAGGTTGAGGCATGGGCGCGTTGGTCAGCCAGGCCCACGATACATTTTATTATTGACAAAGGACTATCGTATTACAATATTACTATAATATACTATACTATAATATCACAATAACTCTAGGTTGGCCGGCCAGGCCCACGATACATTTTGTCATTGACGAAGAACTATGATATAACGATAACTCTAAGCGCACCAGAGCCGGACACGTAAACCCCAAAAAACCAACTGTTGGAAAAAATAGGGACCGTGTACCCCCGACCTATGCAGTGGTGCTACCTTTGGGGTTTTAAGGTGTTTTTAACTAAGAAACAAACGACTTAAATGCGGCTAAAACTGCCGATAACAAATCTTAAGGTATTACAATAAACAACTAAGACGAAAGTTAACTTGTTTGAACAGTACTAGAGGCGGCGAGGCTGACCGTAGAATGACACAAATCTATCAACGAACAGTTTTCAAACTCACGAACCGTGAGCCCCTGCGCACTACACTAGTACCCGGTTCTCTGCTCCGTGTCGGCAAAATATTAATTTATGTCAATACCGATTATCACAAATTACATATTTTGCCTTCACTACACAACCGAACACACTCAAAGGTTGAGGCATGGGCGCGTTGGTCAGCCAGGCCCATAGTAGACAGCAAAAGAAAGGGCTAGAGCTCAGCGCGACAAGTACTTGAAGACTTCAAGTCTGCTTGGCAGTGAATCCTTAACATAAATGTTTTAGCTGATCGCCTCGACTAGCTAACCTGCTAACTGCGGGCAGTGGATATTCTCAGCTATCCGGGCCTTTTGCGTTTAAGTTATGAGCAAAGCTAAACTGGACATCCCTGCTACGAATAAGACATAACTCAGAGCTTCTAAGGAAACCTGAAAAAGTGAGAATAAACATAACTAGACTTTTTAATTGTAGAAGATTATCCCAATCAGTTTTTTTCAGCAAGTTGCTTGAGACGAGTAACTTCGAGGGACTCGTTCCTCCTGGTGGTAGGTTGGCTGGCAAGGCGAAGAGCGCCTTCTTTTGAAAAATGACAGTCGGGTGTACTGAAGGAGAATCAACTCTGGCTAGCTAATGCGCCCACTTAAAAGCGTATAGTAGAAAGCACAATTGATGCAGACACTGACTTTGTGGACTCGAGCAGATGTTGCAGATACAGGGCACGATCCAAAGGTCTGACCGGAAAATCAGGAATACGCAACACGTCTTTAGCAAAGTCTTGCCATCTATTAAAGGTAGTTTTGCGATGACCCAGTGGCTTTCGAAGCAATCACGGTGAATTTCAGATTCCGTTTTAGCTGGATAACTTGTACGTTGTCCGGGCTTCCTGCAGACCAAAATGCGGACGAGGAGATATCTAAGAACAACATGAAACACATATAATGTAAGAGACGAACTCATAAAGAAAAAACTGAATTTAAATTGCGCTCGCAACCCTGCTGTCAAAAACAGAAAGCTATCCTAACTGATTCGACAAGCATAATACCAAACTTAAACCCCGTTTAGCTCCTCTTAGAAAATAGGGATGATCCCCTATAGGGCATAACATCATGCCCAGTCTTGAACGTAACATTAAGCCTGTCTAAGCCACTCTCGGGCATAACATTGAGCCCCTCTTGGGCGTAACATTAAAACCCATCTAGGGCGTAACATTGAACCCCTCTTGGACGTAACATTGAAAACCATTTAGGGCATTTCATAACTCTGAGCCCCTCTAGGGCATTCGGTAAGCCCCTTCAGGGCATAACGCTGAGCCCATCTAGGGCATTCGGTAAACCCCTCCAGGGTATAACGCTGCTATCCTAACTGATTCGACAAGCATAATACCAAACTTAAACCCCGTTTAGCTCCTCTTAGAAAATAGGGATGATCCCCTATAGGGCATAACATCATGCCCCGTCTTGAACGTAACATTAAGCCTGTCTAAGCCACTCTCGGGCATAACATTGAGCCCCTCTTGGGCGTAACATTAAAACCCATCTAGGGCGTAACATTGAACCCCTCTTGGACGTAACATTGAAAACCATTTAGGGCATTTCATAACTCTGAGCCCCTCTAGGGCATTCGGTAAGCCCCTTCAGGGCATAACGCTGAACCCATCTAGGGCATTCGGTAAACCCCTCCAGGGTATAACGCTGAGCCCATCTAGGGCATTCGGTAAACCCCTCCAGGGTATAACGCTGAGCCCATCTAGGGCATTCGGTAAGCCCCTCCAGGGCATAACACTGAGCCCATCTAGGGCATTCATTAAGCCCATCTAGGGCATAACACCTCTAACAGGCAATTCAATCTAGGAAAAAAAAAAAAAAAAAAAAAAAATACCCCTAGAAACTTGACTGATTGAAATACGTTCAGTAGGAAATCTGCAAAATAGTCATATCTCCGTGCATTCACTTGGGACACGAAAGCTCTCACTAGATAACTCGTAGCCCTACCTAGGAGCGATACTAAAGTCAATACGAATTGCTAATGAAGGGACCGTCACGGGATTACAACCGAAAATAGAGTTTCTGGCTTGACATCTATAAGTAAATTAGGCAAATTAAATTAGATAGAATGCCCCAATCATGAATAAAGGTGCTCCAGTGGAAAACCATCTAAACGTAGAATGGGCCAGAAATGGGCAGACTTCCAAAATGGTACGCTGAGAGCTCCCTTAGCACTGCAAGATCTCGTATGGCTGAAGACTATGCACGTTAAGTAAACCGGTGGACGCAGCCGGCTGTCGTGATGGGACCAATTTTGGGCAAAGGCGTATGCACCGCTGGAACCGGGTTGGTAGAATCTGGAATTGAAAACATTTAACGTTAGCGTTGAATGAACATGCGAACCTATCACAGGTATGAGGACCCGCTAAACCGTCGAGAGCATAGAAAACCGTGCCATGAATGGTGTAATCGACATAATCAATAAACTTGAATATAACACCTGCAATAGTATTTAGATCCCTTAATCGTATCCGCTGCATGTCGATGTCAACATCGTTGAACAGACAGCTCTGAAAGATGCCTACTGCAGGCTGTTGTAAAGCCGGACCTTTAGATTATCAGTAGACCAGGTAACTGGCTTACTGGCCTCCAAGAAAGCTTTCAATGACAGGAAAAACGGCAAGCAACTCTCTGAACGTGAAACCTTGCGCTTTCTCGAAGTCGGAACGGGTATTGATGAAAAATTTTGCCGTCGAAACTATAAAACTTCCACAAGATGAGGCCAATGCATCGGAACATATCACCTAAATGGACTTATGACGGGCTGGCGAAATAGGTATGCCGTTAAGGCTCGCTACGTTGGTTTTCCCGAAGATCAATTCAGCAAAACTCTCGGGAGGAAACGTAAACGTAAGAGTTCCATGTCGACGCATGCAGTGTTGATCATAGCAAATAGATTTCTAGTCATAAGCTGGGAGACGTTGCCCACGCATTAGCCGAGTGAAATAATTTTCCCCGCTAACCCTCGCAATCCTACGAACCGGGACGCGAAAAGAAGCGACCAATATGGAACAATATGGAACACATCTATCTGTCTGTCTATATGTAGCGTAAATTTCCGACGTGGCCGTGTTGATGACAGTTCCGAGCCGAGAAATTACCTGAGTTGGGCCCCAAGACATTTGGCTTCGTTAGGAAGAAAACCAGAGGTAAGCAAATCGGCATGAACCTGAAGGCTCGCAATCTTTGCGTTGTTGTAACCGACAGCAGCGACGAAACCGTCGTCTAAGAAGGCAACAATTTACCCGGCTTCAGATCTCCATTTCTCAATTAACGGCTTAAACAATTCCGTAAACAGGTAAGGCGCTAAATTAAGACCGAAGGGTAAAACTGAAAACTCGTAAAATATCTAGCGTGACCGGCGGAAAATGTCCAAGAAAAAGAAAGAAACTTTCGATGAACGAAGATCTTCAACATGATGATGACCACAAGATCATAAGAGAACATATAGTCTCCCGGATTCTAAATCTCTTAGGCAACATTCAAGTCTTCGCATCTAAAATATTCTCTTGTCGTGACGCACATCTAAAATAAAACGCTTTTAAACAGATTTTTGCGTTAACACAAACAAAGGGTCAATAGTGAAAGGTGGCTCGTAAACTTCAGTAATACAATGTGGACTAATGAGCTCGTTCATGACATTCTCAACGGAACTAGAATCCTTCAAAGCTAACGCGTTATTACTGGCCGTAAAAGACGTGGGAATTTTGAGCAACGGCAATTTGCATACAAATGGAATAACATCGATAATAAACTTCGGCGCGTTAATGCCCTTCCAGAACTCAATTACTCGATATAATCTCCCTTAGACCGACACGAATTCCTGGTCAGATTTAAATTCGCATTGTACTTCGGGGTCGAAAAAAAACAAAATATAGAGATGATGGGCAAGAGTCCTCCTGATAGTAATCTTCGTCCAACTCCATGTGTGAACAGAGTCAGGGGTTTTCCGTACGCAAAGCAAACACCAGTAGCAGATCTTTGCACTAAATGTTGTTGATTAAGGCGAGAGAAGAAATTAGATGATTGTTGTCTTGCGATCTGTTGAGATTTAGCCTGAATGGACGTCGGCAAGGTTTTCGTTGGTGGGAAGAACGCGCGGTGAAACGCTTACGGCTCTGTAAATTTTCTTTTCGTCTTCTTCGTCGTCGGCCAAATCATGATGTTTGTATTCATTGACAGTTTTCCAACCAAACGGTGACTTATCTGCAAGCAGGATGAATTTTTCACGCTCTTGCACGAGAGCCAAACCTTTGTCTAAGGCATCTTTAAATTTCTGCATGTCTTTGCGTTCCAGAGCGGCCTTTGCGTCCTTCATGGTTTCTTTAATCGCTTTATTGACGTTGTACTGGTCCTCGCTGCTCTTCTTGTTGAATTGCGGAGTGAAACCGCACTTGATTCTTTTGATTTCTGTCATCTGCTGGGCAGCCATATCCTCAAGTGAAACGCTTGAGAGCTAAACTGGAATCTTTAACCAGAGTCTTAAACTGACCAAGAAGGTCCTGGTTGTTCTGTGTTATTAGTCGTACCGCTGTAGCCTCATTCATATTGCCAGGGAGGAAAGCAAAAAATCGGGGTAACATTGAACTTGTTTGAACAGTACTAGAGGCGGCGAGGCTGACCGTAGAATGACACAAATCTATCAACGAACAGTTTTCAAACTCACGAACCGTGAGCCCCTGCGCACTACACTAGTACCCGGTTCTCTGCTCCGTGTCGGCAAAATATTAATTTATGTCAATACCGATTATCACAAATTACATATTGTCTCCATCAGGCTGTCACGTGTTCTCCTTGTCAGGCTGTCACGTGTTCTCCTTGTCTGGTTGCGTTTTTTGTTTCAGTCAAATGGACGTCGATTTCACAGAGAAAATATTTTATAATATATTTCAATTATTTATTATGTAAAAATGTAATGTATTTGTATTATATATATAAAAGGTCTATTATTTTCCAAAAAGTCTGCTTTTATTTTGTTGACTTCGCTTTATAACACAACCACTTTCCATCACCCGTGAAATAGAAATTAAA
This sequence comes from Cladopsammia gracilis, assembly GCA_022457155.1. Taxonomy (NCBI): domain Eukaryota; kingdom Metazoa; phylum Cnidaria; class Anthozoa; order Scleractinia; family Dendrophylliidae; genus Cladopsammia; species Cladopsammia gracilis. Next base: position 445,528 of record JAJGOT010000137.1, read on the forward strand.
CAAGTTAATACTATTACATATAAATACTAATTTCATTGTTATGTTTTCTTCAGTTTCAACTATTAATAATAATTTTTTAATTATAGTATGATTTCACATTCTCTATTTTCGAAATGCCCATACTACACTTTGTTTGCCCCCCAAATTTTGCATAAACTATTGTTTGTAAATGCTCTTGGGCGGACTGCATATTTCCAAGAGCATTTCAAAACAATAGTTTATGCAAAATTTGGGAGGCAAACAAAGTGTAGTATGGGCAATTCGAAAGTAGAGAATAACGAGAAATTTGATGCTAATGCATCAAATAATATGCTTATGATCCAATTGTCAAATGCGCCATTGAAAATTCGATTGCCAGTGACTTAAATTAATCATGGCCATTGTTTATTTATTCATTTATTTGTTCACCATGTTGGAATTTCTTTACCCAAAATATAATATTATTGTATGGGGAACTAAAAGTTGGTCACTACTGCAGCACCATTCAGCTTTAAAACAGTGTATCCGGCACGGACAAGGACAGTGAAGAGCAAACTCGGCTTCTGATTCTCTTCAGTTCGAGAATTTGCAACACGTCAACATCTTGCGAAACAGCTGTCTGTGAGTGCTTTGAGCGCTGAACATGTTAGACGGTCTAGCTAACCGCATTGCTGTGTGTTAGAGTGTGCGTACAATTGTGATCTATTTTCCAATATCTACGCTCCCAGCATTACTTGACGTAGTACTGAGAAGTCATGAAAGGGTCATGAAATCATTGTTTTAAGGTATCTGGATACCCCCCCCCCCCCCCCTAAAAAAAAAAACAACATCACTTTTCGTGCCTTTTTATTGATCTATGTCTTCAGTGTTAAAACCTCAGCAAACTATTTTCTGAAAGCTTAACAATAAAAGATTACGAAAACGTATCTATTTGAAGGGAAATTATTAATGGATTTAGTAATAATATAATATAGCGAGTGATTTCCAAAAGTATACATCTTACTCGAATCTTACAAATTGAGTTCTGATCTGCTCCATTCGGAAGTGATCTAAACAAGAAGATGAACAACGCGCCTAGCACCTAAAACCGTGTCTCCGATTTTTATCTCAGTTTGTTTTTGTTCAAACTTTTTGGGTAGTTAAATGCGGAGGAATAGATGTCTTTCGAACTTGAAAATTTAACTGCATGCAGCAGAAAACAAACCAGACAAGTTATCAAAATTCCCCGACACGAGTTTTTGACAAAGGTGTTAGGCACTCGGCGAAATGTTCATCTCCCTTCTTAAAATCATATTTCCGGCTAAAGCGGAGCTCAGTTTTGTTAAAAATGTACTTTTGAAAATCACTCACTACATTCTAAGCGTATAAATCGTTTTTCTTGAAATATATCAGTACGTTTTTGTAACCTTTACTTTCAGAAAATATATATTTGTGTGTGTGTTTTTTTTAATGAGACAGAGCAATAGAAAGTAAACGGCGCATTCGTGCTACATTTTTTTAATACCCGTATCATTTTTATCTAACTCAAATTTTCTAAAGTGGGTTTTTATGAGTCCTAATAAGGACGAAACAGCTGTCCATAGCTGTCACTACCAGGGTGATATGGCTGTGCGCATGCGTAAGGAACTGGCCAGACCGCGGGGTTGGTGTTTGAGTGTGTCACTTGCTTTTTTCATGTTTTGAAAAACAGCCGGTTCATTTTCCATATTAAATGAATAAAGAGGTTAGTGTGTGTGTGGGGGGAGGAGTGAAATTTTATCAACTGAGTTCATCACTAAATTGGATGATGGCGACAGGTTGACACAAGGCTGGTGTTGGGGGAGGGGGGGGGGGGTGAAACACGAAACTTTGGTTTTATCAACTGAGTTCATAAGGTAAATTGGATGATGGCGACTGGTTGACACAGGGCTGGTGTGGGGGGAGGTGGGGGGGGGGGGAGTTGACACAAGGCTGGTGCTTTTTGAATGCATACTTCCGTGCCAGATAAATATAAAATATAATACACGTTATGAAATTTGCGCTTAGGGACTTTCACGTGGCAACCTCACATTGCAGCCATGTTTTCCATTTTCTGCATTTACGTTTTACCCTTCGCTTCGCGGTCAACAGAGTGGATTACGACGCGGCTTATGGCTCATAGCTCAAATGCTGTGACGGAAAAGTCAGCAAAGCTTCACCTAAAACGTTCAAAGTACAGGTAGACAGGTAAGGCAACACCGTTGTACTTCACGACCGTGTTATCTTAAGATTTCTTACTGTATTATATTTGTGCAATTATTCATGTAAACACACGTATGCGTTTTCATTTGAAAACAAACATTTTTTCTGCGTTTTCGCCTTCCGTCCACACGTAAACGCGATTAAAAACGCACTGAAAACGGAGATTGTCAAAACTGCTGCCCAAAGTGGAGATTTTTGAAAACGGAGATTTATCGTTTAAGTGTGAACAGTCGCCTGAAAAAGGCATGACGTCAAATGTGTCACAGGCTAGGCTTAAGGTGGCTCGCAGTTATTTAACGGCGCGGAGGCTCTCTTTTATAAATCGATTATTCGGCATGTAAGCGTTAATATAACCGGAAAAGATCGAAGCTCCCAGCAAAAACTATAAGCAAAGAAAGAACAAGATGTTTACAGTGCGTAATTTGTGAATTTCAAGAAATTCAAGTTTGTTCGACTCGTGAAAAAACTACCGATTTGTTTTCTGGTATTTTTAAGTATGATAACATTCAGTATATGTACAAACGGCCTTACCTATTGTAGTTTCCTATAGTCTCGACGAAACTCGGCGAATTTGAGTCGTCAAGTTTGCTACTTCACGTCTTCTTTTTTCTAAATGCTTTGAAAACCCCTCGTGTTTCGTAAATTATTCAAAGTTGCCGCATTCTGAGATTATTTGCCACTTGGGAATCACCGATCATCGTTAATACAATATTCCATTTGCACGATGGCTTCATGTGCTGGAAAATCAAGCCGCGTTATTGTGAGTGTTGTTGTCGGTTGTTGCAATGGAACATTTGCAGGCAAGGAAAAGAAATACGGCTTTGAAGATGGCCACCTTCAAGTCACAGTTTTTTTCTATTGTAATTGTACCTAGAATATAAAGAACCAAAAAATGTTCAACTACTGACTTACTTTGGCGAAAACAAATTTAAAAAGCCAAAAATACGGTGTTTTATGCCGAGCATGCCACCTGGAACAATGGCATTGTTTATAGTCAATGACTTAAAAGTCGCATTATATATGCCTGCTATTTACAGAGTACTTAGTCCTTGACTGTACTTTGCAACTCCTTCTACGTACGTCTCTGTGCCAAGTGACTGGAAGCAAGGGGAGTCGCTGAGCTGTTTGTTAGAAAACGCACACACAGGATTAGGTGATAAGAACGTACTGTATATGTGAATAGATACCCTATACCTTGCAGGACTGACATAAAAGATAATTGCCAAGGATTACCTCACATCAATTTAATTTAACTGCGAAGAGTCAATATGCTGCTCCCTGATATTACTTACCAGGCATATCTCATCAATGAAATCAATGACATCAATGTGTAATCGATGAGTAATCAATGGGTAATCAGTTGGTTAGTCATTGGTTATTGCCGATGATCAATGGGTAATCGATGAGTAATCGATAGGCCACAAAATTTTCAGTCATTGATTACTTATCGATTGCATTGATTGGTCATTGATTGCATTGATTACTCATCAATATTTGAGTTGCCTTCCATTCAAAGGCCAAAAAATCGGAACTTGTCGATCTTTTTACTGCCGCTCACCATACCTCTGGTAGACCAAGCTGCATGAAAGTGAGACTGCCAGTTGCAACGCTGCCATCTACTGCAGCTGCTTACGACGGCAGTATTCCAAAGTTCAAGCAGTTTTTCTTTGTAAATACACAGCTACCGCAGGAAATATCACGCCACTTAGCTTCTCGATACGCATAAGGCTCAGCATCTTTATAGCAAGGGGATGGTCGTTTACTACCTGTGAGGGGGGGGGGGGGGGGGTGGGGGGGGCGGCCATTTTGCTGGGAGGTCATTTTCAAAATCTTGATTGTTTTTGGGGGTCATTTTCAGAAAAAGGAAGCATTACCTGGGGGGTCATTTTAATAACTCTCATGAGAAGTGAAGTTTTAAGAGATCTTAAGACAGAGTTCCGTCCTGCGTCGTGCTTTTAAAATCAACTATCAGGCTGCAAGTTTAAAACAGTGCCTTCAAAAAGGAATGGAATAGCAAGCAACATATATGTAATTCCACTACACTGTCTCTTTACGAGATGCTAGACGTTATAGCTCCAAAAAGCAGCAGCAAAACGACCTTCAAAAGAAACACAACCATTTCAGGATCGAAAAAAACATCTGGCGATTGGACAAATGAGAGCCAATAAGAAGCCAGAATTTTGGATCCTCACAACGGGATACAATGAGTATAAAACCGTCAAACTTCTAACAAACTACGGAATGCTATCGGTTTTTACTGCCATTCCACTGAGACCTTTAACAAAGAAACAACTGACGAGATTCACTATAGAATCGAAACTGCAGTCTTGTTCAAGGTGATTCCGTAGTATTGCATTGCGCATCACTACTGCGCATAATAAATTGCGTCATTTGCGCGTGCAGGAGCGCGTGCGCACTCCGAAGCAAGAGAGTTTCCTTCGAGGATTCAGTTTCCTTAGTAAATAAGTGTTAGTTTTCTCCTAAGCGAGCATGGTGACCTATCATTTTTATTGCACGTATTTCAAGAAAATACTTCTCTTCATTATATATCCATATTTGAAGAATATTTCATTGGTAGATTTTGAAATATTCTCATGAAATCACTTTTACAATCTAGTTTTTAGCGTTTCACTGGGAGCGTGCGGTTGCTGAAATTGGCGGCCCTATTATTTTATGTTTCTTTTTTTCGGTAACTTTAAGACTTTTCACGATGACATTGTTCCGCTATTATAATATATAATAATACTAATTTTTCATTGCTAATTATTACTTTCTGGAAAGAATGGTTGCCTCTCGCTCAAGGCTTGGATTTTCAATATTGCCGTCACGAGCCAGCAAATAAGCAATATATTACAGCGCTATAACTTAAAAACGGGCATGGTGACCCCCTCTTTTTATTGTATTTTGTGATGCACTAGACGTGATAAATAGCTGTGCAAAGTTTTAGAAAATTTTCATTACAACTTCTTTTTCGATGGAATCACCTTAAGAATGGAAAACTTAACACTTTCAAAAGACGGCATGCTACTACCTGGCCCCGGCATCCACATCAGGCCAAAAAGAGCTTGACAAAGAAGAAAACAAGCTGTTAGAATCCGCTGAAGACGAGTTGGAGATCGGCCAACGTTCATCGATAAGAAAACGCCATCAGAACGGCCAACGTTCGCCGATCAGAAAACGCCTCCACGAGCCGAGAGAACAGAAAGGACGCGAAGCAGAAACTCATCGGAGCACTCACACGCTTCCACTATCGGAAGATAGAACGAAGCAAGATTAAACTCAGCAAAACTGAGCAAAGAGCTAACGGCGTTTCCAAAGGAAAGAAGACAAACAATGAGAAACTCATTAAAAACAGGCCGCTTGAAGCCAAAGACACTAATTCCGAGGCACACAAAGATGTAATTAGTTTAGCGGAAACGCTTGCAAAGAAGATCGAAAAGATCGATCAAATGATGAAAGCAATGGAAAAGAACAACAAAATAAGTGAAAGATATCCCTGTCTGTTCTCTGACTGTGCAGAAAAGGGGAGGGAAACAAAAAAGCGCAAATCCATTAACAAAAGACACAAAGTGAGAAGAACTTGAAAAACAGGAGACAATATACAATTGAGAATACAAACCAGAAATTCATAAAAAAACTCTCATATTACAAAATGTCAACTGACGAGATGAATTTATTATCAAAGGGGCTAAAATTTATCTCTACGCCGATTCTAGCAGAGAATCGCGTTAGGCGACAACTGCTAAAAGACTATCGACAATTTGCAAGACGAATGCGTCTCAAATACATCTCATCACGGCCAGAGCAATAAACTGCACCCCTTCTACGTTAAATCAACTGGGAACCACCAGTACAGCCATCAGTTGCCCTAGAAACCTTCCTAGAGGAAGTTAAAACAGAACTCGCAGAAGTTCAAATTAAAAAGCCAAAAAACAATCTGCCATACAATGAACGCAAAGCAATCCTTGCGTTAAAAACAAACTCTGAAATAACGGCATTGATATGGTTGTGTACCACAAATTCTGTCAGACGCGAACTGGAACACTCAAGCAGGACATTGGTTTGCATAATTTTTGGAGCCGACGGCGACTCAGCTGTCCAGTGTGTTCAGATCAAAACCGTAAAGAATACAACTTGTCAAGTAACTGAGTGAATACATATTCATAGTACCAAGTTTAGCATGCAAATCAACAATCAGTAGTACTTCCGATCGTACAAAACGATCGTTCGTGCAATGGTTCAGTGGTAGGCTGCAGTGAATTGAGTAATGTAACAGCCGTGAATAATAAACACCGATCTTTTAACACTACTTTAAAGGGAACCTCCATTGTCAGAACAAATTGACGTTAAATTGTTGGAAATAAAGTCGAAATTTAAAATTTTTAAAAAGCAGGTGCAAATATAATTTTAGTGTACAAATAAAATGGATATAAATATCGCCTATTTGCGGATTCAAATTTCCCGCGCGCCGCCATTTTGAATATTTGTGACGTGTTACGGTTGTCGCTATTGTTAAGAATGCAACAATAAGACAACTGTAACATGTCATAAATATTCAAAACGGCAGCGCGCGGGAAATTTGAAAGCGAAAATAGGCGATATTCATATCCATTTTTTTGTACACTAAAATTATATTTGCACCTACTTTTTAAAAAAATTTTAATTTAAACTTTATTTCCAACAATTTAACGTCAATTTGTTATAACAATGGAGGTTCCCTTTTTAAGCAATAGAACACATTTTCTATGAGTTTACCGGCGTTATAAACCCACGCGGGATGTTGGGAGAACACGAGAAAAGCTTGTAAATCACGAGCCGCAGGCGAGTGATTTACAAGCTTTTCGAGTGTTCTCCCAACATCCCAAGTGGGTTTATAACGCCGGTAAACTCATAGAAAATGTGTTCTATTGCTTTTATGAAATAACTATGAAAAGCGTTTGGAAAGAGAGAAATTTGTTGTAGTTTTGTGCCGATCAAGTAGCTTGTTCTCATAACATTCATCATATGACCGGGAAAACCAATCAGAGCGGCTGAAAGAATGAACTTTACACGATGCCACTGACAAAGCTGCACTGACAAATTTACGGGTTCAACGAAAGTGATGAAAAGTTTTAGCGCTTTGAAATTCGTCGGTTGGAATTTATCAGCTGAAAGAAGAAAATATATTCAATGATTCAAAAGTTCTTTGAATGAGAAATCCAGAAAATTGTGTCCGGAATCTGCCGCCGCAAACATGAATGTACGAGGAAAGTTTGAAAGCCTAAAATTTTTATGGCGTAAGCTTATGTTGGATTCAAAGATTGCCTTCTTGTCAAGAATTTTTCAATTGGAATAAAGGTTAGTTCCAGAAACTCAGCTTCTGAAAATGTTTTTGACTTTATCCACTTACTTTGAAGTGTACAATGAAGCCCGTACTTCAGCTCTACATTTTAAGTTCTGAATGAAAACTAAGCTCGTTGTTTTTTAAGCCTACAGTTGTATTGTTTGATCATTCCATTCAAATAATTTGTTTAACCATAAACCTATAATTTTTGTTAGCTTCATTTTCTTCTTGCTAAATGATAATCCTTGCCTGGACACATAATCAGAATTTAAACTGCATCCGGTACAAAAGTATTCCATGAAAAAATCTCAAAAACAAAACACGATAAAGCGTATAAATGGAATCGACGTAAAATAATTATCCTAAACAACAAAGCTATAAGGTTAAGCCTTGCTTTTTAATTCCACTATGAAAATCCGTCTTATTTAGAAGTTATCTTAGGATTTGTAACAGACCACAATATGCAATAAGACACTAAACCAGCTCGAGTTGTGAAATTCTTTTCCTCACGCTTGTGTTGATGCAGTGGAAAATTGAACTTTGTTTACTTTACAGTTTCGCTTGCGCGGTTTTAAAATGTTTTCTATGAGTTTACCGGCACAATAGTTAATAGGTCTTTGGCCAATCAGAACGCGCGTAGTATCTCAGTTATTTTATAAATAGTATTAAAGCATGTGGTGAACTTCGGCTCAATTTCTAGCTAAAATATTCGGATGGGGAGGGGGGGGGGGGGTCACTTTCACAATATGTCAAATTTATGGGGGGTCATTTTCAAAGAATTAGGATTAAGTGGGGGGTCGGTTTGAAAATCTTCTAAGCTTTCTCAAAATGGCCGGGCCCCCCTCACAGGTAATAGACGACCAGCCCCTTAGAGCACGTAGCCACAACTTGACAATGTGCGGCGTGCGGTCTTTGTCTTCGTTGCTTTGAGCGTGTAGATAGAACCAAGCTAGCGTTGAATTTATCCATTCGCATGATTCGATTGTCACGGCGCGATCATCTTTGGTAAGCGTTCTGCTTTTGCGGCCCTGTTGAGCGCCCTTGTCGCCGTTTTTCCTGGGTCTTTGAAGAAACAGAACGACTAAAAACAAAAGTAAAAGATGAACGATGCCAACGTAAACCTTCACTGGAAACGACAAGTCTTGAACAACTTCTTGAGCTGACATAATGGTGAAGGTAGATTCCACAATCGTGCTTTAAATCTTCGAGATTATAGAGCAAAAGTCACAAAGGTAACCCAACACGCTAGTTAAAAGCCATGGGAATTCTTGTTTAATCCTGACAACGGGTGAGAACGCGTGTCGGGTCGCGAAGATGATCGGTTAGCTTGGCGGGAAGATGGCGGAATTTGATATGTTCCCGAGTTTCTGTTTCGTGTCCGAACTTCAGTCGCTTGCAGCCTGCGAGGCACGAACTATTTAAATCTTTGCAGCCTTTTGATTCAGTAACTTTTTGATTCACATGCTAATATGCCTGCTTCATGAATATTTTAGAACGGTTATACACACGTTCAATGAGTTTCAATGAGCTTAAAACGTCTAGTCTTCCTTGCATGCATGATCTTTGCTCGTCCTTTGATTGATCCTCACTGGAGAAGCTTTTTTAACCTTACCGGTTTTAGCAGATAGCACGGAAGGCTTGTTCCACTGTCTATATTTCCTCGCTAACGCACAATTCTGTCCAAAATTTCACTTTTCCAAAGAAGTGAAAACGCAAGCAAAGCGACAAGCAAATCACTGTTTGTGAAAAATGAGGGAAGCTGGAAACTACGTAATCATCAGATTGGCGTGGACTGCCGCGTGGACTTGCAGGAAATATTTGCGACATTCTTTTCGCGTTTTGCTCGATTTCAGCAAAAACAAAATTAGTTACTTATAGTCGCTTATGTATAAAAGGAAAGATTAAACAAGTTCAGCAAATTAAAATCACCAGATATCGACAAATTTTACTTATGCTTACTGAAAATCTCGGATATGTTTATTTGTTTGTTTATTGTTTTAAATTATTTGCTTGAAGGGGTTTCGTAGATTTGCGAAACAATATAAGCAACTGAATTGAAAGCGAATACCTGTCGAAAGATGATAATAAAACTTGTCCTTGCTATTTGTGGCTTTTTCGAATTAACGTGACTTTACATTTTCGGATTTCCGGGATTCAACAAAAACGCGGCCGTAAAACAACATAAAATAGAATGCAAGCGTCATTTTAAGCGCTCTTCCGATTAATCGCTACTTTTCAGTATTTTCTACTTTAATAATTCCTATTTCTATGTTTGTATAGTCAGTTAGTGCAAGTGTATACGTTTGTAATAGATTTTTACATACCATTGTAATTTAGTATTTTAACAGGGCTCCACTTTGGCGTCAAAATAAAGTTTACAGAATGAACTTTCATCCAAAACAAAAATTATCGAAAAATAGTGAAAATTGACGGAGAAATGACAGTATAACTTTTGTGGGCGGAGTTTGTTTATAAAGCGATATGTTTTTTTAAGCGCTGTTTTCTCAAAGTTAATTTTTCGCTTGTTGGGGACACTTTAAAGAGCTACAACTCAAAGGGAATTTGTTCGATTTTCCTAAAATTTGGACAGAAGCTAGGCTAACATATAATCAACAAAAACTTGTCGGCGAATTTCTTATTTCCGAAAACTTTTTCGTCAAGAGCCATTTCCGTGCGATCATTCCAATTTTTTTTCTCCCTTTTTCGAAAATATTCTGTAACTATTCACTGCAATTGAATATGGGAAATCGCCGACACGCTTTAATAGCGCTTCGTGTCCGGAAACCCGAGAACAAATCAAATTAGCAAAATACAATAATCGCTTTGAGTTATAGCGTTTTAAAGCTGATTCGGACGTTCGAATTTAGACGTAAAAAATTCGACAATTCATTTTATTACCAAATGGTTTCCATATTTAGATAGCCAGCTCTATAAGCTTTAATTTGATATCTGGGTTTAGGTATATTAAGTGTAATCTTAAGACGCTAGAGCTGTTATACTGGAGACACCCCCGAAGGTACACTCTGCCATGTCTGCTGTAACCTTAAACTATATGGGCGCGAGGCGAAAGGGACGCGCGAGGGAGACACGCTCCTTTCCTCCTCGCGTGTCTCGCTCGCGCGCCCCTTTCGCCGCGCGCCCATATTCTTTTCATGCGCCTGCTACGCAGGCTATACTTAAACTTGCTCAGCTAAATAGATGTCCCTGTATAAATGTTGATTAAATTAAAAATAAATAAATAAACTCGGTGCATGGTGATGTTCAGCTATCGCACTATGCCAAACAAAAGGCACTCAGTGGTGAAGTCTTTATAATTTGGGAATACGATATTAAAAGGCTATTAAAAACAGGAATAGCCAATTTGGCTAGATGTACATCAGTCAAACCTCTCTATACGGACCATAAAAGACAAATCAACGAAAACTGCAAATACCGTGAACGATCTATTGCGTAGCATTGGATCAGTACTCAGGACCGATCAAACAATGTAAAAAAAGGCATTCCAGTATTAGAAAAGGCACTACGGTTGGCCAGACCTGACGTGATCAGCGCTCAATACTAGAAAGCAGACGCAGACAGCTGAATCAGGCTCGTTGGCCTTCGTCAGTGCGCCGTAGCTGAAACTTATAATGAAAGTCGAATGCCCCCGCGGCACTTCACCTATCTCATATATGTAGCTAATCATTCTAGAAAGAGCTAAAAGGAAAAATTGCGCAACGGTCACGCCACAAACAATTGTGGCATTTGGCCAAAGAGCATCTTTACCTAAACTGATACATGTCAGTGAAACCAACCAGCGAGAGAGCGGATCAGATAGTGCCTCCAGCAGGAGCTTACAGATGCAACCACCCACGCTGTTTGACCTGCCAATTTATTCAACAAGGCCAAAAGAAATACACTTTTTTTACTACTAAAGAGGAACGTTGTATTTATAATCACATAACATGTAATTCTAAAAACCTGATCTATATGATCCAATGTAAAAATTGCTTTAAACGTAATATATCGTGCCAATACATCGGAGAAACAAAACGCAAACTTAATGAACGCTTTGGTGAACATCGCCGTTCTGTAGAGAATCCACATCACCTCAGCTGCCCTACTCCTATATCACAACACTTTAATCTACCGGGACACTCTACTAAGGATATGCAACTTATACCACTGGAATTAATACGTAATAGCAGAGACTCTGTACGAAAAGCGCGTGAAGCATTTCTCATAGACAAAGCAAAGACGTTAGAACCACTTGGAATCAACAGACGCGACGAACTTCATTAACTTTCTCATCACTAGTCAGTTTAGCTTATCACCCGTCAAATCCTTCGCCAATCATATTCATTTTTTTTGTTATTCTTTAGTTTTTTCAAAACCACTTGTATAACGGTTTTACAGTTGTAATCATTTATAGTGCTAGCCCCTGAAGAAGCTTTGTTTTGCAAAGCGAAATATTGGGCACTATTATATTCCACTTTTATCTATTTTATTTGCTTCTGCTTCTGCTTCTGTTTTTCTGCCGTAAGGATCAGTTTGCCGTTTTTTGCTTCACTACATGTCAGTGCCATGGGGAAAGAAACGGGTATTAGTTTACGTAAATATTAAAACTGGGGAGAGGGGAACAAGCACTAACCCCCTCTCCGTTCGCCTTTTTTTTCGCCCTATATCCCACCAGAGAGCCTGCGAGATTTAGCCGAAAATCGGAAAATTGCAGCTCAGGAAAGACTTTTTAACTTTTATACTCTCATTTACTCCTTCGCTAATTTCATATTCAACTCAAGCGACACAGCGCCACAATTTTGGCGCCTTTCGGTCTTTTCGTGCGGTTTGTGTCCCGGAGTGGGGGGGGGGGGGGGGGGGGGGGGGGTACTCCCTAAAATGGGCTAACTAAAAATAGCCCTAATTGCACAAATAGGTCTCCGTCCCTTATTGATTGATTGATTGATTGCTGTCATTGTTGATTCATAAAAAAGTATCGCGTGATATTTCCAGACGGACAACGTCATCCATCCAGCCGCACCTTCTAAAAGAATTCCCGTCCGCGTCTGTTTCAGACCTGCAAATCTGCAGCGCATCCTCGGTGTAAAAACCTCACACAAATCTGCCAACGTACACTAAATCGCTTTACATCTTTTCTTCTTAAAACATCTCCGAAAGAGACAGGTATGTTTATAGATTCTAAATTGTGAGATTTTTAAAACGTAAAGGACGAACTCATGAGCAGCGTTTGAAAAGATGATCAATGTCGTATGTCGCAATCATTCCTTCGTGTGTAATAATGAGGTGGCTGCAACACTCGCATTAGCCTGCGAATACAGCCGCCTCTCATCGCTCCCGGCCTCTAGGGGAATTCGCGCTCTCTCGTCAGTTATGTTTCGTGGCTGTGATGGAATCAACTTCTTACGATATTCAAAGAGTTGTGCTTGTCAGGTGAGAAATGCATCCAAGATTTGCACTGAGATCAAGTTGCGACATCAATGATTTATAGATCATATCAGAGCGCGTCATTGCTCTGTTTTCTATATCCGCAACGAGCTGTAACAGTCTTCAAAGACTTTTTAAATTCAATGTTTTCGCTTTACACTTATTTATAACTAGCTTACAGGCTGTCGGTATTTTATTTTACGCAGTGGCTATTCGTACGGCACCCGTACGCGCGCAGACTTCAATTTGCTATTCGTACGGGAGACCAAAACCCGGGTACAAAACTTTCGACAATTTTCGATGTTATTCTTCACTTCGTATAACTAAACGAACATTTAATATTGTGGACCAACAAAAGTGAAGAATAACATCGAAAATTGACGAAAGTTTTGGACTCCCGTACGAATAGCCTGAATAGCAAATCGAAGTTGGCCGTACGGAAGTATTCTTTGACGCGAAACATTTTTAAGTGTCAGGAAATGAGACTCGGCGAAATCAACATCGCTTACCAGAAGCGCTTCGTAAAACTAAACGAACATTTAATATTGTGGACCAACAAAAGCGAAAACAGTCGAAAGTTTTGGACTCCCGTATGAATAGCAAATCGAAGTCCGCGTACGGGTGCCGTACGAATAGCCCGGGGGAATAGCCAAGTCACGCTAACATTTATTTCCCGAGTGGGGACTGGGACCAAACAGTTTGAGTTGAGAAATCGGTGAGAAACAGATTTTACGAGTTTATTTCTTGTTGTTTCTTGCTCTGAAGTTCACAAGACAATTAACTAAACTTTCAGATGTGCACTCAGTTTCTCAGCTAATAAGTAAATTGTATTTTAAAGGTTTATCCAGCTTGCTTTGTAGCAGTGGAAGGAATCAACATCACTGAGTAAGTTATCAGCTTTGTGTTTTGACTATAATCATCTCCTTCCACTCTTAAACCAAATTTGTTAAAACAAATCGACAGGTAAGAACTTTTTTGTTGTTAAATTAAATTTCTTATTTTAAGAATTTTATTCTTATTTTAAGAAAACTTTCTTCCTTAAAATCAATTTCTTAAGATTTAAAGTAAGAATTAAATTCTTAAAATAAGAAATTTAATTTAACAACAAAAAAGTTCTTACCTGTCGATTTGTTTTAACAAATTTGGTTCTTAAAATAACAATTCGAGTTTAAGAGTGTTCCATACTGCAGTATCAAACCTTATGTATTTATGTTAAAATAAAATATCACAGAAGTCAGAGTCCAGAAGGTTGCTGCATGAAAAATATAAAGCACATCTGACTTTCAATTCCTAGGCATTTCTTGTTGCATAACTCAGATAATTGTTCATTTTATTCAATTTCGATTCTTGATATTTTTTTAGTCTTCCTTTCTAAATTATGTGATTGTTAGGGAAAGTTCATTTAATATGACAAGGGGGGGTGGATGAAGATATTGAGGGGGGGGGGGGCTCCGAAAATTTTTAGACACCCGAAGGGGGGCCTCTGAAAAAATTGTTGGGCTAGGAGGGGGGGGGGGTCTGAAATTTTTTCGACTACCAAGGGGAGGGCTCCTAAAAAATTGAACCGCTAGCGAGGGGGGCTGCTAAAATTTCAAGCTTTGAGTTTCAATATTTTTATCCCCCCCCCCCCCCTTGTCATAATAAATGAACTTTCCCTTAGAGCCACAATAACACGTTTAGAATAGAAAAATAGAATAGAATAGAAAAACTTTATTTACCCACGGTGACTTTGTCAAAAATTACAAATAATTGCACTTTTGTTTTTCACAAAAGCCGTGAAAATATATAACTACATATACTAATTACAATATTTTACATCAGTATATTAACTATGAATAAAATAAGTATTTCGGTTAAAACAGAGCAATAATTCGGAAAAATACTAAAATTCAATAGGGAGATTGAGAGATGCTAGTTTGTTTTTGAATGCACTTGCAGACTTTTCAGATTTTATCTCTTCTGGTAATAAATTCCAAACTTTCGCTCCGGTGTATGCAAAGCTTTTTCGGTAGTAATCAGTTTTAGCTACCGGTAAAGCTAAATTGTAACTAGAAATCCTTAGATTATAAGTCGAACGCCCGATGTCATTCGTAAAAATATTCTGTAAATAGGCTGGTGCCATGCCATTTATAATTTTAAACATCATAAGCGCTTTTTGCTTATTTCTTCTTTCTTTAAGGCTAGTCCAACCTAAGCTACTTAATAATACATCTTTTGAAGTCCTGAACTCGGCACCGGATATAACCCGTGCAGCACGATTTTGTAGTTTTTGCAACCTACTGGTGAGGTGCTTGCTAATGTTGTCCCACACAATACTACAATAATCAAAATACGGCTCAACAATTTGAGCTTGGCTGTGTTTAGAGATAAACAAATTACAGAGCTCTGCTTACGCACTTGACAATGTTTTGTACAAGTTCTAATAGTTGCCGTTTTGAGCAGCTAACCGGAATTCAAAAACTGTGAAAGACAAAGTTGTAAATTGTTGGAAAGACAACATGGAACTTGTATAAAACTTTGTCAAGCTGTGGCTTAGTTTGGTGCCCAACGCTGCAAATTAAATAAAAATAATATAATGCATTTTATATTATTGTTTAACCCATTGACTCCTAAAGAATTTTGAGAAAATGGCAATTTGAAGCCATTAATGCTGCCTTTTGATTGCTGTGATGACCATGTGATGACGTAAATCATGGTAAATAAGAGTCCACACCGCGGAAAACCTGTGTAAATTTGTTTTTTACAACAATATTTAGAAAAAAAAAATGAAAAATCGAAGTCTTGTTACAAACGTGACAGCAAAGAAAGAGCAAGTGTTGTCTATAACTTTCTCGCAATCTGATTGTTTTTTTTTTCAAGCACGCGTGATGTTAGCGTCAGCACCGTTGTCTGGACTCTCATTTACCACTCACGTCGACCAATCAGATTGCGAGTTTAGTGGCTATTGTGGTAAAAATAATTTTTTCAGTTTCTCAGCCAACATGTAAATTATATTTTCAATGTTTGTTCTACATTGTAGCTGCGTCAAAGTGCTGCTTAACTTTCTCTCTGGTTTTCGTGCCTGTGGTCAGGAATCAACATTTTTGACTATATAATCACAATATAGTTTAATTATAATCATGGCAGTTTTGAGAACATTCTGACTCTCATTCATCCCGCCTTTCCATTTATACTGCAGAATCAAACCTGAATGTATACCGGTAGTTGATATTAAATATCAGAGAAGTCAGAAGGTTGCTGCATAAAATACAAAGCACGCACTCTCTGCATCCGACTTTCTTGCAAGAGGCAATTAATTTATTTCCAGGGAGCAGGGTTGACCTCCCCTGTACTGTACTTGAAATAATTGATGAATTGATGAAATTGGCAGCCTTAATTGGAAGTCTTTATTTATTAGTACTTTTATTAATTATTTCTAAAATTGATTTTGCAACCCAAAACTTTTGGCTCCGAAAATCTGTCCACGTCGAGTTTTTCATTTAATTTATTTACCACGGAGACACAGCTAAAATTCAACTTTAATATATATGGATCTGTCCCTCAAGTGATATACCATGAACTTTTGAGTGAAGAATCTTTTTATTTAGAGCATTTCATATTCACAAGTTGGCTCATTAAGGAGTCTTTGATTTATGCAGTGCACAAATGACAATGTATCGTACACAGGAAAAACCTTCCTCAATTTGTTTTTATTGCTTATATATTTTGACACATTTTCTCATTTTATTTACACATGTTTTTCAGGAATTCAGTCGGCAAGTGACACTTTGTAATACAGTTGTGTAACAGTTTAAAAACAAAGGTGAGTGATTAATATAAATTGTGTCATTAAAAGCTGTAGAATAATGTTTTCTACTTCACTGTAAAACTATGAAAGCCATCAATCTGCAGAATATGTCACCCAAACTGACATTACAGCTGCCCTAGCTGTTTAGTTAGTTCATGTAAAAACATTGAGTATGAAATAGAAACCTGAACAAAATCAACAGTTACTGAGTAATTGAAAGGGTCAGAGCATAACCATACTATGTCGAATTTTAGGACTTTTTTATTTTTTCGCACTCAGTTTGCCCCATTTTTGGCATGTGATGTACAAATTAATTGCAAAACATTGTTCAGAATTTTTTATGCTGTTTTTTTTCTGCCGTTTTAGAGAAACAACGTATGCAAAAAAATATATAATTTTACAGTAACAGATCTTGATTATGAATTCAAATAAATTTTACCACAGGAAACCCAAGCGTAATGTTTGCATATTAATGATATTTGAAAATACAAAACATTGTATGGAGTTTCGAATTCAACATTTTAAGCAATATATAAAATCAAAATTGCTGAATAAAATCGTTGAAACATTTACTGGTGTTGCATTCTATCTTTATACAGTGTTTCTATGCTATTTGAACGATGTTTAGTCCATTTATCTTACCTTCTGTAATATAATGGAAAGGAAGGAGAGTTCGGTCGCTTTCGGTGTTCGACACGTGTCCACAAATGGCTCATTTTTCGCACAAAAATAGGTGCTGCTCCCATTCTGACTGGTCGTCCTCACAGTAGAATAACGTTAAATTGCATTTCTTTGAACAACTTGAACATCCCTTGTTGATTATGACGAACAAGCCGCTCCACAAAATCACATAGCACTGCAAAATAGGCGCCAGAGAGCGTGAAGAACGGAAGAGACCACGGATGCACGGTCAACACTGGGTACCAGAGTAAAATCAAACCCCACAGGGAAGGGAACGTTCAATTTTGTCAACCTGTCATTTTTGTTGCGCCTACACCCGGTGAGGACCAAGTTGTCACTCTGCTCATCATGCTTTCGACATTAAAACGGCCTCTTGAAGAGGAGGAGACAAGGAAGAAGTGATGGAAAACGGACCGTGTATCTGTTTCCTTCTTTACGTCTATTAGAAATTGGTAAGTAAAACATTTACCAACATTTACATTTACATTGAGCTCGGTTCAGCTCTTCCCGCAGCTCTTACGCTTTTGCAAGACATTAAATTTTTTCTTTATGTAATAAGGGCCTGGTCGCACTACAGTCAAAAACAAAAATTAGCCCGTGCAAAAATCGAGGAAAACAAAAGAAACCGTTCCGTTCCGTTCCGCTTTTTGTAGAAAGTGTTTGTTTTTATGTCATAACACGCAAATATAATCTGCCAAATTAATTTCAGGCACCCACGTGCAAATGTTTTTTTGTTTTACTGATATAGCATTTTAATTACCGATATAAAATTCCATTAATTTTTGTAAAGAAAAAGCACGCTTTTACCTCGAATAGCGTATGGCGTGTTTCACAACAGTGACAAAGCACAATTCAGTTGCACGGTTTACGTTTTAACAAAAAAGTAAAAACAGTAAAATGTCAATTGACATTTTACCGTTTTTACTTTTTCCATCTTTTCTTCCTAGTCTCCTCCTCTTCAAGAGGCCGTTTTAATGTCGAAAGCATGATGAGCAGAGTGACAACTTGGTCCTCACCGGGTGGTAGGCGCAACAAAAATGACAGGTTGACAAAATTGAACGTTCCCTTCCCTGTGGGGTTTGATTTTACTCTGGTACCCAGTGTTGACCGCGCATCCGTGGTCTCTTCCGTTCTTCACGCTCTCTGGCGCCTATTTTGCAGTGCTATGTGATTTTGTGGAGCGGCTTGTTCGTCATAATCAACAAGGAATGTTCAAGTTGTTCGAAGAAATGCAATTTAACGTTATTCTACTGTGAGGACGACCAGTCAGAATGGGAGCAGCACCTATTTTTGTGCGAAAAATGAGCCATTTGTGGACACGTGTCGAACGCCGAAAGCGACCGAACTCTCCTTCCTTTTCCATTATATTATACAAGGTAAGATAAATGGACTAAACATCGTTCAAATAGCGTAGAAACACTGTATAAAGATAGAATGCAACACCAGTAAATGTTTCAACGATTTTATTCAGCAATTTTGATTTTATATATTGCTTAAAACGTTGAATTCGAAACTCCATACAATGTCTTATATTTTCAAATATCATTAATATGCAAACATTACGCTTGGGTTTCCTGTGATTTTACAATCAATGGTCAGTTTATATTAACCTTTTATAAAATTTTAGAAAAATTTATAACTGACAGCCGACAGACTTTTTTTAAAATTTAACAATTTTTATTATGAATTTAGACTGACAGACTGAAATGACATTCACTCAGTACACAGTCAGTCAGTACGTCATGTAATATCAAGCAAGTGTAATAACAGCAAGTGACATCACTCCTGGCTTTTGTGGAAAGTGCGGATTTTGTTCATCAAAATGAAATCCAGGAAAGCCAGAAATGACTGTGTCAGTGTGAAACAATCCTTGTTTTCCTGGCAATAATGTTTATTTTTTTGGTTGGTTTACATTCTTGCCAGGTAATTTTCTCTCTGGGTTTTGCAGTTTTTCCCTACACTGAAACCAATACAACTGAATTTGATTAAAGTGTCTCTATGATCAAATTTTTTATTTTCATTTTTTTACATTTTTGTGTACAATTAGACTTTCTTACTCATCTTGCCAAATTTCAATCCATTACGAACATCAGATATCAAGTCATTTTATTTTAACATTTACATTTTGTATTTCCGAGAATTTACTTCCGCCATTAATCAACCTTGTTCCAAGGCGTGGTTGCGAATGGGAGAAAGTGACGTCGGAGACTCAAGCGTACCTCACGGGTTGAAATTATAATAACGATCAGCACAGAAAATTGCACGGAGAACAAGTCCAAAGTTTTTGTTGCTTTTCGCATGATTTTCAATATTTATTGTTATTATAATTTCAACCCGTGAGGTATGTTTGAGTCTTTGACGTCACTTTCTCCCATTCGCAACCAAGCCTTGGAACAAGGTTGATTAATGGCGGCCGTAATTTCTTGGAAATAAATGTTAAAATAAAATGACTTCTGATGTTTGTAATGAATTGAAATTTGGCAAGATGAGTAAGAAAGTCTAATTGTACACGAAAATGTAAAAAAATGAAAATCAAAAATTTGATCACAGGGGCACTTTAAACTTTAGGCAGAGCATCTTGGCATTTTGATTAATCTGCACGTTACGTTTTGACATTATTTTTTATTATACATATCATACATATCATATCAACACCTCCTTTCATTTACAACAATCCAGGAATTTGCCAAAGATGTTTATGAGGAAATGTTAAATACTTACTAGTCATTTTAATAAAAAAAGCAGCAAGGTTAAACTACAGTAGCTGATGATACATCGGAGGAATTTATACATACATCTTACTTGAAAAAGAAAGAAACAAATCAAACAAAAAAATTAGCTTGCATAGGAAGCATTCCTGTGCAAATGAATTTTTCCGCATTCTGGCGGCGCGAAAATTGGGGCGAGAGCAAAAAATCGGTGGACGGGGGTGGGAGTGGGGAAGCGAGGGAACGCTTGCCTGTAAACCACAAAATTTTGAAAAACGCCCACCAATTTGTCACGGTTGATTTCATTCACCAATTGACAGCTTGTCAACAAATTAGCCAATTACAGATTACCGGATGTAGAATTCGGTAAACGGTTGAAATCTCTTCACTGATTCATGGAATCAATAAACCTTCTCACCATTTCAAAACAATGCTGACTTAAATTAGAAGAAATGTCCGTATATTTGCTTGCTTTGACTTATTGAATCCAACACCGTTTAACAGAATCGGTGAAATAATTCCCGCTAATAAAAATATAACACAACAGCTACTCGGCTCAACTACTCAACACACGACTCCCGCCAAGTTTGTTTACGGTTATTTCAAGTTCAAAATCGATCTTCGCTTTTCTCGCTATTTTCTGACTTTTCTATGGTACGAGCACTAATCAGTCAGCTTCATGTTATCTTATATTTTGCTGTGACCAAAATAAAACTCGAATCGGTCCACAAATGCAAATAGATCTTCTCACAAACGACACGCCACTTGGAGCTTGCCGGATACAGGGTTCAAAATAAAATCACAGCTTTAAGCTTGAATTTGTAGGCTTTTTTTTGTCTAGGCTCATTTTTTCCCGGCTGTCAATAATGAATGAGCGCATACCCTCAGCAGTCAACAACATGATTTTTTTTTCACTTTTTGCGATTTGTGTGCAGGCCACTTCTTATAATCTCTTCAAAGCTTTTTTTAGTAGCGCCACCCCAGGTGTTATGAGAACCCTGAATTATCGATACCATTGCAGCAACTTTGATTTCAGTTGGCCGATCCAAGCATGACATGAATTTTCTCTTTGTTTGGTAAAAAGTCGCCAGCAAGTGCGGTCAAAGTGCCGGCTATCGCCGGCAGCCGGCTGCTATTTTGAACCCTGGGATATAGTCACTTTCAATTCAACACCGATAAAAACAAACAGCCGCCAAAATAGATCACTTTATACTTTAAAATTGGGATGAAATTGTGGAGTCAATTGGAGTCAATTAGGTTTTTGAGAAAGTCTAAACCTTAAATGACTGGATTTGGGTATTATTTGGCTTTTGACTTGCCATTTTTGTATCGATCAAACCAATTTAAAATACGCATTAACCGATGACTACAAACAGATATGAATGACAACAGTCAAACTATACCAAGCTTATACCACGATAATTTTTTTCAATGGGTCTACTCAAGTCTAAGAATAACATTTCCTGGCCTATATTATTAATATATAGAGGAATAAGGTACGTATTGTTTTCTTTCCATGCCTTTACATTAAAGCGAGGAAATCCTTGTGTAACTTTGACTAAAATATGTGCGTTCTTAGGTATTTTCCTTTGTGTATATCGTCCAAGCAATCCAGTTTTTCATTTAAATTGCACGCCGTCATCCCCATATATAATTTACCTCTACCACTTGATCCCGAATTATGCTTTGCAATGGAGAAATAAAAATAATACTGGAGTTGCCTGTACCTCCATGTCTTTTACTTCGCCTCCGCACATCATAACAAACAACAATACGCAATACAGCCATTAAATCTTTGCCGTTAAAAAGATGGCGCATTGCCCTTTCTTGTTCCATTTTCAAAGTAAAAGCAAGCCCCGCTTCGCTCAGCTCCGATACAACTTCGTTCAAACATGTTTCAAAATCTTTCACATGTTCTCCGAGCTCCATTTTGAACTTTTATCCTTTGATCGCAAATCGCGCTCAAAATATTTTGCGCGAAAATTTGATAGCTACTTGTCAAACCTGTCACTCAAGGCGACCACACCGCACCAATCAGGAGCCCCGTTTGTGAACGAACGGGTTTTTCAAAATTGTGGGGTTTGCAGGCAAGCGTTCCTTCTCCTCCCCACTCCCACCCCCATCCTCCGATTTTTTGCTCTCGCCTCAATTTTTGCGCGGCCAGAATGCGGAAATATTCATTCATACGGGAACGCTTGCTACGCAGGCTAAAAAAAATTATATTAGCATCCTTATCAGTAACGATTTGTTCAAGCATAAACAAGCAAAAACAAACGATAAAAACGTTTCGGTGTCATCATGACGCCATTGTCAAGGTAACTTGTGAATGAAATGTAAATGACAACACAGAGTATTTGAAGCAGTGTTGGCGCTAAAATTAACATAACAGAAAGTGCGACAGCCTTCACCCAAAGAAACTGGAGACACTGTTCGAGTGGTTCTACCATTTAAAGATCAAGTCTCAGCAGATATTGTCAGAGAACAGCTCAAGTCCCTAAGCCTGAAGGTGCAGACCACCATCCAGCCCGTGTTTGTGAGCCACAAAATTGATAAAGAACTTAAAGTACACGAAACAAAGCCATCGATTGTAAACCAACAATGTGTCGTGTACAAATTCCAATGTGACCTCTGCGATGCAGGTTATGTAGGCTACACGCGCGGACATTTACACAATCGCGTGGATGGACATAAACAGCAGTCATCCTCTATTTTTAAACACTATAACCATAACGATGACTTGTTGAGGCGCTTCTCGGTACTTAAGAAATGTACTTTCTGTTATGTTAATTTTAGCGCCAACACTGCTTCAAATACTTGTTGTCATTTACATTTCATTCACAAGTTACCTTGACAATGGCGTCAGTGACGACACCAAAACGTCGGTTTTTATCGTTTGTTTTTGCTTGATTAGCATCCTTAAGGTAAATATAAAACAATTTATAAGCCAGAGCCCGGTTGTTCAAAGCGCGGTTATTAGCTAACCCGGCCTTAGCATCAATTTTGATTCCAGTTAAATAATACAATATCAATGGAGATTTTTCTAAAGTATTTTCGTCCTTTCAGTTTCGTTTCTGACTTGTCTTCAAAAATAATTATAAACTAGTCATATTCCTGCAATGCTGTTTCTAAGATGGTGTGTGCATGGATGCCAGTGGTATCCTTCACAAAATTAATTATTCAGTCAGTTTAATGATGTTTTGCTTCCGGCTGATTTGTAAAGGTTTAAATGTGTCACAAAATTTGTCATGCTATTTTTTTAAATCAGATAAGGCCATCCCCATAAAATGTTTTGTTTACCATCACCTTCCCTCATGAAAGTGGGTCGGGGTCGGTTGGGCAAAAGAAAAAGAAAATTGACTGAGGGAGTCGGAGTCCAGAAAAAGCCTGGATGCTAAGTAAGAAGGCCTGGTTACACGTGTGCTTTCAATTGCCAATGCTTTCCCAATCCAAATTTATATTACTCCTCATCTACAATGGAGGCTTTTCTATTCAAAATAAAGTCTTGATCACATGTTTTAAAAGTAAAATTTTGCTTGTCAGACAGTGTATCTGAATTTTTTTTACTTAAATTCCAAAAAAATGGGTCGGTTGGGCGATGGGAAAAGAAACATTTTATGGGGATGGCGTAAGCCATGAAGACAAACAAAATAACAAACCAGTTGAAAGTTATTCTTGCATTATCTATGCTTATAAACCGATTTAATGGAATTTATAGCGTCATCCAGTTTATATAGTGAATGATATCTTTTGTGATGGGATTTGTGGTGTATTTTGAAGTTTATGCTGCCGACTGTTGGTGTCACTTGCAACTGAGCTTATTTTGTGGGTGACCAAGATGGCCCCTCCATACATTTTTACTAAAAATCTTTAATACTCGTTTACCTTTAAAATATTTTAATAACTCTTGAACAGAATGTTCAGTGGTAACTTCAAATTTATACCAGATGTGTACTGTAGTTTTAAATTCTCTACAAATCCATAAACATTTTGGAATCAAAATTGATCTGTTTTTTAATACTTTTTAATTTTGATATGACTAAGATTTTTTTTAAAAGCAATAAATTTTTAGCTGAAGTTTTTAACTGTTAATTAAAATGAAAAAAAATTAAAATAAGTTGTGGCTCACTCGGTAAAATTTGGTTAACACAACAAAATAATGGGATTATTAAAGACTCTCTTGTGTGCAGGATGCAGTGTGCAATTATGCATGGATATGGTTGAACACGACACCAAATTAAACTGAGATCAATTTTTCATGATTATCCAGTCTAACACTGATTTACAAGACAGGAACAACAAAACGTTTCACTATTAAATTCCTATCACGTATTGAGATCATTAAGGAACGTGAATTGGCTTAGATTGAATTTCAAAGTTTGGTTGCCAGTTGCTAGTGAGTGAGTGCGTGAGTTCAGGAGGTGACCACACATTGAAATTCAAAACTTAAAAGTAGACTTCAGATATTGACTCATTTGAGATTTTTTAAGATATGAGAGTGATTTAAATTATCTGGTAACAACAACTTATATTATAGTTAGTAGAAACCAAAACATATTCACTAATTAGCATAGTTTTCCACCTAGCCCTCCAATTATTAAATTGAACAATAAATAAATACATATACCCCGTATATACACATGCACATGTCTGCATTCCTTGTGTGAAAATTGATAATTATGATAAAGTGGCAAGATTAATTTGACATACACTTTTCTTATAGGTTGGGTTCCTTATATGTGATAGAGATGTCAAAAAGTCAAGGAGAGTCCTTTTTGAAAGAGGAGTCAAAAAAGCAAAGTAAGAATGATTTATACAGTGAATGTACTGAAAAAAGTGCGGTCATGAATCAGCCCGCCCCCGGCCCTAATGTAATAATTAAGCAGCTGCACATGTAAAAATTAAACGGATCTATAGAATGTCAAACCAGAAATAAATTTAAACCACATGGTATGCAATTCACCATCAATAATTTAAAAAAAAACCAATATTATAGTTTCCTTGTTATTTGTGTTATTGAGATTTTGTTGTAATAACAGTGAGCCTTAGACTCCAACACGTGTGACAAGCCCTGAGGATGTCTGCATTGGAGGCTAAGTAAGCCAGCACCTGTTAAGGGGGGTGAATCTTAACTACAGATTTAGTGTCGTTGCTAGGGATATTATTTCTGAAGTTGCTAGGTACATTGAGTCCTAAAGTTCCTCAAAACAAGATTTCATCACTTAAAGCTCTTCTTTTTTCTGAGTATTTTTTAAAGCTTTCTCTTTCTATTTTTAATGTTTTAAATGTGTGTTTAACTGCAAAATCACGGCCTGTTTTTAATTTTTTCTTAGAAGTTAGAGGGGGGTGTATCAAAATTTTGTGACCTCAGTGGGGGGAATCTTGTGAAAAAATCCTCTGCCCCTCCACCCCCCTGTTGCCCTAAAACTCAAAGGGTTTTTTTTGGCGAATCATAAGCAATTCAACATTTTTAAAATCTGTAGCATGGAATTACTAGTAGGAAAAAAAGGAAAGTTATTAATTAAAAAAAATGTAGTAAAATACACCTTTATGACATCATAGCTTTTTCAATAACTTAAATTTTAACAAATCCATGCTACAGATTTTTTATTAGGATGTTCTCAAGCTGTTGACAGTGGTTTTATTGGAAAAAATGTAGGATGTTTGAGTTTTAAGGGTTTCAATGTTCTGGTCACGTGACTTCCAAACATGGCTGTGACTAATGAAATTTAATGGTACCATTGACATAATGAATGTGACCAAACATCACAGCTGAGGAAGTAAAGAAAGTAAAGAAACTCATTATATGATGTTTGGAACTCTTCCGTAGCAACCACCTTGTAGTTAAGTTTCTCCCTCCTTAACTGACTGTCTTTCTTCCTGTTTGTTCTTAAGGCCCTGAGCAGGGAGGGGTGAGTGGTACAAGTGGTACTATTGCAGCTGATGTTGACCAAGGTACATGTAAAAGGAAGTCTCTTATTCCTCTTTATAGCTTCAGTGAGGGGCGGGGGATTTTTTTGCATAATAAACATCATAATAAAATGCAGGGTGCCAGGCTCTGTGGAAAACATGGGGTCCACTAGGGGAGGGTTCATAATTTATGTAGAGGGGGCTATGAAGATTTTAGATTTTTTCCCTTGCAATTTTTGGAAGACCCCTATTATTTGATGTGTTTTTTCCTCCCCCCATTGCATATCCCACAACCGTGGACAAAATATCATGACCCCCCCCCCCTTCTCCACCACCACCATCAAACAAAACCCTAATGACATGGTGCACTAACTGTGAAGGAACGTTGAGTAATAGTGACAGTGTGGGTGTTAATGAGAGTGATAGTAGTGACACAAAACTTTCATCATCACGTCCAGCTAAAAGAAGTTGTAGTACCAGGAGTGGATGGAGTGCTACAAGTTTTGCATCCCGTTGAGTCTTGTATAAGTTGGCACATTTTGAGGCCATCTTGCTTCACCACCAATTGGAATATAAACTTTAGAACACGGACTCTCCTCCGCAGAGGCTCCCACTGGTATCCCATTAATAAAATTTTAAATAAAAATTAATAAGCGCGTGGGAGACGATGGGAAGAGCGAAAGGCGTGGTCTCCCTCCTCTCTTTCCCCGTCCAATCATCCCCTGTGTGCTTCCTTTTCCCCTCTCAGCCTCTTAGTGCTAAATATGACATTGAGTAAACTGATGGTGGCGGTTTTTATTGAATCTTTTCCGATGGTCCCCCCTTATACCTTCTTTCACGTCCAGAGAAATTTTCGATAGCCCCTCCCGCTAAAACCTAACGAGAAAAAATTATGGCTCCCCCTAAAAATCGACATAGCCCCCCCCCCCTACATAAATTATGAACCCTCCCTAGGTTTGTTCCAGTTAGAGGGAATACATTATAAATCCATAGATTTTGCAGAATGTTCACAGTCATGTGCAATACAAAATACAGAATGATTATCACCACCACAGAGAGAATGTCACTGTTTGTTGTTGCAATATTGTTTTTTAATGTGAATATGACTGTGGGATTAAAGTTAAATACATGCAATGCCACAATTTACTGCATGTGGACAGAAGATCAGACCATTGTTTTCAAATTTCTACCAGGTAGTCATAATGATTTTGATCCCCCCTCCCCCCTGCCCCGGCTAAACATTAGTAAGCATAATTTGCAGTCTGATTGATTTGGTAGTCTCAGGAGTGGCCAAGGTATTGTTGCTATAGTAACATGTATTGGTATCCTCTAATACTGCCATACGGGGACAGGGAGCGTGAAGATATCCAATTTTTTATAAGCTAACCACATCGTAACTGGACTAATAATTAGGTGAGAAACAGTCATCAGTTGTGAATGTTTAGTTTGGTTGAAATTTCTACTAGGCAATTAAAAAAACCTTTAAGCATCTTCTATACCTCTTGGTCCTCAGTTCTTCAAGATTAAACTTTCAGCTTGGATTTTAACTTACGATGTTAACTTTTTTTTTGTTACAAGTAATGACATATTACCTTAGTGGCCCTTTGACATGTTTTGAAAATTTCTCAACATAATTTATGTAACAGTTTTGTTTTTGCTCAAGTTTTATTTTGTGGCATTGACTGTCTTGACTGTTTTCTCATGTGTCCTCCTCTGAGAGTTTCAATCAATTAAATTATTTAACTTAAAAATAACCACCTCGTGACCACGATTTAATAAAAAGAAAATTAATTGATGTGGGATTATTTAAATTAAATATGTCAAGTTTAAATCGTGATCAGGGTGTTCTTTTTTTTCCCACAAATCTCTACATGAATATCTGGATGCATGGTTTCTCATAGAAGAGCTGTTAAAAGTTGACTCGATTAAAAAGATCCTCGAAATGGACGAAGATTTCAAATGTGCCTCTGAGTCATCAGGAGAAGCGGCTAGTAAGATTCTTAATCACTTGGGAATTTCAGCAGAAAAGGAAGGCTTCACAAACTACAACTTCATGGAAACACCGTCACTGAGGGATTTATCAGACGAACAAGAAAGGTTTTTAACGCTTTGTGGACGGTGTTTCTTTTGCTGTTCGGTCGAGTGGAGACGAGAGCTCTTTCCTGCGTTTCTTTCTTCTGTACAAGGTGTCCTATTAATAAATTCCTCCCAGCTGCATATTATTGCCGATGAACACTTGCTAAAAACCACCGGCGCTTTAAATTACATGTTTTTCTCTGATGATGAATATAGGAAGCATCCAGAGAAGAATTATCCTAACTTAATCACGATAGTGGAAGATTTAAATGCAGTTGTTGTTTGCTGTTCGGGGGAAAAGAAAGCATCGGAATTTCTTAAAAAGCATAAATTTCGTCCAGTAGACGAGTTTTTCTTAAAAAAATAACAAAGAACTTACCTTTATTTTAGTCGCATTAGCCACCCTTTTTCCACTGAAATGATAAAGGAAGTCATAGTTGCACCGGAGTCCACCGCAACGAAGAACAGAAAACGTAATGGCGTCGAGTCGAGCGAACAGGAAAACACAACCGGTTTGCGTTTAACCAAGAACTCTGACAGCAACTCTTATTCTAATCATTGCTTGTCAATGGTTTGGGACATTTATGCTTCTAATGTGGGTAGGTCAGTGTTAGAAATTCTCACTGATGCACTGTCTCTTGTTACCGCACCACGAGAGATATGGGTTGGTGGTGGTAAAGATGCTGACGCGTGCGATGCTGAGCTGACAAAGAATCTGCTGAAGAATATAAAATTCACGAACAGACTGGAGACATTAATACTTAAGAGCATCAATTTGACAGCAAATGAAGCTGCTATTATCGCCGAATCTTTGTATAAAGTTCCTAACTTGTTTTTGCTCGACTTGTCATGGAACCCTCTTCTTGGTGAAGGAGTCAGTTTTATAACTGAAAACCTCAGCTCTGTTCCTGACCTGAAGTATCTGTGGCTTTACGATGTTAAAATGACAAGAAAACAAGCGGATGATTTGACAACAGCTGTTCATAACAGCAAAATCTCTGATTTGTGGTCATCCTACCACGTAAGTTTTCCAATGTTTTAACAATTATTGTTTACAGTATATTTAATACTCAGTTCTTGGTTTTTCTGTTTTTCCTTCTCTTGTCAGTTGATTTGACAAAAACATGAGATTTGCTTTTGAAAATAAATTTCATAGTTCAGCAGATTAATTGTAGCACAACTCATTTCAAATTCATTCCGTTAAATTAATCAAGTTAAATACAACAAATGTTTTAACCGAGTATCAGCATATAAATATAAATAAATAAAAAGCTTTCATTGGAGCGATGAGATATGAAATTTTTCTTCGAGTGCTAAACTCTGACTCGTGAGATAACGAGTTGAACATGAAAACAGAATTTTAGGCAAGATTTCCGTATAACCCCACACATTAATTACGTAAAATAACACAAACATTCCACAGTATTCATTTCTGAATGAATTTTAATTCATAATAAGCGATGAATAACAAGCATAAAAGCAAACGAGTTTAATGTTCAATTCAAACAAACAATTTGCAAATGAAATCATAACACACAGTATAAACTCACAATTTCAATTTGAATCGTCCAGCCGTGAAGGATTCCTATTCGATTCCAAAACTGAATGAACTTATTAAAGGTCCTCTAAGAGTCCAGGAAATTTACGAAAAGGTCTTTTAAGCTGCTTTTGTTGTGACTAAAGTGTCTCGCGATTTGGTAATTGCTTGTCCTTCCACAAAATATTCGCTGTACCGTAGGTAAATTACTCTGAGAGATGTTGGCTCATTGTTCACCACAATAATGTTTCTCACAGATAAAATAAATCTGCTAGTGCAAACATCTTATTCTAGCAATGGTATTCCTACATGCTTTCTTGTTTCGTTTTCGTTTAAAACGACTTCACCAATCCAATGCGCTCTGCATCTTCTTCTGCGTATTTTTGTTCGCTTCAGGTGCGACGGACCTTTTAGCATCTTTGTAAGTAAAGGACACATCTTCACTCACTAAATTGTCCGCAGTCCTTTCCAATTCATTGTTCGAGTCCATCTTGAGCTGTTGGCGCTATAAAGTTTCTCCGACTTGTTTTAAGCTATTTTTTTCTGAGCGATTCAACTAAAGCGAACGAAAGCGAACAACAAACTGCGAAATCAACGAGCAACGTTGTCATTTCGTTCACAGTGGCGGAGTGGCGGGAAAGAAGGCTAGTGACATAGCAGCAGCTGATTGGCTATATATCAACTCGTGAAACTAGCGTGATTTACAGGTGTCAATTACGATTTTTTCAACATGTCAATCAAAAAATGGGCGAATTTGATTGGTTTATTGCTGAAGGTCTTATTTTAGCGCGTTGAGAGATTCCCGCATTCAGAGAGCTGGCGAGAAAGGATTTTTAATTGAAGAAGATGGATACAGGAGGGAAATTCAGGAAGTTATTTTTATCCGTCGATGTTTACTTCAGAATTCGTTTCTTCGAGTTATGGTCCGATTTTCATTTACTAAATGAACGTAAACAAACTGTCTCGAAATAGGTTATTCTTTCCTCGGACATAATGTGAGCGCCGCTAGCGTTGGACGTTTTATCGGCTTCAAAAGTTTGCATCGAAAAAATTTGACAGCTAGGGACGGGAAAGAACTCCTTCAACTTCTATGGAATATTTCATATAGATGCAAAAACGTCTCCGCCTGAGCTTTTTCTGATGTTTTTTTTTAATACATCTGCAGGGAGCATTATTCGTTGCGGTCGACCGATCATGCATCAATGGTATAAAAAATATCCAAATGTCAAATGACAGTATGTAGAAAACGAATGTAGTTTAAACGACGGAAAATTAAAAAAAAAAAAAACATGCAAAAACAAGATGCAATGTCTTGAATATGAACTAAATATTTGAAAGAAATCATCTTGAAGATGATTTTGAAGATTAAATCATCGACAGCATTTTCGGCTACCGTGTAGGAGTTCAATTTTGCGGGAGTTAATTTTTGCAAATTTCCTTCAATCCGCAAAAAAAAAAAACTCCCGCAAAATTTTCCGCCGCAGAAATATACTCCCGCAGAAAAATTAGTAAATCAAATAAAAACCTCTGGCACCCAGGGTAAGGCTTAATAGGAACATTTTAAAAGTGAACATAATAGGAAACGCTAGCGAAAGTTAATAAAATACATTTTTGATATCATATGGGGCTTTTCACGGAAAACCGTACTTTCCGCTTCTGTGTCACCAGAGACTGTTATTATAATCGAGTAATGCGTTTTTACAAAAACGTACAATAATTCACTCAGGTTTTCTCGTTGTGTATGTTTATGTTGGCGCTAGAACAGCAACCATAACTATGAAAACTGTAGGAACTTCCGGTAATACCGATACTGCCTTTCCTCCCAGGAGAAATTTTAGCTGCCTCGATCCGCAAAAACTTCCCCTCGCAAAACAAATCCAGTCGAAAATCCGCGAATTTTTCTTCCCGCAAAAAATTTTTCGTATACGGTATATAAAGTTCGCAGTGGCTATATGGCCGGTAACCGGTCAAGGTGTAGCCTCCAACGCAGACGTCCTTAGGGCTCGTCGAGGAAAGATTGCGTGACGAGCCCTAAGGACGTCTGCGTAGGAGGCTAGTCAAGGTGTTGAAAACACTAAATGGCCGGCAGTTCTATATTCTCAGTAAATTTCACAAAATCGAAAAACTCCAGCTAATCTAAACTATCATATGTCGATTTAGAAAAATCAAGCGATCCTGAAATGCTTTATAAATCTAAGTCTAGTGTTTGGATTACGCTGGGCTCAGAAGACGAAACCATGTTTTGTGACACTGAACTTTTTTCAGCTCGACTGCCGGTCAAGGTTTTCAAAACACTATTAAAATGGCCGGCAGTTCTATAGTAAATTTCACAAAATCGAAAAATTCCAGCTAATGCTATCATATGTTTAGATTATGGCCCAACGCCCTGTTTATAATTAAAACAGACTCGCACAAATTATGCACACTGTTTAGGACAGACTTGCGCGAAATTGTATCCTTGGCTTTCACTTACGTCATATCAAAATTCAGAAGCATTAAAAAATAGATTTCGAATCCAAAATGTTTATGGAATTGTAAAGAGTTTAAAACTACACATCTTGGCCAAATTTTGAAGCGCAAAAGCATTTCGTTCAAGAGTTATAGGCGAACGAGTATTAGATATTTTTAGTAAGAAATGTATGGAGCGGCCATCTTGGGGCACAAAGATGGCGGCCAAAATTTCAAAGTCTTAATTACACCAAAAATCACATCCAAAAATATTGTATTTGCTATAAGCTCAATTAACTCGGCTTATAAGCACTTATAATGCAAACAATAACTTTCAGCTGGTTCAATTTTGTTTATTTTCGCGGCTTATGTGAAATAGCGTGACGCATTGCGTGACACATTTAAAACCTTTGTTAATCGGAAGCAAAACATCGTTTAAATCTGAAACTTTTTGTGAAAGATTATAACACTTGTATCCACATACCATGTTAGAAACAGCTTTGTAGGATGTTTTCTTTAGATTTTTTAATTTTTATGACGTCATGTGAAAGCCAAGAATACCCTGTTCAGGACAGACTCGTGCGAAATTATATACCCTGTTTAGGAACCATACCCTGTCCAGCGGCACATCTCCGTATAGGCCATGTAAGGGAGTACCCCCCCCCCCCCCCCCCGGGGGGACTTTTCTAAATCGACATATAATAGTTTAGATTAGCTGAAATTTTTCGATTTTGTGAAATTTACTGAGAATATATAACTGCCGGCCATTTAGTCTTTTGAAAACCTTGACCGGCAGTCGAGCTGAAAAAAGTTCTTCTGAGATCTGTAAAGCTTTTCAGGATCGCTTGACTTTTTTAAATCGACATATGATAGTTTAGATTTAATAGCTGGAATTTTTCGATTTTGT
The DNA here is from genome assembly GCA_022457155.1 of Cladopsammia gracilis. Classification (NCBI taxonomy): domain Eukaryota; kingdom Metazoa; phylum Cnidaria; class Anthozoa; order Scleractinia; family Dendrophylliidae; genus Cladopsammia; species Cladopsammia gracilis. Next base: position 478,522 of record JAJGOT010000137.1, read on the forward strand.
GAAATTTACTGAGAATATAGAACTGCCGGCCATTTAGTGTTTTCAACACCTTGACCGTTTACCGGCCATATAGCCACGGCACAGCGTATAAAGTTTGTCCCACGTACGGTACTCTCTTTCGAATCGGGCGAAGAAATTTGATCATAATTCTGTTGTGGTCTTTTAATCACGCCGACTACAGGTATTTTACATTTTACAAGTATGTCTTGCATTTAGCTTGTTAATTGTTCATAAATTAATCTCCTGTTGGAATAAATAAACAAGTTCTCTTTCCCCTTCTACTGGCAAACCGTGATCAGATCTGATCAGTAAGGAAGCCAACAAAGTGTTTCAAAGGGGACGTGTCCTTCCCTTTTATGGGCTCGCATCTCAATCTCAAATCTCAAATCTTTATTTTAACACGGTAAAAATTCGTCAGGTTGGTACAAAATAAAATACAACTACGTGATAATTTTTACTAACAATTACTACGTATCTAACAGTTTCGGATTTTCCAATCGAACGCAAAAATAGCGAATCCATGAAATGCAACGTAGTTGTCCAATCACAGCTATTTAAGTCAAAATAAACAATTCAAAGGACGGCTCCTCTGGTCAATACACTATACGTTCACGCGCCTGCCGCGCTGTCGGAAAGAAAACGACTTGTAGACAGGCTACTCTTCTATCCCGTCAGGGATAATCAAACAAGAAGCGAAACACGGATACGCGCGCATGAATCGCATTCTGTTTAATAGGTGTTTAAGCGCGTGCGCGCAGTGGTTTTGCTACTCACTCATTTATTTTGTCAACTATCCCTGAGGGAAAAAGTGTCAATGTTCATAGTCTATAATTTTTTTTGGATACATTTTGGAGTAATTCCAGTCATTAACCAACTTTGTTACCTTTGAATTTAAAGTGCCCCTATGATCAAATTTTTGATTTTCATTTTTTTGCATTTTCGTGTACAATATGACTTTCTTACTCATCTTGCCAAATTTCAATTCATTACGAACATCAGAAGTCATTTTATTTTAACATTTATTTCCGGGAATTTACGGCCGCCATTAATCAACCTTGTTCCAAGGCTTGGTTGCGAATGGGAGAAAGTGACGTCAAAGACTCAAACATACCTCACGGGTTGAAATTATAATAACAATCAGCATAAAAAATTGCACGAAGAACAAGTCCAAAGTTTTTGTTGCTTTTCGCGTGATTTTCAATACTTATCGCGTTCGAAGAACGCAATTCTAATTTGGTTCGTGTTGGTTTTCCTGTGGTTTACATGCAGCAAAATTTGAGATTTTTTGGTAGACGGTCTTCCAAATGGCCGCCCCTATTGGTTTTTTCAGGGGCTCATTTCCGCCGGAAGTTCCTTCGAACGCGTCTCCATGATCTCCGATTACTGCTAGTTGTTATTATAATTTCAACCCGTGAGGTATGTTTGAGTCTTTGACGTCACTTTCTCCCATTCGCAACCAAGCCTTGGAACAAGGTTGATTAATGGCGGTCGTAAATTCTCGGAAATAAATGTTAAAATAAAATGACTTCTGATGTTCGTAATGAATTGAAATTTGGCAAGATGAGTAAGAAAGTCTAATTGTACACGAAAATGTAAAAAAATGAAAATCAAAAATTTGATCACAGGGGCACTTTAAATATGATTAATTTTCAAATGAAATTCTCGTGTCCTTGGCGCAAATTGAGTCTGATTGCACATTCAGTGATGGGTTCGGCTTTTTTATAGACAAGGCGATGATCACCCGTGGAAAAACAACATGTTAGTGTTTCCGTAACATGTTCTGTGCGGTGTGCATTTAAACAGCAGTAGTAGATCGCGCATGTAGAGACTTCAGGTGGCTCTCCCAGCAATGAGAGAGACCCTGTGTTGAGGTTGTTCTGAAATATGATACATTGGTGAACAATTGACAGATCTGGTGGTACATGGTTAAAGCCAGGCTGTGGCCAGCATAAAGTGTAGTGATAGCAGTTGTACAATGTGGTCTACACAAGTAGAACACTTACAGATTTAAGCAGTGCAGTATACAGTACTTTGTGTTTGCATGCACGTAAACTTATGAATTTAAATATTGTTAAAAGTTGCCTGCATGATAGTTATTGGAATAGGACAATCATTAATCACTTAATTCCCTGATAAGCAAAAGTTTTCGATAATTGTAAAGTGATGGTTTATATTAGCTACTAACACGGCAGCTGCATATTTGTTTGTTTCTGCAGAAGAGATGGGAGGAAAGAGTGCTGCAAGATGGTAAAGTATTCTACACTGACCACAGTAGATATTATTAGTACTTGTAATATATAAATGTACTTTGAATTTCCTTACTATAGATGGTTTCTTATTTGCCCTTCCGCAAACTTCAGGGAGACTGGGCACCAGCTTTCGGCACTAGGCTTTCTGGGATCGTTTGGGTAACCATTGTAAGTTACGATCGGTTGATGGTTTCGAAAGGCAACCATTAACCAATCATAGCTCAAATTTGGTTACCCAACGATCTCAATGAGTTAGTGGTTGCTTACCAGAAGTTAAAAACAGTAGAAAAAAATCAAATCACCAGCGTTGAAGAAAGCGGTCGCAGTCACTTACGGTTCCGACTATAATTATTTGATAAATAAAGAATGATGGTAAATGTTAAGCTCGGTAAAGAAATGAGAAAGCTATAATGTTCAGCCTTTGTAATCTATTGAACTAACTGACATCCTTTCCTGGAAAGCATCTCTCGTTGGTTTAAGGTGGCTCGATATGGTTTTTCGACGTCCCGACTACCAGTTTTCTACCTTAACATAAAGCATCTCTAGAAGACGTTTTAAAGAATGTCATTATACACCTACTACAAATAGACTGAACTTTAGTATGCAGCTCAAAGTTTTGAGATCGCAGCTTCCTTGGCAACGCTGCGTTGCTGTGGGTAATTTTCCTAATGGAGTATTTTCCGGGCGTGTTGAGGTTTTTGGCAAAATTGGTCTTAGGTACAGGTGCGATACAATGTCGGAACTATTCTGGCTGAGTTTTGTTGAAATATTTAGGAGGATTTTAAAAATAAAGTGCGTCTGAGTTTTCTTGGGGTATAAATTTGTGAATATTTCAAGACATGCAAATCTTTAGCCTGCGTAGCAAGCGCATAAAAATAATATGGGCGCAAGTAAGAACGGGGCGCGCGAGGGAGACACGCGAGTGTCTCCCTGGCGCACCCCTTTCTTCTTGCGCCCAAATTTATTTTCATGCGCCTGCTACGCAGGCTAGCAAATCTTCTGTCATAAATGGCAACTTACCGAAATTGTTAAAACATATTATTGCACACATTTTAAAATAGGAGTGTAAGGCATCCTAATTTCGTGTATTCTTTCGAAATAGGCTAATTTGATTTGCTGATGTGTTACATGTTGTATTGCCTCCATTTCTAATAATTATGAAGCACCTAAAAGTTATCGGCAAATTAGTGCTTGCTTTAATTTCCCACATTACATTTTCTTAAAAATTGCAGGAGCAAGTACGTTGTACCCTATATTATTTTCCCTCAAGCACTTTTGCTAGGTGATAGAGTCCAAGGCTATCAAAAGCTTACCTCAAGTTGGCTGACTTTTGGCTTCCCAGAGGTTCTATTCACTTGCGATATTTACAACGCAATTTCTTTCCTGTTGTTCAGCTTGTCAAAAATCCCGTGAATTCCAATGTACTATTCGCTTAGTTGCAACGCTTGAATAATATCCGAATGTTCTGCGAGTATATAAATGTGTTCAAATTAGAAATTATTAAATTTTTCTAAAGAATGCAAGAGTCCTTGCGTGACTAAAAAAAGGTAACGACGGATAAAAAAATTCTTCTGCATAGATTATTTTTCAAATAGTCACTTATGACGGGAGAAGAACTGTTTTTAACTCAAAGTTTGAAGGCGCTCATAAATCGATTATTTTTCAAATAGTCACTTATGACGGGAGAAGAACTGTTTTTAACTCAAAGTTTGAAGGCGCTCATAAATCGATCAAAGTTTCTCGTGCTTCCTGTATCAATGTGTTTTCTGCTGCAGTGTATATTAATAACGCAGGATTTTGAATACGCGATCTTTTTAAATCAATTTGTTAAGGGACCGATCGTTTATTACGTCCGGGGGGGGGGGGGGGGTGTACATCGTCTCTTATTTTTATTTACGCACATAAAAATTATGCGCCAGTGAAAATCCAGCCTTAGGCGTAAACTAGATGTATACGCAGAGCTCCAGTAAAAAAAATCCACACAATTCTATTTTTATGAGCGGGATCGTTTGCGGTCCTCTATATGGAGATCATTTGCGGTCCTGGATCATTTGCGGAACTGTACAGTACGAGCTAAATCGATTGCTGTTGTTTACAAACTTACTCGTTTTAGCTCCCACAGCCGTAATGCTGAGATCGTTACCTTTAATAAGCGTAAGAGAAAGAGGAGAAACCTTTCTAAGAAGTATCAAGTCTATATCATATTCCAGAGGGGATTACTATAAGGCATTTTCCAAAAAATTATGCTCTTTCATTTACTCCGTGTCGAGCGGTTGAAACTTTGAACTACATGTAGCTTTCATTTGGCTTCGCCAAGAAACGCTGCAACACAACGCGAACATTTCGCGCCTTTTTTGTCCAATCATATCATCAAATATTTTTGCTTTTCTTTTTTCCTAGTTAACGCATTTTTTCTCCCAAAGATACGAAATTGCAGGCAGTAGTCACTAAGCTATGCAGCAAATTAAATTAATCAGAAGAGATTTGTAATAAATAACTATACCATTTACAAATCAATTAGTTCAAGAAACATTTTACAAGCAACGGAAAACCAAACGAATAGACAATAGAGCGTTTTCACATGACGTCATAAAAATTCAAAAATCTAAAGTATACTTCCTACAAAGCTGTTTCTAACATGGTATATGGATACCAGTGTTATAATCTTTCACAAAAAGTTTCAGGTTTTAACGATGTTTTGCTTCCGATTTATTAAGGTTTTTAATGTGTCACACAATCCGTCACGCTATTTCAAATAAGCCGTGAAAATCAACAAAATTGAACCAGTTGAAAGTTATTTTTGAATTATAGATGCTCATGAGCCGATTTAATAGAACTTATAGTGAATACAATATTTTGTGATGAAATTTTTGGTGTAATTTTGGCCGCCATGTTGGTGTACCAAAGTGGTACACCAACATGGCCGCTCCATACATTTCTTACTAAAAATGTCTAACACTCTTTCGCCTATAACTCTTGAACTAAATGCTCTTGCGCTTCACAATTTGGCCCAGATGTGTAGTTTTACACTCTCTACAATTCCATAAACATTTTGGAATCGAAAACGGCTTCTGAATTTTGATATGACGTCAGTGAAAACGCTCTATAGATGGTTTTCACTCACGTGACCTTCAGTCCTGTGGGACTCAAATGACAAAGGCCATGGCGGCCATGTTGGTGTACATAACAAAAGAAGTTCATTGAAATTCTTTTGTAGTTGTACACCAATATGGCTACCGTGACGTAACGTGAAAACCATCTATATTCGTATTCACTGTATTGAACTGGTACTAGCGTGCAGTCGATGTTCATGCAATCTTTTCACATGCAAATATTTTAAATGATATTTCCCGCATTAGCCTCGACTGTAAGCTAGTTCCAGTTCAATACCGAGAATCAGATTTTTTTCTATTTTTTCTCGCAATGTCAAGAGAATAAATGTCGCCGCGCTAAAACGACAGTTTGCATCTTTGACACACACCTCAAATGGTTCCTTTCACGGCGATACTCTTTCCAAGTTGCTGTAGCTGATAATGGATCGGCAATAACACTACAAACAGCTACAAACATCATCCTATCCTTAACTGATTTAGCTGACGGCCCTATTGGATCTTGGGTATTTCGGGTTCTGTTGACCAACTACTCGGTCACGCCGTGGAGAATCCTTTTTTTTTAAAGAAATGCAATTGCCTTCATCTAAATTTGAAGATACAAAACTTAGAACACGACTGGCAAGTTAATTGTTTTTTTTTTTGCTATGTTTTGCGATGTTCTGCCGACCAAGGTGATTATTGTTTCTCTTGGCATCCCGAGGCGTGCCTGAAAACACCTTCAACAATATCAGCTTTCCTTCTGCTCTTCCATTCAAGTTTAAGCAAACTTGCAATAATTCATAGCTCTTTGATGTCGAGCAGTTTTTTCTTTTGTTTTCAAATTAAAATGATGCTTAAAGCAGTGTGTGGCACTTCATGCGACTTTTGCGGCCTGCGCGGCTTTCATTCTACTGAAGTACGAGGCCACTTGCTGGGGAGTTGCATGAAACAAATGCTCGGGTTTTTTTTTTCATTTCTAGCCCTTTTCATGCACTTCACCACTGCATCGGGATTCGCTTTAATCCCTGTCCGCTCCCCTCTTAAAAAAAAATTATCTCTTCATCGTCATTCCCACTAATCATAATCGTCGTCGTCGTCGTCGTCCCCCTCCTCCTCCTCCCCCTCCTCCTCCTCCTCCTCCTCCTCCTCCTCCTCCTCCTCCTCCTCATCATCATCATCAATTGCTATTAGTCGTGACACCAGCTTTTACTACCTTGTTGGATATCCTCATTAGATAGCGCTTTCGTGACTTATGGTGCCTATCTGTTTCATTTATTCATGTTTTGTTGACGCATGCGTTGAGATCTCTTAATATGTTCTTTCATAAAAAAAATCCCTCGAACTCTTATTGGTCGAGCAAAACTGCAGCATTCCGCTCTTTATGCTACTCCATTATTCCAGAATGAAATTGTTGCGCGCAACGTAAACAATTTTTGGGGTGGACGTACGTTGCAATCGAAACTAAGGTGCAGTAAAAACAAAATGAACGCAATTTCATACTGTATTCAAAGGGGATAGACTTAAAATAAATGTGGCTTCTAAACATATCTGAATTTCGTAACTGTTCATCAGTAGGATGCCTAAAATCTGTGCAATTCCACAATTGGTTTCGGTTCCATCAAATCCTATACCAATAGCGTTCCGCCCAGATTCTAAAAGTAGAATTGGCGTGCAGCATCATGGGATTGAAATGCGTACAAACATTCAAGAACTATGCAGGTAGCTATGAAAAAACAGGTACTACGAAGCGCTGTTCTTGGGTACAACTCGACAATTATCCACAACATGTACAGGAATCGCAAAAACTGGTGTTTCCGAGGCAGCCATTTTGAAATATTTGTCCGCATTTCGATCCCACAATGCAATGCTGCCAAATATGACGTCATCTGGGCGGAACGCTATTGCAGAACAATTTAAGAGCCACCCACAGTGTGAGCACAGTTACTGATAAGACATATTAGTAAGGAAAACAACGCAAAATTAATGTAGTACGTTAAATAACGAACTAAGTACACACGTCAACTATTAAGGTGATTCCCTAGTTTTGCATTGCGCATCACTACTGCGCATAATAAATTGCGTCATTTGCGCGTGCACGAGCGCGCGCGCACTCCGAAGCAAGAGGGTTTCCTTTAAGGATTCAATTACAAAGAGGATTTCGCGCTGGTCGGAAACAATAGCTTGACAGCGAGCACGGTGATCCCCAATTTTTAATGCAGAAATTTAAATGACACACGGTTGACTACAATATATCGTGATTTAAAGAAAAGTTAAAAATTCTGCTTTGAAATATTTGTATTTGAATGCTGTAAGGAACACGTCTTCAGGTAGTGTTGGGTATGCGCGCACGCCGCGAATCCTTTAATTTCTTTCATAATCTTAATTCCTGGTCAACTAAAATAGTTTATAATGTAAGATCAAAGTCAATTTTGTTGAACTGCTCTATTATTTTAATCCAAGCAATGATTTTTGTTTTAGAAATTATAGTCCCCTTTTCCTAGGGTTCAGTAATGAAACCTCGCGGGTCGTATAGTTGCTATAATGGCCATCCATGTTGCAATTGTGCAAAAACGAGCACGGTGACCCCTATGTTTAATTTCATTTTTGTAATGCTCATAACATAATTACCATCTGGACCAAGTTTTAGAAAATCGTAAAAATTCCTTCTTTTTCAATGGAATCACCTTAAGCCAAGCACGCGCACAACTTCAGGAAATTTGCGCGCGCGCACCTGCATCAAACTGAATGGAAGCAATATAGAAATTAAATAGGGGCGCTAGGATGATATAAAGGATCTAAAATAACAAAGGATGTCTTATAATCCAGAAGTACCTTTCGTCTGCGGGTAAGATATTTCTCTCCCTCTTTACCAGGGCAGGACAAAGATAATAATGGAGATTCCGGTTTTAAAGAACGAGTCTTTATACAAAGTTTCATTGGAAAAGAAGTGTACTTACTGTGGAAGAGAGTTTGACTGTAAATGTAGTTATAATTTATGAAGTGATAAAGTATGCTCCCAAGCTTTTCATGGTGTTAAGTTCCAAAGTTGTTCATGGTCTCAAAATATCTAGACGACTCAGCGGCTGGACAAACGTTCAAAGCTTTTCGCCCAATATTTATTTAGTTGTATTTTGTTTAGAATGTTTAACCAGAGGTTTCAGTTGAGCTCGTGCTGCTTTAAATATAGTCGAGCCTCTCCTTATGGACACCTCTCTATAACGAACTTGTGTCTTGGTCCCGAAGAAACTCAAATTAGTACAATCCTTACCTCTATACTACAGACAGCTCTAAATGCGGAGTCTGTCCCTTTGGATCTCTGCAAGTAAAGCATTTGCGTTTACAAGAAAAATATTATTTTGAAGGGATCGGCTGAACAATGAAATAATTGTAAGTCACAGAAAATGCTGAATGAAATGAAAATAACTCTTACTGTTAGTGAGTTCACTAAAGACAATGTAAGTTGTAAAGGTTAAAAAGATCATGACGAAGCAGCACGGCTAAATACAATCTTTGCACATCTTTTACAAGAGAACGAAATCTTATTTTTTGCCAGATGATGACGATAACTGTGTTATTTTTTTTTAGCAGAACAGCTACCTGACGATGCAAATGATGATGATGATAATGGTGGTGACGATGAAGGCTATGGCGGTGATGAAGATGATAACGAAGACGACATGGGCAACGTCGGAAGTGCAGATATCACAGAAGAACAAGAATTGTCACAACAATTTCATGGGCTACAGCTAGAGGGACAAGAAGACCACGTAGAAGAACAAGACCAAGATAAAACAAAAATAGATGAGTGAGTAACGGTTTAGCCTTAATATTCCAAAATGTGCGCTACTTTATAATAAGGTTCAGGATATTCCAGGCCACGCAAGCTACTAAGCAAGCTCGATACCAACGCACGCAGTTGCTTTATACGAAAATAAAAGAGAACTTGGAGCTTAGTTTTTTTCCCTGGTTTTATTTGCAGTCGTTTGTTTTTCTCTTGATGATCCATAAAACTGTGAACTCACAAAATTGGAAATTCCCCTTGTATCTTGTTTCTGTAGCCTGAGGAGCAAGAACCAGGGTGCAGATCCTGTGTCCTCTTTTTAAAAACTGATTGGTACAAACGTAGTTTCATCCCAAGCTCTTAAAGACTTTGAACTGTTCTTTCATCCTTGTTGTCATATTTTTTTAGCTGTCTAATTGAAAATATTTCTGTAGTGATAATATTGTTCACCCATTTTGCTTTTATTCATTAAGATAGGTGAAATAAAAGTTCGTGTTTAACAACTTTTGATTGTTTGAATTATAAATGATTGCAGAGAAATAGTGACAAGTGAAGGTACCTACTGGTCCCTCAAACAAGAAGCTGTTCACCTAATGTTCCCTGCCAATGCTGTTTCTAAGCCCACAACAATAGTGGTCCACAAATGGAAACGCAGTGCTTGTTCACCTCCGCTTCAGGATCATGAGGCCATTGTCAGCAATGTGATTGAAATATCTACCATCAATGGACAAGCTCTGGAATTCAATGCGGAGGTGAAGCTCTTTCTATCTCACAGTGCACCGGACCTAAAGGGCTATGAAATGGTGTTAAAAAGGCAGATCGACAAGGAGTGCAATGAATGGGAAGACGTAGATGGAACCCAGGACTTACGGAGTCTTTCAGGTTTAAATATTTCCTCTTTACAAGACAGACTTTACGTCGACTGTTGGTACACCTTTTAAGGGCCAATTATGGCGGGAAGAATTATTGGCGGCTTGTTTTCCTGTGCAGGAACGGTTGTGTAGTAATTAGCGCTCAGGACTTGCGATAAGATCGGTGGTTCGAACCTTGCATAATGGCGAATTATTTCAGACAAAAAAAAGTAACAAAATATGCATGTGGAGATAATTTTTTTAAATAAAATAAGAAATAAATTTCCTTTATCTAATTACGCTCGGCAGTGTTTACATTACAATTTCTTGTGGGGCCGAGCATTCGAAACAAAATAATTCAATGAAACATAACAAGCTAGGTTAAAAATTCCAACTGGCAGGAGGCAAACCAGTTGGCTGTTTACAAGCGTGGCCTAGGAGTTGAACTCTGCTTTGCCGTGAAACAACTCCAGCTGGTGGTCAGGGCGAGCCTTGAATTCGGAGCCTCCAGATTTCATGACCTGCGCCTTAATCACTGGACCACGCTGCGGGGTAAAAAGCACCGCATATTCATTTTTTATTTATCTAATATATCTATTGCAGATATTGGAGGTGGTTGCCCTTCTCCAAATGACATTCCGGACTTCTTCTTTCCTGTTGTTCAAGCTGGCATAACTAAATGCTCGACATACACAGTAGTTTGTCGTCTCAAGTTATCTCCCCCTTACACCATTACATCCAGTGGTGGTGTCTTCAGTCATCCTGACTTTCCAGGCGTGACTGTTACAATCCCTGAGAATGCTGTTGCACCTGAAGCAAAATTTCCTCTGCAGTTAAAGGTGGGCGTAATTACAGAATTGTAAATTCAAATTGCCACTAACGTATAAAAATTATGTATCAATTCATTCCAAAAAGGAACGAACTGCGGTGATATATGTGAACGGCCAGTTTTTTACGTGGCCAAGTGGCCTCAACGTCAAATTTGGGACGTTACAAAGAGAAAGAAACTAATTAAACCTGACAGTGACAAACCTCAGCTAATAGTGTTCACGGTTAGCTGGCCGTTGTGATTAGCTAGAGAACAGAAGCACTAATAATAAACATGATTGATCTTAAGAAAGTGACTAATTTGCGTGGTTTTCATCTCTTACATCAAGTAAAAAGTTTATATTAAGCAGGTGATGAAGACAGTGTGCATGTTCAATTTAGTGCTCGTCAAAAGTCAATGGGTTAATTTGGCTTTTCCTATTTGCTCAATTGGTCTGGCCTTTCATAAGAACTACTCTATCTCAGGCAGTCAAAACCTTGTGTCAGAAATGGTAAAAGTGTGACAGTACTTTTGTTTTTCATTTGTAATGGTTAGGTGCAAGAAATTCCAAATGAAGAATGTGAGGATGTGTTTTTAGGACCTGTACTGCGAATTGTCCGTTCCCAAGTCCACTTCTTAAAGCCCGTGACAATTCAGTTGCCAGTTTCTCTTCGCGACGAACGGGAAGGAATTCCGGGTCCGTTAACATGCCTTGTCAGAGTGTTTTTCCTTAGGACTGATGGTGAACATAAAGAATGCATTGAAATCACTGATGATCTTGTAAACCCTGCAAGCTTTGATGGGACGTTCGTTAGGTTTCAAGTTGAACGCTTCTGTGGGTAAGGAAAAATAATAAGTTGTTTGTAAGTAATATATCAAGCATGAGACAGTGTTAAACTTTCATCACATGATCAAACACTGAGAAGAGAGTTGAAAATACAATGCGCAGCCTAGTATTTTTGATGAACTTCGAGGTGTTTGATCTTGTGATGAAATACTTTGTCGAATGTTTGATATTTCTTCTCAAACAAAATGATTTTAGAAGGAGAAATTAAGGATGCAAAAATGAGGAGTGTTTCATCTGATTTCCAAACACTCATTAGACATGAGTTTGAGAAGGTAGATAGACGGTCCCGTGAAATGTCGTGAAAGTGCTAAAGAAAACTGCAAGAATTGTAAAGCATCTCTGTTATATCAATTTGAATTTTGAAAAGCTAAATTATTAGACATGATTACTTCATGAGAAGCAGCAAAGGCATTGAAATGACATCTATTGAGCAGCACTTTACTGTGATGCAGCTTATTATACTATACCAGGTTATTCTAGTTTTTGAATAGTTATGTAAATGACGACAATCGTCATTAAACTAAAGCACTTTTAATTGCCCTCTTGCCCATTTCTCTAGTGGTTAGCGCATTGACTTTTTCAACTGAAGAACAATGATTTGATTCCTGAGATCAGGGTGTGCCACCTGGCTTTTTCAAAACGCTGGATTGGACTAAACTTTTACATTTTCCTTTTATAACCTCCTTTAGTACTCTCGAGTTGAATTGTTATGGTGGGTGCGGCGGCGATTTCTTAGCGTAATTCAATATTCAATTCTGCTATTTCACAGCCTGCGAATACAGCCACCTCTCATCGCCCCCGGCTGCTAGGTGCGTTCGCGCTATCGCGCGAACGCACCTAGAGGCCGGGAGCGATGAGAGGTGGCTGTTTTCGCAGGCTAGCTATTTCAAGGCTCGTAGTAATTCTATCGACTTAGTCTGTTAAATGTTACTTCAATTTGTATTTCTTACAGATATTGGTCTGTTCTTGATCGGCGCAAAAAAAAGTCTAATGTTCCTGTATTTGAAAGTTGCTCGTCCAGACATCTTTGGAATACTTCCATTCTGCCATTTTTCATCGCTTACTTTCATCCAGATTCCCAAGACATTTTGCTCCTTATTTGTTGCCCTGCTCATCTTAGACCTAAGGTGATACGTAAGCTTGAAAGGAAGGACATAACATACAGAGAAGTAAGTTCAAAGAAATTTATGGTTCCGGAGTATGAAGAGGCATTCGTCTTTGTATCAGGAGGAATAAGGCCATATTATACGGAGGACATGGAAGATATTTCCCTCGTGTAAGTATAGATGCCATGAACTACAGAAATCAGTCGAACGAGGAACTGAGATAATCGAATAAGGAAATCACGTTTCCGGTTATCGAGTGAATATTGACTATTTCTGAGTCCAAAAAACTGTTAGCTGCTGCTGCAGATAAAAAGGTCACTAATAATAATAATAATAATAATAACAGCATTTATTTAAACACGATAAAAATGCAGCAAAAGCTGATGTGGTCGTGTACAAACAATAAAACTAAAATTTCCTAACTAATTACAATTAATAAGACAATATAAGAAGATTATAAATCTTATTTGAGTGAAAGTATATATCTTATTTGAGTGAAAAGATCGGATTAATAGTAAGTTTTATTATAAAAAGTATAGAACTGACTAATAGTTCCAAAACATACCAACAAACAGACAAAAATAACAAAAAGATCATGTGCACTTGTGCTTGACATGGAATGTTTGAATGAACTTGAAGCGTACACTGAACTTTTGGCATAACGTGTTTCATCCGTAAACGTTTCGCCCATTTGGGTATCGTCAGTAGGATGTTCAAAGTTATTTTATACACCGAATGCAAATATGGCCGACCAACAATTTTTTGTTTGGACAGGTTCTCAAGAAAAGAAAAGCAATTGGATAACAATAAAGATCAGGTCAAAATGAGTCATTGTGTGCATTTTCAAGGCCATACTCTTATTTTAGGAGAAGTTATAGGCAAACAAATTTTGGGAAAAACATGAAAGTGAGGCTAGAATGTCTTTTTTCATACAAATGCTTAAAATTTCAGTGAGCCATAACTTTGCAACCGTTTAACCAAAAACACCCAAACTTTGCAAGATGATACACTTAGCAGCACTTGTCTACGTGATATCATTAATTTCTCTGAAAACTTGGCCAAACAAAAAACTGCCTGACGGCCATATTTGCATTCGGTGTGCTGTTACAGTAAAATTTACAAAATAAAGAGAAAAATAAAGGAGAAGGAATTACATAACAAATATGAAATAACAGTTAACAAGGGAGAAGTGTGTAGTGGCCAAAGGAGCGAAAGCTTTCGAGTTTGCCACTACAATGTCATTATCGACGCTGTAATCCACCGCACTGAAGAAGCCCAAATGGGCGAAACGTTTACGCATTAAAGACATTTATATGTGAAAAGTTCGCTGTACACTTCAGTTTATTCAAATATACCATGTGTTTAGTATCCGTCTGGATTTTTTTCACGATAAACAGGAGATCCGAGTTCCAAACCGGGCTTAGCCTGCGAATACATCCGCCTTTCATTGCTCCCGGCTGCTGGGGCAAATTTTCACTCATCTCTTTGTTCTTTCGACTTCTGTTACCATTTCATGTAGTGTGGTCAACGGATACCTATTGGATATTTATTTTTTAACAGGTTAGGAAGTGATACGGAGACCAAGGCTGAATTGAGGGTTCGTTTTGTTAGTAACAAAGACCTAGCACAAGTGGAGTTTTATAGAACCTGGAAACTGTCAAGGAGAACCTTATTGTGTAAATTGCACTTAGAAGTGCCCTATCTGAGCGTTGATCGCACGGTAAGTGACTTAGCTATCTGATTTGAGTGTCGGCATTTTAACAGGTCAGGGCTTGTGTCACTAGGAACGTTTTTAGAACAAAGGGAGCTTATAGACTCATTGTGTTAAAGCAAACAGACAATACATCTAAATTTACTTTGAATCATTCCAAGTTGCGAGCCTCTCGGAAAACTGCCAACTATTTTGATTTATTATTTTAGGTCTTTACTTGTGGACGTTTTGAAAAAGACAATTGGCCACGCAATAACTTGCATTCAGTCCGATTTGTTTTAGTCGTGCAATGAATATTGGTTTTTAGGTAGAAAAGACTGTCAAAATTGAACTTCTAACTTGGGAGGACATGTAACATTAAAGAGATGGCGGACGTTTTGCCAAGCTTTGCATCGATTTGCAGAGTGAATGAGCAACTGTTCCAATCTTATCCACTTGGGAAATATAACTATTTCATTGTTTGAAAAATCGTTTTTAACTCGTGAATAAGTGACCAATTGTTAAGGTTTCGAGCTCTGGAGGACTTCAAATGGATTTTTTTTAAGACTACGCCAAGGTAAATACACAACAGCACGGTGCGAGCAAGCTCTAGGGCGCGGGGGCATAAACCAAATTTTTGTTTCTACTGACAATTTAAAATGAAGAAAAACATGTCTTAGCGTGAAACAAATACGCATTGAGACCTGGGTGACGTAATGTTTTAAATTTGTTTACTCTTCAATTCTGACTGCTCTTTGAAACAACAGAAAGCTTGTACCGATCATAGTGAACCCACACACTTATTAGTAAACTGAATACGCGGCTTATTAGTAAACTGCGTATGGAATTAAAATGCAGATGTTTACTTGCCTGTTGTTTTCTTGAATCTGTTGTGGAGCCAAGAGTAATGGTCGTCGTTGTGAGATGCATTTTGCGATAGGACACGTTGTTCGTCGCGTAGCTTTGACCGTTACAAGATTACACAATGCCTCTACTATGTGTTTGTGGCGTGTCACCGCTGTTTGTCAAAGGTCACAACAAATGTAACGCATTGCGTCATGATACAGTTATATCATTTCACACAATGCATATTTATGTCACGCTAAGGCATATTTTTTTTTTAATTTGGAAGGTCTGTGATAACCGCTAAAATGTAAATAATTCGCTGCTGAAATGTTAGAATCAGCATTGGCAAGGAGTTGAAAAAAAATTGAGGACCAAGTTAGTCTTGTGATTCACTTCCAGCCTTCTCAGTTTCTAATGAAACACGATGACGATGTTGTTTTTGCGATTTAAAGAAAACATTCAAAGATTTACAAACCAACTTGCATGAACCACTCGTGACTGATGTGCTCAATACACTCTGTAAATCAATCATAATCACTCTTTCCATGACCTGACCGTTTTAAACTTATCACTGTCTTTTCAGGTCTCGGAGGAACCCGCTCATCGACAGCGTGGTATGTTTTCTTGATTTTTGCCGAAAGTTCAGTGTTATTGATAACTTTTGTTACATTAGAATCTGGCGATTTATTTTGTCATATCCAATCAAGCCAAATAAGGCAAGCAATTTAAGCACACTTGTAGGCAAATTTTAATGCATGTGAAAAATTTTATGTTTCTCCGTAAAAGCACTTAAAGCACTAAATAATGCTCTGGGTTTAATGAGGACGCCACGAGTTCAACTTGTGTACGGCTTCTTATTATTCGATATCATGGCATTCTAGATTGCAAATACGCATCAAAACGAGTGCAAATATGACACGTTATTACACTCTTCTGACCGCGCGCTAGGAAAAACAGTTTCAAAAACTTAGTTTTAGGAGAAGATTACTGCCGTATAATAAACAATTTATTCAGCGAAAAGTATTTTGTATGGTATTCCGAAATTAGCATTTAAGGTTTAATTTCTTATCTTACTTATTTAATCACCGATTCTTCTGCACCTGTTTTATTAAAAGTTTCTTGTTTATCGTCATTATGGTAATATCGATTTTACCAGAAAATAAATCTTGCCAAACTTCAATTCCAAACCAGTTAGTGGTGAAAATTTCACGTTGATCTGACTTGTAGAAGGACGCTTCAAAGCTGATTGAAAAATGTAGGTATCATCTCCAGAAAACTGTATCGAAACACCTTAACAATGGCTAAAAACGGCAACAGCAGCGAGCAAAACCGAGCGGACATTAGCCACATGTATGATTGTTGGATCCAAACAGGAAATAAATCGTCCATTTTTTGTCAGATCTCTGCCAATTATATCACTGATTTCACTTGCCGTATGACAGAGAACGGACAGTTTTTGAAGCTTTCCCTACCGTTAAAAAGTATCACAGATTTTTTTATGCGCCACTTATGATTAACCGTCCTTAGGACCTCTACTAGATCTGTACGTAAACAACCAAGTCGCCATGAAATGTCCACGATCGATTTTCTCGTCAAACCTCTGCCAGGCTTTATTTCACTTGCCATGCAGCCAACAGCAAGAAGTCATGAAACTAGGCCCGACTCGAGCTTGAAAACGAGGCCATGACTGGTACCAGTATTCCGGCCGAGAGGTGCCCACAGGGTATCAGATTAGGATTGCGTTCTCCTATCCGTCGAGAGGAATATTGTAGGCGCTTGTGGAAAATTGTGAATAGTTTATCTTTTTTTACTCCATATTTAGGTGTACAAGGACCTCCAAGGAAAAAAACAAAATTTTCCAAGAGTCCTCTCGTTGATACGATACAAGGTAAGGTTAAACCAAACTTAAGCGGCTACTACTTATCTTGCAACAAAGACAAAGAAACTCTAACCCTATTATTTTTCGAGGTAGCAAAAAAACGACAGCATACAGTAACTAAACATTATAAAGACGTAAGAGCTGAACTCTGAAGGTCTAGTACACAACACCACGAAGCCCACAGGAGACATTTCAGGCTGTTAACACTGTTAATTAAGTGCGCGCCAACAAAACCTCCAGTACGTAAACTTGTTTGTGAATGGTTAATAAGGGCCTGATTACATGAGTTGGGCTGGCCCGGCTACTAAGCCGGGCTGACTCGGTTTTGCCGAGATGTCAGCACGTTGTTTAAGTGGCTCCATACAGTTATTGGCCAGTCTTCCAAATAAAATACACACGATCTTATTGCTGTCTTTCGAGAGTTTTGTTTCGCGATGCTAGGCATAATATACACATGCACGTAGCTTAGTCTTTCTCGTTTACGGAGAAGTATAATTTGGCAGTCTTGTCTCGTTACCATGGCAACCAATGATTAATTGATTAGATTGTTGTTCAAGTGTAGCAAACCTCTCAACGGATTTTCTCGGTTTTACACGGTAAAAATTCACGATTTTTGGTGAAACAGAAGAAACATTCTGTAAGTCTAATCTAACAAAGCCATAAAAAAATCGGTACATAATTTTCGGCAAGTTACTCACTTTTCGTTTTTTACGTTTATTGGGTTTGTGTATGTACAAAAATTGTCTTTTTTTGTGATCGAGAACAAAGAAAATCCTACCAATTTGTCAATTTTTATAAAAATTCACCGTGTAAAATGCGCGCAATAAACGTTTCAGTTACCGTAAAAACCTCTATTTTCGTGACGTCGTCAAAATAAAACAAATGCGCGCTCGCGCCATTTTCGTGCCCATGCCTCGCGCGCCAAAAAACTGTATGGAGCCACCTTAAACGTAACTTTATAATTACATGAGTGTCACTTCTAAAAGAAAATCGACCAAAATGGTGATAAAATCCTTAGTTATACAATTTTACGCTTTGCCGCTATTTACAAGAATACAGTCCGTTTTTCATTGTCTTGTCAATAGTCCCTAATAGTGGCAATGTCTTTCAATCGAGTCGCTGAAATGACTTGTTGAAATGCTTGGTTTGTCATTCAATTCACGGCAAACACAATTTCACTTGTAAACGAACGCAATTATAGAGTGAATTCCACCAAATTAAAACTTTCTACATTATTGAAAAAATAATAAACTTAAGTTAGCTAAATCAGCAAAATCATGACTTCCGTGAATACCATTGCATAATCAAACCGTATTTTTTTATCAGCATCAGCACATCATAGCATGTCGCTAAATCTAATAATGGCAATGATTCAGTATTCCAAAATAGAACAACACTCAATGACCAGGCTATATCATGGCAAACAAAATCATCTGAGAAGAACTATACGCCTGAAAGACTTGCATTTACTAAGAATACAATAAAGACTATAAAACCGCTATGTTCTCGACACTTAGACAATTATCGCATCGAGTCGCGACCTTACAAAAACTATTCTAGCGCATTTAAAACATCAATTTGAAACGCGAACTTTTAAGCCGGTTTGTACGTCGTCTTCTCTAAATTTAAAGGTGCTTCACTGCAGTAAATCAATGTCAATGAAACTTCGAGATAGAATTTTTCACATCGGTAAGCATGCGTGGTGAACATTTTAAAAAAATCCATCGAAATGTTCCTCAGATTTTTGCAAAAGCGATTGAAATCGAAAATTACCAAAAAATTGCACATGGAGCGATGTTAGGAAAAAAAGTTAGTTCTCAAGATCGCAAAAAGAAAACGTAAACTAAAAAACTTCATGGCGTGCATAACATCAAGCTAGATTTTGACACTATCTTGAAGTAACTTTACAAAACCAGTGTTAATCTCTGAGTCCATTTATAACCACTATACAAAGTAGTAAGGTTCGAAATGTTCTTGCGATAGATTTGAAATCAAACCATACAGAACTTTTTTATTACTCATGCTCGAAGCGGCATGAGGTAAGGTTTCGGCTCCGTTTTTCTTGATTTTATTATTTTTATTTTTTGTCACGATTTTGCATGCAAATTTATGCACGCAAATTTTGTACACTTCCGGTTCATAGCTTTGCCACTACACTTCCTGTTTAGTGACTTCCGGCTACTCTCACTTCCGGTAAAAGAGCGTTACTCAAGTGTCACGACAGCGTCTCCTACAACCCTACTTACATTAGCAATGTTCATGTTAGGTATATATAAGACATAAAAGAATCATTCCCTTCATTGTGGTACAGCCTTCATTTCCAAAACAATCAATAGTAAACAACGTGGTTTGCAGGAACGATGACTGAATAAAAGGAGTTCTCTTCGCCATGTCGGACATCTTCTTATCATCTTCTTATCTTCTTATCATCTTCTTCTCATCTTCTTATCTTCTTATCATCTTCTTAACTTACTTACGCATGCGCATGAGTATAGGCTGCTGGGAGCCTCTTGTTCTACCAAAATTGATTTGCCATATACCACATTTTAAGATATTCATGTCGGATTTTCAATGCGTAATCTTGATTTCGCAAACCTTCACTTTAAGGCCCGGACCACAGTAATGCGTTGTTTTCGTTTGAAAACGCATACGTTTTGATGCGTTTTCGCCTATCGTCCACACTAAAACGCCCGAAAACGCTGATGAAAGCGAAGACTTTCGAAAACGGTTTCAAAAGTGGAGACAAAACGCATCGTTTGGAAAACACTTAGTTTCTAATGTGGACAGGTAAAAACGGAGACTTTTGAAAAGCGTCACATGCCAATAGTGTGGACAGGTGAAAACGGAGACTTTTGAAAACGGTGACGTCACATTCCATCAGTTCCAGTCCAAATCGGAGCATCTATCACCTTTAACACATGCGCAATCACAGGTACCAGTCGTTTTCATCGTTAACGCCAATGTGGACGAAAATATTTTGCTTCGTTTTCGCCGAGATGAAAACGGAGACTTTTGAAAACTCATTAGTGTGGCCGGGGCCTTAGTGATCTTGAAGTAACCTCGTCCCCAGAGCCTTCTCCGCTTTGTTCAATTCAAAATGGCGGGTTGGGCGGAGAAGACCCTGGTCAAGACTGCCAAAATACTCCAAGAATCGTGGAGTATTTTGTCACGTGACACACAATGAAATGGTGTTTTCAGAGGTTATTTCCAGTGATTGGTGGCCATGTTTGTTTTCAGAGGTTATTTCCAGTGATTGGTGGCCATGTTTGTTTTCAGAGGTTATTTCCAGTGATTGGCAGCCATGTTTGTTTTCAGAGGTTATTTCCAGTGATTGGCAGCCATGTTTGTTTTCAGAGGTTATTTCCAGTGATTGGCAGCCATGTTTGTTTTCAGAGGTTATTTCCAGTGATTGGTAGCCATGTTTGTTTTCAGAGGTTATTTCCAGTGATTGGTAGCCGTGTTTGTTTTCAGAGGTTATTTCCAGTGATTGGTAGCCGTGTTTGTTTTCAGAGGTTATTTCCAGTGATTGGCAGCCATGTTTGTTTTCAGAGGTTGTTTCCAGTGATTGGTTGCCCTGTTTGTTTTCAGAGGTTATTTTCAGTGATTGGTAGCCATGTTTGTTTTCAGAGGTTATTTCCAGTGATTGGTAGCCATGTTTGTTTTTAGAGGTTATTTCCAGTGATTGGTAGCCATGTTTGTTTTCAGAGGTTATTTCCAGTGATTGGTAGCCGTGTTTGTTTTCAGAGGTTATTTCCAGTGTTTGGTAGCCATGTTTGTTTTCAGAGGTTATTTCCAGAGATTGGTGTCCCTCTGTGTTTTCAGAGGTTATTTCCAGTGATTGGTAGCCATGTTTGTTTTCTGGTAATCTGAAACCGAAGATATTTCATTGTGTGTCACGTGACAGAATACTCCACGATTCTTGGAGTATTTTGTCAGCCTTGTCCCAGGCTCTTCTCCGCCCGACCCGCCGCCATTTTGAATTTGAACAAAGCGGAGAAGGCCCTGGGGACGAGGTTGATTTCGAAGATCCTTGTTCACCGTCGTCATGGTAATGTCAATTTTATCAGAAAATACATCTTGCCAGACCTCAATCCAAAGATAGATACGACTTGGAGAAGACGGCTGAAAAATGTTGGTATGGTCTCCAAAAAATAATACAGAAACACTTTAAATAATGGTACAGACGAAACCCTTTATGGACACCGGCTAAAAGCCCATACATTTTCTAGCTATTTTCTCTAAAATTTGCCCGCCTAATACGGACACCTGTTAATATGGACAACGGATAGTTTTTCCCGTCCAGACTAAAACAATCTCATACCGAATTGTTTTTATCCTCCCAAAGATAAAGGTTACAGTATCTTTTTAAAATAGCTTACGAATGATATAATTTATATACGCACACAAGAAATGTCATTTATTATAATATTCAATAACTTACAGTATATATTAGTTAGAATAGAATCTATTTTTTATGATTATGTAAAGCGCATTAGATCATATATAAATGTATTTTGCACTATATAAACAATAAAGTTATTATTATTATTATTATTATTATTATTATTATTATTATTATTATTATTATTATTATTATTTCAATCGTTGACATCCATTGCCAGACAAAGCGGAGAAGGTTCTTCGTGATGAAAATTGTTTGGAGGCGGCAGGGATGTCTCCTTACAGCAAATAGACTGTTTATGAGTTTTTACTTAGTTACCAAGTAAAAAATGTTAACCTGTTGTTGTTGTTGTTGTTGTTTTTTAAGGCAACATCAAAGATGGCGTTGTCGCTGATGATGACTTAGAAGGTTTGTCGTTGAAGCTTGGGGATTCTTGGATTCTTGTTGCTAGGCGCCTAAAATTCATAAGAGCTGAGATAACTGCATTTAGGAACGAGAATTACCAAGACTCAGAAAAAGCATTTAGCATGTTGGAGAGGTGGAAAGAAAAAAATGGCTTGGATGCAACTTATCGAGTCTTGTACGACGCCTTGTGTCATGAATTCGTAAATCGTAAGGACTTAGCGAGAGAGTTTTGCATTGAGCCATGCAGTAGAGTCTTAAGCTCATGTACGTGATTCTTGGGTTTGCCATGTTTTTTATTTTAATGTACACACAATACAGAAATCCTACTTTCTTCCTAAATCATACATATTTCTACCCATACATATCTCAGGCCAATCCCTTTCCAGTTTAACATGCCATATAGGGGAATCTTTGGTTACCTCTTTGCCTCATTAGCATATGCACCTTGTTCTCTAACCTAGCTACAAAAAAACTCAACTCTGAATATTGGAAGGGCATAGCACAATTATAGCCCGATGTACTAGATACACTTCATGCAATGCTGTATTGAAAACTCAAAATTTTACAAAGAATGTATGGCTTGTTAGCGCTTTTGCCACCCAACAATTTTGCATTATTTGATAGCAGATATTTCCTTAAATATTGCATGGAAAAAGCTGAAAATCGCATAGATTACTAAGTTTAACAAGCTCTTTCAACTTTTGAAGTCAATTCGTATTTAGCATGATGCCTTCTCTATGCAGATTTGTATGCTAATGAAGCAAAATGTAAACAATGACGTCAGCAAAGATTCCCCTATATCTTAAGAAGCTCGCACTGCAGATAATGATTATGTTCCTGGATAATCTGTGATTACTAATTAACGAAAAGCGGACACACTTAAACCCGAACTTGCGAAAAAATAACCCACCGCATTTATACATGATCAAACATAAGCGCAATAAAACAACCATTAACAAGCCACAAAGCTGACAAACCTTTTCTTTAAACTACACAAGCAGTACAAACCAGCATAAAAGAACCCGTGGTTTTCTGTGACATGCTGACATGGTCCTCGTACATTAGGTGCTTTATTGGTCAAATTTCAGTCTGGAGGTTCTTAATCCGCCGTTTCTTTCATTCGGGTTTTTTAACTGTACTATATAGGCACAATAGACCTCTTTATCTTAGATGTTTTGTTTTTCCAATGTAGGTCATGTGATGTTCTCAAGGGAATTTGTCCTTTGTCTTTTCATAAATTATGCATACATACGCACGTGAAGAAAACAAAATTTAAAAGAAACAGTTCTCTATGGTAACATCACATGATCTACATTGGGAAAACAAAGCATAAAAGCTAAAGAGGTCTATTAAAATCTCCATCTCACCTTATGCAGTTCTTGCTATCAAACCCTAACCAAAAAAAACCCGTTAACCTTTAGCGATAGCGATGTCTTTTACAAAACCCCAAATCACACAAACAGCAACATGGATACGATCGCCAGATCGATTGCAGTTTGCTCTCACTTTTAAATCTTAAACCTGAAATTCAAAATTCTAGCAATACTATCACATATATTTCTAAACACGCGCTTTTGTTTGACTATTGTTCATAATTTCCTAAAAACAAACGAAAATGTACCCAGTGAGGACCTTTCTTAAAATTTGCTTACCAATGCAAACTCAGGCAGACCGACCCGAATGTTGTGAATTGTAAAATTGTCTAAAAGATGAAATTGTCTCCATTAGGCTGTCACATATACTCCTTGTCTGGTTGCGTTTTTTGCTTCAGTCAAATGAACATCGATTTCACAGAGAAAATATTTTGTATTATATTTCAATTATTTATTATGTAAAGATGTAATGCATTTGTATTATATATAAAAAAAGATCTATTATTTTCCAAAAAGTCTGCTTTTACTTTGTTGACTTCGCTTTATAACACAACGACTTCCCATCTCTTGAGTGCTCACTTGAGTGCTACACTGTAAATTCGAGGGTAAATAAAGTTTATTGATTGATTGATTGATTGATTGATCTCCCGTGAATAGAAGTTAAACAAGTTAATGCTATTACTTATAAACACTAATTTCATTGTTATGTTTTCTTCAGTTTCAACTATTTAATACAATTTTTTTCATTATGTTTCTACTCAATTACTGTATGTTACAGTTTGAAGCAATTCTTTCGGATAACTTCAAGGTTTACATGATTTATTTTCCCTTCCAGCCCCTTGCAAACCCTTGTGGATCCGTCTATATTAATCTATTGACTCGTGTTTTCTTTTTGGTCTTCCTACCACTTCTTGTTAATGTTCGCCTTCACCAGTGTTTATGTCAGGGAAACTGTTCCCACAAAAATGAAGTCAATTAAAAAGACAACAACAAATAAAAATGAATAAAACTGCCCTTTTCCTTTTCCCTCCAACGCCGTCCCCATGGGTAAGGCAGGTGCCCATAACATATCGCGGGCTCAATGTCAATGTTGTCCCACTGCTGAAACTCGTTCAGCGCTTGGCGTATTCCCGGGTTAAGAACAAAGAAACATCCTGCTTTGTAAATCCCATGGGTAAGGCAGGTGACCATAACATATCGCGGGCTCCATGTCAATGTTGTCCCACTGCTGAAACTCGTTCAGCGCTTGTTTCTTTGTTCTTAACTCGGGAATACGCCTATCTCTATCGCCTGGAAAGGGTGGTTACCCATCCTACTTTGTAAATCCCATATGTTGTCGCGGTTGCTAAGCTTCATTTCAATAGGCCACTACGGAAAATACCATAATAAACTTTTATGTGCAGGCTCAGCCCTCCGGGGTGTAATTATTCAAGTCTCCTTTGTAAGAATGGCACAATGGAATTCAGAGTATGTGTAGGAATGCTAGGACGTAGCATTGTGTGTTCGTATACAGATGTGCACCGTATGCAAATTGCCAGGAAGTTGAACCATAGCACGTGAAGTTCGTGCTGAAAACAAAAGAAATTGGAAACATCAGGCTTACATCAAGCACTACCCAAACCTTCACTTTAAAGAGTATTATGGTATTTTTCATAGTTTCTGCAGTGGAGAATTACACAGTTCTACTGGGAATTTAAAGGCGGTTGAAAAGCCCTGGGAACGAGGTTTAATGAGGGTGGTCGCTGAGGGGAGCTGGTCGCGTACGGGAGTGGTCGTGCAAACGCTGTTAAGTTATTGAACAAGAAGCAAAGAACCGCGAACGACCGCTTTCTACGTAGTATCAGCCTTGCTTACTTTGCTTTTAAGGTGGCTCGACTGGGTTTTTGAGTGACGATACCTTTTAACTTTGAAAAAACTTGTGTACCACCACAAACGATCCAACGGAAAATCGATTGCCACAGAAGTTTTATGGAAATCGGAGTTGCCAAAGCAACGTTATGACGTCACTCCCAGTTTTACATAATACCGATACACTTGTCATCAAGAGATAATTTTGGAAAACGCTCGCTGGATCTTCGACCTGACGTCCTTGTCCTAAGGTCTACAAAATTTTACAAATTTCTATGGAAGCGTTTTCGAGAAAATTTCTAGTGAAGTTTTAAGGTTTTAAAATACAACAAAAACAAAACAATTTTGAAATGTTATTAAAACTTATGTCTACAAGGCTTGAAGAAATAATATTTTGGTCTTAAATGAATTTTATACCATCCAAATACCTTGAGTGAAAATCTCTGCGAAATCGCTCCATTTGAATTTTTTAAACGTTGGCTTAAACATGAACTGGTCTCTAGTGTTATTTCGCGTTTTTATCAAAAATTGACCCTACAGTTATTAAAATGGTCGCGAATTTAAAAGCGATTGATATCGATGGATTTTGTTAAAACTTAGTCCTCATAAAGATTAATTAATATTCAATACAACTGCCAAGTTTCAAATTCATTGAAACATTCTAATGCTGTCAATTTACAGCCTCAAGGTAGGAAAATATTGAGCTGATTTTTACGAAAGTGGTTTGTTGCTCTCATTATGCGTCTCCATTGTCTCGAATCGCCATGCAATTGTAAATTGCAGTACATAATTAATTCATAAACACTTCATTGCTTTGTTTTAAGTATTACATGAATTCATGATGTACTGAAAGGTACAATTCCACGGCGATTTCATACAATGGAGATGCATAATGAAACAAGAAGCCACAAGCGCGAAAATCAGCTCAATATTTCCCTGAGTTGGCGCTAAAAATTGACAGCCTTAGAATGTTTCAATAAATTTGAAACTTGGAGATTGTATTAAACATTAATTAATCTTCATGAGGACTAAGTTTTTAAAAATATCATCGATCGCTTTTTAATTTGTGACAATTATAATAAGTGTTAGGTCATTTTTTGATATAAAAGCGAAATAACACTCCAGGCCAGTTCATATTCAAGCCAATATTTCTGAAATTCTAATGGAGCAATTTCCTTGAGATTTTCACCTAAGGTATTTGGATGGTATAAAATTCATTTAAGACCAAAATATTATTTCTTCAAGCCTTGTAGACATAAGTTTTAATAACATTTCAAAATTGTTTTGTTTTTGTTGTACTTTAACACCTTAAAACTTCACTCGAAATTTTCTCGAAAACGCTTTCATAGAAATTTGTAAAATTTTGTAGACCTTAGGACAAGTACGTCAGGTCGAAGATCCATCGAGCGTTTTCCAAAATTATCTCTTGATGACAAGTAAATCGGTATTATGTAAAACAGGGAGTGACGTCATAACGTTGCTTTGGCAACTCCGATTTCCATAAAACTTCTGTGGCAATCGATTTTCCGTTGGATCGTTTGTGGTGGTACACAAGTTTTTCAAAGCTAAACGGTATCGTCAATCAAAAACCCAGTCGAGCCACCTTTAGTAAACGAATTCTAGACACCTGAATAGAACAGAGTGATTTTCCTCGGACCGTGAAATAGTTAGTACACTAATAGAGGTTAGTAGATATTATTTCCATTGTTTTCTTTTGTGTCTATTTGACTGTTATACACTAACTGCTAGAAACTGTTTCACGGTCTAAGGAAAATCACTCTATCGATCTCTGGCGTTTTGCCACTGTTGAAATTTACGCGTGCATATGGCTGGAAACTGGGGTCAATTCAATAAAACTTTCACAAGTGTAATTTATAAGTGTAGCTATTGTTTTCAACCTCTAAAACAATGGCTACATTTGTGAATTACACTTGTAAAAGATTTATTGAATTGACTCCAGATCTTTTCTCACAGCTCTTTGCAAGATCGAATAACAGCATATGTGAGATACGTAAAGTGTCACTAAGTCTCCTTATGTTTTGACCAGCTATCTCGCATTGATGAGCCCTAAGGTGGGTGAGTGAAACACGAAACTTTGATTTTATTAACTGAGTTCATCACTAAATTGGATGTTGGCGACTGGTTAACATGAGTCTGGTGTTTTTCGAATGCATACTTCCGTGCCAGATAAATATAAAATATAATACACATTATGAAAGTGCGCTTAGGGGTTTTCACGTGGCAACCTCACATTGCAGCCATGTTTTCCATTTTTTGCATTTACGTTTTACCCTTCGCTTTGCGGTCAACAGAGTGGATTACGACGCGGCTTATGGCTCATAGCTCAAATGCTGTGACGGAAAAGTCAGCAAAGCTTCACCTAAAACGTACTTCACGTCCGTGTCATCTAAAGATTTCTTACTGTATTTGTGCAATTATTTATGTAAACACACGTATGCGTTTTCATTTGAAAACAAACATTTCGCCTTCCGTCCACACGTAAACGCGATTTAAAAACGCACTGAAAACGGAGATTGTCAAAACTGCTGTCCAAAGTGGAGATTTTTGAAAACGGAGATTTATCGTTTAAGTGTGAACAGTCACCTGAAAAAGGCATGACGTCAAATGTATCGCATTCTACTAGGCTTAAGGTGGCTCGCAGCTATTTAATGGCGCGGAGGCTCCCTTTTATAAATCGATTTTTCGGCATGTAGGCGTTAATATAACCGGAAAAGATCGAAGCTCCCAGCAAAAACTATAAGCAAAGAAAGAACAAGATGTTTATAGTGCGTAATTTGTGAATTTCAAGAAATTCAAGTTTGTTCGACTCGTGAAAAAACTACCGATTTGTTTTCTGGTATTTTTAAGTATGATAACATTCAGTATATGTACAAACGGCCTTACCTAGTTTCATGTGTATAGTCTCGACGAAACTCGGCGAATTTGGGTCGTCAAGTTTGCTATTTCACGTCTTCTATTTTCTAAATGCTTTGAAAACCCCTCGTGTTTCGTAAATTATTCAAAGTTGCCGCATTCTGGGATTATTTGCCACTTGGGAGTCACCGATCATCGTTAATACAATATTCCATTTGCACGATGGCTTCATGTGCTGAAAAATCAAGCCGCGTTATTGTGAGTGTTGTTGTCGGTTGTTGCAACGGAATATTTGCAGGCAAGGAAAAGAAAAATACGGCTTTGAAGATGGCCACCTTCAAGTCACAGTTTTTTTCTGTTGCAATTGTACCTAGAATATAAAGAACCAAAAAATGTTCAACTACTGACTTAATTTGGCGAAAAACAAAATTTAAAAACCCAAAAATACGGTGTTTTATGCCGAGCATGCCACCTGGAACATTGGCATTGTTTTATAGTCAGTGACTTAAAAGTCGCATTATATATGCCTGCTATTTACAGAGTACTTAGTCCTTGACTGTACTTTGCAACTCCTTCTACGTACGTCTCTGTGCCAAGTGACTGGAAGCAAGGGGAGTCGCTGAGCTGTTTGTTAGAAAACGCACACACAGGATTAGGTGATAAGAAGGAACTGTATATGTGAATAGATACCCTATACCTTGCAGGACTGACATAAAAGATAATTGCCAAGAATTACCTCACATCAATTTAATTTAACTGCGAAGAGTCAATATGCTGCTCCCTGATATTACTTACCAGGCATATCTCATCAATGAAATCAATGACATCAATGTGTAATCGATGAGTAATCAATGGGTAATCAGTTGATTAGTCATTGATTATTGCCGATGGTCAATGGGTAATCGATGAGTAATCGATAGGCCACAAAATTTTCAGTCATTGATTACTTATCGATTGCATTGATTGGTCATTGATTGCATTGATTACTCATCAATATTTGAGTTGCCTTCCATTCAAAGGCCAAAAAATTGAAACTTGTCGATCTTTTTACTGCCGCTCACCATACCTCTGGTAGACCTAGCTGCATGAAAGTGAGAGTGCCAGTTGCAACGCTGCCATCTACTGCAGCTGCTTACGACGGCAGTATTCCAAAGTTCAAGCAGTTTTTCTTTGTAAATACACAGCTACCGCAGGAAATATCACGCCACTTAGCTTCTTGATACGCATAAGGCTCAGCATCTTTATAGCAAGGGGCTGGTCGTTTATTACCTGTGAGGGGGGGGGGGGGGCATTTTGCTGGGGGGTCATTTTCAAAATCTTGATTGTTTTTGGGGGTCATTTTCAGAAAAAGGAAGCATTACCTGGGGGGTCATTTTAATAACTCTTATGAGAAGTGGAATTTTAAGACAGAGCTCCGTCCTGCGTCGTGCTTTTAAAATCAACTATCAGGCTGCAAGTTTAAAACAGTGCCTTCAAAAAGGCATGGAATAGCAAGCAACATATATGCAATTTCACTACACTGTCTTTTTACGAGATGCTAGACGTTATAGCTCCTAAAAGCAGCAGCAAAACGACCTTCAAAAGAAACACAACCATTTCAGGATCGAAAAAAAAAACATCTGGCTATTGGACAAATGAGAGCCAATAAGAAGCCAGAATTTTGGATCCTCACAACGGGATACAATGAGTATAAAACCGTCAAACTTCCAACAAACTACGGAATGATATCAGTTTTTACTGCCATTCCACTGAGACCTTTAACAAAGAAACAACTGACGAGATTCACTATAGAATCGAAACTGCAGTCTTGTTCAAGGTGATTCCGTAGTATTGCATTGCGCATCACTACTGCGCATAATAAATTGCGTCATTTGCGCGTGCAGGAGCGCGTGCGCACTCCGAAGCAAGAGAGTTTCCTTTGAGGATTCAGTTTCCTCAGTATATAAGTGTTAGTTTTCTCCTAAGCGAGCATGGTGACCTATCTTTTTTATTGCACGTATTTGAAGAAAATACTTCTCTCCATTATATATCCATATTTGAAGAATATTTCATTGGTAGATTTTGAAATATTCTCATGAAATCACTTTTACAATCTAGTTTTTAGCGTTTCACTGGGAGCGTGCGGTTGCTAAAATTGGCGGCCCTATTATTTTATGTTTCTCTTTTTCGGTAACTTTAAGGCTTTTCACGATGACATTGTTCTGTTATTATAATATATAATAATACTAATTTTTCATTGCTAATTATTACTTTCTGGAAAGAATGGTTGCCTCTCGCTCAAGGCTTGGATTTTCAATCTTGCCGTCACGAGCTGGCAAATAAGCAATATATTACAGCGCTATAACTTGAAAATGGGCATGGTGACCCCCTCTTTTTATTGTATTTTTCTGATGCACTAGACGCGATAAATAGCTGTGCAAAGTTTTAGAAAATTTTCATTACAACTTCTTTTTCGATGGAATCACCTTAAGAATGGAAAACTTGACACTTTCAAAAGACGGCATGCTACTATTTGGCCCCGGCATCCACATCAGGCCAAAAAGAGCTTGGCAAAGAAGAAAACAAGCTGTTAGAATTCGCTGATGACGAGCTGGAGATCGGCCAACGTTTACCGATCAGAAAACGCCATCAGAACGGCCAACTTCCGCCGATCAGAAAACGCCGCCACGAGCCGAGACGGCCGAGAGAACAGAAAGGACGCGGAGCAGAAACTCATCGGAGCACTCACACGCTTCCACTATCGGAAGATAGAACGAAGCAAGATTAAACTCAGCAAAACTGAGCAAAGAGCTAAGAACGTTTCCAAAGGAAAGAAGACAAACAATGAGAAACTCATTAAAAACAGGCCGCTTGAGGCCAAAGACAGTAATTGCGAGGCACACAACGATGTAATTAGTTTAGCGGAAACGCTTGCAAAGAAGATCGAAAAGATCGATCAAATGATGAAAGCAATGGAAAAGAACAACAAAATAAGTGACAGATATCCCTGTCTGTTCTCTGACTGTGCAGAAAAGGGGAGGGAAACAAAAAAGCGCAAATCCATTAACAAAAGACATAAAGTGAGAAGAACTTGAAAAACAGGAGACAATATACAATTGAGAATACAAACCAGAAATTCATAAAAAACCTCTCATATTACAAAATGTCAACTGACGAGATCAATTTATTATCAAAGGGGCTAAAATTTATCCCCACGCCGATTCTAGCAGAGAATCGCGTTAGGCGACAACTGCTAAAAGACTATCGACAATTTGCGAGACGAATGCGTCTCAAATACATCTCATCACGGCCACAACAATAAACTGCACCCCTTCTACGTTAAATCAACTGGGAACCACCAGTACATCCATCAGTTGCCCTAGAAACCTTCCTAGAGGAAGTTAAAACAGAACTCGCAGAAGTTCAAATTAAAAAGCCAAAAAACAATCTGTCAAAGCAATCCTTGCGTTAAAAATAAACCTGAAATAACGGCATTGATATGGTTGTGTACCACAAATTCTGTCAGACGCGAACTGGAACACTCAAGCAGGACATTGGTTTGCATTATTTTTGGAGCCGACGGCGACTCAGCTGTCCAGTGTGTTCAGATCAAAACCGCAAAGAATACAACTTGTCAAGTAACTGAGTGAATACATATTCATAGTACCAAGTTTAGCATGCAAATCAACAATTAGTAGTACTTCCGATCGTACAAAACGATTGTTCGTGCAATGGTTCAGTGGTAGGCTGCAGTGAATTGAGTAATGTAACAGCCGTGAATAATAAACACCGATCTTTTAACACTACTTTAAAGGGAACCTCCATTGTCAGAACAAATTAACGTTAAATTGTTGGAAATAAAGTCGAAATTTAAAATTTTAAAAAGCAGGTGCAAATATAATTTTAGTGTACAAATAAAATGGATATAAATATCGCCTATTTGCGCTTTCAAATTTCCCGCGCGCCGCCATTTTGAATATTTGTGACGTGTTACGGTTGTCGCTAAGTTCTTTCAGTTGTATGCAACAATAAGACAACCGTAACACGTCATAAATATTCAAAATGGCAGCGCGCGGGAAATTTGAAAGCGAAAATAGGCGATATTCACATCCATTTTTTTGTACACTAAAATTATATTTGCACCTACTTTTTAAAAATTTTTAATTGAGACTTTATTTCCAACAATTTAACGTCAATTTGTTATAACAATGGAGGTTCCCTTTAAGTATTAAAGCATGTGGTGAACTTCGGCTCAATTTCTAGCTAAAATATTCGGATTGGGGGGGGGGGGGTCACTTTCACAATATGTCAAATTTATGGGGGGTCATTTTCAAAGAATTAGGATGAAGTGGGGGTTCGGTTTGAAAATCTTCTAAGCTTTCTCAAAATGGCCGGGCCCCCCTCACAGGGTAATAAACGACCAGCCCCTTAGAGCACGTATCCATAACTTGATAATGTGCGGCGTGCGGTCTTTGTCTTCGTTGCTTTGAGCGTGTAAATAGAACCAAGCTAGGGTTGAATTTGTCCATTCGCATATATGATTCGATTGTCACGGCGCGATCATCTTTGGTAAGCGTTCTGCTTTTGCGGCCCTGTTGAGAGCTCTTGTCGCCGTTTTTCCTGGGTCTTTGAAGAAACAGAACGACTAAAAACAAAAGTAAAAGATGAACGATGCCAACGTAAACCTTCACTGGAAACGACAAGTCTTGAACAACTTCTTGAGCCGACATAATGGTGAATGTAGATTCCACAATCGTGCTTTAAATCTTCGAGATTATAAAGCAAAAGTCAC
This sequence comes from Cladopsammia gracilis, assembly GCA_022457155.1. Taxonomy (NCBI): domain Eukaryota; kingdom Metazoa; phylum Cnidaria; class Anthozoa; order Scleractinia; family Dendrophylliidae; genus Cladopsammia; species Cladopsammia gracilis. Next base: position 511,344 of record JAJGOT010000137.1, read on the forward strand.
AAAGGTAACCCAACACGCTAGTTAAAAGCCATGGAAATTCTTGTTTAATCCTGACAACTGGTGAGAACGCGTGTCGGGTCGCGAAGATGATGGGTTCGCTTGGCGGGAAGATGGCGGAATTTGATATGTTCAAGTGTAAAATGGGGGTGGCAGGCCTGCACGACTCTTACCTCATGTTTTTAATGCCATTTGCTCCTTCTATATGTTTTGGACGGGTATTCTACATTTAGCAGTTTGTTAAGGAGGATTTTGGTGACTATAGAGTGTAGACTGAGTTTTAAAACCTTTCAAAAGCCGCGTGCAACGGACTAGAGGTCAAGTAAAGGTGTCTGTTGTACTTTCCGTGGTGTTGCGCTTGTAGATTTTGACCTCATTTTAGCGTCCTTTTTTGCCTGGCGGTTGTTTCGTTGTTTTCGCCATTATTTATATTGGCATGTTGATTTTTCAGTATGTAGGAAAGGTTTGAATTTCTCTAACTTTTCTCTCTGAAATACCGGACATGACAGGATCTGAAATGATCTGTTGTCCGTGAATGTCTTTCCTGCTATTAATTTTATGTCACGCTGGGCCCAGCTATTTTAGATTTGTCTTTGCAGGATTTTAATTTTCAGGATTCAAGCTTTATAGCAGAGAGAGTTGTAGTTTAAAAAGCTATTCAACTTGTAGAGAGTTGAAGTTTGTCTCAGTCAAGGCTGTAATTTTAGCTTCCATTCGCTACGCTTTATAGCTTTGTGGAGCTCACTGTGATTACTAAAATCTCCGTTGGCAATTTTGGCAGTCTAGCGACTGCTACGTTTACGCCACTATTCTATTCAGGCAAGACCATGGTTTCGGTTCTCCTCTCGAACCTCATCAGTTGCCGGGTTTGTATGTGCTAGTTGCTACCTTTTAAGCAACGCATTTTTTGTTGAGAACGGTTAAACCATTCTGCTTGGCATAATTTTCAAACATGTATTTATACCCTTGCTGTGGATCGAATTTCCTCGTTTCCTATTGGCTCTTCAATAGAAATTTCGATCCTCTCCGCTTGAAGCTAAGCGTGTGTTTCTTTGGAAGGCATTATTTGAAAATTTTAGCACTTTCTTCTTTTGACTGAAATGAGGATATTTCTAAATGTGAGCGCTTACGTTTCCTGCACATTCCTTCTTGAGTTCGGAATGGATGCTATTATATCAGTGCGCATTTCTTGATTTTATCCTCTGTCATATTTCTGAGTGCGTATTTGTGTTGATCTTACACAAGGTAAAACGGGGCCTGCCTAAAACAATCAATCAAGTGTAAAATGGGGGTGGCAGGCCTGCACGACTCTTACCTCATGTTTTTAATGCCATTTGCTCCTTCTATATGTTTTGGACGGGTATTCTACATTTAGCAGTTTGTTAAGGAGGATTTTAGTGACTATAGAGTGTAGACTGAGTTTTAAAACCTTTCAAAAGCCGCGTGCAACGGACTAGAGGTCAAGTAAAGGTGTCTGTTGTACTTCCCGTGGTGTTCCCGGCGTAGCTAATCGAACGAATCCGAACCAAAAACCAATCGAACCCAATCGAACTAAATCGTTCGATTGGAGTTCGATTGGTTCGGCAATCGATCATAATCGAACTGGAACTTTTGGGTGAGTTCGATTAAGTTCGATTACCGAATCCAATCGAACCCAATCGAGGCGATTGGTTCGATTTTGTTCGGTGGAAGAATTTCACCCTTTAACTGATCCTTTACTAGCGGAACAATTGTGAGAGATATTAACACATTTCAATTAACTAAAATCTTTATTGTTACGGTGATTCGAAATTGATTAATTCACAATATAACATGAACAGCTCAGTACTTCATATCGCTCGGAATAACACCGAACGGGGATTATACCGTCGTCGCTAAAGTTTCGGATAGATTACTAAAAAACGACCACTGCAACTGGATCTGGACGCACGCAACGGTGTACAGTGTGTACAGAATAGTTACCACTAACGCTAAAAGTGTTCTCATTACCTCAAAGTAGATTTCTATTAAAACCGCAAGTGGTGTTTCCCTGTCCGACATCTTGTACTCGTGTTTGAAATAGAAGCCAAAAAATAACTTACTTGACCGCAATGCTTTGTTTCAGACCAGATTAAACTAGTTTTATATTTCCGATTGTTGAAGTGTTCGATTATGTTCGATGAGTTTGATTACGTTCGATTGTTGAAGCGTTCGATTACCGAACGTTCGATTGCGTTCGATTGGCAAAATTTTTCGGTGAGTTCGATTAAGTTCGATTACCGAACCCAATCGAACCCAATCGAGCGATTGAGTTCGATTAGGTTCGATTACCGAACGTTCGATTAGCTACGCCGGGGGTGTTGCGCTTGTAGATTTTGACCTCATTTTAGCGTCCTTTTTTGCCTGGCGGTTGTTTCGTTGTTTTCGCCATTATTTATATTGGCATGTTGATTTTTCAGTATGTAGGAAAGGTTTGAATTTCTCTAACTTTTCTCTCTGAAATACCGGACATGACAGGATCTGAAATGATCTGTTGTCCGTGAATGTCTTTCCTGCTATTAATTTTATGTCACGCTGGGCCCAGCTATTTTAGATTTGTCTTTGCAGGATTTTAATTTTCAGGATTCAAGCTTTATAGCAGAGAGAGTTGTAGTTTAAAAAGCTATTCAACTTGTAGAGAGTTGAAGTTTGTCTCAGTCAAGGCTGTAATTTTAGCTTCCATTCGCTACGCTTTATAGCTTTGTGGAGCTCACTGTGATTACTAAAATCTCCGTTGGCAATTTTGGCAGTCTAGCGACTGCTACGTTTACGCCACTATTCTATTCAGGCAAGACCATGGTTTCGGTTCTCCTCTCGAACCTCATCAGTTGCCGGGTTTGTATGTGCTAGTTGCTACCTTTTAAGCAACGCATTTTTTGTTGAGAACGGTTAAACCATTCTGCTTGGCATAATTTTCAAACATGTATTTATACCCTTGCTGTGGATCGAATTTCAGAACAATAAACTGCACCCCTTCTACGTTAAATCAACTGGGAACCACCAGTACATCCATCAGTTGCCCTAGAAACCTTCCTAGAGGAAGTTAAAACAGAACTCGCAGAAGTTCAAATTAAAAAGCCAAAAAACAATCTGTCAAAGCAATCCTTGCGTTAAAAATAAACCTGAAATAACGGCATTGATATGGTTGTGTACCACAAATTCTGTCAGACGCGAACTGGAACACTCAAGCAGGACATTGGTTTGCATTATTTTTGGAGCCGACGGCGACTCAGCTGTCCAGTGTGTTCAGATCAAAACCGCAAAGAATACAACTTGTCAAGTAACTGAGTGAATACATATTCATAGTACCAAGTTTAGCATGCAAATCAACAATTAGTAGTACTTCCGATCGTACAAAACGATTGTTCGTGCAATGGTTCAGTGGTAGGCTGCAGTGAATTGAGTAATGTAACAGCCGTGAATAATAAACACCGATCTTTTAACACTACTTTAAAGGGAACCTCCATTGTCAGAACAAATTAACGTTAAATTGTTGGAAATAAAGTCGAAATTTAAAATTTTAAAAAGCAGGTGCAAATATAATTTTAGTGTACAAATAAAATGGATATAAATATCGCCTATTTGCGCTTTCAAATTTCCCGCGCGCCGCCATTTTGAATATTTGTGACGTGTTACGGTTGTCGCTAAGTTCTTTCAGTTGTATGCAACAATAAGACAACCGTAACACGTCATAAATATTCAAAATGGCAGCGCGCGGGAAATTTGAAAGCGAAAATAGGCGATATTCACATCCATTTTTTTGTACACTAAAATTATATTTGCACCTACTTTTTAAAAATTTTTAATTGAGACTTTATTTCCAACAATTTAACGTCAATTTGTTATAACAATGGAGGTTCCCTTTAAGTATTAAACAGGGGGGGGTAGAACACTCGTCGATTTTTCGTATAGGACTTCTCCAACAAAATATTACGTCACATCCGGTTACAAAATGCCGCTCCATCCCGCTCAGCTCGTCTCCGATAATTTCAAAGAGAAAGTTTGGGATAGGCACGACTTTTCTCTTTTTTTTAACCGACAGTGGCATTGAATTTTATACCATGGGAAGACAAAGTTGTAGACATACTGCTTCGTCCCATTCAGCAAAGATTTTGGCAAAATAGCAATGTTTAGTTCGGTTTTCACGGTAAATTACAACAAGCCAAGTGGCATGTAATGGCGAACACTCCACACTTCCAAGACATGTGGCGCTCGGACTTTTGGCTCTTGTAGTTTCTGATCCAGTGAAATCATCGAAAACTATAGCCCACGGTCTCAATAACAGCAAGAAGTTGGAGGTAATAGGTTTCATCGTGCTGTGCGGGAACATTATTACCACTCGACCTGAAGCTGTCAGTGTATCTTGAACTGCTGTCTTATCATGGCGAATACATCTACACTTCTAAAACATGTGGCGCTCGGACTTTTGGCTCTTGTCGTTTCTGATCGAGTGAAATCATCGAAAACTATAGCCAACGGTCTCAATAACATCAAGAAGGAACCATTGGAGGTCATAGTTTTTATCGTGCTGTACGGGAACATCATTACCACTCGACCTGAAGCTGTCAGTGTATCTTGAACTGCTGTCTTATCATGGCGAATACATCTACACTTCTAAAACATGTGGCGCTCGGACTTTTGGCTCTTGTCGTTTCTGATCGAGTGAAATCATCGAAAACTATAGCCCACGGTCTCAATAACATCAAGAAGGAACCATTGGAGGTCATAGTTTTTATCGTGCTGTACGGGAACATCATTACCACTCGACCTGAAGCTGTCAGTGTATCTTGAACTGCTGTCTTATCATGGCGAACACTCCACACTATAAAGACATGTGGCGCTCGGATTTTTGGCTCTTGTCTTTTCTGATCGAGTGAAATCATCGCAAACTATAGCCCACGGTCTCAATAACATCAAGAAGGAACCATTGGAGGTCATAGTGTTTCTCGTGTTGTACGGGAACATAATTACCACTTTACCTGAACTCCTGAATGTGGCTGTACATGTATGTAAATTAATCAAGGTTGTTGTTCTATGTTTCATATTTTATACCCTTCTCATCGAAGACTGTTGTTTTCAGCCTGATAACAAGATATTTACTCAGTTGTGTTTTATGAAACTTATTATATTAGATTTTTCAAACATAACAAACATTTTTTAGCCTGAATATTTTATCTAATATATAGTTACCAGGGGGCAGATCCAGGAAATGTGTAAAGAGGGGGCTGGATGGAGCAATTTTGATAATGACAGTATGGGCGTGTAAGCGACCATCAGGATCTAGGGGGGTTCGGGGACATACATGTAATAATCCCAGGCAAAAGGGGGGCCGCGGTCCCCTCAGCTCCCCTAAATCTGCCCCTGGTTACTATCTATATAATTAATAGCCTTACAAGCTAAGTTTATTTGGATAGAATGTCATATAGTCTTAGAACATGGGAATCAACTCAGTGGCATAGCCAGCCCATAGGCCCGGGCCTACAAATTTTTTTGGCCCACTTGTGTTACATTTTTAAGAATTGGAAATGAAAAATTCAAATCCGTTCTCTTTTATCAAATATTAGGATTTCGGTGCTGTCGAGATACACATAAAATCACCAGAAAGTGAAGAATAAAGCATTTTCAAGGACCAATATCGAAAAATTTTCCAGGGGTATGCCTCCGGACCCCACTAGAAGCGGACCTTGCGGAACGGATGGCCAGGCCTACAACTCTTCTAAAAGCTGGCTACGCCCCTGCAACTTCATATCAGTTTGGTATGAATTTTTGAAAGCCATCTAAGAAATTTCATATTTATGTATCAAATTATCCATTCCAGCAGTGGTCCCCTGGGCATAAGTTGGGCATTTCATGATGTTGAAGTTGTGGAGGTTGGACATACATTGTATACATAAATCTCTCAGTTAGATAACCCAAGCATTTGATTTCCTTGTTTTTTTTTTTTTGTATCTTGGCTGCATTTGTGGTGGTGACTTAATCAAAATGGGCCAAAACTTTGTGTTTGGGACCCCAAGACCATAGCCCCTGTCATACCAAGAGTATATGAGACACAAAACCAAAGCCCAGTGGACTGCATACTGTGAGGAAACTGAACCACAGTACCAGTGAACGAAGGAGATGTGCTCAGACAGACAATAAGACCAAGGAAATGGAGAGATACATGTATAAAATGCAGGGAAGTAAAAAAGGGGGAAGAATGGAAAGATAGCATAAATACATGATCTGACGGCCACAAAGAGAACCCAGTGAATCCGAAGCTCCACAAAAGTGCAGCCAAACCCAGACATGCGCAAATGCAAATCCCAGAAACAAAGAACTCATAAACCACAGCCAAAGAGACATGTAAAAATGAAAGGAGTTCAGTTGAAAAAGGAAAAAACATATAAATAAATTGAAAAAAATAGGATAAAGTAAATCTCGCTTGATATTTATGCTTTGTAAAAAAAAATTTCTCTTGAAGTTAATGTGCAGAGTGCATGTATTATACCAGAACAGGGCAAAGGGCCCCCTAGAGCTTGACTGCAATGGGAAAGGTTGGCATGTGAGCAAGATATAGATTCACATTCCCATTACTTTCCAAAGGGCCCCATTGATATGTGGCATTGCAGGATTGTAATCTAGTATGACTGTACATGTACAACCACACCATATTGAGTTACTTATAAGTAAAGTAGTAAAGTCGCACACGAGCCAGATGGCCCACACGGCCGGAGCTTAACCCGGTTTCTGTAGCATGAAGCGACTAGGAATATTGCTACTCCCCCCTGGATGGGATGCTAGTCCATCGCAGGGTTACCCCCAGCATTTTGTCGCCGGTACCCATTTATACACCTGGGTGGAGAGAGACAGTGTGGAGTAAAGTTTCTTGTCTAAGGAAACAACACGACGACAGAGACCAGGCTCGAACCACCGACCTTCAGGTTGAAAGTCCGACGCGCTAGCCACTAGACCACCGTGTCTCCACACGAGTTCTCACAAAATACCGAAGCCCAGGGTAATAATAACTATTTTCTCTGGGAGGCTCAGAAAGAATAACTAAGACATTGGGGGCACATTTGTGAATAGTCCAGTTTGAAATTCTCTATGGTTGCTGAACGAAAGCACTGAAGACGCATTTTTACAGGGTTAGCCTCAATCTGAAGTGATAAATTCACAAATTCAGGTGAGAGGATGACCTGTTTAGAGCTCTGTCTATGGTTTAATTTTCAAATTTCACGCACCTTCTGCCGGTTTTTGTGAATATTTTACATCAGGTCAAGTCTAACCCTGTCAATTAAATACGAAAATGGCTTATTCCAACCTTGCTGTAACCATGATACGTATTAATTGATTGCATGAAAGAAAGGGATGTTTACTATAGTTTGTTATAATTATATAGATTGTTATAAGGATTTGATTTTTGTCTGGTAACTCGGTAGAAATTTAATTAGTCAATGTATAAAAGGGGGGGGGGGGGGGAGTAAGTGATGTCATTTTTTTATCTTTACATTAGGTTACATTATAGGAAAAGATCAAAGGAGAGGTTGGCAGAAGAAGCAAGAGGGCCCCAAGGAAAAATTGAATAAAAACATAAGTTAATTTGATATTCATACATGTTGCATAAATACCACCACAACCTTGTCTGTAATAAAAATCCAAGGGCCCATAAAAATATGGGCCAAACATCGTACATTTCGCCGGTAGCAATCAAATTAGAATAAAACTCTTTTTAGTTAGAAAATGCTTGATTTTATGTTCAGCCATTTTTTCAAAATTAATTTTGGATGACAGGCTGGAGGGGGCAGGAAAGGAAGGTTGCGTTAACGGGGGGTGGGGTGGGGGGCTCCAACAAGTGGGGAACCCGCAACAACCAGGGCACACAAGACATGTTCAATATTTGTCTTAAATCTATTTTTATTCCTTTTAACTCTTTTCAATATTATTTACTATTTGGATAAGTCTTCTTGAGCTGCAGGTTAGCTATGCAGCCAGCTGTTTTGCCACTGACACATCTTGACAATGTTTCTATCTACCTGCAATGAAAGCAATTGAAGAAAGTCAATATTTTCTATTTCCCAACCCTCTGCTTAGTCTAAACTATTGCATTATGCAGTAGACACCTCAAGGCCATTAGACCACTTGTCTAAGAATGTTTATACTCAGTGGCAGTGGATTTGTATCTGTAATCGCATGTTCGATAAGTTAGGCTATGTTCTCTAGGTGTACATACATGTAACAGCCAAATGTCCTTTGACAAAATTTAGAAATTTTTTTGTCAGTTTGTGAGAGTATTTTCACTTTGGGTAGTTTCAAGTCTGATGTGACTTTTGAAAAGTCTGAAAGGTTTCCCTATAATTTTGCCCTCTACATTATAAACAAGTAATCACATGTTCCCTTGTAAAATTATGGATTAATATCTCACATGTTTTCAGAAGCTGTAGAAATTGCTATTGTTGTGAAGCGACTAGGGTAATTTCTATAGATTCTGAAAACACAAGTGATATTAATCCATAATTTTACAAGGGAACATGCAATTACTTGTTTATAATGTAGAGGGCAAAATTATAGGGAAACCTTTCAGACTTTTTAAGAGTCACGTCAGACTTAAAACTACCCGAAGTGAAAATACTCTTGCAAACTGACAAAAAAACTTTTCAACTCACTGTTATTAAATAAATTTTGTCAAAGTACATTTGGCTGTTATGTATACCTAGAGAACATGGCCTAATTTATCAGTAAAAGGCACTTTATGACAAAAACAAAGCAAATTTTATTTAAATGTGCCAGTATTCATCAAATCTAAACAAGATTCCTTTTATGAGGTGTTCTGATTCATAGAGAATAATAATTATTTTTTAAATATACAAGACTGCTTATCTAAATATTAAAAAAAAAAAATAAATCTGAGGACATGTCTAAAAAATAACTGCCTAAATAATCAAGATTAGTGAAAAAGACAAAAAATGATGTTATCAGGTTTGGACTTGCTATTTCCAAGGTTAAATAAAAGGAATGTAGGGCTTCTTGGCCAGCTTTTATATGTGCCATCTTCACATTACTTGATTTCTCTCCTCCTCAGTGGCCTTTGACTTTGACCTAAATTTAAGAAGTCCTTACCCTTGTGAAACCCACATGAATTTTTTTCGTCAACAAGGATTGGTTTTAAAATACCAAAAATATCTTCTGACTATTTTCCTTTAGCCTATTTAATGAAAAGAATTCCTTTGATCTAGAGGTTGGGATCAGTTTGTTAAGGATGTGGATATGAGTTGGATTTTCTCTTCCAAAAAAAAAATATGACTTGGGGGGCTTTGATTCTAAAGGTGCCTCACCACAGGGAAAAATTTACAACTTTGCAATAGCCATTTCACAACCCCCTTTAGTTAGTTGTCCTGGAAACCAATGACATGACTGTGCATAACTATTAAAACATTAATGTCTCTTTATGTTTGAAAAAATGGATTAATAATGATTATGTTCCAAAACACAAATGCATGAATATTTTGTTTCCAGGCTGAAAACAACCTATTAGAAAAGTAAATGTGTGTATGAAATAAGTTTCAACAGAAACTCACAAGTGGGTTGAAACATGCAACTGTCTCTTGTATGCTTCTAAACAAGCTTCCGATTATTCAATTTGCTAAAAAGTTGTTACAACCCATATTTGGAAAATCAAGATAAAAATATTAACCAATCAATTCTCTAGAACAACTTGCTTCCAATCTTGAGGGACCAAAGGGTTTCCAAATATGGTACTAAGCAGAAAATGAATATTCGGAAGCTGTGAATGCACGTTACACGTTTCAACCCACTTATGGGTTTCTGGTTTCAAGTATACACATAAAGTAGGTCTTCAATTTTTAGAGGCCCTATTGTTTGGAATAGCCTCAAAAACATACTTGGAAAACTTGATAATATAATTCAAAGGGGACCGACCTAAAGAGATGTATTATTTCTATGAAAGGAACATGTGTCAATTATAACAACTTAGACGATTTGAATACTACACGATTTGTATAAAAAATGAAAATCGATTATTTATTGGTTTTAACTTTATTTTCTTTAAAATATATTAATGTTGATGAAAATAAGTTTTTACTTCAGTAATTACTTTGTACTTTAATAAACGGTCTACATCAGCATTGCATTGTGCTGCCATTCATTTGGCCTTTTGAAACAAAGTATATAATATGTATATTTGTAAAATTCATTAATAATTAATAAGGGTACTAACAAATAGAAATGAGCCATTCCAATAACATGGTTAACCTTGTAAATCAGATACATGTATAACTCACTAGTGGTCGTATCTAATTTACATTCCAGATACAACCACTAGTGGGTTGTATCTGGAATATGAATTTCACAAGTTGTTTACAACTTTCGCGTCCGTGTTGTATTGGTGCTATACATTCACTCGGCTGCACCTCATGATTGTATAGGCCGATACAGCACTCCTGCTCATGTACATGTAGTAACCATTACATACAACACCAACCTTTAATCTGTAAAGGATTCAGCCTCTAGATCAGATTCAGTTCCAATCCATCAGTGACAGACACTGACAGCTTCAGGTCGAGTGGTAATAATATTCCCCTACAACATGATAAAAACTATGACCTCCAATGGTTCCTTCTTGATGTTATTGAGACCGTGGGCTATAGTTTTCGATGATTTTATTCGATCAGAAACGACAAGAGCCAAAAGTACGAGCGCCACATGTCTTGGAAGTATAGAGTGTTCGCTATGATAAGACAGCAGTTCAAGATACACTGACAGCTTCAGGTCGAGTGGTAATAATGTTCCCGCACAGCACGATGAAAACTATTACCTCCAATGGTTCCTTCTTGCTGTTATTGAGACCGTGGGCTATAGTTTTCGATGATTTCACTCGATCAGAAACGACAAGAGCCAAAAGTACGAGCGCCACATGTCTTGGAAGTGTAGAGTGTTCGCCATGATAAGTCAGCAGTTTAATAAACACTGACAGCTTCAGGTCGAGTGGTAATAATGTTCCCGCACAGCACGATGAAAACTATGACCTCCAATGGTTCCTTCTTATTGTTATTGAGACCGTGGGCTATAGTTTTTGATGATTTCACTCGATCAGAAACGATAAGAGCCAAAAGTCCGAGCGCCACATGTTTTGGAAGTGTAGAGTGTTCGCTATGATAAGTCAGCAGTTTAATAAACACTGACAGCTTCAGGTCGAGTGGTAATAATGTTCCCGCACAGCACGATGAAAACTATGACCTCCAATGGTTCCTTCTTATTGTTATTGAGACCGTGGGCTATAGTTTTCGATGATTTCACTTGATCAGAAACGACAAGAGCCAAAAGTACGAGCGCCACATGTCTTGGAAGTGTAGAGTGTTCGCCATGATAAGTCAGCAGTTTAATAAACACTGACAGCTTCAGGTCGAGTGGTAATAATGTTCCCGCACAGCACGATGAAAACTATGACCTCCAATGGTTCCTTCTTATTGTTATTGAGACCGTGGGCTATAGTTTTTGATGATTTCACTCGATCAGAAACGATAAGAGCCAAAAGTCCGAGCGCTACATGTTTTGGAAGTGTAGAGTGTTCGCTGTGATAAGTCAGCAGTTTAATAAACACTGACAGCTTCAGGTCGAGTGGTAATAATGTTCCCGCACAGCACGATGAAAACTATGACCTCCAATGGTTCCTTCTTATTGTTATTGAGACCGTGGGCTATAGTTTTCGATGATTTCACTTGATCAGAAACGACAAGAGCCAAAAGTACGAGCGCCACATGTCTTGGAAGTGTAGAGTGTTCGCCATGATAAGTCAGCAGTTTAATAAACACTGACAGCTTCAGGTCGAGTGGTAATAATGTTCCCGCACAGCACGATGAAAACTATGACCTCCAATGGTTCCTTCTTATTGTTATTGAGACCGTGGGCTATAGTTTTTGATGATTTCACTCGATCAGAAACGATAAGAGCCAAAAGTCTGAGCGCTACATGTTTTGGAAGTGTAGAGTGTTCGCTATGATAAGTCAGCAGTTTAATAAACACTGACAGCTTCAGGTCGAGTGGTAATAATGTTCCCGCACAGCACGATGAAAACTATGACCTCCAATGGTTCCTTCTTATTGTTATTGAGACCGTGGGCTATAGTTTTCGATGATTTCACTCGATCAGAAACGACAAGAGCCAAAAGTACGAGCGCCACGTGTCTTGTAAGTGTAGAGTGTTCGCCATGATAAGACAGCAGTTCAAGATACACTGACAGCTTCAGGTCGAGTGGTAATAATGTTCCCGCACAGCACGATGAAAACTATGACCTCCAATGGTTCCTTCTTGCTGTTATTGAGACCGTGGGCTATAGTTTTCGATGATTTCACTCGATCAGAAACGACAAGAGCCAAAAGTCCGAGCGCCACATGTCTTGGAGGTGTGGAGTGTTCGCCATTACACGCCACTTTGCTTGCTGTTGTTTACCGTCAAAACAATACTAAACAATTCTCTTTTGCCGAAATATTTGCTTAAAAATACGATGCAACATTTCTGCAACTACGTTTTGCCCATAGTATGAAATGCCATGACACTGTAGGTTCATAAATACGCAGAAAGAAAACAGCTTGACTTGCAATTCGCCGACAATCACCGAGGCGGCGAGTCTGGCTTTCTTGAAATTTTCTAACCGGATGTGACGTAATATTTTGTTGGAGGATTCAAACACGAAAAAAGTGTCTGGCCCTGTGGAGTGTTCTGCCCCCCCCTGGTATTAAAGCATGTGGTGAACTTCGGCTCAATTTCTAGCTAAAATATTCGGATGGGGGGGGGGGGGGGGTCACTTTCACAATATGTCAAATTTATGGGGGGTCATTTTCAAAGAATTAGGATGAAGTGGGGGTTCGGTTTGAAAATCTTCTAAGCTTTCTCAAAATGGCCGGGCCCCCCTCACAGGGTAATAAACGACCAGCCCCTTAGAGCACGTAGCCATAACTTGATAATGTGCGGCGTGCGGTCTTTGTCTTCGTTGCTTTGAGCGTGTAGATAGAACCAAGCTAGCGTTGAATTTATCCATTCGCATGATTCGATTGTCACGGCGCGATCATCTTTGGTAAGCGTTCTGCTTTTGCGGCCCTGTTGAGCGCTCTTGTCGCCGTTTTTTCTGGGTCTTTGAAGAAACAGAACGACTAAAAACAAAAGTAAAAGATGAACGATGCTAACATAAACCTTCACTGGAAACGACAAGTCTTGAACAACTTCTTGAGCTGACATAATGGTGAAGGTAGATTCCACGATCGTGCTTTAAATCTTTGAGATTATAGAGCAAAAGTCACAAAGGTAACCCAAGACGCTAGTTAAAAGCCATGGAAATTCTTGTTTAATCCTGACAACGGATGAGAACGCGTGTCGGGTCGCGAAGATGATGGGTTCGCTTGGCGGGAAGATGGCGGAATTTGATATGTTCCCGAGTTACTTTCTGTTTCGTGTCCGAACTTCGCTTGCAGTCTGTGAGGCACGATTCAATAACTTTTGATTCAATAACTTTTTGATTCACATGCTAATATGCCTGCTTCATGAATATTTTAGAACGGTTATACACACGTTCAATGAGTTTCAATGAGCTTAAAACGTCTAGTCTTCCTTGCATGCATGATCTTTGCTCGTCCTTTGATCGATCCTCACTGCAGCACAGGCTTCCCAAGCTACATACGTGGTGTATGCGACAGCTTGTTTATACAGAGAAATGCATGGGAAAATCACGGATTCTCTAAAATTGGGTAAATAACTATCTATTTTGAAATAAAGTTTACCTACCTCAAATGTGTCGTTTAATTGTGTCTTGCACCGAATTTGAAGCCATTCCGACGCTATTTAGCGAAGTTATTCGAAGTCGTTGTCTCCCCTTCTTTTTACTCGTGCCGGTACGGCAACGAGTCAAGGATTGGCCTGCGTTTTTTTTCTTTTCCGTGTTTTCGTAGCCACTTTTGTGCATCGCGTTAGATCTGGGTACAAGAATACGTACGCATGCACTGCGAGAAAATTTTGAGCCTGCGATAGTTGGCATTCGGTGGCGTCGTTTTGCAAGCAGAAAGCGAAAGCGAAAGCGAAGCAAATTTGGGTTTTGTTGTTTGTTGCTGTTTTACGTAAGTGTTTGCCCTCGAGTAACGTACACTACACATACAGATTATACAGATTGTTGCTGTCAAGGCAACTTTATCGATAAACAGGGTCCACACTAAAATTGTCACCAAAATACAGAGGGCATATTTCGGAACGGACCTTGTTTGTCTTACAGTTAGCGCGTGAACTGATCCAACTGAGATCTTTAAAGCTTGTTATTGAACTTAAAAGCAGCTTACAGTTCAGAATTGAATCGAGTGAAAGTTGGACACTATTAAAGCAGCTGATACCTCGGGATTGAAACGAGAAAAAGTTGAGGAGAACGCAGTTGATACTTCAGGATTAAATCGAGCGAAAGTTGGGCACAAACAGGCACAAAGCAGCTGATACTTCAGGATTGAATCGAGAAAAAGTTGAGGAGAACGGAGTTAATACTTCAGGAGTGAATTAGCAGCTGACTTGGATGCGAAAAGATGCGAACCTAAATTGACATTAGCAGAGTTTTGAGGTAAGCACTTGGTGACATTTATAAAAGATAGTGGTGTGATTCTAATCTTACAACTGTTACTGTTTTGTACAACCGACCCTTTTACAGTTAAATAGCTATAAAAACATCCTCACTCTGTTATATAAAAAACACAGACGGAAATTATCCGTTAATATTATGGCAGTTGCTACCACATCTCAGATTTGTGATAAATTACAGGAGATAACTGCTGAATTAAGTTTAAGCTTAACTGTAAATCACAAGTCATTCTTAATGTCTAACTGTCGATCTCTCTATGATAAGTTTCATGCTAGTGTTAAGCTTAAACATCAGAGCCGTCCAAGAGTTCGTTCACGTGAACCAAGTAGAATACCTAAAAAAGAACTTGCACGTGTTTTTAGAAAGAGCAGGAAGTTAAGACGACGAGTTCGAAAACTTATTTTACGATATTTTCCACAGTCATCAAACATCCATCATTATACCAGATATTACAATATCTGCTTTTTCTATGAAAGGATAACCTTCAGAAATACTCTGAACTGGAGGAATAAGCATTTTGGAATAAATGAAAGAAAGTCTAAAAGTTTTAAACATTGGAAGCAAAACCACAGACAAACAACTAAGGTATCCACAATAAACAACAAAACAAATCAGCAACATGCTGTTTTCAAGAGCGTTATTCAGAGAACTTATTACTGCAAATTTATGCTCTCCACAGACATTGAAAAAAATCCGGGTCCTGGAATTGTTGATCCAAACAAAACCATTGCTGCACCCTACAGTCAAGGGGATATGGCAGTATTTGGTACAACAAATGCAGGCACACAATGTGTAGCAATGTCTTTGTCAGCACTTGTTTTTAACTTCAGGAATTCAATTACTTCCTCAGCTGACTTAGTTGAAATTATGAATATTGGGAATCATATGTATTCAACATTGTCAGAATCAGCCAAACAAATGCTTTTATTGTTGACAGATTTGCCTACCATGATTAGCATGTCTGAAACTAACTATGAGTTGAGATACAGTGAAAGTTATACTGGTTTTTTAAATAGAGTTTTGCCTCCTATTCCAGACTTTCCTTATGTTACGTCACTACCAGCTGCCTTTAATTCTTTGGTCAGGGAGAATTATCATGCATTTATTCTAACAGTTGAGATTTATACTGTAGCAATATATTGTCTTTCAAATGGAGGATATAAAGTCTTTGATTCTCATAATAGAGATTTATTTGGTATGGCACACCCATTTGGAACATGTACATTGATAGAAATTGATTCATTAAATGATTTGGTGCATTATTTTCAGAATTTATATAGTGCGACATCTAATTATTATGAGCTTAAAGGTGTAAACATGCATGTGGTTGAAATGCAAAACAATACATGTAGTGAAAACGATAATGCAGTTTCTGTTGAAAATTGTTCTCTGAGTTGTAATGAGCAGGCAAGTGAAATGAATCTTTGTCCTTGCAAAGAATGTTGTGCTATATCTTTTTATTATATTTGCTTTTCAACAATTAAGTCTTGTAGCCGTTGGACTTCTAATACAATAGATAGTATTATTGAAAATGGAAGATTGTTTTATCAAAAATATTACTGTGGAAAGCACATTTTTATTTCCGATTTGCCAAACAAATTGAATATAGGTACTGGCCATGTTAATGTAGTTACTGGTGCCAGATCTCAGGGAGATCTATCATGCAATGCAGTTGCTAGTAGAGAACATCTTAAGAGCTTTATTTTAAATAATAAGGAAAGTGGTACTGGCTTTTTGATGTGGATTTCAAGTTACTGCATTTGTTGTGTTTTCCAGTGGCATGCAAGACAGAAGCTAAGCTATAATGTTTTTACATATCATAGTACCAAAACAGCTCATGTACCCCAAATATGTTTAGATGTAGATTCTGTTGTTGATGTATGTTGTGCCATTGTTCAAAGTAAATTTCATTGTTTTGAAACAAATTATCAAATCGTGTTGCTTAAATGTTCATGTGAACTGTCAAACAAGCAAAAGCAACAAATATTAAAAAAGCATAAATCTGCTGCAGAAAAGGCATCAATTGCAAAGAGAAGGAGAAGTAATTATATACTAAATAAAAAGAAAAAACAAGAAAAGTACAGATCAATGGACCCACAGAAAAAAGAAAAACTTCTTTCCAAAAAGACTCAAAACTACAGGTCAATGGACCCACACAAAAAAGAAGAACTGCTTTCCAAAAATGTTGAAAAGTATAAGACTATGGGTGCACAGAAAAAAGAAAAACTTCTTTCCAAAAAGGTTGAAAAATACAGGAATATGGAGCCACAGAAAAAAGAAAATTTTCTTTCTAAAAGTCAACAAAGCTACAAAGCAATGGACCAAGAACAAAAAAGAAAACTCCTTTTCAAGAGGAAGCAGAAGTATCATGGCATGGAACCAAATGCAAAAAGACAAAGAATTGAAAATGAAAAGAAAAAGTATCATGATATGGATGCCAACCTAAAAGAATTGTATCTTGCTAAGCGAAAAGAGACGAGAAAAGTTAATTCCAGCAAGATACACAGTTTAGACCATTATATAACAATTTTTCAACAGAAAATTAGTGAAGGGCCTTACTACATATGTTCAGTGTGTAACAGAGTACTTTACAGAAAATCAGTTTTAGTATTAGTAAAAAGCAAGTATAATATCCAACATCTTTTTACAGATACAAACTCGTTTGATTGCAAAGAATACATTTGTAAAACCTGTCATTCAAAGGTTTCAAAGGGAAGCATTCCATGTCAAGCTGTGTCTAATAATCTGTATTTAGATGACATCCCTCCAGAACTCTCCATACTTGAAAAACTTGAACAAATTCTTATAGCACAGAGAATAGTTTTTGAAAAGATTGTCGTAATGCCAAAAGGCCAGCAAAAAAAAATTAAAGGTGCAATTTGCAATGTTCCTGTAGACTGTGAACAGACCTGTATGGTTTTGCCTCGTCCTCCATCGCGCTCAGGAATAATAATGTTAAAACTAAAAAGGAAACTAGAATTTACAGGTCATGTCTATTTTCAACCTGTACGACCACAGTTGTTATTGAATGCATTAAACTGGCTTAAGACAAACAATCCTTTGTATAAGAAAATAACTATTGACATTGGCAACATTGACAGAAGCATGACAACTTTACAGCCATGTGAAAACAGTTCAGATTCAGATAAAAATGATAAAGGTTTCACAGACATTGAAACCTGCAGTAATATTTTGATTGATGAATCTTGTGAGGAGGTTGATGACCCATTAAATGAACATAGATTACCTATCAGTGAAACCTGTTTGCAGTCTATAATACCAGACTATCCTGTATTTGAAGAAAGAAATGAAAACGTTTTGTCAGTAGGAAATGAAATTTATAACATAGCACCGGGTGAAAATAAGCATCCTGTATCATTTATGACTGACAAGCAGTGTGAAGAGCTAGCATTTCCAAACTTATTTCCAATGGGAAGGTTTGGCTTTACAGCCCAAAGAGACATCCATTTGACTCCAGTAAAGTACTTCAATGCACGACTTTTACATTATACCGGAAGATTTGCAACAAATCCAGAGTACTTGTTTTTTGCACAGTTCATAATTGAACAAAAAAAGGTATCTGATAATATTAACATTGCCATGAAAAAAATTAGTGGGCAGCAAATGACAGCCTCTTCAATAAGAACAGACAAACAGAGCTTACAAAATCTTATTTGCAAAGACCAAGCTTATTTATTCATGAGGCACATTCCAGGCTCTCCACCATACTGGCAAAAATTTATGTATGAGGTTGTGGCTATGGTAAAGCAGCTTGGCATTCCAACTTGGTTTATGACTTTATCATGCGCTGACCTTAGATGGCCTGAGCTGTTTCAAATTATTGCACGAACCCAAGGGATAAACATGACTGATGAACAAGTTGAAGCTTTGTCTTATAATGAGAGGTGCTCAATGCTAAATTTAAATCCTGTTGTTGTTGCAAAGCATTTTCAGTACAGGGTTGAAACATTTTTCAAAGAAGTCTTGATGAGCAATGCCACTCCCATCGGTAAAATAATTTATTATGCTCTCAGGGTTGAATTTCAGATGAGAGGATCTCCTCACTTACATGCACTTATCTGGACTGCTGATTCTCCAAAACTTACACAAGAGAACATACCAGCCTACACAGAATTTGTAGACAAGCATGTCCATGCTTACCTTCCAAATAAGGACACTGACCTTCAACTTCATGAGCTTGTTAGCACTTACCAGAAACATACTCACTCTAAAACATGTAGAAAATACAAAAACATACCGTGCAGGTTTAATTTTGGTCAGTTTTTTACTCATAAAACTATTGTAGCGAAGCCTCTGCCAGATGATTTAAGCGAGCATGTGAAGACTAGCACCCTTACTAAACGATCTGACATTCTTAGAAGTGTAAAGACCAAAATTAATGAAATTTTGGACCCATCTAATTCTGCATATAACCCAAATTTAACTGCTGCACAAATTTTGGCAACTGCTGGTGTTTCTGAACAGGATTATTACTGGGCTTTGTCTATTTCTGCTGATTCTGATTATGAGTTACATCTCAAACGACCACCAGACAGTTGTTTTATTAACAACTATTTTATTGCTGGAATAAAAGCATTTGCTGCAAACGTTGACCTGCAACCAGTTTTTAATCATTACAAATGTATAACATACATCTGCTCTTATTTCTCAAAAGATGAAACTCAATGTTCTCAGGCTATTACAAATGCTGCAAAAGAAGCAAGAAATTCTAATTTAAATGTCAAAGACTGCCTAAGAAAAGTAGGTGCTGCTTTCCTTTCTAGCAGAGAAGTAAGTGCGCAAGAATGTGTGTACAGATGCATGCCGGAACTTTGGTTGAGAAAAATATTTCCAAAAACAGTTTATATAAGCACAGATTTTTCACAGAACAGACTGCGCATACCAAAGAGCCAAGACGACCTTGATGAATTAGAGGATGACAGTACAGATATCTTCAAGTCTAATATTATTGAACGTTACAGTAAGAGACCAAAGTCAGTTGATAAACTTTGTTTAGCAGAGTTTGCTGCTTTTTATTACAAAGATTATAAAATTCCAAGTGATGAAGCAAGCGATTCACAACCAGATATTCTTACTGATACAGTGGCTGAATCACAGCATGCAAATCTAAATACCACAAAATCATTGCCAGATACAATAAGACTAATGGTAACCAATGAAGTTATGAAGCGCAGAAAAATTAGTGCTGTTATAAGATTTCATACACCCAACAAAAGAAAAGAACCTGAAAGTTTTTTCATCATTTACTCATGTTGTATTTTCCATGGAGAGATGAACTTGTAGACCTCATTGGCAGTGATCAAACATATGCATCAAAGTTCTATGAACACAGAGTGCAAGCTGTTGTTGAAAGAAACAGAGCAAAGTTTGAACCTGATGCTGATGCAGTGACTGAAGCCCTTCAATTCCTAAGAAAAAATGACATTGGAAACCTACACTCATACGATTCTCTCAATGATCAAGAAAATGCAGACTTGCAAATCGATTTTGAAGATAATATGCCACTTAATGAATCATTTCATGAGCAGTTACCAGAACATCTTGCACAATCAACCTCTGCACCATCTAATTCAGTTATAGCTTATTCACATCCATCAGATATTTCAGATGACTTGCTTCGTGAATCTGTAAGATCTTTGAATAGCAAGCAACGTCATGCATTTGACATTGTATTGACATGGTGTAGAACTAAAATGATCCAAACTAATAGCAAACAGCCAAATGAAATAGAGCCATTATATCTCTTTATCACAGGAGGTGGTGGAACAGGAAAGAGTCACTTGATAAGAGCAATTTATCATACTGTAGTAAAAACGTTTAGACATGCTCCAATAAACCCAGAGATGCCAACAGTCCTTCTGATGGCCCCTACAGGTGTAGCAGCAATACACATAGATGGAACAACCATCAATACTGCCTTAGGAATTCCTAAAAACGTTGGAGATAATCTACCAGCTTTGTCAGATCAAAAGAGAACACAACTACGAATATCACTGGCAGTACTCAAACTAATAATCATTGATGAGATTTCTATGGTTTCAAACACAATGTTACTCAACATACACAAAAGACTAAAAGAAATCTTTGCCACCCCAAACTCCAGACTATTTGCTGGAATTAGTATCATTGCTGTTGGTGATCTCTATCAGCTGCCACCAATACGCCAGAAACCTATTTTTGCAAATTACAAAATTGATGCTTACAACTTGAGCCATCCATGGCATAGTTTTCAAATGATTGAACTAAATGAAATAATGAGACAGAAGGGTGACCTTAAATTCACCAAGCTTTTAAACAGATGTAGGACAGCTTCGCAAACGGAAGATGATATTAAGTGCATTCAAGGTAAATCAGTATCAGTATGTGATGACAATTATCAAGCAAATACTTTGCATATATGGGCTGAAAATGATCCTGTTAATGAACATAACATGAAAATTTTGAAAGAAATTCCAGAACCACTGTTTGTGCTTAAATCTGTAGATCAATATCCAGCACAAGTCACAAAGCAAGATATTGAGAGTCTACTTTCTAAAGGACGCTCTGAAACAGGTGGCCTAGATTATGAAATTTTTATCAAAAAAGGTGCAAGAGTAATGCTAACTACTAATGTTGATATCACAGACAGGCTTATAAATGGTCAAATGGGCACTACTGTTAGAATTGCTGTTGACCAAATCACCAACAAGCCAGCTAAGCTCTACATTAAATTTGATGATGAAAGAGCTGGTAGAATGGCCATAGATAAATCCACAGACATGTATGCCAGGCATAACAATGTAGTGCCTATTCTGCCAGTTTTAGCTAAAATAAAAATTAGACCAGACAAAGCCTCATCTCCGGAAATACAAAGAATACAATTTCCTCTCACATTAGCATGGGCATGCACTGTTCACAAAGTTCAAGGATTAACATTAGAAAACAGTATTATCAGTTTTGACTTGTATAAACAAAGATCATTCAATTATGGACAAGTTTATGTAGCATTAAGCCGTGCAACCTCCTTATCAGGCATCCACATTCTAGGAAACATTCAAAGTAAACATATCCGAGCAGATCCTCGAGTACATGAAGAATATCAAAGGCTGAGAGACAGATCACTAGAAAAGATAAAGTCACAACAACAGTTGGAAAACACATTTGAAAATAATCCACCTGTAACTATCACCCTGCTAAATATCAGATCTCTTCCAAAACACAGCATCGACATTAAACATGATGCAACTGTTTTCAATTCAGATGTGCTGTTACTCACAGAAACACAACTTAAACCTACTGACATAGATGATGAAATAAGAAGAAGGCTTCATCCTTTTGAACTATATAGACAAGACAGTATTGACAAGTACTCAAGTTTAGCACTGTGTTTCAGGAACACAGTTAATGTCTTAGATTATGAATACTTTTCTTCTGTAAATGCCCTAAAATTTGTTGTTTTTAGTGCTAAAGCACTTACAACAAAAACACTTCTTCTTTTATATCGAAAGCAAAGCTCGAACATACAACAATATGTTGACAACCTAAAATACATTCTTAGTCACAATTCTGTTGATATGATTCTTGGAGATTTTAATATAAACTACCTTGCTAACAATGAAATGAAACTGCTAAAGACAATGATAGACACATTTAGTTATACACAGATTGTTCAGACTCCAACTTTTGTATCAGCTGGAAGTTTGCTAGATCACATCTACATCAACCCGCAGGTGTTTAGTGATCTTCAGAATTCTGTCATCAGTGTATACTACTCTGATCATGAAGCCATTAAAATATCTCTCAATTTCATTTGATTTCTACTAACACTAACAGCCAACAGTCAATCAACAGTAACATCAACAGTCAGTCAACCCACAGTCTGATTGCAAAATATTGTAGTGACGACAAATATTCTCAAACACCATGTAATTACATTTAATGCCTTATAAACATTAAAAAGTATACATAGCAGTAATACATTGTACATGTATCATACCAATATATGTAATTATGTCAACACAACCTCTTGAATAGCATTTGGTCTGACATGTCATGTGTGGTCCACTGACTTTAGTGTATAACTCTCCAAATAAGGGCTCTCAATACTAACAGCCAACAGTCAATCAACAGTAACATCAACAGTCAGTCAATCCACAGTCTGATTGCAAAATATTGTAGTGACGACAAATATTCTCAAACACCATGTAATTACATTTAATGCCTTATAAACATTAAAAAGTATACATAGCAGTAATACATTGTACATGTATCATACCAATATATGTAATTATGTCAACACAACCTCTTGAATAGCGTTTGGTCTGACATGTCATGTGTGGTCCACTGACTTTAGTGTATAACTCTCCAAATTTTGAGCCCTTGTGGCCGCTTGGGCCACAAAGATTTCATGCTGGATATTACAGCTGTAGGTAAGTATTGTCTGCTCCATTATAGCATAAACAATGGCAAGGGAAACTACTTATAATGTAGCTGTTGTAGGTTGAAATGAAACTCAGGTTATAATGATTTCAACCTAGTTTGATTTTAAATTCTTTTTGTCTCTGATTTATTATCATAAATCAGAAACAAAGGTAATTCAAAATCAAACTGGGTTGAAATCATTATAACCTGAATTTCATTTCAACCTACAACATAGCCTTCAAGCAAACTCTTATTAACATTGTAATCTAGGCCTTTATAGTATTGTTTGATTTATTTGTATACCAATTACTAATTTCTAGTCTCTTATCTTCTTGCAGAACTGACTGACAAAGATTCAAAACAAGAAAATATACAAGGCAAAAGGGTTGACAACTATTCACTGTCACATGATGTTCTACTTCAATTGGTTTAATGGAGACTACATTTTTGCAAAGTATAATATACTATGTGCATTTTGTGAAAATGGTTCTTTCTCTTACTAGAAATATCCCGAATCAAAAAAAGTAACCACAAACAACTATTGGCTCCATTCAAACAATGGACAATCAAGATATGTACTATCAACGTGCAAAAGCTTATGTAAACAAGTACTGATTGAAGAAAACACTATTCTATGCATAATCATCACTGGCTTTCAACTTTAGAGCCTGCACTACATTATGTCAAGGTACTATTTACCATGTGCACAACATGAAAAGGATAACTGTCTTGCACTTATTGAACATATTCTACACCACAAAGCTTTGTAACCAAGCAAGTATCAGCTACATTCAAACAAGAGGCAATCAACAAATGGTATCACAAGACAGTCCATAGACAACACAGTTATGACAGCCATTGCTAGCTGTCTGGTGTGTGACAACAATAATTATTATAACATTTAAAAGCACCAACTACTGTATAAGCTGTATAAACATATCATAAAATACATCCAATTAATTGCATTCAACAGCACAATGTTTGGAAGATTGTTCATATAAGATACTGATCTCAATTGTCACAATAACGTAATTAATAAACATGATCAACAGCAAAAACTATTGTCGATCACAAGCCAAATACAAAATTTAATTGATCACATTGGGGAAAATTATATTCTCTGTTCTGACCTCCTTCCTTTATTACTCCATTGAGTCCACTCAGCATGTGCCATGCAGTATTAACATTTACTTTATAAAATCATTCACTTCTTAGAGC
Organism: Cladopsammia gracilis; assembly: GCA_022457155.1. Lineage (NCBI taxonomy): Eukaryota > Metazoa > Cnidaria > Anthozoa > Scleractinia > Dendrophylliidae > Cladopsammia > Cladopsammia gracilis. Next base: position 535,603 of record JAJGOT010000137.1, read on the forward strand.
AGTTTTCAATTGAGTGTGAAAAGTAATTACACAATTGCTTTGGTTTTGCAGCCGCTGTGAAGGGTATGGCTTTCAGGCAGTTTAGTCTGGGATAGGGTATAGTAATCAAAGATTTCTGGTCCAGAATAGGGTATCATTTTCCGCAAAACTGATCAGTTGCGTGAAGAATTTAGCCTAGACGAGGTTTACTGGCAAATGGCATTTATAAATCGGTACGGCGGGCCGTTTACGGCATTTTTACTGACCCCTAGCATCTTAGACTGATTGTTAACGAGTTTCTGGAAAATAGCGAGTCTGGAATAGGTCTAGGATAGGTTAGGGTTTTTCGCTGTTTAGTCTAGAATAGAGTTGCAAAATTCAGCTAAGATGGTCTAGTAGTCTAGAACAGTGAGATTATACAAAATAGTGCATTTTACCAGACAGCGGTTTGCACCCCGTGCAAACATTGGTCCGGAAACATTACGGAGACTGTTCCTAAATATTTCGGGCATTTTCGGTATCAGCCGTCGCACTTCGTCCATACTTATCAAAAATGCATACCGATGAGCGAAACCTGTCCCCCGCGACCTTAAAATAAACCATAAAAGCCTGATTTGGACGGCACAACTACCGCATGCAACCTTCTCACGCCATACATACAACACGAATCGCGTCGTCTAAATCTCAAGAAAATGCGCGCGCTATGACTGGTTGAAACCGAGTTCATTATTAAAGAAATAAAAACGCACTTGGGATTTTTTGAGAACACTCGAGAAGTAAGAGAAGCACTCGCCTTTGGCTCGTGCTTCTCTGCGCCTCTCGTGTTCTTAAAAATCCCCCCCCCCCCCCCCCCGTGCTTATATAACTGAATAATGCACTCGGCATGTTTTTTATTTCTTTTATAAACTATGGTGCAACTAATTACAACTATTCAATTCCCCGCAATTCCATACCTTTATTGGGCTGCTAGCTAGTGCCCGATATTCGTAACAAAATCAGATAAAACATAAAAATCCCCACGATATTATGGAATGCGACAAAAATAAACAATGTACATGACAGCAGATCACATGTACAAGGATCGAAATCCTCCAATCATAATCGGCTGCTCAGTACATGTATGTGTCCTCAGACGGACGTCTAGCAAATTGCCCAATGAAAACGCGACAATTTCGATCCCGGTAGGTAGTATAAAAGCACGAAATTTACAGCAAACACTCAAACTTTGAGGTAATTTCTTGTTATCGTTGTTAGTGGTCATTATTAGTCATCATTATTAGTCATGTCGCGCCCTGGCAAATCCAAGAAACAGAAACACTCTCAGTCTTTAGATTCCACTGATGCTGAAACTTCTTCGAACAAAGCGGTGGCAACTGCTGTTAACCAAGACCAAGCGCCACCTCAACTCGACAACACCTTCAGAGACAATGCTCCCTCTGAAACTTCGTCGACACCTCCTGCAAGTCCAAGAAAACGACCATCTTCGCCACTCATCGCCTATGTACAAAACCTGTCTCCGTTGAAACGCAGTAAGAGAGGATCTATGCTTTACTTCAATCTTAAGCTCCAGTTACCTTCCGAAGTACAGCCTGCTGTTTGCTTTTCGCGCTCCAAACGAAGTTTTCTGGATGACAGAGCTCGTACCAAAACCGCAGTGAAGATCGAACGCTACAACATCTCGGAAGATCACCGAACGATCTTCATAAACGACATGACCAAGCTGTCTTCCCCAGCAACATCCGAGTATAACTTCCAGTTCACCGAAAGCCAGAACACTGAGAATTTGACTTTGCAATCTATATTGCAGAACGCAGTCGACATGGATATGGTCGATGTAACAGCTAAAGTTATCTACAAAGATGATGAACCGAAAACCGTTGGAGCTTCCAAGCTGAAGAAAAGCAATTGCTACATTGCAGATCAAACTACCAACTTGAAACTGATACTGTGGGAAAACAACATCAAGGAAGTTAACGTAGAAGACGTGTACACCTTCAAGCAGGTCAGACTGCGCAGAGATGGAGAGACTGCTGTACTGAACACTACTGTTGATACAGTTATTGAAAAAAAACTTGATTCCCAGTTGAAACAACTTGTAGTAGAGAACGTTACACCCGAAGAGGATGCTGCAGAACTTAATCAAGTGAAGGTAGATTCCATTTATTCCATAGAAGAATTGTCTCGCTTCAAACAGTGCTTGCACTGCAACAAAAAAATCAACCAGGTTACTTCTTCTGCAGTCGTTAAGTGCGACCAGTGTGGTCACGTTCTTAGAAGCTCGTTTTGCAAAGAAAATTTAATGGCAAAGTTTCTGGTTGAGAATAACAACTCTGATGAAAAATTTCTTCATTTTGTAGTGTTTCAAGAAGTTCTTGAACAAATGATCGGAAACACTGTGCAGAGCATGACAAATGATTCTATTTTTGAAAAGTTATTGCTCTTGAATAATTTCACAATTTCGTACAACAACCAGAACATCGTAAAACATGTGATACTGTAGCAACGAATTACTCGCGACAAGGAAGTTTCATATGCATTGTGAGCATTAATTTTTCCACTTTTGTTGTAGTTAATATTTAAAAATGAAACGCTCAATGTATTGCGTTCTTTCTCCTCGTTTAGAATTTTGTTTAGTTGTTGTTTATGACACGTGTTATAGACGTTCTTAATGTGAAATCAATTTGTTGCGTTTCAACATCGTGAAACCTGTGATACTGTAGCAACAAATTACTCGCGACAAGGAAGTTTCATATGCACTGTGAGCATTAATTTTTCCACTTTTGTTGTAGTTAATATTTACAAATGAACCGCTCAATGTATCGGCGTTCTTTTTGCTGGTTTATAAATTTTTTTTCAGTTGTAGTTGTTTATATGACACATGTGTTAGAAGTTCTTAAAGTGAAATAAATTTGTTGAGTTTCAAATGAGTCTCTGAATTATATACGATAACAACTGCCTGAATAACGTCTCGGCCAATAAATTAGACATCGGGGGGGGGGGGGGGGGGACCCGCTATCAGACCTGTGTTTCCCATGTGGTTCATAAAAATAAAAGAATGAAATTGTATCAAAAAGACTTGTTCTTGGGGGCCTTCGTAGCTTGATGAGAAATAGAATACAAACCGCGGTCATACACATAACTTATTCATATTATACTAGTGCTTCCATACTGAATAATTAGTGTGAACGATTTTCGAATATCAGTTTCGTATGAAAAATAGCCTGAAAAACTAACTTGAAAGTCAAAATATGAAAAATTACGCAGACATTTTGGATTTTGCAATGCGAGGGAAATTAGAGCTGCGAAATGCAAATCCAGACCAATTCTTGAAATAACAAACACGGGAAAAAGGACAGCAAATTCTCTCAGTTTAAAGTTTTATTCAAATATCTATTAGATTACTCTCCAAAACAAAACAAAACACGTTTAAATAAGTTATCAGACGGACGGGTACATCGACAATAGAAATAACACCCTCTACGAATTACATTCACGCGGAGGGGACTGGGTACTGCTAACAAACATCCACCTACCTATCAGTAAAGGTCAGTAAATTGCAAGCTCGAGTATCAGAACAGGATTAGGATGGCTGACGCTTTATTAATTAGCCGTTTCTTTTTATAGATCAACTGTTAACTTTTGTACTTAATCTCGGCCCCAGTCCCTTTTCACTACTAATATAAATATAGTTTTCAACACTAACGGTCACTTTTGAAAACGTATGCAGTAACGTACGAAACGTCAGGTTTTATACAAAATCAATAAGTTCAATATGTTTATCACCGCGGTTTGTATTCTATTTTTTAAATATGAAAAAAAATTGTTTTATACGTAGTTGTTTCACTTCCACCAATTGACTGATTGTTAAGTTTTTGACTTAACAAACGCTTTTCGACTCTCAGAAATGCCGGAAATGGCGTTTTAGAGGGTAAAATCGGAAACATTTTTCGGGCACATGCATCCGGAACCCCCCTTTCAGAAATTCCTGGATCCGCCCCTGACATCAGAATCCGACCGTTTTTATTTTCGCTTAGGGATCTTAAGAGAAAATACACAGCCTGTGAACAGAATAAAACTCAAATTAAGAGATAACAAGGCATTAAGCATGGTTAGAATCACCCTATTCTATATAAATGTCTCTTGTAGAAAGAAGACGCTTCCCTGATTTAACCCACCCCGCATAACAACAAATGAGAAGCACACATGAGCAATAGGTGGCGATACTTGAAAACACTTGGACAAAACAAGTGAATCTTGAATGGGATAAAACAAATATTTAACGACATACCTCTCTAGCCTTTCTACTTTTGCGATTCTACTTAAAAGCAACGGATGTTCTCTGGTACAGGAAAAACACAAAAATTATTCACCAATGTCTTGACGTTTAAGATGAAGCGTGGTTTTTGAGCTTCAACAGTACCGCAGAACCAAGCATTTTTCGTCAAGTCGCCTTTGTAAAATTTATCAGCAATCCTCAGCTCGATGTTCGAAAACTTCAATGCTGTCGATCGTAAGTACTGTCCCAAAATGACGTCCTCTGATCCACCACGGTAATCCGCATAGAAGTTCGACTATTTTTGAGGCCACACAGCTAACAATAAATCTACAGAAACATACTCTACGGCCACCGTAGAAACGAATTTTCACCATTTCTTCAACGTCGTCTTCGAGCCATTTTCCTTTCTCACTTGGTAACCTCTCATCTTACAGGCGGGAACAAGAAGAGAGATTACCAAGCGCCAGAGACTGACATTCTCGTCCCCAGAGCCTCCCTTTCCTTTGGTCAGCGAAAAAAACGAAGGGCTCTAGGTGCCTTCCGGATGCCGTAAAATCCATCATATCCGTTAGCGCATGCCTAATGCATTAATATATACTAGAAACCGGAAATAAAAAAAGAACTTTCAAGTGTGCATTCTCGTCCCCAGAGCCCTCGTTTGGTTTGGTTGACCTTTGGAGACGAGAGTGATGGGTGTGTGTGTGTGTGTGTGGAATGGTGTTCGAATGGACTGTACAAGACTTAACAATTACAGGAAAACATCGCGCTGAAAAAGAAAGAAGGAAAGCTTTACGTCCTGCTGTTATTAAGAAGAAACATTGTCTGTATTTTGCCTACTGGTAAGCAAAATACAGAAACGTTACACGAGACGCAATTTAAAAAAACCGTAGAGTTCTGGAGACGAGAATGACTGACATCACGTTCGCTTTTTAACCTGTCAATACACGCATGCATGCGTAATAAACGGGGTTAACAGTAACTGACACGGATATGCAAACGAGCACTCACTTGCTCCTTCCATCAGCAGTAAACTTAGTGACATAATGCTTTGTTACCAATGAAAACGTGAATCCAGCGATAACAATAACTAAATTGTTGTAAACGAATATAAACAACAATATGATTAAAGATGTTTTGATTTGGAGTCTTTAAATAATGCAACATCAAAATCGATCCAAAAGGATTTTTCAACCCAGACACGCGTTTTCATGCGCATCTACAAGTCAGTGGTCACCATAGCCAAGTGTTGACAGACGGAAGGTCGGAGGTTCAAGTCGCGCTTGGGAACTCCTTTTCTTCCTTTTATTTTTCTTTCTTCTTCGGACTCAACATTTTGAAAGCTGTATTTTTCTTTATGCCTTTCTCAAATATCCTTACGTTTGAAAAAATGTGCGGAACTACCTGTTAGGAATCACCTGTATTTTTGACCGGCACGAGTATAGGCTACGCGTAGCCTCTTGTTGCTTATTCTTTGCATTCGCGTAACGACAAAAATGAACCTGCAACGCAGTCTACAATATTTGAAGATGAGACTGCGCCAGAACAAGTGCCTTTAAAGACACTTTGCAATCGCTCCGGCGTTGTTGGTGCTGCCGGCTATTAAAAGGGCTAAGGGTTACACGTGCAGGAGCTTCGCAGAGGTTCAAAGGAAGTTTTCGGTGAGGAGAAAAACCACTGAGCTACATGCACTGAATCCTGTTCGAAGAAAAGAACGAGCACTGCAGTGATAGTACAGTAGTGGGCGATGAGCATGCGATGAGAGATGCACGAGCCCGTGCACGAGCTGGAAGTTTACTCATGCTCTTAGGCTGAAAAATGCGCTATTATATTCCTCGCATGATTGAAGCACGTCATTGAAGAAAAATAAGATACTGTTCACGGTCTCAAAAATTGTAAATCTCTTAGTTTCAAGTTTGTAGCTGAAGAACAAGGGAATCATAGCATTGTCTCTTGCCAGTTCGCCGCCTAATGTTGTACCCGCCCCTGTGCAACAGACATTCTTGCACGACGAAAATCCCAGTTATAGTGAAGTCAAGGAAACCCTCAACACGGTATAATTAGGTTCAAATCCAACAGGGCCAAGGCTTGTTTTATCAGCAAAAAGAAAAGTTATGTGTTACTACTCACCTGCGCGTTTGAGTAATAATTTTCTTTCGACGTTGACGCTTTCAACGTTCGTCAAGATATTGTAACCCTTCAAGACTGTGTTACATCCCGATTACAGTCTTTTAAATCGACTAACTCGACCGAGCGCGTTTTGTTTTTTTCGAAGCTTTAACCACAAGGGAAGCAAAACTCCAAAAACACATTCTTATTCCTAGTTGTTTACAAGTTGAAACCTCCCGTAAAGGGGACCGTACACCTTAGTCTTTGGAACTTGCAATATCTGTCTCACGTGACTTGGTCTCCGGGCACGGTCTGTTCAAAGGCTGGTTTATTATGCTGGCTTTCCAGTCGATACTTCGACAAAATGTCTTTCAGGGAAGAGTGATAAAAGAAAAAATTAATAAATGCTGATACTAACAATGGTCATAATAAATGTATTTTATATTATTGTTGGGGCTTCTAAGGTCGCCATAGTTAGCTATAGTTATAAATATAAACTGTGTCACAGTCAATTGAAATAAATCAATTAGTAGTCACGCGACGGTGTCATGTTAATTGATCATGTAGTTACAACTCAGAGGTAATAAACATACTTAGATAATTTGGAGGTTAACTGTTTCTATTTGTGATCAGGCTATGAAAATATTATCCACAGTTCTTAACATGAAAACATTTGAACATCTCCACATTTTCGAACAAACCGTGATCGCGATGTTGCGTGACTTTGCCTGTCAAGTGTACCAGAATGACTTCCAGTTAGAGTTTAGTAAACATTGGTAGTCTTTACACTAGATCTCAAGTAAACTTAACGAACGCTCAAGTAAAGTACGATTTTCCTACTTAGCTCTTACTTAGCTCTTCATACACGGGTAAATGCAAATACTTAAGTTGACTTGAAATAATAAAGATTGACAGTTTATAATGTGTTGGTTCACATTTTGTCCGCAAATATATACATCAATTACACGAGTGTTTAATACTGCCGTCGCAAGAAAGTTTTAATCTCGCTGGTTCTCTAATTTGAGACGTCTGTCTAACAATGGATAGAAGAAATCTTTTAGCGGTTGTTTCGTTTTTCTTTTTTTTTTTGGATATGCACCGGCAACAAGGCCATTTTTCTTTGGGAATTTTAAGAGAGCAATTACATTCATCATTCGCCGCAGAACTAAATATATATGCTGCTGTTGTTGACATGTTTTTGCTTGCCGTGTAGACGAGCTCGTGCCGGAAGGAATCAAGGACGCATGGGACGAAGAATTTGGGCCTGGCCAAGACCTCAGAACTGGTTCAATTTGTTGCTTGTTTCCTGTCGCCAGCCGAACGAAGACGCTGTTTAAAAGTAAACAAATTTACAACGCCGCATCTTCAAAGGAGACAGCCCGTAGACGTAAAACTTTGGACGAATTACATAACCAATAATTTAGGACATTTTAAAAGAAATACAAACTGTAAATTGTAGAATTTAAATTTTGATGACGACGTCTCGCGCGAAAACACTCCACGATTTTAAAGAAACATCTCTTTAGCTCTATACTCGACGATAAAGACACAAATAATTAACCTATAAAAGATCAAATTCGAAGGAAGGTGAATCGCGTCCTTCGTGACCATCGTTTGACATTTTGATAATTTCGAAACAACTTGCTGCTAGCAAGGGTCACCAAACAGTCGAAAACAGCGATGCCATGATGTTTGCGAAGCCATGGAGTTAATTGGCTTTATTGGCATGGTGATCCGCCCCACGGCACGATAAGTCGACTTGAGTTTCGATAAGGATGGTTTTGCAGAACCTTAAGTCTTACTTGAATCCTTTCAATTTGCCGACTTTAATGAGATGCTAAGTCAAGTGCGTTCAGTTTTTACTTAGGCCTTCACACACAATTTTTTGGCTAAGTAAGACTTAGGTGCTCTTAAGTCTTACTTAAGTGCCCAGTGTAAAGAGGCCCTAATAAATTTGTAGAAAAAAATAGTCTTTTTTCAAAGGAGAATTAACATTTTATGAAGAAACTGCAAGTGATAGATAAAATATGAGCGGGAGATCTGTATGGGTATTTACAATGGCGAGCCGAAGGCGAGCCATTGTAAATCCCATACAGATCGGACGCGAATATTTTATCTGACTTATGAAATGAAACAATGAGTAGAGATCTGTATGAAAAGTTAATGCATACTAATTAGCTCAGCAGAGATCTGTATCAAAAGTTAATGCATACTAATTAGCTCAGCAGAGATCTGTATCAAAAGTTAATGCTACTGTTTAATAATTCATCAACTCAGTTGATCTGTATTGGGGTTTACAAACCTTCATTTCTTCAACATTCATTTCTTTTGTATTTTCCTTATGAATTATTAATAAATTTTATAATTAAAAAATGTAGTTGACTTAACAGTTACGCCGCTTCACGGCGTTTGCCTCCCAACTCAGACAGTCGACTATTAATAAGCGGCCAATTTTACCGATTTCCTTTATATGTAAGATATCTCAAAGCCGAAAAATGATATAGATAACTGCGATGATAAAAGAAAAAAACCATCTTAGAATAGATAAGGCATATTTTCGTGGGTCGATTCGGCAGTCTATCGTATTTCCTCAGAACGTATAGTTTTATAGTATTTACAATTTTGCTAATTTATGCAAATTTGACCACAGCGCGACGCGAAGTTTTCGTTTTGTCAACACGAATCTGAATTGCCCAGATTTTTTATTTCATATTGTTTCAGTATAAGGGCCGAACTTTATCCTTGTATATATTTTGATTTCATATCGGACATACCAAGATGGATTTTATGCCACTGAAGTTGTTCAATTTTTGCCTTTTCACAAAATGCATGAGATGGTATTTTTTAAAGAAACCGTGAAACTTTCTAAATCGCTGCAAAACTTTAAAAAGGACAATGGCTAGAAAGTAGATGATTTATACTAAAGAAAAAAACATATCCCCGTTTCCTAGCGTTGCACCTTGTTTCAGCACAAGCGTACTGAAGTTGGTCAATTTAACTGTAATTTTTGCATAATTAATTAGGCAAAATCCGGTATTTTCGTTTTTCCCCTTTTTCTCGAAAACTATAAATTTCTAGAAAGTTTCAATAATATTTTTGAACATAGCTCCCCAAAAGTAACTTTTTGGCAAATTATCAGGATTTTCGATTTTGGGAGCCTGTCCAGTGATTCTCGATATTTACAGTCACGGGCTCTTATGAGTTTACTGGGTCGTAATGGTATATGACTATCGCTTTTCTTCGATGGAAGTTTATAGTGAGAATGTTTATTTAATACCTATATTTAAGATCATCGACATGCATAAACAATTCCATCACAATATTGTGTCTTTTGTTCAGTTGAATGCGGCAGACCCTTTACAACGTCGGTCATTTTAAATTAGCCTGAGGGTAATGATTTTAGCCTGTTCCAGGCTCTCAGATACTCGTTTCTTTCTTCGCTATCAACATTTTTCGCTCGCCTCCACTATCTGAGAGCCTGGAACAGGCTAGTAATGATTTAAACTAGTGATTTGCGTAATTTAAAATCTCTATTGTAGCTAACATATCCAACATAAAAATACCTTTACTTGAAGGACAAATTTGAATATGATGACGCCAAAAACATTTTACATGCTTTGTTTCAGTGCTTTCGCTGATAGGTGCATCAGGTAGTTCTGAATATTTGCCGTTCCACTGACGAAAACACACTCGTGTCCACGTCACTGCTTGCTTTAATTACCCCATCAGTTATCAGCTGACTTTACAGGACTCTTGAGCGAGAGCTAGAATATCTGCTAGTCTACATTAATTTGGCAGCAAAATGACCGAAAAACATTCAGGTTTGTTGAGTTTCTTTCTACGTCAGACCTGTTTCAGTTGCTATGGCAATGCTGTTGTTGAGCGTCTTTCTAGAACAATCAGCGGTCAAATAAAGTGTCAAATTATGGTTAGCTTCTCGCAACAATTTAACAGGTCTACAGACTGATCATAAAAGAAACCTGCATGGTGTTGAAATTAAAAATAAAACTGAACAATGTAATTAAATTCATTGAGACACAGGTTTTACAAAATAAGTTACGTTCACACGTTTCTAATCTGCGAATCATGCCTTGTTTACCTGCAATCTTTACTTCATTTAATTCACTTGCAAACCCATAACTTATCAAGTTGCAATCCATTGCCATCCCAGGGGCGGATCCAGGAAATCTATAAAGAGGGGGCCGGAGCAGTTTTTATAGTGACAATATGGGCGCGCTGAAGGCGGGACAATCTAGGGGAGTTCGGGGGCATGCTCCCCCGAAAAAGTTTGATAATTGGAGTACTCGGAGATGCAATCTGGTGCATTCTGGACGCCTAAATTTAGCAATTGCTTGGATTCCATATTGAACAAGAAATGCTGAAATATTTAATAAAATACAGGTGTGGTTGTCAAACAAGTACAATAAACACTTAAAATGATGCGTGTTTTGATGAATGACATGACCGTTTCCAACTTAACAATAATATAAAATCAAACATGAGCCGCAGCAATTGCGGCGAGAGCGCAACCTCGCGCCAAAGCAGCAACATTTCCCCCTGGAAAATTGATGCTATACTGTATGCATTCTGGGAACATTTGTGACCAAAAAAGTCCTAAGAAGCTCCTCCTAAGGCTTCGGATGACAGATTTTAAGATAATTTGTCAAAAACAAATTAAACAAACGAAATATCCCGTGAAATGACTTTAAGAAGAGTCACTGCAGGGGTTGATTAATGTCATCCTTCTCTGGTTACGCTTGGCATAGTCGTCACTAATTGCACCATAATCTAAGAGTCATCTAAAGCTACGTCTTTGTGAACAAAGAGCAGCAACAGTACGCTGAGGCGGTCTTCTCCCATGGTGCTTCTGTAAACATTCTTCACAAAGCGCAGTGATGAGTTGCTACGTTCCACAGTTGCACTTGTGACAGAGGCGATTATCAGGAGCCGCAGAATGGTGTGGGTGTTGGGTATAGGCTTTTGCTGCAGGCCTTCAATGTTTCTTGTAAAGTGGACGGTTTTTCAGCACTGTCGGTCCTGAAATGAAAGCAAACACTTACACATATTTCACGACAGAGATGGTTTCGATAAAAGCCAAAAGGTAGATCACATCAATGAACAAGCTTGCTCACTAATTAACGTAAAATAAAAACTCCTACTTGATGAAGCTCGGTTTATAATTAAATGGATAAGGAGCATTATAACCTGACCTTGTTTACGATGAAGAAACCTTTACTGGGAGAACTGTCTGCAAGGCCTTCCTCGTCATTTCAAAAGGAAGAAACGCCTGGAACATTTTTAGCTTCAAAACTTGGTTATAAAGGCGGGTTGATTCGAACAACGCTTGATAATGTTCACATTGATAATAAAGGAAATATATCTCAGGAAACAAAGCAAAAGCTGCAAAATACCATCTGACAGACGTTGCTAACTGAAATATTAAAAACAATAGTAATAATCCCAGGCAAAAGGAGGGCCGGGGCTTCCGCGGCCCACCCCTAAATCCGCCCCTGATCCTTGCCACCCGCTGCTATGAGAACACCGATGATAATTCCAGAGCGCTTAATATACTTACTGTTAACAAAACAGGGCCATTATTTTTAAACTTTCTTTAATACAAATATGCGTTTTTGGCTTTTTTAGCGGAGCACTTGCCAGGCCGAAGGCCTGGCTGCGCAGCTCCATACTCATAGAACCTATCGCCGTCATTTTTCATGGTCATGGCTAGCGGAATGTTTCGCGGGCGCGTGTCCGTCCGCCCGCCGTGTTGGAACAACATCCGGGATCTTTAAGGCAAGGCTTTGTTTTTCGCGCGGCCACACAGCCGTGAGCTCGACTTTAGTTGTTTTGTTGCGTCTAGCGGAGAATTAAAGTCGTTATTTTCCTGCATTTTTTCGCGGTTTGCTACTCAAGACAGGGATACTAATTAAGGAATACTCAGAAGCCGCTTTAGTGGAAAAAGACGAGCTTTCAGGGATAAAATCTTGCTTCGAGGAACTTCATGTATTACGTTTTTATCATAGAGGGAGATCTTTGTTTTCTACGGATTTCAGAACCAGAAACGGAGATTTGAATTTCCAAGCAAGCGAGGAACTTAAAGGTAAAACAGATTATAGTTTTCGATGAGAATTTATATTGATATCAATCTGTGAGTGACTTTTTTATTAGTATTATTGTTAGTTTTGGAGAATTGATTTTAAAACGTGCTTAAATTCAGTTGTATCGATCTCTTGAATTTCATCGAAGAAAACTTAAACTCGATGAGCTATAATTAAGCTTAAATGGTACGCGTTTTGCTTTTAAACGTAAACTAATGGAGATTTGAATAAATTTCTTCGAAAGAAGATTGTGTTGTCGATTTTGATGTGTTTGTTCATTCATTAGATAGATTGAAAAGCGATTTTATGTAAACAAAACAAGACTTTGATTTTATAGTACAGTTCTATCTTCACTCGCATCGCCTTATGCAAATATGTTTGTGTATTTTTGCAATTTTTGATTTTCAAATCAGTTTCTCGGGCAATTTTTGACAAGCATAAACTGTATTTTATTCGGAAACTAGTGGTACTGGTTATTCTAGACAGAGAAAAGTTGTTTTTGTGAACTTTTGTACGGTCTATTAAAATGTACTGTGCAGACGGTCGCGTAATACTGTTTTTGAGAATTGCTAAAATTGAAAATAGCCCATTCGTCAATCTTAATTCTTGTGCTTCCAACCTTTCACCTTAGTTAAGTTTAACCTTAGTTAAGCTTGTTCAAAAGTGCGACGCTGTTAGGCTTGGGCTATGTACATTTATTATCTCCTGTAAGTTAATGTTTAACTTACAGTACAGGAGTATAATGGGGTCTAACATGCATTCTTGCAGTTTTGTTAGCAACATTTTTGTTGGTTATCAAAATTTCTCGCATTTTTGTTAGATACTATCAATAAGAACACAATAGTCGAGTATTTTTTGATAGCGGTTTAGCGAGCGCACGTTTGTGGTCTGACAAAGCCATATATTCAGAGGCCGATTTAGTTAACTGAGATTTTAGAGAACGTTAGAAGAGAGCAATTTATTTGGCCGTATTTTATCAAAAATTCAAGCTCTCACTATTTCGATAATTTCAATAGAGTGGTTTCTTGACTTGACCTTCATCTGAAGAAATATGCGTGTTAAATTTCATATAATATCTGGTACGCTGTTTTGAAAAATGCCTCGGCATATATTTTTTTCAGTTAGGTAGCATTCCTACTGTTTAATTTCTCTCCTGCATAGCAATGTTTTTGGAGGCGTACGATTATGAATTCTATTGTAGGTCATTGTATCGAGCGTCAAAAAGTGTAACGTAATGTAACCTTACCGTAACCTAATGTAGACTTTGGTCAGATATTTGGCACGCTGGAAGCGCGCTTTTCTAAAATCCTTTTAAGTCCCTAGCAACGACTTTAAAACTGTAGTTAAGTTTCACCCCCCCCCCCCCCCCCTTAAATTGAAGCTAGTAGATTGTCGAAGCAGTTTGTTTAGAGCTAAACTTTAACCCATTTGATGGCCGTGCCGGCCAAAACCGGCCGTGATTTTGCAATAACGCACGTTTAAAATATTAAAAATAGAAAGAGAAAGCTTTAAAGAATACTCAGGAAAAGAAAAGCTTTAAGCGATGAAATCTTGCTTCGAGGAACTTCAGAAACAGCGAGGAAGCGGAGTTTTAAAGAATTTTCAAGCAGCCGAGAGACTTAACGGTACAACAAATTACATTTTTCTATGGGAATTTATGTTGATATTAATTTGTGATTGACTTTTTCTTTGTGTTCTCGTACGTTTTGGAGAAATGTTTATAAAACGTGCTCAAATTCAGTCGGATTGACATCTCGAATTTCGCCATGCGCTCAGCCAGACAGCTCCTCGATGCGCTACTGAATGGTACGTTTTTTGCTTTTAAACATAAACTAACGGATATTTGAATAAAATTTTTCAAAAGACGATTTTGTTATCCATTTTTATGTGTTTGTTCATTCGTTACATAGGTTGAAAAGCGATTTTATGTAAAGAAACAAGGTGTATTTTATTCGGGAAGTAGTCATTCTAGTTATTCTAGACCTAGAAAAAGTTGTTTTTTTTGTGAGCTTCTGTGCAGTCTAAATGTACTGTATAAGATTTTAAGACTCATCATGAAAAAAATTATGTAATCTAAAATCTACTGCGAACAATTCGCAGATTCTGTCATTCTGGAGAGGAACAAAGGAAAAAAAGCGGAATGCTATTCGACACAAAATTAACGATATTACTAACATAAATTACGGGCAACAAGCAAATGCTGACAGAAAGTCGAAAAAAAATACAAAACGAAAACAAAGAAATGATGTACCTGTGATGTTTCTAAATTTCAGTCGGTAAACTTTCTTACTTGGCGAGATAACACTTTCGAACGTAAATGTTCTGGCCTCGACAAATTATTTTTAAGTTACGAGATTACCGCTCTCCATGAGTTTGCCGTAGAACGAGAACTTCTTCGTCTCGGGCCCATGGTAGATTTCTCGGTCAATAATGAGTTTTTCTACATTGAAGAAAGCTGTTCTTTGATCTTGTTTTGCTTTCTTAAAGACGGGCTGCAAAGCTTTTCTTACATCGTCCACTTCTTTTGGAAAATCGTCTGCCACTCCGAATTTAGCTCCTTTTCTTAGGTGTTTGATGTGAGACTTAATAAACTCTTTATCCTGATAAAACGACACCTTCGCAATAATGGGCCTTGGTTTTGCATCATTGTTGTTAGTTGCTTTCGTAGGGATTCGATGTACTCTTTCGAAACTTATATCGTCAAGTTCTTCTTGAGAGATTTTCATTTCCTTTGCTAGGAAGTGCCGTAGAGTCTTTTCCGTATCTGTTGGTAATTCTTTGACGTTGTCTTTAATTCCAAAGAGCATTTCATATTCACAAGCTGGTTCATTAAGGAGCCTTTGATTTATTCAGTGCACAAATAACAATGTATCGTACACAGGAAAAAAACTACCTCAATTTATTTTTATTGCTTATATATTTTGACACATTTTCTCATTTTATTTACACATGTTTTTCAGGAATTCAGTCTGCAAGTGACACTTTGTAATACAGTTGTGTAACAGTTTAAAAACAAAGGTAAGTGATTAATATATTGTGTCATTAAAAGCTGTAAAATAATGGTTTCTACTTCACTGTAAAACTATGAAAGCCATCAATCTGCAGAATATGTCACCCAAACTGACATTACAGCTGCCCTAGCTGTTTAGTTAGTTCATGTAAAAACATTGAGTATGAAATAGAAACCTTCTGAACAAAATCAACAGCCACTGAGTAATTGAAAGGGTCGGAGCATAACCATACTATGTCGAATTTTAGGCCTTTTTTATTTTTTCGCACTCAGTTTGCCCCATTTTTGGCATGTGATGTACAAATTAATTGCAAAACATTCGGAATTTTTTTATGCTGTTTTTTTTCCACCATTTTAGAGAAATAACGTATGCAAAAAAGATAATTTTACAGTAACAGATCACCTTTCAAAATTTGATGAATTCAAATAAATTTTACAATCAATGGTCGGCTTATAATTAACCTTTTCTAAAATTTTATAACTGACAGCCGACAGACTTTTTTGAAATTTAACAATTTTTATTACGAATTTAGACTGACAGACTGAAATCACATTCACTCAGTACACAGTCAGTCAGTACGTCATGTAATATCAAGCAAGTGTAATAACATCAAGTGACATCACTCCTGGCTTTTGTGGAAAGTGAGGATTTTGTTCATCAAAGTGAAATCCAGGAAAGCCAGAAATGACTGTGTCAGTGTGAAACAATCCTTGCTTTCCTGGCAATTTTGTTAATTTTTTTTGGTTGGTTTACATTCTTTCTAGGTAATTTTCTCTTTGGTTTTTCATTTTTTCCATACACTGAAACCAGTATAACTGAATTTGATTAAAGTGCCCCTATGATTAAATTTTTGATTTTCATTTTTTTTTTTACATTTTCGTGTACAATTAGACTTTCTTACTCATCTTGCCAAATTTCAATCCATTATATGAACATCAGAAGTCATTTTATTTTAACATTTATTTCTGAGAATTTACTTCCGTCATTAATCAACCTTGTTCCAAGGCGTGATTGCGAATGGGAGAAAGTGACGTCAAAGACTCAAAATGACTTCTGATGTTCGTAATGAATTGAAATTTGGCAAGACGAGTAAGAAAGCCTAATTGTACACGAAAATGTAAAAAAATGAAAATCAAAAATTTGATCACAGGGGCACTTTAAACTTTAGGCAGAGCATCTTGGCATTTTAATTAATCTGCACAGTACTTTTTGACATTATTTTTTATTATACATACATGTATCATACATATCATATCAACACCTCCTTTCATTTATAACAATCCAGGAATTTGCCAAAGATGTTTATGAGAAAATGTTAAATAATTACTAGTCATTTTAATAATAAAAGCTGAGCGAGCAAGGTTATTACTACAGTAGCTGATGATGCATCGGAGGAATTTATACATACATCTTACTTGAAAAAGAAAGAAACAAATCAAACAAAAGAAATTTAGCCTGCGTAGCAAGCGTTCCTGTACGAATGAATTTTCCCCTTTCTGGCGGCGCGAAAATTGGGGCGAGAGCAAAAAATCGGACGACGGGGGTGGGAGTAGGGAAGCGAGGGAACGCTTGCCAGCAAACCACACGATTTTGAAAAATGCCCACCAATTTGTCACGCTTCATTTTATTCGCCGATTGACTGCAGCTTGTCAACAAATTAGCCAATTACAGATTACCGGATGTAGAATTTGGTAAACGGTTGAGATCTTTTCACTGATTCATGGAATCAATAAACCTTCTCACCATTTCAAAACAATGTTGACTTAAATTAGAAGAAATGTCCGTATATTTGCTTGCTTTGAC
This sequence comes from Cladopsammia gracilis, assembly GCA_022457155.1. Taxonomy (NCBI): domain Eukaryota; kingdom Metazoa; phylum Cnidaria; class Anthozoa; order Scleractinia; family Dendrophylliidae; genus Cladopsammia; species Cladopsammia gracilis. The sequence continues at coordinate 552,876 of JAJGOT010000137.1, forward strand.
TTATTGAATCCAACACCGGTTAACAGAACCGTTGAAATAATTCCCGCTAATAAAAATATAACACAACAGCTACTCAGCTCAACTACTCAACACGCGACTGTCCCGCTAAGTTTGTTTACGGTTATATTTATATTTCAAGTTCAAAATTGATCTTCGCTTTTCTCGCTATTTTCTGACTTTTCTATGGTACGAGCACTTATCAGTCAGCTTCATTTTATCTTATATTTTGCTGTGAGCAAAATAAAACTCGAATCGGTCCACAAATGCAAATAGATCTTCTCACAAACGCCACGCCACTTGGAGCTTGCCGGATGTAGTCACTTTCAATGCAATGCCGATAAAAACAAACAGCTGCCAAAATAGATCACTTTCAACTTTAAAATTTGGGATGAAATCGTGGAGTCAATTGGAGTCAATTAGGTTTTTGAGAAAGTCTAAACCTTAAATGACTGGATTTGGGTATTATTTGGCTTTTGACACGCCGTTTTTGTATCGATCAAACCAATTTAAAATACGCATTACCGATAAACTATACCAAGCTTATACCACGATAATTTTTTTCAACGGGTCTACTCAAGTCTAAGAATAAGATTTCCTGGCCTATTAGTAATAGAGGAATAATATACGTATTGTTTTCTTTCCATGCCTTTACATGAAAGCGAGGAAATCCTTGTGTAACTTTCACTAAAATGTGTCCTTTGTGTATATCGTCCAAGCAAGTTTTTCATTTAAATCGCACGCCGTCATCCCCAAATAATTTACCTCTACCACTTGATCCCGAATTATGCTTTGCAATGGAGAAATAAAAATAATACTGGAGTTGCCTGTACCTCCTTGTCTTTTACTTCAAACAACTGAGAAACTCTTGCCGAATCCTGTTGGCAATACGGCCATCAAATCTTTGCCGTTAAAAAGATGGCGCATTGCCCTTTCTTGTTCCGTTTTCAAAGTAAAAGCAAGCCCCGCTTCGCTCAGCTCCGATACAACTTCGTTCAAACACGTTTCAAAATCTTTCACATGTTCTCCGAGCTCCTTTTTGATCTTTTATCCTTTGATCGCAAGTCACGCTCAAAATATTTTGCACGAAAATTTGATAGCTACTTGTCAAACCTGTCACTCAAGGCGACCACACCGCACCAATCAGGAGCTCCCGTTTGTGAACGAACGGGTTTTTCAAAATCGTGGGGTTTGCAGGCAAGCGTTCCCTCTCCCCCCCACTCCCACCCCTATCCTCCGATTTTTTGCTCTCACCTCAATTTTCGCGCGGCCAGAATGTGGAAATATTCGTTCATACATGAACGCTTGCTACGTGGGCTAAAAAAATTTATATTTGCATCCTTATCAGTAACGATTTGTTCAAGCATAAGCAAGCAAAAACAAACGATAAAAACCGACGTTTCGGTGTCATCGTGACGCCATTGTCAAGGTAACTTGTGAATGAAATGTAAATGACAACACTGAGTATTTGAAGCAGTGTTGGCGCTAAAATTAACATAACAGAAAGTACGACAGCCTTCACCCAAAGAAACTGGAGACACTGTTCGAGTGGTTCTACCATTTAAAGATCAAGTCTCAGCAGATATTGTCAGAAAACAGCTCAAGTCCCTCAGCCTGAAGGTGCAGACCACCATCCGGCCCGTGTTTGTGAGTCACAAAATTGATAAAGAACTTAAAGTACACGAAACAAAGCCATCGATTGTAAACCAACAATGTGTCGTGTACAAATTCCAATGTGACCTCTGCGATGCAGGTTATGTAGGCTACATGCGCGGACATTTACACAATCGCGTGGATGGACATAAACAGCAGTCATCCTCTATTTTTAAACACTATAACCATAACGATGACTTGTTGAGGCGCTTCTCGGTACTTAAGAAATGTACTTTCTGTTATGTTAATTTTAGCGCCAACACTGCTTCAAATGCTTGTTGTCATTTACATTTCATTCACAAGTTACCTTGACAATGGCGTCAGTGACGACACCAAAACGTCGGTTTTTATCGTTTGTTTTTGCTTGATTAGCATCCTTAAGGTAAATATAAAACAATTTATAAGCCAGAGCCCGGTTGTTCAAAGCGCGGTTATTAGCTAACCCGGCCTTAGCATCAATTTTGATTCCAGTTAAATAATACAATATCAATGGAGATTTTTCTAAAGTATTTTCGTCCTTTCAGTTTCGTTTCTGACTTGTTTTCAAAAATATAAACTAGTCTAGTCATATTCCTGGAATGCTGTTTCTAACATGGTGTGTGCATGGATGCCAGTGGTATCCTTCACAAAATTAATTATTCAGTCAGTTTAATGATGTTTTGCTTCCGGCTGATTTGTAAAGGTTTAAATGTGTCACAAAATTTGTCATGCTATTTTTTTAAATCAGATAAGGCCATCCCCATAAAATGTTTTGTTTACCATCACCTTCCCTCATGAAAGTGGGTCGGTCGGTTGGGCAAAAGAAAAAGAAAATTGACTGAGGGAGTCGGAGTCCAGAAAAAGCCTGGATGCTAAGTAAGAAGGCCTGGTTACACGTGTGCTTTCAATTGCCAATGCTTTCCCAATCCAAATTTATATTACTCCTCATCTACAATGGAGGCTTTTCTATTCAAAATAAAGTCTTGATCACATGTTTTAAAAGTAAAATTTTGCTTGTCAGACAGTGTATCTGAATTTTTTTTACTTAAATTCCAAAAAAATGGGTCGGTTGGGCGATGGGAAAAGAAACATTTTATGGGATGGCGTAAGCCATGAAGACAAACAAAATAACAAACCAGTTGAAAGTTATTCTTGCATTATCTATGCTTATAAACCGATTTAATGGAATTTATAGCGTCATCCAGTTTATATAGTGAATGATATCTTTTGTGATGGGATTTGTGGTGTATTTTGAAGTTTATGCTGCCGACTGTTGGTGTCACTTGCAACTGAGCTTATTTTGTGGGTGACCAAGATGGCCCCTCCATACATTTTTACTAAAAATCTTTAATACTCGTTTACCTTTAAAATATTTTAATAACTCTTGAACAGAATGTTCAGTGGTAACTTCAAATTTATACCAGATGTGTACTGTAGTTTTAAATTCTCTACAAATCCATAAACATTTTGGAATCAAAATTGATCTGTTTTTTAATACTTTTTAATTTTGATATGACTAAGATTTTTTTTAAAAGCAATAAATTTTTAGCTGAAGTTTTTAACTGTTAATTAAAATGAAAAAAAATTAAAATAAGTTGTGGCTCACTCGGTAAAATTTGGTTAACACAACAAAATAATGGGATTATTAAAGACTCTCTTGTGTGCAGGATGCAGTGTGCAATTATGCATGGATATGGTTGAACACGACACCAAATTAAACTGAGATCAATTTTTCATGATTATCCAGTCTAACACTGATTTACAAGACAGGAACAACAAAAGGTTTCACTATTAAATTCCTATCACGTATTGAGATCATTAAGGAACGTGAATTGGCTTAGATTGAATTTCAAAGTTTGGTTGCCAGTTGCTAGTGAGTGAGTGTGTGAGTTCAGGAGGTGACCACACATTGAAATTCAAAACTTAAAAGTAGACTTCAGATATTGACTCATTTGAGATTTTTTAAGATATGAGAGTGATTTAAATTATCTGGTAACAACAACTTATATTATAGTTAGTAGAAACCAGAAACCCATAAGTGGGTTGAAACGTGCAACTGTCTCTTGTATGCTTCAAAACAAGCTTCCGATTATTCAATTTGCTAAGAAGTTGTTACAACCATATTTGGAAAATCAAGATAAAAATATTAACCAATCAATTCGCTAGAACAACTTGATTCCAATCTCCCGCGCAGGCTTAAAAATGGCGGACACAAGACGGAAAGGCGGGCGAGGAAAAGGAAAACAAAAAAGTCCCAAAAAGCTGTCGAAAGTTCGATTAAGTGAGCTGGTTAGAACACTCGGAGAAAAAACGGAGGTTGAGATTTTTGATAATGTAAAAAGTTTAGTTGAAGCGAACTGGCAGAAACCGCTGCGACTGCAAGAAGATGCAACTTCGGAAGCGATGTGGGCAGCCGTTCGCAGTAATGCAAGAATTGCGGCTGCTTGTAAAGGTTTGTTCAGTTCTTTGCTGGTCTTTTTCCGAAGTGAAAAAGGTACTGATCGGTTGCCTAAACTGCTAAGTAAGTGGGTTGTTGTAACGGGGGACATTATCAACAATGACGACCACGAACTAACCCGATGCGTACGAGAGTTGTGCGTTACATCGGTTAGTGAGGAGCTTTGCTTGGTCGCGACAACCTTTAGCGGTAGACTTACCACTTGTTTAGTTACTGCTGTTAAAGACGTCTTCTGGAGTTTTATATATAGTGAGAAGGTATCAGAGGAAGATAGAGAGCAGGAAGGTTGTGAACAGGATAAGCATCAATCCGCAGGCAAGGAGAACTTGATATCAATTTACAGAATGGGTTCGTCTGCTCTCTTTCGCATTAAAAAAATTACATGGAAAAAAATTAAGTTTAAACCGAGAAAAGCGGTAATGAATATCCTACAGAGAAAACTTAAAGTAGTAGAGGCTTTGGAGGAAATAGACAGGAATGAAATTCCACCAGGCATGAATCACCAAAACAGGAATCTTCTGGTCATGACAAAAGAATTGGTACCACCCCTCCAGGCATTTTCAGAGGCATTTGGGAAAGTTGTCAATTTTCATGCATATAAGAGCTACGGGAAGAACTTGTTTAAAATCGCAGAAAGCCAACTTCTATGTAATTTAGATGTCAAGTCCCAGATATTCCATTGCATTGCAAAGGCAGGAGTCAAGGAGAGCAAAAATGTCCTAAATCCATTTCTCAAAGACTTTGTGCAGAAGTTGTTTAACATAAAATGCAAAGCTTTCTTGAAAAGTCTGCAAATTCTGGAAGAAGAAAAACGGGGTAAATCTCTGCAGCGTGACACTATGCTGAGAGCCAAACTAAAAGTTTGTGGTCTTGACAAAAAGAAGGGTAAAATGTAACATGTTCAGAGGCCCCCCTTGCATGTATAACAACACACACTCTTTATTTAAGGAAATAGGAAATGGTTGGTTAGTGACAATTTTGAAGTACTAGGAACCCATAAGTGGTTTTCTGGAAGTACTTACAATGTATGTAAATGTAGACCTTCACCTTCAGTTCAGATTTACATGAACTTTGAACTCTCCAAAACTTCCTCTCATGTTTGCATTATACTATATGTAAACAATTGTATTTGAAAAAAGTTGTTTTTAACCCTATTCAGCCTGGGCTTTTTTTTTTTTTTTTTCGAGTTCCTGAGCCTGGGGGGGGGGGGGGGGGGGGGGGAACCTAGAGGGTACATAGCACGTCCAAAACTGTCTTCTTTGCGGTCTGCACAATGGAACAATGACATCATATGATAAGCAGCACTGTATTAAGCAGCCACCCTCTATTAAGCGGTCACTTAACAAATCCCCCGGAATTAAATTGCTCCCTTATTTACTGTAAACTTGACCTCTTTTAAGCAGTCACCTCTATTGAGTGGTCAGTTGGCTATTCCCTGAGGGTGACTGCTTAATAGAGGTTTGACTGTATTAGGTAATTAGCTATATGGCCGCCATCTTGGATTTCTGAAATTTTTAAAACCTCTTAAAAACTGTCCAAATTGACTCAAAATTAATCAAAACCAACAAATAAAAATTAATGCTAAATGATGTAAAAATATAAAATTTATACCAATAAACATTGTTTTTCTTTATTCAAAGGTACAAATATGCACATTTCAAAAAACATGGCTGTCAAAATCTTGTTGCCATGGAAACATCAAGTCACGTGATCAATAAATTGTCATATGAAATCGTTGCCAGATAAATTTTAGGAAAAGTCACAAAGTTTGATGGCATTTGAATACATATTAAAGAAGTTATGAATGTTGAAAGTTAGCACGGGCACTTTGTGCCCCCCCACCCCCCCCCCCCCAATGCTGAATAGGGTTAAGAAAATAATAAAAAACGGTTTATGTGTTTATGCAGCCCTAGACAAAACACAAGAACTCGTGTCTGGTAGAGTTCACCAGCTTTATAACTTAGTCTAGTCACTAGTCAAGTTGGGGCACAGGTGAAATGAAGTAGTTTGCAGTTGAAATCTTACAGGTACTTAAATTTTAGGGGGAAAAGGAAGGAAAGGCTGCTATTTAGATATTATGTCTATACTCCATAAAATAAATGCCTTAAAAGTTTATTTATTTATAACTGAATAAGTCACAGGATTTCAAAATATTAGTCATCAGCAGTCCTTTTTAGGACTATCATACCTTTACCCAGACATTATCACATGAGACAAACTGTTCAAACCAGTTATGTTACCAAATTTCACTTTCTTTCTTAACAGGGAAACCATCCCCAAAATGCTGGGAGTGCTGCTTTCATTTCATTTCTACTTTTCCGTCAAAAGATGGGTTAAATCTTTGTAGTGAACTTCTACTATGGTAAAAAAACATGTAAATTTCTGTGTGGCATTTTCAGAGAAGTATTAAATATATGTGTCGTCAGAAACCCATACAGTGTAAGTGGGTTTCTGCTAATGTTATGTACATTTTATTGCGAAAAAATAAGCATGTAAAAAATACCCACTGTTTACTGCTGTGGTATTCAACATGAACCACCGATGAACTAAACAATTAAATTCAAAACTAATTTAATGCACTATACTGCATAGGGTAGCCTGCACATTCAGGTACTCTGAACCCTTTGGAACAAAAATTACATCATAGGTAATTTACATATTAAACAAGTGTTAAGATTACTGTACATTGATAATATTGGTGTACACGGTTATAGGGGTGGCGAATTGTCCTTCAAAAAATTCACGTCTTGCAGCATTCTAATCATATGTCACGGGCATCGCAGTCTCTTATTATTTTTTGCAAAGCCATCTCGGAATCTCAAGTTCTTTTGCAAAGCTAAGAAACTCTCTGGCTTGCAGAAAATATATTAGTCTTACCATCTCGCAAAGTCTCTTGTTTACCAATCGCCACCCCTTCACATCCAAATTGTTAAGAAAAAACAATTACTGTATTTGACCACTCTAATATATACAAGTTTTTGATTTTGTATTATTTATACTGTCTGTTCCATTACAAACACTTGAGCGCTGTCCTTTTAGCACTGATGGAGTCTGACTGGATATTGTTTCATAATATAGCTTTGAATTTGTCCTCTTCTGGCATCTCATTTCGTTATCAGGCAATCAAGCTTCCCATCACATTTCTTCTACTTGAAACATTTCCTTGCTACTGTAGGTCAGTGGTCTTGTTCCCCTTTGGGATGCATATAAATGTATGTGAATATTTGCTGAATTGTGCTTGCAAGCGTAATAATTCATTTTAAGCTAAATTATGCACATTTCAGAAACTTTGAGTTTCTGACAGCAGCTTTCATCACTTTCAATTGCATTACAGAGCATATTATCAGCCAATTTTCTATCTTCATTGTTAAGGTACACAATCTTAGCTTGATTGACTGACATGAAATGTTATGCATGCTCATTGAAAGAATTGAATTTAAGCAAATAAACTCCAGTGATAGACAGGATAAATACCAATGTTCATACTCCATTTTTTCGTCTTTTGATTCTTCGCTGCCTTACATACAACCTCGTGTTCCTGTACTTGAACTTGCCTCGGTGTCCATGAAGGAACCTTTTCAGTGTAAGCGAGGAAAGGGCATAGCCATAGTTGCATGCAGTTAGATTTCCTGCTGTGGAAAATCGTAGCTGTGAAAAAACTGTTTCTATCGCACTCCCATTGATCCTCAGTGGAATAAGATAGAACCCTGGAAATCGCTCAAAGAAATCATGGCAAAGCTCACGAAATCCATAGTACATTAATCTGAGCAGGTCCCATGTCTGTAATGCAAGAGTATAGTTAGTTTAGAAACCATCTTAAGTTGCACTTTAGTATTAATGTATAACAAATGAACAGTAAGAAAACTGGTAACAATCACTTACTTGCCATGACAAGAACACTGTCTGTTTGGGCGTAAGAAGGTCATTACCTGTTTTAACAAAATGGAAGACAAATGGAGTGAGCAATTTTTTTTTGTCACAAGTTGGTGAGCTTTAGTTAGTAAACTGATGCAGTGATCAAAATGACAAAACAATACTGCATATGCTTTCTTTGACAACCCTGTGTTAAGCTTATAGAATTAGCCTCTGTGATTAAGTGATATAAAACCTAAATACTAGCAGCATCAGAAGAATTTCTTGTGGTTACAATGTATTTTCATGTATCGATGAGTATAAATAACTTGCATGTTTGTAGTAATTCTTGTTGCAAACAGAAATTTGCAAGTCATTAGTGATCTTAGTATATGCCATTAATGTACATGTAGACAGAGCCAAGGATTTTTTGTAGTACACTAGTAACATATTTCAAGTATCCTCAAACTGAAATGTTTTTAAGTATCCTTAAGCTGAAATGTATACAACAATAAAATTGGTACTGAGTCAGAAGTAGCTTGCTACGTAATTGTTCTGCATTTTTTTAATTCACTGTATGACTACCAATAGTAGGCATTCACTACCTTCACCATAGCAATAGTCTGCCCAGCCCACAAAAAATAGAAATCCTTCCTCCATGTTGCGAAGAACAGGACTGTTCACATCTGTGATCTTCTCGTGACTTAGAACACCAAATTCAAATAATGACTGTGCAGCTTCCAGATACTGCACAGTCATTGACACCTTGTCAGCATCAGGGGGACCTGTAGCCTGATACTCCTTTAGTTCTCCAATGACATGATCTTGCTAATGATGGGTGAATACATTAAAAGTAATTAGCAAATTATTCCTTAATTCCATAAGGTTAATGCAGTCATTCTACATGTGTACATATGAAAACATAATATTATCATCAGTAGCTTTTAACATCAAACTATGACTGTAATGATCTCTTCAGTTTTCTGCTGGTACATGCAGCCGGAACTGCATGACAAAAACATGTACACTGTATACTCTAAAATTAAATCCTCTTTAAATTACAAATAAAACCGTAATAAGCTTCACCAATTCAGCTGATCTGAGAAATAGGCATGCAGCAAGGAATATGATAGAGATAATTGTGCAAAATAAATAAAATACACTCTTGATGACTTAAGCTGATACAAAAAAGCAAGGTTGATAGATAGTATTTAATAAGTTCCACTCCAATATATTTGAGATGCAGTTGCATAGTTACCTGCATTACTTTAGCAGGTCTCACATTAAGTCTGGTCCAGGAATCTCTGAAGACGTAGCGGTATTTCAGTTCTGGTACCCTCAGCATAGTATTCCTTCTAGCTCTACCCAGTTCTCTATTCCATATCCCAATGATCTGTCTCCACCCAAAGTTAGTATCCCAAAGGTTGAAGTGCTTCTTGCCATTTGGTTTAGAAGAATTCAGTGCAGCGATGATGCTTTTCAACTATTAAAAGATATTAAGTCACAAAACAAAATATTAGTCCAACTGAAGTCATAATAATTATTTTTTTAATGATAAGCGGTGAACTCACAGCAGTTGGTAATTTGACATAACCCATAACATTTACCTTATCTTGTAGATTACATGACAGGCTATCTATTAGAGGTAAAATATTTCCTAAATGTTGTAACACCACAAAAACCCAGGGGAGGGGTTGCAAACAAACCCCCCCCCCCCCCCCCGTACCCAGGTGGGGGTATAAGTTTGTGTGTTTGTGTGTACGTCCGAAGGTTAAGGAAATGTAAAACTACATGTAACTTCTGTCTTCATAACTGTTACCTCATGGGATGGGCAAGGAATAAAAAATATCTTTGTTCCAGTGAATGGATTTGTCCACCATGGTTTTATGTGATGTGGTTCTGCCACAGCAGGGTCTTCATTCATGCCATACGCACCAGCTCTACCCATAGTAAAATACTTCATTGCCGCCAAGTTTGTGCTTGCCCCGTCAAGTACAATGGCCATGACTTCAAATCCATGGAGATGAAATGCATGTATGGTGGTAAGTATGCACGTCATCACAAACTGATGTTTCATGCCCATTTCACTCTTGAAGTACGGACCAATGACATCAAATTCGCTGGTTAGATCCCGCCATAAAAACTGAAATACATATGATGCCCTCATCTTTTTTCGAGAAGGGTCCAACTCTTCATAAACATCATGTAAAGAGACCATTTCATCAGGAGTGAGGGAATGACCAATGAATCTAGTTGGAGCAGAAATGATTTTCGAGGTTCTGGTATTCAAAGCATCAGTTGATATATGTGTTACAGCTAGGTCTATAAATTTAATTTACGGGTAATTTTGATTTTCCTTTGTTTGATATTCATTATCATATATTAGCATAGAAAAGAACAACGGAAAATCCAAATTAACCTGAAATCAAATTTGACCTGTAAGATATAATTTTATATATATATATATATATATATATATATATATATATATAAATTTTAATTTACATGTATTTAAGTCATAATTATTAGAGGTGGTTGAAAATATGTAAGACAGTAAAATGCAGGGATGTACATAATATCATTTGTATGTGCCCCAGCTGGGGCACATTTTCACTCGTATCTTTATTGTGAAATTTCTGTTCTCAATTAACTGTCTTTATATATGTTGTAGTTCAATTTTATCCTTGGTTCAATTTTGATTTTCCTTTGTTTTATATTCATCATATATTAACATAGAAATAACATTGGGAAATCAAGATTGAACCAGGGATAAAATTGAACTACAACATATATATGAACACAAATTCCAAGTTTAAAACTCCATGCTGAATGGATAAATTATAATACTGGATGGTATAAACTAATAAGAAATGGATATTTTGTTCAAAATAACACTCACTCGTTATTTCTAGAGTTCCACTGAATTTTAGTCACAACTTTAACCCCGTCACCAATCAACACACCCCAACCTTGTGGCTCTGGAAGACCATTGCCCTTCTTTTCCTTTTTGAGTGCATTATAGTCTTTAGCAGACTCTTCTAAATTTTCCCAGTTGGGACCATCTGCCTGGAAGTAGCCTGACCTCAAGTGCTTTAAGGATTCTTGGGATGGTAACTGTAAAATGTCAAAGCCTGCCAAAGCTTCATAGGCTGCAGGACTTCTGCAGAACACTGCAAGGGCCATACGATAAGTGATAGTACTCCATCTATTACCATTGCTACCGTTTTCTACAAGAAAAGATTTTTATTACATATCATGCAGGGTTCTCCATAACTTTTTAATCAACTGTTCTATTTCAGTTAACAGCCGTAACAATGTGGCACATGGCCAAAAGGTCTTACTAAACTTTTTATTGAAACACTTAATTCACAGCTGTAACACTTAAGTGACACCCCTCACAGGTGTAATGGGTTACGGGTTCAACTGAGAACAGTAAATAAAATTGATAGCAGTGAAGTGATATGATATCACTTAGCTGCAGTGAAATGATATGATATCACTTCATGGGTTCTGGGAGAGGGTACCTCCTAGTAAAAAGCTAATGGGGATGTGCCGCTGGATGGGGTGGCATTTCAATACTAGAATGGGATCACACATTTTTGGGAATTTGGGGTAAAAAAATTCTGGCAAGTAGGGATTTTAGGTATAAAAAATGGGAAGAATTGTGTTTACAAATGTGTCAATTCATTTTAGGATGACATAGTTGAAAGGGTTTATAAGGTAGATGCATAAGCAAACGTGACTAAGTTGGGATCACCATGGGGTCCATAATTGGCTACAGAGTAGACTATAATGGGGTAGGGTTCTAAGAGTCCATTGGCACATACCCAGCAGAAATTGACCCAAGTACCTCCCCCCACCCCTCCACACAAATGACCCACACGGACACCGGTTAGAATTGTTAAAAGTATACTTCATTGACTTTGTTTGACTGTTACTTGGCGGTTTGTTTCTTTTTGGAATATGTAATAAACAAATTATCACATGTTGAGAGCATGATATTGTTTAAGGATTGCAGTAATTTTAAGATTATATTATTGTATGGCGAAATTAAATTGACAATACCAAATATGAGTTCTACAAATTCAGTTTAAGCATCGTAGTAGCACTGATTGATCATTTATGTGATTTTAATTTTTGTTATGAATTTCGAAGCTTAAAATTAAATAGAAGGTTTGCTCACTGTTTCTCCTTTGGTCATTCCAAAACTCCTTCCTGTCACTGACATCTTGTTTCCACACAGCTCTCAGTATATCTGCCTTTCCATTTCCTCTTTTGGATGAGTCATCAATGACACCTTGTAATTCCGAACCAAAGTCTTTCTCGATGGTGTTTACGATCTTCCTCATCTCCTGGTCCTGCTGAACACTGAGGGTGCATCGGGATGATTTCAGTTTTCTAACTTCCCTTTCCAGTTTCCTCTTTCTCGATGACAAGGCATTCCGTCGTTTTTTTGCAGACTTTGGACTTAAAAATTTCCAGTTGCACTTTGATGACGGGCTTGTACGCGAGCAGCTGCTGTCATCCCCTTCCCCTTTTCGCCTTGATAATGCCTCGCAGAGGTTACGGTGCAATTTCTTGCACGGGGTACAGACATCATATAGCACATCCCCAGTTCGACATTTCCTGTTTTTTGGCTTGTGCAATAACTCGCATTTGTCACTGTCAACACGCTTGAATGGCATTTCCCATTTTCGTACATTTTTTAGGCTGTAGCCCAAATGTTTTCCGTGTTCTTCGTAGTCCGGGATTCCCCTACATACTGTGAACGGAGAATTTGGTCCAAACAATCTCAGCAAAATTTCCTTCACATCTTCCGAAGACCTGAAGCGCCCACGTTCTTTGACAAGAAAGAAAACTTCAATTTTGTAGACTCCAAGTGCGTCACAAACAAGGCGAAGAGGACATACGGCGTTGTCATCGCACTCAGCTTTGGAAACAATTCCAAACACCTTGGTGCGATCGCGGGTCTTCTTCTCCAAAAACAACAACTCGTTGTCTTCGGCGATTTGCCGAATGCGTGGGAGCCATCCGCGCAGTCGGCCTTGAAATTGACCTTTTTGAATCGGCGAAAACTTATAGCCAATGCGATGACCAAGCGACTTCAAGCGGGGATTCCTCTGGCGAAAAGCCGGACTGCAACTGCTTGAGCGCGGCCGCCATTTTGTTTGTTTTGGAGAGCGATTGGGAGAACACGTTTTTGCATTTGGTGAACTTCTCTTGAATCTCTTCTCTTCGACTTTCGAAATTTCTTCTCTGCCATTGGCTTGTCTTTTTTTTTTGACGAATTCGGAAAAATGGGTTTTCCCTCGGGGGAAAACCCTACGTTGTGAAACTTTATAAACATGTTATGAATACCATTGTTTCAATATTGCGTGTTTACAACATTACTCACGCAAGTGACACGCAACCAGCACTCAGAGCACTCGCGTAAAGACTGGACCGAGGGGTTTCCAAATATGGTACTAAGCAAAAAATGAATATTCGGAAGCTGTGAATGCGCGTTGCACGTTTCAACCCACTTATGGGTTTCTGATACCACATTTAATTGTTATTCTAGGGATTATTTAATTCATGGGATCCAAATTCTGCAAATTAGAATCTCTAGCAATTCATTTACACTAATTTCATTTTAATTTCGAATTATCTTCGTTACTTTTTTAACACTAAAGTATTGTGAAATCAGTATAAATGAATTTATAAGGGTTATAATTTGCATAATTTCACCCCCAAATTAATTAGCACTAGAATGTCCGCGTTTTGTAAATTTTGAGGGCAGATTTTTCAGCCTGGTGATACAATACTCTACAACGTCTTCTTCATTTTCTGCTGTGCCGAACAGTCGGGTTACTTCGTTTACTAAAAGCTACTAAACCCAGAGCTCTTCCAAAAAAACTGCCTAGACCACTGGGCTGTACTCTTCCATGAAACTGACGAGGGGGAGCTTCAGAACTACATGAACTTAAAATCAAAGTTGTGACCAAAATTAAAAGAACACGTTTTAAGTAAGCTATTCCGTTGATTGTAAACTGCTGGGGTCGTAGAATACAAGGTTTATATTTCACAAACCGACATTGAGAACGCGTTGAGTAATTTCAACAGTCAGACATTTAAAATAACAAAGATAATGCGACATTTGCGAGATCTTATCGTAGTGAAATCATGACGTCATGATATCACGCCGGAAATCATGATCTTATCGTAGTGATATCATGACGTCATGATATCACGCCGGATATCATGATATCATGTTATCATGATATCATGATATTACGCAGATATCATGATATCAAGCGTGATATCATGATATCAAGCGTGATATCATGATATCTACTTTTGACCGCGATGGCCCGCCATAGGCTATGGCGGGCCATCGCGGTCAAAAGTAGATATCATGATATCACTGCTTGATATCATGATATCGTAATGATATCAAGATATCAAAAATACTTACCTTTAGAATGGTACGTTTAGAATGATATCGAGATATCGATCTCTCCCGGAGATACGATTAGAATATCCTGTCAACTATTAGAATATCACGTTAATCAGTTTCCAAAGCATTTAGCAAATGTTCAAATGTCTGGCCGTGTCGAATTGCAGGCATCTTTTCTTCACGCTATACTGACGTTTTTCTTGTTCAGAATTACTCGAAAGTTAGTTGGCCGATATTTTTACAAAAAGATAATGCTTCGCTGTGAAAGTCTTTTTGTTATTTTTGTTACAACTGTACTGTTTAGTTCTAACATTTTTTAGTTTTAACATTTCTGGAAACCTCACATCAACTTAATAACAAATAAAATATCAAAAAATGTTGGAATCATGTTTAAAGTAGGGCAATTTCTATCTAAAGAGACAATCAAAACTTTGTACTACTCTCTTGTTTACCCATACATCCACTATTGTAATATTATTTGGGCCAACAATTTTCCCACAAGATTGTCTAGAATTGTGACACTTCAGAAAAGAGCAGTTAGGACCATAGCCAAAATTAAGTATAGAGACAGTACAGTTAATGCCTTCAAAGAGCTAAAAATATTAAAAGTTAGGGAAATAACTGAGCTAGAAATCTCTCTTTTTATGTTTAAATTCTATAATAATCAGCTTCCAAAAAATATGACATATCTTTTCTCTACTAATTCCCATAATACATAGTTATGATACACGACATGCAAATGACTGTCATCTTCCACGAAAGTCTTCCAGACTTGGTCAATACTCACTAGCCTATCAAGGTCCAAAAATATGGAACACCATTGATGATAAGACACGAAAAATCAAAACATTACATTTATTTAAGAAAAAAATGAAAAAATATATTCTTGACAAATCAGCAGTTGCAAATGTTTCCCTCTAATTAAGTACAATGTTTTATTTTATTGCTTCGTTAATTATTTTTTTTAAATCTTGACTAGTAATATTACCAGATATGTAAATATGAATATTGTCAACAATTCTATTTCTCGTCATTAAAACTATTTTTAGTTTAAAAAAATTACATATCTAGCTAAGTTGCACTTGACCTAAATGTAAAGGGATCTATAACTTCAAGCATTTTTTTGCTTTTCTATAGACTCCCTCATCACTATTATTTATCTTGTATTGTATAGTTACCATGAACTACAATGTATTAGTGATGGAAGCAATAAATTGAAATTGAAAAATTGAAATTGGATAGTTTTTTCGAAAGAGCTCGTGGTTTGGTTCACGAAATAGTTAGACTACTGGGTGCGGTAGAAAACCAAGAAGATGTTGTGGACTACTGTATCACTCGGCTGGAAAATCTTCTATCAAACTATGTAAACCTTTGTGGGGTAATTGATGGTGAATTAAATGAGACCTCATATAACAATGAGGGTCTAAAATAGGGTTTCCCAATCCCGCTTCCCGCCACGGTTTTTTCTTTCATCCCGCCATCCCGCTTGCTTCGAACATATCATCCCGATCCCGCTTCCAAAATACATTTTTTGCAAGACAAGTCGCAGTTTTTTTCCGGACGAGACGCGATTTCCGTGGGCTAATGCATTACGACCTCGGTGTTTGTTTGCGGTAAACAGCAGCAGTCAGTTTAGTTTGGTAAATTTGTCCGTTTTTGAATAAGTGTTGAGGAGCCAAATGAAAGTTCTTTATCGGAGAACAGCGCGTGGACCATGACGAAGGCCCTCCATCACACCAAACTTCAAAATTTCAAATGCCAACTACATAGGGGTTACACACGGAATCTGATAGAGAAGGTTGTATGGAATATGCGGGGTGCGGAGTGAGGAGTGAGTGCGGAGTGTGAAAAACGCGGAGTATGCCGAAAAATGAGGAGTGGGGAAAATGTGAAATACGTATTTTTGTGGAAAAACATAAAATATGAGGTAAAACTAAACTCATTTTTTTTCTGCAAGGCAACTTTTGCAAGTTTTGAAATTCACAATCTCTATATAAATAAATAGGAATTTCAGTGGAATCCAGAGGTGGAATTTCAGTGTTGCGTGTTATCTCAAAAGAGTTGGTATTCAGGCGCGTACCTGCCTTTAAGCAAATAAGCACGGGCTTACAGGCCGTTCAGACGGTATCATAACTTTTTTAAAAATGCTGTATTAGAACGAGTCACAAAGCAGCTCAGCTGCTCGACTAAGCTGTGATCCAATTCAACTGTAGACTTAGTGTAGACTTGTTGAAAGGCGTATTTACAAGAGTATTCAGTACTCGCGATCACAACTCGCTCTACGGCCGGAGGCTGGACGTAACGTCCCGTCGTTTGACATGTAAGGTCGGGTACTTTCACACGAAATAATTATCAGTTTTCTTAAGTATAAATAAATCAGATGGTTTTGTATTTGTTTATCAAAGATAGAGTTGAGCCTTATGATTCCACTGGAATCTACTGAAGACGGACACCTGCAGACTGATGATTATCATAATTGCCAATTCAAATATTTAGTTTTTTGTTAGCTCTAATGCGTTAAAAGACCTTCCCGGTTTAACCACTTCCAGTCCAGGGAACGCATGAAATGGTCATCAGTCATACTGTCCAATTTCTCTCCTAAAAGTTTGTGCCTTCGGCACTCACAACCATCAAGGCTTACAATCAGAAAAAGCCTAGGAACGCCCCTGGACGTAAATCTGTGGGGAATGATTGACGTCACTAAAACTTTTCGGGTCGGGGACGAGTAGTTAACTTCTCAAGTGGTGCTGGTAAGTTAAGAAAAATGGAATGAAACTCAGTTACCCGCCGCGTTTGTGTGGATGACTTGTGGTGTGTCAGTTTTTCTGCAAGGTTTGCCTTTCTTAGTGACGTTTTGTTTGTTGCGTCCATTCCTCGGCCCTTGAATGCAAAAACCCAGATACTATCATCCATATATGGCGGCAAGAATCATTTAGAGTTGACGCGAATTCAAGTTCGATTATAGCGGCAGAAGATGACGAGAATGAAAAAAAATAGCGGTCGAACGAGAGCAGTCGCAAATGTTTGAACTTTAGTGCTTATCGCTTAAGGCTGACCTCTCGTCCCTCTAGCATGTAAACTGAAATATAGCTGAAAATTGTTCAGAGTTGTAAGCGTACTTGTGTCTGCTTTTTGGCATGGCAGGGGGGTACCTGCCTGTAGGCCAAGTAAGCACCGGTTTACAAGTTTTTTTTAAATTTATCAGCCACAAAATGACAACGCGATGTCTTTCCGTATATTATGCTACATTAACCTTTTCTTTTTTTCAACTTGTGCCCCCTGGCTTACTGGTAAAAAATGGCCAGGAACGCCCCTGATCAGGACTTCTGAAATGTTTTCAAGGGAAAGACAGGATAGAAAAACGCCGGTTTAAAAACTTACCTACAGATGTATGTAAACATCCAGACTTGTCTTTCTTCACGGAATCGTGACATATCCGGCGAGTGCATTGTCATCATCCATCCCGTTTCCCACCCGGAAAAATCAAGAATTCCCGTGTCCCGCCAGGAAAATGACGAACTTCCCGCTTCCCAACTACCTCTAACCATCCCGCATCCCGCCTTCAAATTTTCTTTCATCCCGCATCCCGGCATCGAAAAAAGACTTATCCCGCATCCCGCCAACCCTATGTTAGGCCCTCAACAATGTCATCGATGCAGCACAAACGTATCTTTTATTATTGCGTTCACGTATAGTAAATCTAGTGGAAGAAAGTCGAGATAGCTCAGCGTATAACGTCCCTGTTCACTGTCCTACGGTTGGAAGACCACGATATGCAATTACATATGACCAGCTGCTGTTTCTCGTTTGTGCGAATTTTAATACGCGCAGGATTGCAGATTGCCTTGGCATGAGTCAATCTACAGTCCGATGTAGGTTGCGTGACAACAAAAAATGGCTTTAGATCAAACTTATTCCGCGATTTCTGATGCGATTTGGATAATCTCATTCAAAATATTCGATCGCAATTTCCAAGGATAGGGTGTCGACAAATGCGAGCAATGCTCGAGACCGATCGCGGATTGAGGATACAACGCTTCAGAATGCGGATGGCTATGAGAAGGGTTGATCCCGCTGGTGCCTATATAATTCACCATCAATGACCCCAAAAAGGTCTACACAGTTTGATAGAAGATTTTCCAGCCGAGTGATACAGTAGTCCACAACATCTAATTGGTTTTCTACCGCACCTACAATCTCGGACGGAATAAAAAGAGAAATAACACCTCCCCTCCGCCTTCCCCACATTCAGTGATGGATTCGCGCGAAAACCAAAGCACGCCTTTCAACTTTTACTCTCATTTACTGCTTCGCTAATTTCATTCATTCAACCGCCAAGTGACATGACCACAGCGCCACAATTTTGGAGCCTTTCGGTCTTTTCGTGCGGGTCATGTGATATATGTCTTGACTCAAACTTTCCCTAATTAAAGGTTTTGTGTTCTCTGGGTGAGTCTTAATCTATAAAAGCGCTCACTGAGTAGAAAAATCCAACTTAAAAGTACAAATTTGGACGCCATTTGTTCAATTTCTCAAACGTGGCGTCCGCGCAGATACACGCGCGTGTCACGCGCGGTGGCGCAAATTTTTACTAAAAATAGCCCAAATAATATTGGACGGCAAAAAAGGTCTCCGTCCTCGATTATGGCTCCTGATTGATTGATTGCTGTCTTTGTTTATTCAAAAAAAGTATCGCGTGACATTTCCCAGATGAACGACGTCATCCAGCCGCACCTTTTAAAAGAATTCACGTCCGCGTCTGTCTAATATAGCTTCTGTTTCCTCTTTCACATTTAGTGAGCTACAAATCTACCAACGTACACTAAATCGTTTTACATGTTTTCTTCTTAAAACATCTGCCCGAAGATACAGGTATGTTTATAGATTCTAAATAGTTAGATTTTTAAAACGTAAAGGACGAACTAACTCATAAGCAGCGTTTGTATAGATGATCAATGTCGTATGTCGCAATCATTCCTTCGTCGAGTATGCATCTGATCTATGAAGTCCAGCCAATAGAGTAATATTGTGACTGCAGCACTCGCATATATAGTCAGTTATGTTTCAAGGCTGTGATCGAATCAACATCTTACGACATTCAAAGTGTTGTGTTAGTCAGTTTGTTAAGTGCGTGTAGGCCGTGTAGGTGAGAAATGCATCCAAGATCTGCACTGAGATCAAGTTGCGACATCAATGATTTATAGATCATAATTTATCAGAGCGCGTCTTCACTCTGCTTTCTATATCTACTTCGAGCTGTAACAGTCTTCAAAGAGTTATTAAATTCAATGTTTCGCTTTACACTTATTTATAACCAGCTTACTTACAGGCTGTCGGTATTTCATGACATCAAGAGCCTCGAGAAGCTGCTGTCATACAATACGCTGTAGATAGGGAAGTTCTTGAGTATACATTCTTCGGTTGCATGATTTAACGGATGCATTAAAAATGGTTAACTTTTGTTTTACACTCTTCATCTACATCTACAAATTTAATCTATAACAGTTTCCCATTACATTGATGTGGTCAGCTGAAGCTCACAGCATTTACATAGTAAATAGCAAGTAGAATTGGATTAATATTAACAATACACAATAAATCATCTAATATACTTTTGTTGCAACAAATTATTTCGTTTATTTGCAAAGTAAACCTTTTTTGACACCAATACTGCTCTGATGAGTCGAACAGTAAACTTATCGACTGTTTAACTTTATCGACTTAAACTCGTGATTTCAGCATAAACCAGATAAACCTGATAAACACTTATGTAAGTGATATCATATCGACAGTCTTTTAATGAGTTATACTTTAATGAACTTGCAGTTTTATCTGACAACGGAGCCAGAGCGTCGATAAAAGTTCATTCCCTTTAATAAATTCACCCTGTCGTTGAAATGAAACACGGTAATAATAAAATAAAGTTTTTGAGAATTAACGAAAGCAAAATAAAATCCAACTGCTCTAATTATATTTATTCTGTTAAATTAGCGTGACTTTTATGTTCGGCACCTCATTGCGGAACTGCCCAAAGCTGTAAATTTTAATTCTGTCAGAATTCGTTCACTTCAGTCGCCATCGGCCATCCGAGTTACGTTTGACATTTTTATGGAACAGGAACATTAACATTCTTCTGTTGCCTTACTATACACCCTTTTCGTTTTGTAAGTAGTTGATAAAATGCAATCTTAGTTCAATTTGGAGGCAGCGAGGCATTCGTGCGAGGCACAAGAAAACACGCGAGGCACAAATACTCGTAAATCGTTATAAAAGGTGACAGGCCATAACACAAATCTCACTCGTCGCTATGAAGCATTTTGGCCCAGCTTTATAATAGGGTTACCCCAAGTACGTTCCTCGCTGGCTCGCATATTGTATACAGTCTTGAGGATCAATGTTCTATATATCGCAATCATTCCTTCATTGTAAATGCATCTAATCTATGAAAAGACAATTAAGTTAAGTCGTATTATTCTAAATAAAAATATTGTTTCTAATTCAAAACAAAATTTAATATTTGTGGGAAACTTTACAAAGGTCAGCTAGTCTTCCTTTCTAAACAATTTGATTTTAATGTTTGACTGCATGCAGTTGACAAATTACAGAGCCCTGCATCTTGGCCACGTATTTGACAATGTTTTAATTGTGTAATGCAAAACTGTGAAAGACAGAGTTGTTATAAATGGTATTAAAGCGCCCATCGCTGGAAATTAAAAAAAATACCAAATGCTCCTTGTATCATTTGTATCATTTGTATCATTTTCAGCGTTATACAATAACACAAGAAGGAATGATCGAATTGAATATCTTATTTCAAAAGGTACCATAAGAGATATATATACTGACACATGCAATTTACTTTCCTCGGGCCAAACAGCCCGTTTGAGGTGAAAAACAGATTTTGTGAGTTTATTTCATGTTGTTTCTTGCTTTGAAGTTCACAAGACAATTTACTAAACTTTCAGATGTGTACTCAGTTTCTCAGCTAATAAGTAAATTGTAATTTTAAGGTTTGTTCAGATCGCATTGTAGCTGAAAGTGCTGCTAACTGTGGTCCCGGCCGAATGCCCATACATGTTCTATAAAATTTACCCGCTAAATACGGACACCTGTTAATAATATAAGGACAACCCCAGGACAACAGACAGTTTTCCCGTCCCTGAATTAACCCTTAAGCCCTAAGAGTGATCAACATTAAATTTCGCCTTGTAATATCAATGCCTTATCAATCAAAAAGGTCATGAGAATTAAGGACATGATCACACAAGATGAAGTTCCTTGATATCTAAACAATAATTTCTCCCCACTACTTCTATAGGAAATGTAACAGGGACAAGAAATGAGAATTTAAATTTTGATATTAGGGCTTAAGTTAAAACAATGTCATACAAAGTTAACCTCCTTAATTAATACGGTCGATTTGGCTAATTATAAGGGATAAAAATGTTCTCAAATGCGCCAAGCCAGCCTTAATTTCGTTATTTCCACGCAGCGAAAATTAAACCCGCCAAATTTTATCCAGAAAAAAGCGAAAAACTGATGTGAAGGTACCGACTTGCTTGCTCTAAATATATTTAAAGCGGGTATACATATCATTACAAGAGATAATTACTTTTAATACCAGGTACCTTATTCTTGAAACTTATATTAAAACGACCACAAACCAAATCTTGCTGTTTTTAAGTACTTAGAATAAAAACTATAATGAGGAAAAACAGAGAAGAAAAAATATACAACTAGAGAATGAGGTTTCCCGATATTTTGGACAGTCAAGCTGTCCTTCTTCAGGGGATTTAATGGAGATACGTAGAATCGTTACAATATTTTATATAGTAAACAAATTGTTTACACATTTTTATATAGTAAACAAATTGTTTACACATTGTTTGTTGTTCACATATAAAATATTGTAACGACTTTCCGTATCTCCATTAAATCCCCTGAAGAAGGACAGCTTGACTGTCCGAAATATCGGGAAACCTCATTCTCTAGTTGTATATTTTTCTTCGCTGTTTTTCCTCATTATAGTTTTTTTACCTTATTCTTCTCAGTTTTATTAACTAATCAGTGAAACTGCAAATACTGTGTACGATCTATTGCGTAACATAGGATCAGTACTAAGGACCGATCAAACAATGTAAAAAAGGCACTACGGTTGGCCAGACCTGACCTGATCAGCGCTCAAAACTAGAAAGCAGACGCAGACAGCTGTATCAGGCTCGTTGGCCTTCGTCAGTGCGCCGTAGCTGAAACATAATGAGAGTCGAATGACACTTCGCCTATCTCATATATGTAGCTAATCATTCTAGAAAGAGCTGAAAGGAAAAATTGCACAACGGTCACGCCACAAACAATTGTGGCATTTGGCCAAAGAGCAACTTTACCTAAACTGATACATGTCAGTGCCGTAGCTGAAACATAAGGAGAGTCGAATGACACTTCACCTGTCTCATATATGTAGCTAATCATTCTAGAAAGAGCTGAAAGGAAAAATTGCGCAACGTTCACGCCACAAACAATTGTGGCATTTGGCCAAAGAGCAACTTTACCTAAACTGATACATGTCTTTCTGGAATGATTAGCTACATACATGAGATAGGTGAAGTGTGATTCGACTCTCATTATGTTTCAGCTACGGCGGGCTGACGACGGCCAACAAGCCTGAAACATTTGTCTGCGTCTGCTTTCTAGTATTAAGCGCTGATCATGTCGGGTCTGGCCAACCGTAGTGCCATTTCGAATAGAGCGTTTTCACTGACGTCATATCAAAATTCAGAAGCCGTTTTCGATTCCAAAATGTTTATGGAATTGTAGAAAGTGTAAAACTACACATCTGGGCCAAATTTTGAAGCGCAAGAGCATTTAGTTCAAGAGTTACAGGCGAACGAGTGTTAGACATTTTTGGTGTACCACTTTGGTACACCGACATGGCGGCCAAAAATTCAAAGCCTTAATTACAACAAAAATCTCATCACAAAAGATTGTATGTATTCACTATAAGTGCCATTAAATCGCCTCATAAGCATCTATAATTCAAAAATAACTTTCAACTGGTTCAATTTTGTTGATTTTCACGGCTTATTTGAAATAGCGTGACGGATTGCGTGATACATTTAAAACCTTTATAAATCGGAAGCAAAACATCGTTAAAACCTGAAACTTTTTGTGAAAGATTATAACATGTTAGAAACAGCTTTGTAGGATGTATACTTTAGATTTTTGAATTTTTATGACGTCATGTGAAAAAGCTCTATAGAATATGCCTTTTTTTACATTGTTTGATCGGTCCAGAGTACTGATCCTATGTTACGCAATAGATCGTTCACGGTATTTGCAGTTTCGTTGATTTTTTATTAACTCATCTTTATTACAAATGAACACAATTCGACAAACATCAAGATTTTTATATAGAAAATATCGGTTTTGAGAGCTAGAAAAACAGATATTTAGTGATGGCATATATTATAGACTTTTTCAACCATCCAGCGTAACAAAATAGCTTTAACAGTTTAAGGCAGTTTACTAGATCCATTTTGCTTGAAATGACTGCAAGATTTAGCTGAAGATCGCAGCTCAGGAAAGACTTTTCAACTTTTACTCTCATTTACTACTTCGCTAATTTCATTCATTCAACCGCCAAGTGACATGACCCCAGCGCCACAATTTTGGAGCCTTTCGGTCTTTTCGTGTGCGGGTCATGTGATATATGTCTTGACTCAAACTTTCCCTAATTGAGGGTTTGTGTTCTCTGTGTGAGTCTTAATCTATAAAAGCGCTCACTGAGTAGAAAAATCCAACCTAAAAGTACAAATTTGGACGCCATTTGTTCAATTTTTCAAACGTGGCGTCCGCGCAGATACACGCGCGTGTCACGCGCGGTGGCGCAAATTTTTACTAAAAATAGCCCAAATAATATTGGACGGCAAAAAAGGTCTCCGTCCCCAATTATGGCTCCTGATTGATTGATTGCTGTCTTTGTTTATTCAAAAAAAATGTATCGCGTGACATTTCCCAGACGAACGACGTCATCCATCCATCAAAGCCGCACCTTTTAAAAGAATTCCCGTCCGCGTCTGTTTCCTCTTTCACATTTAGTGAGCTACAAATCTACCAACGTGCACTAAATTGCTTTACATCTTTTCTTCTTAAAACATCTGCCCGAAGATACAGGTATGTTTATAGATTCTAAATAGTTAGATTTTTAAAACGTAAAGGACGAACTAACTCATAAGCAGCGTTTGTATAGATGATCAATGTCGTATGTCGCAATCATTCCTTCGTCGAGTATGCATCTGATCTATGAAGTCCAGCCAATAGAGTAATATTGTGACTGCAACACTCGGATATATAGTCAGTTATGTTTCAAGGCTGTGATCGAATCAACATCTTACGACATTCAAAGTGTTGTGTTAGTCAGTTTGTTAAGTGCGTGTAGGCCGTGTAGGTGGGAAATGCATCCAAGATCTGCACTGAGATCAAGTTGCGACATCAATGATTTATAGATCATAATTTATCAGAGCGCGTCTTCACTCTGCTTTCTATATCTGCTACGAGCTGTAACAGTCTTCAAAGAGTTATTAAATTCAATGTTTCGCTTTACACTTATTTATAACCAGCTTACTTACAGGCTGTCGGTATTTCATGACATCAAGAGCCTCGAGAAGCTGCTGTCATACAATACGCTGTAGATAGGGAAGTTCTTGAGTATACATTCTTCGGTTGCATGATTTAACGGATGCATTAAAAATGGTTAACTTTTGTTTTACACTCTTCATCTACATCTACAAATTTAATCTATAACAGTTTCCCATTACATTGATGTGGTCAGCTGAAGCTCACAGCATTTACATAGTAAATAGCAAGTAGAATTGGATTAATATTAACAATACACAATAAATCATCTAATATACTTTTGTTGCAACAAATTATTTCGTTTATTTGCAAAGTAAACCTTTTTTGACACCAATACTGCTCTGATGAGTCGAACAGTAAACTTATCGACTGTTTAACTTTATCGACTTAAACTCGTGATTTCAGCATAAAAGGCTTATGGAATATGATATCATATCGACAGTCTCTTAATGAACTTGCAGTTTTATCTGACAACGGAGCCAGAGCGTCGATAAAAGTTCATTCCCTTTAATAAATTCACCCTGTTGTTGAAATGAAACACGGTAATAATAAAATAAAGTTTTTGATCGAGAATTAACGAAAGCAAAATAAAATCCAACTGCTCTAATTATATTTATTCTGTTAAATTAGCGTGACTTTTATGTTCGGCACCTCATTGCGGAACTGCCCAAAGCTGTAAATTTTAATTCTGTCAGAATTCGTTCACTTCAGACGCCATCAGAGTTACGTTTGACATTTTTATGGAACAGGAACATTAACATTCTTCTGTTTCCTTACTATACACCCTTTTCGTTTTGTAAGTAGTTGATGAAATGCAATCTTAGTTCAATTTGGAGGCAGCGAGGCATTCGTGCGAGGCACAAGAAAACACGCGAGGCACAAATACTCGTCAATCGTTATAAAAGGTGACAGGCCATAACACAAATCTCACTCGTCGCTATGAAGCATTTTGGCCCAGCTTTATAATAGGGTTACACCAAGTATGTTCCTCGCTGGCTCGCATATTGTATACACTCTTGAGGATCAACACTATATCGCAATCATTCCTTCATTGTAAATGCATCTAATCTATGAAAAGACAATTAAGTTAAAAAGTCGTATTATTCTAAAGAAAAATACTGTAATTAGTAAATAGAATATATTATAGAATTATAGACTTTTTCTACCATCCAGCGTAACAAAATAGCTTTAACAGAGGGTCGTGAAAGGGGGGGGGGGGGGGGGGGGGGGGGGTACCAATCCCATTTCCCAGCCCAATTTTTTTGCAAATCCCATTTCCCATCGTCCAAATCCCATTCCCACTAGTACAATTCAGTAAAAATCCCAGTGTTTTTCATACAAGCTCTTTTCTATTCTAATCCGCATATCAGGTGATATTCTCTTGCCACTTCACATTCCTGTCGCCTGCAGGTAGTCTGACATCCCACCATGTTGTTTTGAACACGTAAATACGCATGCTCAGCGGTTTTGGCTTGATTGCACCGCTGTACACAAATATCGTTGACCGTAAGACAAGGGAAAAATAAAATATTCTGATATTCCTATCGTAGAATTGGCGTAAAATAGGCACTTTTAATAGTTTTCTGATTTCTAAGAGAATTAGTTAGACTAGTTCAGAGACCAGTTAAGCATTGACTGGACATGCTTAAAGGCAACTGTCCCATTCCCATTTCGACGTTTTTTTCCCATTCCCAATGCGCAAATCCCAGTCCCAGTGACTCTAATCCCATTTCCCAGGGCAAAACCAGGCCAGGCTGTTCTTTTATCCCTTCAGGACCCTCTTAACAGTTTAAGGCAGTTTACTGGATCCGTTTTGTTTGAAATGACTGCAAAATTTAGCTGAAGATCGCAACTCAGGAAAGACTTTTCAACTTTTACTCTCATTTACTCCTTTGCTAATTTCATTCATTCAACTCAAGTGACAGCGCCACAATTTTGGAGCCTTTCGGTCTTTTCGTGCGGGTCATGTGATATATGTCTTGACTCAAACTTTCCCTAATTGAGGGTTTCGTGTTCTCTGTGCGAGTCTTAATCTATAAAAGCGTTCACTGAGGAGAAAAATCCAACCTAAAAGTACAAATTTGGACGCCATTTGTTCAATTTCTCTAACGTGGCGTCCGCGCAGACACACGCCCGTGTCACGCGCGATGGCGCAAATTTTTACTAAAAATAGCCCTAATAATGGTTCCAGATTGATTGATTGCTGTCGATGTTTATTTAGAAAAAATGTATCGCGTGACATTTCCCAGACGGATGACGTCATCCATCCATCAAAGCCGCACCTTTTAAAAGAATTCCAGTCCGCGTCTGTTTCCTCTTTCACATAGTCTCCCACGCAGCCGTTATTTGTCTCGTCACGCAATGCTCCTCCCCACTAACGGCTGCTCAAACCTGAACAACATTCCTTTGCAGATTTAAGCCAATCACAGTTGCAGTGCCATTTTCGGAACTCGCTCGCGCCAAATTCTCTACGCGTGACTCGTCCAATCATAGCCTGCGTTTTATCGTTGACTCAGTTGGATGGTGGCGCTGAATGAAGGTTTTCGTGCAGTGTCAGAAGCAGGCCATTCATAAAAATAATTTTTGACAATTATTTGTTATTTGTTAACTTGCCGACGGGCTTTTTCTCTCCCGCTCGTGTTTGACCATGTTTGCGAAGAGACGGGTCACAGCGTTGTCGTGGTCTCACCTTTGGTTCGAAGATCGAGAAAGGCGAATATTCTGTCGTGCATGGCTCAACAGAAGAATGGTTGTTATAAAAGGTGACAGGCATAGCACAAATCCTGCTTGTCGCTACAAGCATTTCAGCCCAGCTTTAGAATAAGTCTACCCCAAGTACGTGTCTCAGTGAGAGATTTTTCCTTTTAGATCAAAATAAAGATATAACAGGCCTGTTGTTTTAAATGTTTCGAAAATGTTGTCGTTTCTTTGATCTTAGGAAAAAATCTCTAGCTGTGATACTGACAGGAGGAATTTACGCTTTCCAGAGCCGTTTAGATTATTTACATGTAGTCATGCAGTCGTTTATTTACTAGCTCTTGGCAAAATAATGGAGTTTATTTGGTTCACTTTAAAAACGTTGCAAGATTAGTAGTATCTGCTTTTAAAAGTAGGAATTATTTGCTACTTAGGATCAGTTCATTACTCATTCCGTGATTCAGTGTGAGCGCAATTAAGTCTGCGGTTAGTGTAGCGATGTCTGGCACATAGTAAACCGGAAACCACCGGCCTGTTTTTGCGCGAAAACGACGTCATTTTCATTTTGCTGATACATGATTGGTTCGCTGAATTTAACGCAAACACAATGGGAAAGGAATGTGGTCCAGGTTTCAGCAGCCGTTAGTGGGGAGGAGCGTTGCGTGACGAGACAAATGACGGCTGTGTGGGAGACTATCTTTCACATTTAGTGAGCTACAAATCTACCAACGTGCACTAAATTGCTTTACATCTTTTCTTTTTAAAACATCTGCCCGAAGATACAGGTATGTTTATATTTTCTAAATTGTTAGATTTTTGGAACGTAAAGGACGAACTAACTCATTAGCAGCGTTTGAAAAGATGATCAATGTCGTATGTCGCAATCATTCCTTCGTGTGTAATAATGAGGTGGCTGCAACACTCGCATTAGCCTGCGAATACAGCCGCCTCTCATCGCTCCCGGCCTCTAGGGGAATTCGCGCTCTCTCGTCAGTTATGTTTCGTGGCTGTACATGAAATCAACTTCTTACGATATTCAAAGTGTTGCACTGAGATCAAGTTGCGACATCAATGATTTATAGATCATATCAGAGCGCGTCTTTGCTCTGTTTTCTATATCCGCAACGAGCTGTAACAGTCTTCAAAGACTTTTTAAATTCAATGTTTTCGCTTTACACTTATTTATAACTAGCTTACAGGCTGTCGGCATTTTATTTTACGCAGTGGCTATTCGTACGGCATGCGTACACGCGCAGACTTCGATTTGCTATTGGTACGGGAGTCCAAAATTTTCGACAAATTTCGATGTTATTGTTCACTTCGTATAGCTAAACGAACATTTAATATTGTAGACCAACAAAAGTGAAGAATAACATCGAAAATTGACGAAAGTTTTGGACTCCAGTACAAATAGCCTGAATAGCAAATCGAAGAGTATTCTTTGACGCGAAAAAGTGTCAGGAAATGCATCGCTTGCCTTGTATACAGGGACTCGGCGAAATCAACATCGCTTACCAGAAGCGCTTCGTAAAACTAAACGAACATTTAACATTGTGGACCAACAAAGTGAAGAATAACATCGGAAATTGTCGAAAGTTTTGGACTCCCGTATGAATAGCAAATCGAAATCCACGTACGGGTGCCGCACGAACAGCCCGGGGAAATAGCCAAGTCACGCTGTCACGCTAACATTTATTTCCCGAGTGGGGACTGGGACTAAACACAGTTTGAGTTGAGAAATCGGTGAGAAACAGATTTTGCGAGTTTATTTCTTGTTGTTTCTTGCTTTGAAGTTCACAAGACAATTAACTAAACTTTCAGATGTGTACTCAGTTTCTCAGCTAATAAGTAAATTGTATTTTAAAGGTTTATCCAGCTTGCATTGTAGCAGTGGAAGGAATCAACATCACTGAGGCCCAGTTCAAACGTTGAATTTCACATGTGCCGAACCTAATGCAAATGAGCAAAATCTATTGTTCTTGCTAATTTGCATTAGGTTCGGCACATGTGAAGTTCGACGTTTGAACTGGGCCTGAGTAAGTTATCAGCTTTGTGTTTTGACTATAATCATCTCCTTCCATACTGCAGTATCAAACCTTATGTATTTATGTTAAAATTAAATATCACAGAAGTCAGAGTTCAGAAGGTTGCTGCATGAAAAATATAAAGCACATCTGACTTTCAATTCCTAGACATTCCTTGTTGCATAACTCAGATAATTGTTCATTTAATTCAATTTCGATTCTTAATGTTTTTTTTGGTGTTCCTTTCTAAATTAAGCTTATGTGATTGTTGGAGCCACAATAACACGTTTGGCTGTGTTTATATAGAGATAAACAAATTACAGAGCTCTGCTTACGCACTTGACAATTTTTTGTACAAGTTCTAATAGTTGCCTTTTGAGCAGCTAACCGGAATTCAAAAACTGTGAAAGACAAAGTTGTAAATTGTCGGAAAGACAACATGGAACTTGTATAAAACTTTGTCAAGCTGTGGCTTAGTTTGGTGCACAACGCTGCAAATTAAATAAAAATAATATAATGCATTTTATATTATTGTTTAACCCATTGACTCCTAAATAATTTGCAGAAAATTATGGCAAATTGAAGCCATTAATGCCACTTTTTGATTGCTGTGGAGGCAAATTACTAGTTAACTGTCCAGAACGTTGTTTGCAACATGAAAACTAAGCTTCCTTTTCATTCGGGGTCAAATAAATCAACTTTTGGTTTCAGGCCTCACTATCAATATGCCAGACATAAAATTCTCGGTGGAGGGCATCAAGAAACAACTCCTGAACATCAAGATCAACAAGGCTAGTGGTCCAGATTTGATTCTGGCCAGAATCCTCTGCGACACCGCCTCAGAGATTGCTTTAGTTCTTGCCTCTTTGTTTCAACAAATTATCTTACAACTCCACAACTCTGCCACACGCCTGCAAGCTAAGCTAACGTCTGTGCCATCTTTAAAAAGGGCTCCAAGGCAGATCCAAAAAATTACAGGCTGGTGTCTCAACATCCCTAACATCAAAGGTCATGGTGCATTATATAGTATCTTGCCACATATCACGTCACTTTTCTGCTAATTGTATCATTCCTCCATATCAGTGTGGACTCTTTGCTGATGATTGTGTTCTTTACCATCCAATTAATTCCATGGACGACTATCTTGTCCCCCAGCGAGACATTAATCAATTAGAGATGTGGGCTTCAATATGGCAGATGAAATTCGTAAATACTAAAAGAAGGAATGACCTACAACCACCTACAACCACCTACAACCACCTACAACCACCTACAACCATCTACAACCACCTACAACCACCACCTAAAACCATCTACAACCACCTAAAACCACCTAAAACCACCTAAAACCACCTACAACCATCTACAACCACCTACAAGGAATGACCTAAAAGGAACTCCCTTACAGAAAATGAGTGTACAAAATGTGTACAATGTTCCAACTGAAAGTATACATCACAATGTATACATTTTGTATACTTCTAGTGTAGTCTTAATGTATACTTTTTGTACATGCAAAGTGTACATTTAGTAGCATGAATTTGGAACTCCTAAAACACACTAAATGTATACAAAAAGTATACAAAAAGTGTACAAACAAAAGAGAATACTCTTTTGAAAAGATAGTAAAAAAATGTATACTTTTTGTATACATCTATCAATTTTATTTACCTGAAGTATACATGCATGCATGTATACTTGACTATATAAGCTCTCGTATATTTTGATATATTGTATTTTTATATATTGTATTTTTCAGAAAAATTATAATTATATATAATAATATAATAATAATAATATAATAATATAATTATATTTATATAATATATAATAATTAAAAATTTTTTAATTATATAATTATATATATATATATATATATTATGGATACATTTTGTATACATCAGACGATTGTTGTATACAGTAAGTATACATCAAAATCAATGAAATTCCCAGTTTGTATATTTGATGTATACAACAAATGTACATTAGGGATGCTGGACAGGAGATTTGTACACTTTATGTATACAAAAAGTATACAAATCAACTTCTCTTTTTTGTAAGGGCTATAACCACCTAAAACCATCTGCAACCACCTAAAACTTCAGAAATATAAAAAATCCACGCAGAATACTGTTTTTATCATTTCAGTGTCAATTTGATCGATTTCAGGTAGCCTGCGTGCTCACCGGAAATGTTGCGTGACTCTTTCCACGGGTGTCTCATTTCATGGAAAGAGCGTCTATCGTACTTGGTTCTTTTTTGCACTTTCATAATCATGCACAGGCAAGGCCGGGTCTATGAATGGAATTCTTACTGCAATATTCGCTGAGATACAGTTATTAATTTCTTAGCGGCCACCCCCTGTTAAGCGGCCAGTTATCTAAGTCCCGAATTTATTGTCAGTATAATACTGTAAATAAAACCCCTATTAAGCGACCGCGACCACCTTTTGGCGGTCCTGCATGAGGACCACCAGGACCACCTGCATATTACAGCCATGCTCCGTCACGCGTGATCAGTATTTTTAAAAATTGAATGGAGTTTTCAACATTACGCGTCGGTTTTGAAAATTCATTCCGAGATTCGGAATTCCCGTGAGAACTTTACCGCACTTTTGGAAACAAAGGGCAACAAAATATCATTTTGTTTGAAATGTTACATATCCGAACAATATTAGGTTTTTTTATGCGTGCAGCGAAGTTATTTTCCGTTAATTTGTGACTTTCAAAGTGTTTTCCACAGAGATCTGCAAGGTTTCATTCAAATCTCGGACGTTACAAAGAAATATTCAATGTTCATTTCATTCTCAAAATTACTGGTCACGCGTGACGGAGCATGGCTGTAAGCGGCCACCAAAAATGTAATACGCGTAGCTGACATCGTTTTGAATAACCTGATAATAGATGAGAGTCCGAAATAGAAGGTGACGAATCTTTGCGTGATTTTGTTGTCAAGTATTGTCACTAAAATGCTTGAATCCCTTTTCTAGACGCTCTTGCCAAGTATTAAGTTTGTTTCCATGAAACGAAACACCCGTGGAAAGAGAAAGCAAAATTTCCGGTGAGCGTCGCAGGCTACCTGACAATGAAATGATAAAAACAGTATTCTGCGTGGATTTTTTATATTTCTGAAGATGGTTGTAGGTGGTTGTAGGTGGTTTTAGGTGGTTGTAGATGGTTTTAGGTGGTTGTAGATGGTTTTAGGTCATTCCTTATAGGTGGTTGTAGGTGGTTGTAGGTGGTTGTAGATGGTTGTAGATGGTTGTAGGTGGTTGTAGGTGGTTGTAGGTGGTTGTAGGTCATTCCTTATTTTAGTATTTACGAGATGAAATTTGCTCCTAGTAAATGTTTTGTTATGTCTGCTACTTTAAAGAAATTTCCCTGCAAAATTACTCCCTTTGTAATGTGCAGCTTGACGGAGCTCGCCATCAAAAGTATCTCGGTGTCTACATAACATGCACGTTGAATTAGCAATTGTAATGTGACAAAGCTAAAAAGAAGGCTATTAAATTATTAGAGTCTTTGAGAAGGGATTCTTCAAAGGAATCTCTCATTGTGCAACCGATCTGTTAAAGAACGCTCGTATCTATCCTTCACTAAGGGCATTTGATTGTTGAATAATTATGCTATGGTTGCTTGGTCACCGCATACAAAGAAAGGAATTGATTGTATTGAATCTGTACCACACCACGCACCATGATTTGTCAACAATGACTACAGTTGTCCTAGTAGCATGTCATCTATACTCATTGACTTATATACTGGCCATCACTGCAATCAAGACAAAGCTTGTGCGCGGATGTTGGCATGTTTTATAAAATTCATAGAGGTCAAGTCAATATCTCCCTGAGTTAAGTTAAGTTGAGACAACCATCCTCTTCAGTCAATGCTTACAAACAATTCTATGAAAGAGCTATCCCTATATCATATGGAATGCATTGCCATCCGATGTTGTTAAATCATCATCATACTCCGACAGAATTCATCCAGAGAGTTTCTTCTACTTTAATTTATTAAGTTCTTGAAAATTATTATTTATGTAATAACATCATTTTAATTTTGGTTAGAATTGCGCTCCCCCTCCCCCCCCCCCCCCCCCCCGGGATTCATCTGCAGCATTATCTGCAATACAGAAATTACATATCTCCAGCGTATTTGATAATCTTAGACATTGCTGATCTACTGAGGAGAGGACAGAGTCATCTGCTGTGTGTCTCTCCTAATTTTGCAAAGAAAATCAGAAGTACAAAGGACCAAAAAAATGTTGTTATCCTAAACAGCCCTTAATAATGAAGGGGTGAGTGGAATAAAGCCCTAAGTAAATTCTGATCAACTGCTAGATTCTCCTTACAGTCTATCTTGTATATGCTCATGTAACAAAGGGAAAATTTGGCTATAGATCAGGAGTCACTTAGGGGGGATAAGGCCCTAAGTGACCCCTGATCTGAAACCAAATTCTCCCTTTGTTCATGAGCATATATACAAGACAAATTGGAAGGAGAATCTAACAGTTTATCAGAAGTCACTTAGGGCTTTATTCCACTCACCCCCTTGATTCTGGTCCCATCCTGAGCTACCTGCATGGCTGCCGGCCCTCCACCAATTCTATCATAGCAATTTCAAGTCGCAGCCAATTTTGTATTTTTATATAACATTGCTAATATTTTATTTTGACTTCCACAGTTATTTAGTTGTTATTGTTGTGTTTAATAGTGCAAAGTAGAGAGTTTGAACAGAGCTCAAGGTTGACTCTGCTGAGGAAATAATAACTTGTCATATTAGCTTTGTGATATATGACTTTAACATTGTTATTATAAAGTGGCTGCTATTTTAATTGGCCAACCAAAATGCACAGTTGTTAATTGTCAATGGAAAGACATTGTGCAACTTGTGTAAAACTTTGTCAAGTGGCTGAGTTAAGGCTTGGAATGCTGTAAAACTGGACAAATAATTAACAATTATTGGATGAGGTTGAGCATGATAGCAATATTTATCAAGGCCAAAGTTTGTGTTATCTGCTGAAGCCGAAGGCTGAGGCGGATAACACAAACTGAGGCCTTGATAATTATCGCTATCATGCGAAAACCGAATCCAATAATTGTTTTATTATGCATATTCCTGAGCTGCACTTGTAAAGACAAGAGCGCGCACTTCTGCATGCATAAAACTATTGTCTGTAGGTATGACGTCACTTCAATTCTACATATATAAAATTCATTGTCTGTAGGTATGACGTAACAGAAACAGCAAGCAATAATTAGCTGCGTGCTTATAGCCAATCAAAATCGAGCTAGTGACACCAATGTATAATAATAAATGTTCCTTGTATATTATGTTCAGCGTAATGCTTAAAACTACATGTACACAAGAAAGTATGATTGAATTACATGTACATGTAAGACAAGATTTCCAGCAAGGCGAATAAAGTGCTTGGTTTAATAAAAAGGAATAATTTGCAGAGATTTAAGAGATGTTTCAATGCTAAAATCTCTGTATTGCACCCTGGTTAGGTCCCAGCTGGAACATGGTTCTGTTGTTTGGTCACTCTTCACTGCCAGAAATATTACTAAATTGGAAAGAGTGCAACGTCGTGCTACGAAATTTATTCTAAAAACTGAAGATTCATGACTATGAAGTTCATGTCTCTAAGCTTAATCTACTGTCCCAAGAACATAGACAATTTCTATTTGATGTACTCTTTTTTTATAAAGCTTTGAATGGATATATTAATATAGACATATCTGCATACATCGAATTCTATTCTGATACTGCTAGGTACCCCCCTAATTAAGAGAAACAGACAGCCTTACTTTAAAGAAGAACTATGCTCGAACAAACACGTTTAAGTTTAGTTTTTTTAATCGTATTGTGGACATGTGGAATTCGTTTCCATTTCATGTTAGATCAGCTTCTAGTATCTCAAGTTTTAAGCATGGTGTCATAAATTTCTTATTAATTGTAAACCTACAGAAAATATTTGTATATATCTTTCTTATCCTTATATATTTATTATGTATAATTATTTTTTAGATTTAGAATTTTTTAACAGCTACATGTAGGTGGTCTGTCTGAGTATGGGGTCTTTGACTCTTTTGTGGACTATCCGTATGGCATTTTTCTTTTGTCTTGTTGTATTTTTGTAAGTTGCCATTAAAATTGTAAATTAGATAAAATACAAAGCACACCCTGCTTCCAACCTTCTTGCAAGAGGCAATTTATTTCCCTGGGGTGGGGTTGAACTCCCCTATACTGTACATGCAATGATTGATGAATTGATGAAATTGGCAACCTTTATCGAAAGTCTTAATTTAATTACTTTTAATTAATTATTTCTAAAATATTTGGCTCTGAAAATCTGTCCATGACGAGTTTTTTCATTTAATTTATTTACCCCGGTGACGCAGCTAAAATTCAACTTTAATATAATCTGTCCCTCAAGTGATATACCATGAATTTTTGAGTGAATAATCTTTTTATTTAGAGCATTTCATAATCACAAGTTGGCTCATTAAGGACTCTTTGATTTATGCAGTGCACAAATGACAATGTACACAGGAAAAAACTTCCTCAATTTGTTTTTATTGCTTATATATTTTGACACATTTTCTCATTTTATTTACACATGTTTTTCAGGAATTCAGTCGGCAAGTGACACTTTGTAATACAGTTGTGTAACAGTTTAAAAACAAAGGTAAGTGATTAATATATTCCTGTTTCATTTATAAAAGCTGTAGAATAATGGTTTCTACTTCACTGTAAAACTATGAAAGCCATCAATCTGCAGAATATGTCACCCAAACTGACATTACAGCTGCCCTAGCTGTTTAGTTAGTTCATGTAAAAACATTGAGGATGAAATAGAAACCTGAACAAAATCAACAGTCACTGAGTAATTGAAAGGGTCAGAGCATAACCATACTATATGTCAAATTTTAGGACTTTTTAATTTTTTTACACTTAGTTTGCCTCATTTTTGGCATGTGACCTACAAATTAATTGCAAAACATCGTTCAGAATTTTTTCATGCTGTTTTTTTCCATCGTTTTAGAGAAATAATGTATGCAAAAAAAGAAAATCAATAAACCGACTCCAATCCCTGTCTCCTGTTGAATCCTGTTTCAGAAAATGAATCAAAAAGTTTAACCGAATTTCTCGATTTTATGCTGATGTTTTTCACTTCAGATGGCAATGCACGTTTGAGCCCGTACTGCTAAATCCTGCTCAAGAAAAATAAATCCCAAAGTTTATTCCCTCAAAATCCCTTTATTTTTATCACCAATAGCCAGCCACTTAGATTCGGGCCATCTCCCTTATGCTTATAACTAGCAGTAATCACAGCTTATGGAGACGCGTTCGAAGAAATTTCCGGCGGAAATGAGCCCCTGAAGAAAACCGATAGGGGCGGCCATTTGGAAGACCGTCTACCAAAAAATCTCAAATTTTACTGCACATAAACCACAGGACAACCAACACGAAATTAGGATTGCGTTCTTCGAACGCGACAAACATGGTCACTCTATAAAATTTTATAAAACTTTATAAAATAAACTTTTATTACAAAAAATAATGGTCACTTTATAAAATTTTATAAAATCAATTTTACATTAATAGATCACCTTTCAAAATTTTATGAAATATATTTTACAATCAATGGTCAGTTTATAAACTTTTATAACATTTCATAAAAATTTATAACTGACAGGCAACAGACTTTATCGAAATTTAACAATTTTTATTATGAATTTAGACTGACAGACTGAAATGACATTCACTCAGTACTCAGTCAGTCAGTACATCATGGAATATAAGCATACTAACCAAGCAATGTAGTTCGAATTATCTCGTAAAATCCGATCGTGAAAATGCGTATAAATTTATAACTGAAAACAACCCGTACAAAACTAGAATGACAAATTTAAGCTGCAACACCTTTTAATGAAATTTCACAGAATCTTGATTAGAAGAAAAAGAAAAATGGAAAAATAAGAACACTTACCGGTAAATCAAATGCAGTCAAAACCTTTGTAAACAAGCGCTAGATTGTCTGATCACAGTAATTATTTAAACCACCAATGTCGCTTTGCAAAAAAACAACAACAAATGCTGAACAATTATTAATTAAATTTATTTAAACTATAAAATCAACAAATCATAAAATCCAAATTTGTACTCGCCTTTTCGAGGAATAACATTGGCCTTTAATTTTACGGCTGATTTCTCTATCCACTTAGTTTAATCCCTCTTTCTTCATTGAGTCTTTTTGATAACTCGTTGAAGCGTTAAGATCTTTAGCGTGTTTTCGGATCTTTGTCAGCCAATGTCTGCCATGCATGGTGAAACTTTGCTGGTTTTCTTCCCGATCTGTAATCATTGTTTTCTTCATTTTTGTCATTAAACATTTTATCTAGCTAATGAAATTCGCTTTCGCTTTGGTAGCTTTCGTCTGGGTCCATATTTGATGAGAAAATTCAATAATACCGGGGCTCACAAGCTTAAAACAATGGAGTCACAAATTATCATGATTATCAATCAGGCAACTACACAACCTGCTGGGCAGAATCATTGAGTGAGCGGGCAAGATGGAAAATTTCCGCCCACTCCCGGAACCAATTATATTGCAGGATTCGCAGAATTCCGCCCGCTCGCGCTCTAAGAAAAAAATAACAAGCAAGTATGATAACCGCAAGTGGCATTACCCCTGGCTTTTGCGAAAAGTGCAGATTTTGTTCATCAAAATGAAACCCAGGAAAGCCAGAAATGACAGTGTCAGTGTGAAACAATCCTCACTTTTCCTGGCTTTTTCATGCTTTCCAAGTACAGAAAAGCCAGGATTACTCTTGGTGCTTGTGCTTATATTCAACATTTTAAGCTTGGTTCCCACTAGCGACGTAAGCGGAATCAGAATCGTAAGAACCTTACGATCTAGTGGAAATTAAAACGACGTAAGTGGACAGAAGCGGAATCGGAAGAAAAAGGAAACCTTCTGATCCTTTCGCTTCGGATTCCGTCGAGCTTCCGATTCCGATTGCGACTCCATTTTTTAATTTACACTAGAACGTAATGATCCTTACGCTTCCGACTCCGACTCCGCTTCCGATTATGTCTCTAGTGGGAACCAGCCCTTACAGCAATATGTAAAACAAAATAACAGCAAGTGATGAACAAATATGTTATATTTCAATTTACCCTTTGTTAGTATTGATGAAAAATGGGAAAACACTGCAAAAATGTTAACAGAAATTCAGCAGTTATGTTAATTTTTTTTTTCATTGGTTTACATTCTTGCTGCCTAGGGAATTTTCTCTCGGGTTTTTCAGTTTTTCCCTGCACTGAAACCAATACAACTGAATTTGATTAAGCTTTAGGTACATGTAAATCATCTTGGCATTTTGATTAATCTGCACAGTACTTTTTAACATTATTTTTTTTAAAAAAACATAATCATTCACATCATATCAACACCTCCTTTCATTTACATGTAAATGGCCCCTTCAAATTAAATCTTTAAAATAACAACAATCCACGAATTTGCCAAAGATGTTTATGAGGGAATGTTAAATAATTACTAGTGAGTCATTTTAAAAATAAAAGCAGCAAGGTGAAACTACAGTTACTAGATGATACGTCAGAGGTATTTATACATACATCTTGATTGAAAAAGAAAGAAAAAAATCAAACAAAAGGGTAAAACTTATATTCGCACCCTTAAGGTAAATAAAACAATTTATAAGCCAGGAGATTTAATGCTATACATGATTACTTGTATAAGCCAGGAGCTGAGATTGACTGCTTATGCAGGTGATTACTTAGACATTTATGCACAAAAGTTGTAGATGAATGAGCTTTTTTAAATCAGAGTTGCTTAGCAATGCAATGACATGAGGGCCTAACATAGGGTTGGCAGGATGCGGGATAAGCCTTTTTTCACTGCCGGGATGCGGGATGAAAGAAAATTTGAAGGCGGGGTGCGGGATGGTTAGAGCTGGACGGGAAGCAGGAAGTTCGTCATTTTCATGGCGGGACGCGGGAATTCTTGATTTTCTGGGTGGGAAACGGGATGGATGACAACAATGCACTCGCCGGATATTTCACGATTCCGTGAAGGAAGACCAAGTCTGGATGTTTACATAGGTGATTTTTTTAACCGTTTTTTCTATCCTTCTTTCCTTTGAAATCATTAAAGAAGTCCTGAACTTTATCAATCCGAATAAGCACTTGTCACGGTGTTGCAATTTTGTCTCAAAGAACCATTAAAATGCTAAAACAGGAAGTAGCAAGGGGTAACAGGCCACACAAACAATCCCGTTGTGAAACTTATTTGACACCTTTTATATTTTTCCTCTAAGGAGTGTATCTTTAAAGGATTTGCCTTTTTTAATATATCATGGGTGGTTCTTTGTAGATTTGTCGTAGCAGTGGTTGGTTCTGCATTATGTACCGTTATGATTTTAAAATTTGTTTGAGATTTAGCACTGATGGCTGGTATTGCGTCACAAAGGGCAGAATTGCATTTTGTGTTTTCTCCTCCTGTTTAAGCGCATTTTTCCTTTTTTCGAATTTTATTTTTGATAGAGTTTTCTCTATCGGTTGTATGGAATATGCGGTGTGTGGAGTATGGAGTGCGGAGTGTGGAAAATGCGGGGTGTGGAAAACGAGGAGTGTGAAAAATGCGGTGTGTGGAAAATGAGGATTGCGTATTTTTGTGGAAAAACATAAAATATAAGGCAATTTTTTCTACAAGGCAACTTTTGCAAGTTTTCAGTAAAATTCACAATCTCTAATGGGTTATTCCAGAAAAAATCCACACCCCCCGACGGATGGCAAGATTTTTTTACCCCTCCCCCCGCCCGGATTTCCTGGCCCACTAGACCCCCCCTCGCGCCTGGATTTCCAAGCCCAGAGACCCCCCCTCCTGCCCAGATTTCCAATAAATTTTTGGAAGCCCCAAATTTACAGATAATGAAAAAAAAAAATACATGTAGTTGCATCCAGGAGATCGTGTTTTTATATTTTTCTAAACTGTGGGATTAGTGCTATAAATTTAAATAAATATTGCGTGACACATCATAAAAAAAACCCCGTGATTTCAAGACAAAATTGAATGAAATTGTGAAACTTTATGAGATGAAATGAATGAAATGTTTCTATAAATCTAGTTCCTTAAATAACTGCTTTGATTTTGGTATGTTTTAATTTTTTCCAGGCTTCACAGTTTCTTCAAAGTGTTGTGTCTCATGCAAATTTTGTGTAAAATGTAATTTGATCGCGCGTTGCTTTTCCTAAACATTTTTTCTTAAGGTCAAAACGTTTGAATGAAACTCATATTTCCTTGAATGAAAATGCCTTTCCCTTGAATAAAAGAGTTAAACACTTGTCAGAATTCAGTTATTTTCTGCTTCCGGAAGGCTTGGCGATTTATTTATGACAGTTATCCTAATTGCAGCGCCGAGCCCTTGCGTCTGCGAAATATTGTAAACATCACAAAATATTATTTAATCCAGCAACCTATTTTTATTACATCTAGTGTTTTCTAAAATTTCCGACTTTTCCTGTGAATATAGAATGCCATTCTTATCCGTAAGGATGATTCACATAATGTTTTCGCGAATCAAAAAAATCTTGGAAGCAAACAAATTCAGATAGTGTTTAATTTAATTATATTTACTAACGCGCTTTTACCGTGATTATTGGCTTCACGAAGAAAACATTCGAACAAGTTTGATCGCAATTTGCCTTTAAGTATTAAATTGGAAAGCTTCTTCCAATTATTTTATATTTCCTTCAAGGTTTAACGCATCAACTAAACAGTACACTAGGAAGAGCGGCATAAAAGTTTGGACATTTGCGTAAGCCGTATATTACGAAGCTTATATCAGATTACAGGGAACGTGCACGAAAGCAAAACGATTCTACAAATAGAAAACAATGCATGCTTGCAAAACGGTACATCTACTTTTTTTGTCAAAATCTTTTGTCTTTTTTTTAAATCGGCTG
Source organism: Cladopsammia gracilis (assembly GCA_022457155.1). Classification (NCBI taxonomy): domain Eukaryota; kingdom Metazoa; phylum Cnidaria; class Anthozoa; order Scleractinia; family Dendrophylliidae; genus Cladopsammia; species Cladopsammia gracilis. Next base: position 594,597 of record JAJGOT010000137.1, read on the forward strand.
ATACTTTTCCTGATACCTTTCCCTGACAATTTGTTGCTGGCAAGAACTCGGACATGAGTTTTGTTGCAAGGTACCGAAGCACGCTTCCGGTTACGTTAACCACTGACTTTCACCATATTTGAGTTGTATTTTCTCCCTTTCATCCGGTTTATTCTCTATGAATAATGTGGAACCGACGAAGTTAAACCTTAACTTATTGTTTTGAACACAAAGTGTTCTCTTCAAAATCATTTTCATAAAATGGACCCCCGAGGAAGGATTTTTAGGTCCAGACCCCCCCTCCCGCCTGAATTTCCAGAGCCCTCAACTCCCCCTCCCGCGAGAATTTCCAGCATGCCATCCGTCGGGGGTGTGTGGATTTTTTCTGGAATAACCCAATATAAATGCCAGAATTAGTGTTGTTATCTCAAAAGAGCTGGTATTTTCATACATGCATACAGAGAACAGCCTGATCCTCTTAACTGCAGATATTTAACAGTTATTCATTTTGAACCAAGGAAAATTTTGACCCACAACATATATAACCAACATGGCGCCGCGCCAAAAAAATACATGACTGTTACGTCAGTGAACAAGTGTCACATGACCGCTTCGCAAATTGAAAGCGAGTAAATGCTAACAAGCGGCGAGATCGAGAAGAATGTTTCCTTCAAAAGTAGTTTCCTTCAAAAATGGGTTTTAATCGGACTAGCCGAAATGGTTATGGATTTGAACATTAGAATTGTGGAAATTATATTGCAGTTGAGGAAAGATTTGCCCGCCACGTGCACGTGCATGTGCACATGCTCCCCGAATGTCGCCATTTTTAAGTCGTGAATACGACTTATCGCAGTTACTGGAAAAAGTCACTCGCTCATCATAAACTTTATATTAAATTTATATTAAATTGTTGATATGTTACACTTCGGTAAGCATACATGGAGTACATGAGAGTAAACCATACGTCCATCATTACGATTCTTGTGTTTACGAATATTCGATGAGATGAAACGTCGGTTTGGGAAAATGTTGGGGTTCTTTTACTTGTTATTATTGTTTGGCAAGGATGTCTGACATTAATAATGAAGGAAAAGGTTAGTTTGTCCCGTAATTTTCATTTTCGCTAGTAAACACATTCCTTCGTGTGAGGCTGACAAACATTGCCGAGCTGAGATTGTGCAGTACGGACTGCAATTCACCTTCAAAGCATTGTTGATAAAAATCACAGTGGATTTTACTTGCCACGTGTTTGCTATACGCTCTGGAGAATAATCCAGGACTCCCTCAGCTACGTATACACACAAAGGTTTTAGAGGTCCTTCTTCTGTTTGGTAAAAGATATTGTTACGTGGATCTGCAAGATATAAAGGGAAGTAGTCATAATATGTACAATCTAAGAGGACCTATTTTGTGTAGGGTAGGAAAAGGTCCGATGTTTGTTTCATATTCATGACTTGGCTCGCAAGGAGCCTTTGATTTTTTCTGCGACGACGGAAACAATTTTTTTTTGCATAATTCATCTTCATTTTTTCCATATTTGGGCAAATTAACCAATAACGACTCAAGTCGATAGTGGTTGGACCAATCAGAAATCTAGAAAATCATTATCGAGAGGTAAAAATTTACTAACTACATTTAAGTCATATTGTTATTAATAGCATTTCAGATTGGTGAAAATCCAGCACTCGTCTCTGTAAATGGACTACTCAATAAAAACAAGTCCGTTAAACGTTGGATTTTTGCGCTGAATATGCAAGAAGTTAGGATGATAATAGGTGTTCATGAAGTCAGCGCTGTAAACCATCCATGCCCCGGTACTTTGATCTCCCGTTATAACAGTCACCAATTGGAGATCACTATTTGATTTGTGATCGGAAACAGTTCCCTAACAGCGAGAGTCACCTTCAGTAATTCTTCCAAACACACACATTTTCCATATTCCACTTTCAAGTATCATATAAAATTGCCATGAAATTGCAAATTCTCCCTAGTAACATATTCCAGACAGCCCTAATTGAAGCAGTGGTAATTAAGCAATGCACATTGCCCTGAGACGCTATGCAAACAATGTCAATGCGACTTGTCATGCAAAAAAAGTATTTTGGAAGCGGGATTGGGATGACATGTTCAAAGCAAGCGTGATGGCGGGATGAAAGAAAAAATAGTGGCGGGAAGCGGGATTGGGAAACCCTATTTTAGACCCTCTGACATCATAAGCCATTTGTCCTCAATTTTATTCAAGTCTAGAGGTTTTCTTTCAAAATGATCCACAATAAATGTAATGATCATTGTCCATGGTATTTAATGCAATTATTCTTGGTTTACACATGACATCATAAATAATTCAAAAATATAAGCTAGTCCTATTCCTGCAATGCGTTTCTAACATGGTGTGTGCGTGGATGCCAGTGGTACAATCCTTCACAAAAGTTAATTATTAATAAAAGCAGTTTAATGATGTTTTGCTTCTGGCCGATTTGTAAAGGTTTAAATATTTCACGAAATTCGTCACGCTATTTTTTTTTAATTCAGATAAGCCACGGAAACAAACAAAATAATAAACAAGTTCAAAGTTATTTTTGCATTATCTATGCTTATAAACCGATTTAATTATAGCATCATACAGTATATATAGTGAAATTAGTGATCCTTGCAGCGCGTGCTCTCAACTTACAATGTAAGCAGTTGAAAATTAACAACCTGAAAAAAAATTCAGGCTTGAATGTGATTCAAACCCATGACCCTTGAACCCAGTGCAATGCTCTATCCACTGAGCTATTGAGCCACATGGATAGATGGCCAATAGACCAGTTTTGAATTCGCTATGGCCGCTGAATGAAAGCATTGAAGACGCATTTTTACAGGGTTAGCTTCAATCTGAAGTGATAAATTCACAAATTCAGGCGAGAGGATGACCTGTTCAGAGCTCTGTCTATTGTTTAATTTTGACATTTCACGCACCTTCTGCCGGTATTTGTGAATATTTTACATCAGGTCGAGTCTAACCCTGTATCAATGTGTCATTGGTGTTTGAATTCAGCGGTAATTTTAAATACAAAAATGGCTTATTGTGAGTTCGTAATATACCCGATGATATGAACATGTGAAAATCATATAATTATTTAAACTGCGGATAGACATGAGTGACATTTGTGATCGTTGCAGTGGCTCTCAACAATCCCGTCGAATCCCATTCAAGCCTATCATCGGGTATATTACCAACTCACAGTTGACCGTCTATCCACAGGCCATGTGGCTTGATAGCTCAGTGGATAGAGCATTGCACTGATATCACAAGGTCATGGGTTCAAATCCCATTCAAGCCTGAATTTTTTTTTTCAGCTTGCTTAATTTCAACTGCTTAAGTTGAGAGCAGCTACTGCGAGGATCACAAATTTCACTCATGTCTATAAAAATCTGCAGTTTAAATATATGATTTTCATATATTCATATTCAAGTATACAATGAATGATATCTTTTGTGATGAGGTTTCTGGTGTGATAAGACTGAAGTTTTTGCTGCCGTGTTGGTGTCCCTTGAGGTTATTTGTGGGTGACCAACATTGGCCCCTCCATACATTTTTACTAAAAATATTTAATACTCGTTTGCCTTTAAAATAATTAATAACTCTTGAACAGAATGCTATTAAGTTGTACTTCAAATTTATACCAGATGTGTACAGTATCTTCAAATCCGTAAACAGTTTGGAATCAAAATTGATTTGTGTTTTAATACTTCTTAATTTTGATATGACTCAGTTTTTTTAAAGCAATAAATTTTTAGCCGAAGTTTTTAACTGTTAATTAAAATGAAATGAATAAAAAACAATTAAAATAAGTTGCGGCTTACTCAGTAAAATTTGGTTAACACAACAAAATAATGGGATTATTAAAGACTCTCTTGTGTGCAGGATGCAGTGTGCAATTATACGTGGCCATATGGTTGAACACGACATCGAATTAAACTGATCTCGATCAGTTTTTCATGGTCATCCAGTCTGATTTACCAGACAGGACACAACAACAGGTTTCGCTATTAAATTCCTCTCACTTACTGAGATCATTAAGGAGCATGAATTGGCTTAGATTAAATTTCAAAGTTTGGTTGCCAGTTGCTACATGTAGTAAGTGCAAATGTGCACGAGTTCAGGAGGTGACCACACATTGAAATTCAAAAATTAAAAGTAGACTTCAGATATTGACTCATTTGAGATTTTGTAACATACAAGAGTGAGTTAATCTGGTAACAGCAACTAATATATATTATAGTTGGTAGAAACAAAAAAATTCACTTTGCATAGTTTTCCACCTAGCAATTATATACTACATGTACAACAACTTAAAGAGTCTGTTATTTATAGTTTTCCACCTAGCCCTTCAATTATTAAATTGAACAATAAATGAATACATATACCCCGTATATACACATGCACATGTCTGCATTCCTTGTGTAAAAATTGATATGATAAAGTGGTAGGATTAACTTGACATACACTTTTCTTATAGGTTGGGTTCCATCCATACATAGTGAGAGAAGATGGCAAAACAGCAACGAAGGTCCCTTTGGGATGATTTTAAAACATGGAAAAAGACGCCAAAAACGACAGGTAAGAATGATTTATACAGTGAATGTTCTAAAAAAAGTGCGGTCATGAATCAGCCCGCCCCCTAATAAAATAATTTATAAGCAGCTGCACATGTAAAAATAAAACAGATCTCAGTATAGAATATCAAACCAGAAATAAAATAATTTAAATCACATGTTATGCAATTCACCATCAATAATTTAAAAAATACAATATTATAGTTCCCTTGTGTCATGTATAGTTATGAATATTATAATTAGTTCTGTGTTATTTGTGTTATTGAGATTTTGTTATAATGCAGGCTCTGTGGAAAACATGTGGTCCACTAGGGGAGGGTTCATAATTTATGTAGAGGGGGGCTATGTAGATTTTAGATTTTTTTCCCTTGCAATTTTTGGAAGATCCCTATTATTTGATGTGTTTTTCCTCCCCCCCCCCCCCATTGCATATCCCACAACCGTGGACAAAATATCATGACCCCCCCCCCCTTCTCCACCACCACCATCAAACAAAACCCTGATGACATGGTGTACTAACTGGAACCAATTGGAATATAAACTTTAGAACACGGACTCTCCTCCGCAGAGGCTCCCACTGGTATCCCATTAATAAAATTTTAAATAAAAATTAATAAGCGCGTGGGAGACGATGGCAAGAGCCAAAGGCATGGTCTCCCCAGCTCCTCTCTTTCCCCATCCAATCATCCCCTGCGTGCTTCCTTTTCCCCTCTCAGCCTCTTAGTGCTAAATATGACATTGAGTAAACTGATGGTGGCGGTTTTTATTGAATCTTTTTCGATGGTCCCCCCTTATACCTTCTTTCACGTCCAGAGAAATTTTCGATAGCCTCTCCCCCTAAAACCTAACGAGAAAAAATTCTAACAACTTTTCTAGACTCGTACAGTCCAGAGGGAAAGGCATGAACGGGACTCAGGTCCCATGCGAGGTGCCATCCCTTCCAATCCCACAACCCGCAAGGTTGACCACACCACCGGGGTCTACGTCCCCTAAAAATCAACATAACCCCTAAAAATCGACATAGCCCACCCCCTTACATAAATTATGAACCCTCCCTAGGTTTGTTCCAGTTAAAGGGAATACATTATAAATCCATAGATTTTGCAGAATGTTCACAGTCATGTGCAATACAAAATACAGAATGATTATCACCACCACAGAGAGAATGTCACTGTTTGTTGTTGCAATATTGTTTTTAATGTGAATATGACTGTCGGAGTAAAGTTAAATACCTGCAATGCCACAATTTACTGCATGTGGACAGAAGATCAGACCATTGTTTTCAAATTTCTACCAGGTAGTCATAATGATTTTGATTCCCCCCCCCCCCCCCCCCCGCCCCAGCTAAACATTAGTAAGCATAATTTGCAGTCTGATTGATTTGGTAGTCTCAGAAGTGGCCAAGGTATTGTTGCTATAGTAACATGTATTGGTATCCTTTAATACTGCCATACGGGGACAGGGAGCGTGAAGATATCCAATTTTTTATAAGCTAACCACATCGTAACTGGACTAATAGGTGAGAAACAGTCATCAGTTGTGAATGTTTAGTTTGGTTGAAATTTGTACTAGGTAAATAAAAAAAACTTTAAGCATCTTCTATACCTCTTGGTCCTCAGTTCTTCAAGATTAAACTTTCAGCTTGGATTTTAACTTACAATGTTAACTTTTTTTGTTACAAGTACTGACATATTACCTTAGTGGCCCTTTGACATGTTTTGAAAATTTCTCGACATAATTTATGTAACAGTTTTGTTTTTGCTCAAGTTTTATTTTGTGGCATTGACTGTCTTGACTGTTTTCTCATGTGTCCTCCTCTGAGAGTTTCAATCAATTAAATTATTTAACTTTAAAATAACCACCTCGTGACCACGATTTAATAAAAAGAAAATTAATTGATGTGGGATTATTTAAATTAATTATGTCAAGTTTAAATCGTGATCAGGGTGTTCTTTTTTTTCCACAAATCTCTACATGAATATCTGGATGCGTGGTTTCTCATAGAAGAGCTGTTAAAAGTTGACTCGATTAAAAAGATCCTCGAAATGGACGAAGATTTCAAATGTGCCTCTGAGTCATCAGGAGAAGCGGCTAGTAAGATTCTTAATCACTTGGGGATTATAGCAGAAAAGGAAGGCTTCACAGACTACAACTTCATGGAACCATCTTCACTGTGGGATTTGTCAGTTGAGCAACAAAGGTTTTTAACGCTTTGTGGACAGTGTTTCTTTTGCTGTTCGGTCGAGTGGAGACGAAAGCTCTTCCCCGCGTTTCTTTCCTCTGTACAAGGTGTCCTATTAATAAATTCCTCCCAGCTGCATATTATTGCCAATGAAAACTTGCTGAAAACCACTGTCGGTTTTCGTTACATTTTCGTCTCTGAAGAATATAGCGAGCATACAGAAAAAGATTCTGCTGACTTAATTACGATAGTGGAAGATTTAAATGCAGTTGTTGTTTGCTGTTCCGGGGAAAAGAAAGCATCGGAATTTCTTAAAAAGCATAAATTTCGTCCAGTAGACGAGTTTTTCTTAAAGAAACAACAAAGAACTTACCTTTATTTTAGGCGCATTAACCATCCTTTTCCCACTGAAATGATAAAGGAAGTCATAGTTGCACCGGAGTCCACCGCAACGAAGAACAGAAAACGTAATGGCGTCGAGTCGAGCGAACAGGAAAACACAACCGGTTTGCGTTTAACCAAGAACTCTGATAGCAACTCTTATTCTAATCATTGCTTGTCAATGGTTTGGTACATTACTGCTTATTTTGTGGACAGGTCAGTGTTGGAAGTTGTCACTGATGCACTGTCTCTTGTTACCGCACCACGAGTGATATCGGTTCAGGGTAAATATGGTGACGCGTGTGATGCTAAGTTGACAAAGAATCTGGTGAAAAATATAAAATTCACGAACAGACTGAAGAAATTAATACTTAGGAACATCAATTTGACAGCAAATGAAGCTGCTTTTATCGCCGAATCTTTGTATAAAGTTCCTAACTTGAGTTGGCTCGACTTGTCATTAAACCCTCTTCTTGGTGAAGGAGTCAGTTTTATAACTGAAAACCTCAGCTCTGTTCCTGACCTGGATCAACTGGGGCTTGACGATGTTAAAATGACAAGAAAACAAGCGGATGATTTGACTGCAGCTGTTCGTAACAGCAAAATCTCTCATTTGTCCTCATCCTACCACGTAAGTTTTCCAAGGTTTTAACAATTATTGTTTACAGTATATTTAATACTCAGTTCTTGGTTTTTCTGTTTTTCCTTCTCTTGTCAGTTGATTTGACAAAAACATGAGATTTGCTTTTGAAAATAAATTTCATAGTTCAGCAGATTAATTGTAGCACAACTCATTTCAAATTCATTCCGTTAAATTAATCAAGTTAAATACAACAAATGTTTTAGCCGAGTATCAGCATATAAATATAAATAAATAAAAAGCTTTCATTGGAGCGCTGAGATATGAAATTTTTCTTCGAGTGCTAAACTCTGACTCGTGAGATAACGAGTTGAACATGAAAACAGAATTTTAGGCAAGATTTCCGTATAACCCGACACATTAATTACGTAAAATAACACAAACATTCCACAGTATTCATTTCTGAATGAATTTTAATTCACAATAAGAGGTGAATAACAAGCATAAAGGCAAACGAGTTTAATGTTCAATTCAAACAAACAATTTGCAAATGAAATCATAACACACAGTATAAACTCACAATTTCAATTTGAATCATCCAGCCGTGAAGGGTTCCTATTCGATTCCAAAACTGAATGAACTTATTAAAGGTCCTCTAAGAGTCCAGGAAATTTACGAAAAGGTCTTTTAAGCTGCTTTTGTTGTGACTAAAGTGCCTCTCACGATTTGGTATAAATTGCTTGTCCTTCCACAAAATATTCGCTGTACCGTAGGTAAGCTTAAATTACTCTGAGAGATGTTGGCTCATTGTTCACCACAATAATGTTTCTCACAGATAAAATAAATCTGCTTGTGCAAACATCTTATTCTAGCAATGGTATCCGTACATGCTTTCTTGTTTCGTTTAAAACGACTTCACCAATCCAATGCGCTCTGCATCTTCTTCTGCGTATTTTTGTTCGCTTCAGGTGCGACGGACCTTTTAGCATCTTTGTAAGTAAAGGACACATCTTCACTTACTAAATTGTCCGCAGTCTTTTCCAATTCATTGTTCGAGTCCATCTTGAGCTGTTGGCGCTATAAAGTTTCTCCGACTTGTTTTACGTTCTGTTTTTTCTGAGCGATTCAACTAAAGCGAACGAAAGCGAACAACAAACTACGAAATCAACGAGCAACGTTGTCATTTCATTCACAGTGGCGGGAAAGAAGGCTAGTGACATGGCAGCAGCTGATTGGCTATATATCGACACGTGAAACTAGCGTGATTTACAGGTGTCAATTACGATTTTGAGGTGTTCAACATGTCAATCAAAAAATGGGCGCATTTGATTGGTTTATTGCCGAAGGTCTTATTTTAGCGCGTTGAGAGAGAGCTGTTAATTGAAGAAGATGGATACAGGAGGGAAATTCAGAAAGTTATTTTTATCCGTCGATGTTTACTTCAGAATTCGTTTCTTCGAGTTATGGTCCGATTTTCATTTACTAAATGAACGTAAACAAACTCTGTCTCGAAACAGGCTATTCTTCAAATCCATGCCAGCGAAATGGAGTCACTTAGCTCGTTCGTTTTGTTTAGCGGTGGGGCAATACCTTATTATAGGAAATTAACAATGCGCGTTGACAACGCGAAGAAAGTTACGTTTACACTAAATTAACGCGAATTTTTCAAAAGTTAGGTTTACATGCATTAAATTAACGCGAATTTTTCGATAAGCATCTTGCTTTATTTACTGCGAGTTTCATAATTCTGCAAACTCGCATTTTGAAGAAGTGAACTATCCTCTCGGGGAGACAGAGGAGTATCAAGATCAATCAAAAGACATTTTGAACTCGATTTTAAACGAAGACGTCCAGTCAGATAGTGACTCTGAAGAGCCAATAGAGGAGTCATGAACTTATAAGGTTTTGTAATGAAATAAAGGTGCTTTAAAATAACAATGTTGTAAAATAGCGTGCATTAAATTTACATCGACATTAATTAAGATACAATTAAATTAACGCGAATTTTGTAAAATCGCGTTAATAAAGTGCATTGTTAATTTCCTATAATAAGGTAATTGAAGAAACAAGAGCAAGGAAATGAAGGTACGAGGGATCGACAGAAGATGGCTTTATCTGATTTCCCTCGGACATAATGTGAAAGCCGCTAGAGTTGGACGTTTTATCGGCTTCAAAAGTTTTCATCGAAAAAATTTGACGGCTAGGGACGGGAAAGACCTCCTTCAACTTCCATGGAATATTTCATATAGATGCTGACAAAAACGTCTCCGCCGGCGGGCCGAGAAGTTTTGAGTTTTTTCTGATGTTTATATCTGCAGGGAGCATCATTCGTTGCAGTCGACCGGTCATGCATCAATGGTACCAAATGTCAAATGACAGTATGTAGAAAACGAATGTAGTAACGACGAAAAATAAAAAAAAAAACATACAAAAACAAGATGCAATGTCTTGAATATGAACTTAATATTTGAAAGAAATCATCTTGAAGATGATTTTGAAGATTAAATCATCGTCAGCATTTTCGGCTACCGTGTAGGAGTTTAATTTTGCGGGAGTTAATTTTTGCAAATTTCCTTCGATCCGCAAAAAAAAACTCTCGCAAAATTTTCCGCCGCAGAAATATACTCCCGCAGAAAAATTAGTAAATCTTGTTTCAACGCTGTATTTAGGCTTAATAGGAACATTTTAAAAGTGAACATAATAGGAAACGCTAGCGAAAGTTAATAAAATACGTTTTTGCTATCATATGGGGCTTTTCTCGGAAAACCGTACTTTTCCGCTTCTGTGTCACCAGAGACTTATTATAATCGAGTAATGCGTTTTTACAAGAACGTACAATAATTCACTCAGGTTTTCTCGTTGTGTATGTTTATGTTGGCGCTAGAATAGCAACCATAACTATGGGAACTGTAGAAACTTTCGGTAATACCGATACTGCCTTGAATTTTATTTATACTTGACCAGAAATCCGCAAACATTTCCTCCCAGGAGAAATTTTAGCTGCCTCGATCCGCAAAAACTTCCCCTCGCAAAACAAATTCAGTCGACAATCCGCGAAATTTTCTTCCCGCAAAAATTTCTTCGTACACGGTATATGGCCGGTAACCGGTCAAGGTGTAGCCCCCTACGCAGATGTCCTTTTTAATAGGGCTCGTCGAGGAAAGATTGCGTGACGAGCCCTAAGGACGTCTGCGTAGGAGGCTACCAAGGTGTTGAAAACACTATAATAAAATAAAATGGCCGGCAGTTCTATATTCTCAGTAAATTTCACAAAATCGAAAAATTCCAGCTAATCTAAACTATCATATGTCGATTTAGAAAGGCCCCCGGCTTCAGCTCGACTGCCGGTCAAGGTTTTCAAGTGTCACAAAACACGGTTTCGTCTTCTGAGCATTGCAGGATCGCTTGACTTTAACCCTGGGGGCGGGGGGGGGGGGGGGGGGGGGGTACTCGACCAATTTGGGTACAGGTGAGCCGCTGAGGGTTTGAAACCCCGACCCTGTTTAGGACAAAAAAATTCCTAAAATATACCCTGTTTAGGACAATACGCTCAATTTTAGTACCCTGTTTATGGCCCAACGCCCTGTTTATAATTAGAACAGACTCGCACAAATTATGCACACTATTTAGGACAGACTTGCGCGAAATTGTATACCCTGTTTAGGACAGACTCGTGCGAAATTATATACCCTGTTTAGGACAGAGAGAACGAAAACCATACCCTGTCCAGCGGCACATCCCCGTATAGGCCATATAAGGGAGTACCCCCCCCCCCCCCCGGGGGTTTTCTAAATCGACATATGATAGTTAAGATTAGCTGGAATTTTTCGATTTTTTAAAATTTACTGAGAATATAGAACTGCCGGCCATTTAGTGTTTTGAAAACCTTGACCGGCAGTCGAGCTGAAAAAAGTTCTCACAAAACATGGTTTCGTCTTCTGAGCCCAGCGTAAACCAAACACTAGACTTGAGATCTATAAAGCTTTTCAGGATCGCTTGACTTTTCTAAATCAACATATGATAGTTTAGATTAGCTGGAATTTTTCGATTTTGTGAAATTTACTGAGAATATAGAACTACCGGCCATTTAGTGTTTTCAACACCTTGACCGGTTACCGGCCACAAAGTTTGTCTCACGTACGGTACACTCTTTCGAATCGGGCGAAGAAATTTGATCATAATTCTGTTTTGGTCTTTTAATCACGCCGACTACAGGTATTTTACATTTTACAGGTATGTCTTTCATTTAGCTTGTTAATTGTTCATAAATTAATCTCCTGTTGGAATAAATAAACAAGTTCTCTTTCCCCTTCTACTGGCAAACCGTGATCAGATCTGATCAGTAAGGAAGCCAACAAAGTGCTTCAAAGGGGGCGTGTCCTTCCCTTTTATGGGCTCGCATCTCAATCTCAAATCTCAAATCTCAAATCTTTTTTTAACACGGTAAAAATTCATCAGGTTGGTACAAAACAAAATACAACTACGTGATAATTTTTACTAACAATTACTACGTATCTAACAGTTTCGCAAATCCGTTTTCGGATTTTCCAATCGAACGCAAAAATAGCAAATTCATGAAATCCGGATTTCGATTTCTTTTTGAAATCCATCTCGGAAAAGGATTTCGGTAATTGGAAATCCGTTTTTTGATGTCATGTTTTATTGGAATTTCAAAATCAAAATCCCGATTTCCCAATCGAACGCACCCTAATATATAAATTTCAATGCGTGTTTTTAAACACCGAGCGAAGGGAAGGGAAGGCCACACCCCCTTTGAAGCACTTTGTTAGCTTCCTAACTGATCAGATCTGATCACGGTTGGCCAGTAGAAGGGGAAAGAGAACTTGTTTATTTCTTCCAACAGGAGATTGATTAATGAAAAACAATTTAGAGGCATAAAACAACACATTTAAACTTATACTGTAATACATGTTTCGACATATACTTATGTCATCTTCTTTGGTCCTTTCACATTGTAGTACAATTTATTTAATTGCAACATTATTGGTATTTGCTATTTGTATGTATTGCATTATGCAACACCTAATTTTTATATTTAATATGAAATTCAAACTACAACTTTTCTAACTGAAGATGACATAGGTATATGTCGAAACATGTATTATAAGTTGAAATGGGTGGTTTTATGCCTTCAAATTTTCGTGAATCTGCTATTGCACCGATCATTTAAAAACAATTTATATTTGAAATGAATGAAACATCTGTCAGGCTGAAAATCTGTTAAAGAAAAGGGTATAATTCGCCGTATTTTTTCGTTCATTTCTTTTTATTTTATTTCATTTAATCTTACTGTTTTGCATGCGAGTTTCAGTACGAGCAGTAAAAATTATGTAGTGGGTGTTTTTTAGCGCTCGCTCGTTTTTTTTCTCTTGTCACTTATTAGGTCGAACGGTTAATACCTTCAGACCTGGGAGGGCGTTGACTTTTCTCAGGATTCTCAGGTTATGATGGTCGATGTTCATACCTGGCAAGGGTATTCTATTAACAAAAGTTTGGAACTGCAGTTATTGCATGAGAAACATTTTGTTTATTGTTTGCTTCAAGGTATTCCTGGCTCCTCAGTAAACGATTTTGATTGCTTTGAAATTAGTTCATTTTAGAACTCAACATGCAGAAGGTGGAATATAATGTTCTACTTTCTTTTGTGACTTATCGCAGGATTATGAAAAGAACATCAAAAGTGAAGATGAATGGCCGTCAGAGCACTACTGGAAAGAGAAGTACCCCAGCCTCTTTCCAGACTCATCATCGTCTGAACTGGAGGACAAGCAGCAGCAGGTGGGTCATCAATTTTTGTTAAAAAAGAAAAATATCTTATTTTACCACAGTTTATTTAGTTTATTTCATAATCAAACAAAAAGCGAAACACAGATATTTTAGCGTGCGCATGTATGTTTTGATTCTCACTGACTCATTCATTTTGTCAACTATCCTTAAGAAAACATTGGCACTGTTCACCAGTCTATAATTGCTGTATGGATACATTTTGAAATAATTTGGGGTCATTTACCTATTTTATGACCTTATTATCCTTCTTGAGTACTTGCAAATGAAGGCCTGAAATCTTTGTTTAACTGATACAGATTCATACTTGTTTACTTGCTGGGTTGATTAAAAATAGAGTTCAACGTTGCCGAAATCGCTTACTTTTTTGCGTTTAACCAGGAATAAAGTCAAAGCGTCAATGTTTCGATGTTGTTGTTAAAAATTCATGCAAGTCGAGCTGAGAATGCGGTTGAATTTGGATAGATTAATTTTCCAGTGGCATTTGTGTGTCCTTGGCTTAAATTTAGTCGGATTGCGCATTCAGTAATGGCTTCTGCTTTTTTATAAAGGCCATCTTGAAGACAAGGCTGTGTTAATTTACCTCGCTACTGCAAGTGTACTGCAAGTGTATTGTAAAGATCTCAAATGAATATGACTTTTCAACTCAAGTCGGTGCTTGTGTTCAATTTTCTAGTTGACGAATTGAATCTGATAAGTTATAGTAATGTACCAGTCAATTCCAAGACCGCCCATCCCCCCCCCCCGGGCAAACCCCCGGGCATTTGACTTTTTTTAAAAAAAATTGTCAAATGCCCCACTATGTGGGCAGTTTATACCGTCAAATGCCCCACCGTGCAGGGCTTCACAGAGCGTACTTGCAAATGAAGGCCTGAAATCTTTGTTTAACTGATACAGATTCATACTTGTTTACTTGCTGGGTTGATTAAAAATAGAGTTCAACGTTGCCGAAATCGCTTACTTTTTTGCGTTTAACCAGGAATAAAGTCAAAGCGTCAATGTTTCGATGTTGTTGTTAAAAATTCATGCAAGTCGAGCTGAGAATGCGGTTGAATTTGGATAGATTAATTTTCCAGTGGCATTTGTGTGTCCTTGGCTTAAATTGAATTGAATTGAATCTGATAAGTTATAGTAATGTACCAGTCAATTCCAAGACCGCCCATCCCCCCCCCCCCCGGGCAAACCCCCGGGCATTTGACTTTTTTTAAAAAAAATTGTCAAATGCCCCACTATGTGGGCAGTTTATACCGTCAAATGCCCCACCGTGCAGGGCTTCACAGAGCGTCAAATGCCCCACCGTCCGGGCAAGGAGGGATTAAAGTAACTAGTTACAGTGGATTTCAGCTTACTTTGGCCTCGCCAGTTGCCAAGTTCGTTGGCAAATTTGATACTACGTTGTGAAGTTGTCAATTACATTTGTCAGTTTTGCCAACCAAATTGCGAACTTTGAAACGGAGTCGGCAACTTCGGTGCCAACAAAGCCTGTATGTAAAGTCCGAAGTTGTTCTTAAACGCTATTTGCGAAGTCAAAACAATTTTTAGCCGATCTGGATGGTTTTCTTTAACATTATTTTGTAGACTTGCCAAGACAAATCTATAAACTGGTGCTGTTCGGGTTGTTTTCGAGGTGAGATCACGTACGCTGTAAGATGCATGCCGCTACTTCAGTTGTGGTTTTAAATTGTCTGTTGTTTATATATCTCTTCGAAAAAAATAGAACGATATTGCAACTTCTGAACATATGTTTCGAAATACTAAATGTAAACAAAGATTTTGCTTAGTCACTTTCCTTTTGTCCATTGATCTGATTTCTAAATTAATATTTGAAAAAAAGAAACAACGCAACAGACACGTGGAACCGGAAAGAATGAATTACGAAATCTTTTACCTTGCGACCGCTAACCAACATTTTTGTTGAAGTCAAATGCCCGCCCCATCGGGCCTTGTTTCACGTCAAATGCCCCACTATGCGGAGCTAACCTCTCGTCAAATGCCCGGGGTATGCCCGGGGGGGGATGGGCGGTCTTGGAATTGACTGGTACATAATTGGACTGAGTGGAGTACAATTCAGGGAGGCCGGAATCGGGTGATTAATTTCAAATCGCGTGAGGCCGATTTG
Organism: Cladopsammia gracilis; assembly: GCA_022457155.1. NCBI lineage: Eukaryota > Metazoa > Cnidaria > Anthozoa > Scleractinia > Dendrophylliidae > Cladopsammia > Cladopsammia gracilis. The sequence continues at coordinate 610,245 of JAJGOT010000137.1, forward strand.
AAATTACGAGCTTGATTATGCCTCAATTGCATGACACGAAGTCTACGAATTACTAATTAATCGTATCAATAACTAAATTCGAGATTAAAAATTCTATGTGAACTTTATCCTAATAAAAAAGTCAGGGGTATTTTCTATCAGTTTGAATCTAGTAGAGAAACAGCAAAAAAGAACCTATTTAAGTGCACCTGATTGACGCACACGCAACGCAGTTATCCAATCTATTTGAGTCAAAATAAATAAGTCAAAGCACGGCTCCTCTGGTCAAAGTCAATTTAATTATTTAAATTTCCTAAGATGGTCGCTGTTGCTAACGGAAGCTTTTAATTACAGAGTTTGACTGAGAATTTAAACGGGGTTTTGAAAGGGTTGATTTTTTTCAGATACATTTTGGAGTAATTCGGGTCATTAACCAACGTTGTTGACGTTGTTACCTTCATCACGAACATGCGCACTTCAGGAGTACATACAAATGAAGACTTGATCCTGAACTCCACGGGTGGTGAAAAATTTGTTTAAATGACACAGATTCAAATATGTTTTCTTGCTGGATTGATAAAAAAGAGATTTAGTTCAAACGTCGGCCAAATCGCTTACTAGTTTTGTTGTTTAACTATGAATACAAAATTTAAAGCAAGTCGATGTTTCGATGTTGTTGTAAAAAAGTCAAGTCGTGAGAATGGGATTGAATTTGGATTAATATGTATGATTAATATTCAAATAAAATTCCTATGTCTTTTGCACAAATTAAGTCCGATTGCACATTCAGTGATGGGCTCGGCTTTTTATGGACAAGGCGATGATCACCCCTGGCGAAACAATGTGTTAGTGTTTCCGTAACATGTTCTGTGCGATGTGCATTTAAACAGCAGTAGTAGATCGCGCATGTAGAGACCTCAGGTGGCTCTCCCAGCAATGAGAGACACCCTGTGTTGAGGATGTTCTGAAATATGATACATTGGTGAACAATTGACAGATCTGGTGGTCCATGGTTAAAGCCAGTCCATGGTTAAAGCCAGGCCGTGGCCAGCGTAAAGTGTAGTGATAGCAGTTGTACAATGTGGTATACACAAGTAGAACACTTACAGATTTAAGCAGTGCAGTATACAGTACTTTGTATTTGCATGCACGTAAACTTATGAATTTAAATACTGTTAAAAGTTGCCTGCATGATAGTTATTGGAATGGGACAATCATTAATCACTTAATTCCCTGATAAGCAAAAGTTTTCGATAATTGTAAAGTGATGGTCTATATTAGCTACTGACACAGCAGCTGCACGGACCTGACAGACTTGACTTGATCTTTATGTTTCATTTGTTTGTTTCTGCAGGGTGGATGGGAGGAAAGAATGCACCAAGATGGTAAAGTATTCTACACTGACCACAGTAGATATTATTAGTACTTGTAATAAATAAACGTACTTTGAATTTCCTTACTGTAGATGGTTTCTTATTTGCCCTTCCGCAAACTTCAGGGAGACTGGGCACCAGCTTTCGGCACTAGGCTTTCTGGGATCGTTTGGGTAACCAGCGTTAGTTACGATAAGTTGATGGTTTCCAAAGGCAACCATTAACCAATCATAGCTCAAATTTGGTTACCCAATGATCCCAATGAGTTAGTAGTTGCTTACCAGAGGTAAAAACAGTAGAAAAAATCAAATCACCAGCGTTGAAGAAAGTGGTCGCAGTCACTTACGGTTCCGACTATAATTATTTGATAAATAAAGAATGAACGTAAATGTTAAGCTCGGTAAAGAAATGAGAAAGCTGTAATGTTTAGCCTTAGTAATCTATTGAACTAACTGACATGCTTTCCTGGAAAGCATCTCTCGTTGATTTAAGGAGGCTCGTACCCATTTCTCAAGTCCACACCCTTTCAATTTTAATGGGCTATATCTTTTGTTGTAGTGCATAAAAAGACAAGCCACTTTGCATGCAAACACAATACATTGAACTTTATGGGAGTATAGGATTTGTTTACATCGGTGCTTCCATGGCAACGGAATGGTGATCCTCTGAAATTCACAAGTTGCGGAGTTTCTCTAGATCAAGAGAAATTTTTGTAAAACCCGCTGGTGGACTAATTGATTAGACCATGGGCTTCAACTTGACAAAGTTTGAAAGAAATGTATGAGAGCGTTTTCGAAATTTTTAGGGATGAAGTTTTGGGGATTATAAATACAGTGAAAAACATACTATCGACATAATTGGCTAATATCTAAAGAAAATGATGCGCGATGGGGATGCAGTTTCATCTCATAGTAGTTTGATTCCATTTGAAATGGTGTGTGAAAAAGTGAGGGGTTTGCTTTGGCCGATTGCAAGAAAGAAGGATTTGATTAGCGTGCGTTCAGTTGCTCTTGTTGCCATTTTTGTATGTAATTTGGTCTACGCCTACAAATGTGATGATATTTTGGAAACCGCGAGATAAATTTTTTTAAAAATTTGACAATCTCGAGATTGGTCATCAATTTATATGGACTGCAAGTTTCAAGGACATTGAAGATTTGCAAAGCAATAAAATAGGGCCTCCAATGTACCAATTTTTTCCCGCAGATTTTGTGTTTACAAGTGAGCTTCCTCATTATTCACGGGTATTGTTTTCAAGTTTCATATGCACGTGCAAAACTTTACTAAAAAAATTATTTGCATCGAACAGAACGCTCGATTGCTTTCCGAAGAATTTTCCGAAACATGCTAATAACTGGCTTGCGTTACGAATAGCAATGACAACAGTACTGATGAAGACAACGTCGGAAACGTCAAGTTTCATCAAGTGCCGGATGCAGAAATAACACATTTATGATTGTCTCACTCTGGTTATTTGTTGCAATCGGCGTAGCATCATCTGTTCCTTATTTAGATATAAAATAGCGCAAAGCAGAATTCTCAGCTAAAATATAAAGTTGTCACGCTGTTCTTGCGTGTGACATATTAAAGAAACACTGTTTCTGCATTACGTTTATAAATTTCCAAATTGGGATATGTTCTTCTTGTCCTGCAATTTTAAAGAGACCCTCGGTATGGCTGCATTACAGCGTAATAGCGCAAAATCGAGTGCGTAATGTTATTACAATTCTCAAACCAGCTATTAGCATATTTCGGAAAATTCTTCGGAAAGCAATCGAGCGTTCTGTTCCGATGCAAATAAATTTTTTGCTAAAGTTTTGCACGTGCATATGAAACTCAAAAACAATACTCGTGAATAATGAGGACGCTCACTTGTAAACACAAAATCTGCGGGAAAAAATTGGTTCATTGGAGGCCCTATTTTATTGCCTTGCATATCTTCAATGTCCTTGAAACTTGCAGGCCATTTAAATTGATGACCAATCTCGAGATTGTCAAATTTTTAAAAAAATTTATCTCGCGGTTTCTAAATTATCATCACATTTGTAGGCGTAGACCAAATTACATACAAAAATGGCAACAAGGGCAGCTGAACGCACGCGAATCAAATCCTTCTTTCTCGCAATCGGCCAAAGCAACCCCCTCAGTTTTTCACACACCATTTCAAATGGAATCAAACTACTATGAGATGAAACTGCATCCCCATCGCGCATCATTTTCTTTAGATATTAGCCAATTATGTCGATAGTATGTTTTTCACTGTATTTATAATCCCCAAAATTTCATCCCTAAAAATTTCGAAAACGCTCTCATACATTTCTTTCAAACTTTGTCCAGTTGAAGCCCATGGTCTAATCAATTAGTCCACTAGCGGGTTTTACAAAAATTTCTCTTGATCTGGAGAAACTCCGCAACTTGTGAATTTCAGAGGATCACCATTCCGTTGCCATGGAAGCACCGATGTAAACAAATCCTATACTCCCATAAAGTTCAATGTATTGTGTGTTTGCATGCAAAGTGGCTTGTCTTTTTATGCACTACAACAAAAGATATAGCCCATTAAAATTGAAAGGGTGTGGACTTGAGAAATGGGCACGAAGCTCCTTATGGTGGCTCGATATGGTTTTTTGACGCCCCGACTACCAATTTTCTACCTTAAAATAAAGCATCTCTAGTTTCGTGTTTGCTTTCGAAATAGGCTAATTCGATTTGCTGCTGTGTTACATGTTGTATTGCCTCCATTTCTAATAATTATGTAACACCTAAAAGTTATCGGCAAATTATTGCTTGCTTCAAGGGCCAAGTCGCACTACAGTCAAAAACAAAAATTAGCCCGTGCAAAATGACATAAAAACAAAAACATTCTACAAAGAGCGTGTCCCACCGGAGCGGTTTCTTTTGTTTTCCTCGATTTTTGCACGGGCGGATTTTTGTTTTTGACTGTAGTGCGACCAGGCCCTAATTTCCCACGTTACATTTTCTTAAAATATGCAGGAGCAAGTACGTTGTACCCTATATTATTCCTCCACAAGCACTTTTGCTAGGTGATAGAGTCTAAGGCTATCAAAATACCTCAAGTTGGTTGACTTTTGGCTTGCTTCTCAGAAGTTCTATTCACTTGCGATGTTTACAACGCAATTTCTTTCCTATTGTTCAGCTTGTCAAAAATCCCGTGAATTCCAGTCTGCCATGCGCCTAAACTGACTAACCCTGTTGCTGTTGTTTGCCTGCTCCTCGGGACGATTTAACGCTATTTTGGCGAGTTATCATCATTTCAGTGTTCCACAACTCGCCGAAGTCGCGTTAAATCGCCCCGAGGAGCAGGCAAACAAAAAAAGAACAAAGAATGCAACATAGCAACAGGGTAAGCCAATTTTATTTACAAAATATTCGAATTGTTAAGTTTTATATAAAACAAAACCGTTGCATTCTCATACAAACCTTTATAAATCGAATCTTTGTAACACAATGCCGCTCATAAAGCAAAGTTCACCTCCCGGTTATCTGATAGTGAACTTCGACCGCCTGTGATTTACAGGGGTTAAGTATTCATTTTCTCTCATGTCGCTTGTATTTTGGAACCAAAATGACCTCTTAGGCCCAGTTCAAACGTCGAACTTCACATGTGCCGAACCTAATGCAAATTAGCAAGAACAATAGATTTTGCTCATTTGCATTAGGTTCGGCACATGTGAAGTTCGACGTTTGAACTGGGCCTTAGCATCACATTGCCTCTCTCTTCGAAGAAGTGATCTGACTCCAGGTGTATTTTTTTAATACAACGTTTAAAAAACACTTCATTATTAAGCAAATGAATAAGTTATTTTACGAATTATTGTTAAACGGGAAAGGCAGTAGAATAAAACAAAACGTGAGATATAGAGGGTTTTTTTTTAATAAATCCCTCAAACGTTTATGGGGAAGGAAATATCTTGATAAGGAAAATAATGGAAAGTGGGATTTTTTTTTGTATCTAGAAGTCGAAAAAGGTGAAGGAAAATTATCATTTTTATTATTTTTATTTATTTCATAGAGGAGATTTTTAATTACAAATAGCAAATGCAAAGCTTTACAATACATTGAAAATGAAACAAAAGAGAAATAATAATTACGATACATATGCAATGAGTTATTTTACATTTTGACAACGGACTGTAAAAAAAAATTATTAAAAAGAAAGTACAATGTAGCTTTAAGGAATATATATTAAGGGAGTTGCACTAGCATACACTTAGTTAAAGAAGTTTGGCCCATGCTTTTTTGAATTGCTCTAAGCGGTTAGATTTAAAATCTATGGAGCGTAGAATATCAATTTTTGTTTTTAAGAAGTAATAAAAGAGATTTGATGGATAAGCTGAAGACTAATGATCCTTTCTTCAAAGAAGTTTTGGAAACTTGGACGGAAGACTCTTGTACATCCATTGAACATCTCAACCCCTCTGGTAAAACTCGCTCTTTTAGTTAAAGATGAGGCGTAACTCCCTTTTCTACAAACAATAGTTTAATAAAGGTATAACACTGGTTAATGATTTGCCCAGAAAAAGATTTTCAGAAAATAGCTGTCACAAATCTCCTACATGGAGCCGACATAGTGTTCTACTACAGTAACTACCAGAATGCAAATCAATGACTCATTTGATGTCGATTACTTAGGGATTAGTAACCCCGGTCTCAGATCTCAGTTATCCCTCATTCAGATCCTCTAACAATGTGCCTTAAAGTAATGACTTAAAACCTGTACATTCTTTTTTTAGATTTAATTCCAGCCCATGTCCAGGCTAGGGGCAAGAAAGCACTTGCAGCTTTCCACAGAGCTCTAAAAACTGGTGGTAGTACATACGATAAACGTGTCAAGGTTTTAGTCGTTGGTCAGGACCGTGTTGGCAAAACGAGCCTCTGTAAATCTCTGAGAGGTGAAGAATTTAATGAAAATGAACCCAGTACTGACGGAGTGTACATGATCTCCCCTGTCAAAAATGCTGGGACAGAGGCCTGGAAAAATCCACCTTCTCTTGAACACACAACTGTATTTGATCACAAGATTGCTGTAGAGGTCACTAGAGAGTTATTAAGCACATCTGCAGAACAACCAGCAAGGGAAGAATCAAGTGAAAGTCCCACTGAAGATGTAATTGGGGACATTCAAGAGCCAACAATGACTAGGAAAAATGGTAAGCTAAATTAAAGGCCCACCTTCACCCAAAAGACGTTGCGGTCGTTTGTTTTTGTTTTGAAATGCTGTATTGTTCATACACGTGATCTGATTGGTTGCACGCATTCAAGCATGAATTTCGTGCAGCACAGAAAGTGATCACGGCGCGCACAGCATTTTGGATGAAGGTGGGCTTTTAACATTCCTAGTTTATAAATTTAATACTCGCACTGACTGGCATGGTGTCATGACAGCGATGTTACATATGTACATCATTCCCTTTTAGAGTCTGTAAGAAAAAGATAAAATATACTCTCTCTCTCCATTGAAATAAATTTATTTGTATGCTTTGTTTTTCTCAACTACGAAACAGAACACGCAATGCCATCAACAGCTGGTGAAACAAAAGACCTTGGCCGCCAGCACGCCCAACGTCAAGATTATCAGCAGACAACCATGGCAGGAAATCGTAAGTTGCAACTTCCTTTATATAGAACTTTATCTGCTTTAACCCTTTCACTGCTATAATCAAACCTTGTGTTCTGTAATTTGCTCCCGAATTTTGAGTCTATGAATTAAATCATATCCATGACCATTCAAATAGAAGTTATTCATTTGACAAATGAGTTACCCGTGTATACGGAAACGTACATGACTTTTTTGTCAAGCAAGTGTCGCTTAATGTAAGCTTGTGTGCTGCGACATGCGGCCACAAAGATAGGATGTAAAAATAGTTAATGGGTTGGCTCTCGTATATTCTACGTAAAGTGTTCATTTGAAATGTTAAAACTAAAACAGGCCGATAGCCGTCATGAAGGCTCGAAAAAACACATGAACGAAGAGTGACCAATTTTCCACGAATATTTGACAAATTTTCCTTTTCGAGCGATCTACACGAGCAAATTTCAGATATGACAAATTTGACAAAGTAGAACAGCATTTTTCAAAGAAAAGTTTTAAATTTTCGTTTCAAATTTTCTCTTATACACGAGCAAAAATACTCTTATTTGTCAAAGGAAATTTATGTACGGAGTTAAATATATATTTTTTACCGCTGTTATCTTTCTTTTCAGTACTTTGTGTTACATAATTTGATTTTTTATCTATATATTTTTGGACACTGTCAGTTAAAGGGTCAATAATTTTCAGTATTTACTTAAAAACCGTTAAACTTATAGTTTTTCTTGAACTGAATTCGTCTGCAGCTAATGATACGTGCAACATGCGTGTGTGTGACTCGTTGTTAAAACTCGCTGTATACGGTGCAATAAGAGTGGGAATGAACCCTTCTAGGGGATGAAACATCGTGGAATTTTTGACAAACGTAACGGTAATTCAAAGGTTTATAACAGGAGTTAAACATAGGGCCACTGCCTTATTGGTACCTATTTTTGCGGGATTTTAACTTCGCAAAAAAAGAAGAGGAATTTTTCGCGAGATTTAAATTAAAGGAACTAAATTTCGCGACTATTTTTCAAATGCTGATCCTGCCTTGTCAACTTTCTTGCGTCTCGCGTCAAGTACCGAAGAAGAAGAGACTGTAAAGGAGACAGATGTTGATCCGCACTCAGAATCGATCCGAATCAAAATCGATCAGAATCGGCGCTACACATAGACATTTTTTGCAATAACAGAACCATATCAAAACTTAAACCAGGTTTACATGTTCGTTTGTAAATGGTCGTTAAGTTAGTAAAAGCATTTTGTGATAGGGTATTAAAATTTCGTGTCGTTAATTTTCGCAGGAGCTTTTTTTCGCGAGACTTTAATAAATCGCGAAAATTAAGTCCTGCGAAGGTACTTTAATTCCCTTTTATCAGAGGAAAACTGAAGATATAATGTTTTTAATGTTGTCTTGCAAAGAAAGAAATTTCACGCAAATGTCATCTAAAATTCCCCTTTACAAAATCAAAGCCGTCGCATTTCAACATCTTGTACTTTGACTGCGTTTCCTTACTGATGTTGATCTGTCACGTGCTTGTGTGCAGACTTCTCCTTTTTTATTCCTCGGCCGAAGAAAAGTAATGGGAGACGTCTGCACTCAGGCTACAAAATAAGCAAAATCCAGAAGATTGCGTCTCACTTTGAACTATAACATTTGTAATATGTTTTTCCTCTAAAACATGCTTTCCGGTCCTTTCATAAGAAAGAACTTTGAAATGTCAAGCTTAATAGGTCAAATGCAGTTCAAAACCTTGTCCTCTTCCTCTACGGCGTCACAGGGAGAGCAAATAAACCGAGAAGAATTACAAGATCGAGTTCCGCCTCAAGCCATGGTCAATTAGGGGCTGACACATTACGCCAAGGCTACTTTTGAAGTCTCTTTGCAATCTTATAGTCTATGAGTAGGTCCTAACGTGAGTGCCCTATGCGAGAGGGTTATGTTGTGGTCCCTCCCCGTTTCCTTCGCCAGCTCGCCCTGCTCAGTTGCCGCCTCGTAACTGGCTGCTTCGTCCCGCGCACATGGCGCTCTCATTCAATTATAGGTGTAAACCGCCCTGTTAGATTTCAACGGGTTCAATGCTTATGGTCAGGTTTGTCAAACTTTTGTCTTACTATAGGGTTCTAAAACAAAATTACTTACATTGTTTTTCACAGCAGAGCAAAATCGCGAAAATCAAAAGAAACCACCTTACGCTGCGCAAGAGAAAGTAGATTCCTTACCTGAAGAATGCGTGTTTCTTGTAGAAGAACAGCTGAAGAGAAAAGAAGTTGACCAAGGTAACAAAATTTGGCCCGTCATTTGGGACTTTGCAGGACAAGACATTTATCGCGCCATACATCCTATATTTATGTCTTCAGAGGACATTTATCTGCTAGTTTCTGATCTTTCAAAAAAACTAAGTGCAATAGCAGAGTGTCGAGTGAATTTGGGTGACAAAGAGTACACTGTAAGAGCCTGTGATAGTGAGGACACCAATTTCGATCACATTTTAAGGTGGCTAGACTTGATTCACTCTTTAAAGAAAGGCGATCACAATGAGAAGACGGAGAGTACATTTTTGCACCCACCTGTCATATTGGTGGGCACACATGCTGACTGCGTAGACGACCCAAGCAAAGAAATTAATATACTGGCAAAACATTGCTCAAAAGACCATAAGGTCTTTGCTAAGCACATTACAAAGTGTTTTGCTATCGATAACAGACAAGCTGGTGAGAAAATTATAGCGTTGCGAAAAGAGATTTTGAAGCAAGCCGATAAAATGCCACATACAAAAAAGGAGATTCCTTTGCAATGGCATCGTGTTGAGAAAGAAATTAGCAAGCCCACATGGCAACGAAAGAGGTACCTCAGGAAGAAAACGTTTCACAAAGACATTGTTTCACTGTACTGTACATTTCACAACGAGGATCCAGACTTTGATGAGCTTGTACACTTTCTTCATGGCCGTGGTACAATAGTTTACCACGAAGATACTAGCGATAAAGATGGTCTGGTTATCTTAGATCCCCAGTGGCTGATCAATGTTCTCTGCCAGATTATCAAAGTGAAATCGCATGATGACGAACCAGTGTTCCTCCTATCAGATCGTGAAGAATTACAAGAAAAAGGAATTCTTTCCAGACAGTTGATTGATCATGCCTGTCAAAATCAGAAAATAGATGTCATTAAAGACTTCTTGATTTCTCTCATGGAAAAATTCAACCTTATTTGCAAGTGGCCGGCAGCACGAAATGAAGATTCACTAATCCTTGTTCCATGTATGCTGACACTTGAAGGCAAGGGACAAATTGAAATGGATGATATCTTCCCGGCACCAGTGTACCTCACTTTCATAGGAACTAATTATGTTCCAGGTGGGTTTTTCAGCCGACTGGTTGTGCTCTTTGGAAAATGGCTCTCAGATCCACAATACATACATCAGTACGAGCTGCACGCCAACGAAGCCCGTTTTGCTCTTGAAGAAGACCATTACGTTCATTTGATGTGCTACAAGACAGTCGTTAAGCTGCACATTTCATCAAAAATTGACAAGCATTATAAGAATGTTTTGAGGTAAGCACTCAACTGCCTAATTTCACAAAGCTTTAAAATTTAATCATTTTCTCCTGCAATTACAGGATGCAAGGAAACTTAGAATTAACTTACGTCATATAGAATCAGGAAAACACACAACAACTAAGCATTGAAACATATTGTTGATAACACTCGCAGTAATCGACACTCTATTAACTCTGAATGTTCGTGAAGTCCGCAGTTCCAGTGACAAGTATTGAAACTCCTTCTCACCCCATAATTTACAAAGATTCCTCCCTTAAATTCATGAACATGTTTCAATTTTGAAGTTCTAAACTTCAAGAGCTGTAGGATATAAACAATTATTTTGTGAAACCGACCATTCTTGCTTTAATTCTTATTCCGTTTACAATTTGTAGCCATTTAAAGGAATGTTTGGTAACACTTAAAAAAGAGTGTCATTGGCTGCGTGAAATGTCCGAGGAGTTGTGTGCTCGATGCACAATGTGTTTAGGAACAAACTCAAAGCCTTGCGCCAGGCACGGTGAAAGACGATGTAGGCACCATGACTGTGGCCACTACATTCCACTGAAGGCAAGAGTTCTTTGCTGTAAGCCAGGTTGCCCCCTCCCACAGGAGCCACTCCAACCTTGGATCACGGCTTACAAAGTATGTATTCAGCTGCTTGTTGTGTCTTCTCGTGTAATTACACTTACTAGATACTAGATACAAGATCACTATAGCCAACTTTCCGCTACGCGACTTCTTGGCTATTTAGCATCTCGCAACCAACGCGCGCTTATGGAATAATTGTTACGGATACACCATAGATTTTGCACGAATAGACACAAATTAAACGGACATAAATGACTTGGGAATAACTTGGAAATAAATTGGAAATAGTGCAGCAAAAGATAAAAGGAAATCCTCTGTTAAGAAATTCGAATATTTTGATTAATTTTGCACGTGCATTAAAAGAGCTTATGAAATTCTGGTTCCCTTGCAGGAGATGAATCTTTTCACCTCACGTGACACAGCACAAAGTCATCCAGGGCAATCTGGTGAGACATTGAAAATTGCTCTCTTATTTGCTGAATAGTGGGGGGTTTTTAAAAGGTGACTTGTTTACGACAAACATAACCCTTGCAGTACTAAAGTCTGTCGTTAAAATCCTACTGAGTATACACATACAAATAAAAACCGTCTTCACCAATACTAGTTCATGGTGTTGATGGGTTGATAGGTAAAATTAACTTACGTCTCAGTGAAATGAAGAAATATTCCTAACAGCGATGAGCACAATGAATGAAATTACAATATACTAAAAGCCTAAAAAAAATTCCAGATCGTGCCTTGTCGTTACAAGTACGACGCTCTGACTGACAGCTTCATACATAATTTTCAGTCTTCGCAATCGCTGCGAGAATCGTTTCTTGATTTTAATCCTTTTCCGCAGTTCATATATGATTCCTTTCCTATGTTGATTATCATCTTTGGGCCTCGACAGACTACATGTAGACCAATTGTTATTTATAACTATTTAGTTTAGTTGTCGATCATACAAAGTTGTCGATAAGAAAAAAGCCAGTGTGTGAAGCAAGGTATCGAAAAAAAAACAAGAATCTGTAAACAGCTTGAATTCATGGAGTCTTTAACCCATTTTAGTATTGATTCCCGGGTGTTTTGAGTGCTTTTAACAGTAAGACCACACTTCATTTACAACATTCAGTAGCCGACACTTGAAACCACGATCGCTAACTGAAATGGCAAGTTACATAAAACGAAACTTTCCGAAACAAAAATCCCACAGCAATAAGCGGCGAACACAATATCAAATGGTCCTATCCATCCATGAACGTCTTGTATTGTCTTGAAAACTTGTACACTGTAATTATTTTCCGCCATCTTGAAATCAAGAGCGAGATCACGAGGTCACGTGTCAACCAATCAGACCAGTGAAACTAAAATATGCGTGCATCAGTTTGCCGCCATCTTGAAATCAAGAGTGAGATCACGAGGTCACGTGTCAACCAATCAGACCACTGAAACTAAAATATGCGTGCATCAGTTTATATGCGCAGATGTTACACGAAAAAAAGGAAAGAAAACTCAGCCGAATGTACATCTCATCGGCTTACGCCACGAGTAATGAGTTATCGACAACCAAACAGTTTTCCATTTAAAACAGAAAACTACTTTAGTTGTCGATAACAAACGTTTTATCGTCGGCAACTCGTTTTTCCTAGTATATGAGACAGTTGTCGACAACTTAGTTATATAGATGTCATTAAACTAGCGTGAGGTTCGTATTGGGAAAATATTGCAAAAAAATAACTCGACCAATATTTCCCAATACGAACCGAACAAGCTAGTTCAATAAAGTTTTTATTATAAAGTTTTTTATTATAATGGCGTTTTTGAAAATTTGCCGATAAATTAATGCAACCATTCTTGGCTATCGCGCGCCAAAGCTAAGCATATTCTTGCCTTTTTCAAGCCACTTAGCAAAACGCTTAATCAAAATTGTCCGCCAACATGAAACATGAGGGAAAATGTTTCTACTTAATATAAAACAGTTTTCATTTGTTCATTGTTTCATAAAAGAAATTCGGCGAAATGAGTTCGTGAGCGGTCCATCTTAGCGGTCCGTATTGCAAAATTCAGCGGTAGTGTAGCAGCTCTCAGAAACCTCTATTTTCATTGGCCTTGTAAAACACAGCTTCTATTGTTTTTAGGGCTAGGGTCCATTGTTGTGTTGTTTGTTCTATTGTTCTCTCGAATGTTATCGAACCAGTGGTGTGGGACCTTACGAGAGCTGCTACATAAATTCAGACCGCTCACTGAGGGAACCAATCAGAATGCTCCTTTTCATCGTGTACCAGTTTGCCAGATAATAAATTGCCACATGTGTAGCCGCGCGGCTAGCACTGGAAATGAAGTTGACATGCCCAGTGAACGTTAGCTACAAACCTCTCACATAAAAAAATTAATTATCGACAATTTTGCCCCCTCTAGTGTGTGGAAAACTAATAGTGGTCCACTCATCTTAGTTGTAGAATACACATAGTTGTCGACAACTATCTCTCCAGTCTGTTGAGGTCCTATGGTCCACTCATCTTAGTTGTCGAATACACATAGTTGTCGATAACTATCTCTCTAGTCTGTTGAGGTCCTATGGTCCACTCATCTTAGTTGTCGAATACACATAGTTGTCGATAACTATCTCTCCAGTCTGTTGAGGTCCTATGGTCCACTCATCTTAGTTGTCGAATACACATAGTTGTCGATAACTATCTCTCTAGTCTGTTGAGGTCCTATGGTCCACTCATCTTAGTTGTCGAATACACATAGTTGTCGATAACTATCTCTCCAGTCTGTTGAGGTCCTATGGTGCACTCATCTTAGTTGTTGAATACACATAGTTGTCGATAACTATCTCTCTAGTCTGTTGAGGTCCTATGGTCCACTCATCTTAGTTGTCGAATACACATAGTTGTCGATAACTATCTCTCCAGTCTGTTGAGGTCCTATGGTGCACTCATCTTGTTGTAGAATACACATAGTTGTCGATAACTATATCTCTAGTCTGTTGAGGTCCTATGGTGCACTCATCTTAGTTGTCGAATACACATAGTTGTCGATAATTATCTCTCCAGTCTGTTGAGGTCCTATGGTGCACTCATCTTAGTTGTCGAATACACATAGTTGTCGATAACTATCTCTCTAGTCTGTTGAGGTCCTTACTTATTGGTATTGGTTGTATCCTGATGACAAACGTTGCTATACACAAACATGGCACGTCAATTTGTTATAATCGGTAGTGATGGATGGACAGCTCGTCTATTTTTCTTAAGTAAAATAAAATATACTATCTCATGTGCAATTATAACCTGTCATCGCTAAGTATTGTATAATTCTTTTTTTTTATCAAAGGTGTAGAAAAATCCACAAAACGCACTCCTTCGGAGGTTGCTCCAATTGTGCAGGCGATGCGCGATGTCAAGCTGACTCAAAGTAAGTACCAAGCCAATTCGCTGATTTAAACGTAAAGAGATTGACTTGACTCGCTCGCCGGCTTTTCTTTTCGCCCTATCGGCCCATCCTGAAGGCCTCTTCACAGACTATTGGTTTCCCAATAAATCTAAAAGTCCATACCGTGTTTATCACAGAAAGAAAGTTTGTATGTACTTGTACATGTACAGTTATACTGCGAAAGCGAGTGCAATATCGTCTTCGGCCTAGTTGGCTAAAATCAGGCGATATTGCGCAAGCTTGAGCACTATAACTGTTTTATAATTCAACGCATTGATAACAAATCACAGTTTCTAGAAAAAAAAATCATTAAGATATACAATCTTTTATTTAGTAGAAAGGCTTACTACAATATGTTACCTCGCGCTTTTTCTTACACAACAAGCAGCAAATGAAAACTTTGGCACGCTAGAACTAATTCAGTTTTACATCTAGAGCTTTTGTCTACGTAACGAACGGGACAGAGTAGTGACTACACAAATAAAACCACAGTAACTGATGGCAGAGAATTCCTTAGTGACAAGTGTTTCGTGTCTTAAAAACCAGGCGTAACTAATCGATGATCAATGACATCGATGGGTAATCAACTGATTAGTCATTGAGTATCGTCGATGATCAATGAGTAATCGAAGACTAATCGATGAGAAAAATTGTGACTATCGATTACTCATCGATTACTCATCGATGTCATTGATTATTCATTGATGCTATTGATTACTCTTTCATTGATTTCTCATCTTATATCATTGTGCTACACAGCTATTACGAATTTCCAGTATTTTTCTTTATTATAACTACAGTATTAAACTTTCCTGTTGTAAATAATCGTCCCAAACAGCTCGCGATGATAATAATTAGCAAAGGCGAATTGTGGTTAAACGGGGAAAGAAAGAACTGAAATCCTAGGAGTAAAAAGACTCATCTAAGGCCATCCATCTGACAAAGGAACCATATCGTATTGATTTAAAGAGCGGTTAAGTTAACGAATACAAACTGTTCGAAAGGTTTTTCGTCTATGTCGAGTTTTTTGCATGTCTCACTCTTACGATTGTAGACGACGGGAAAATACATGACGTGAAAATTGAGTTTGTCTGAGACGAGTTTCCATCAAAAGCGATTTTTTCTCACAGTACCTATTCGGAGCTCTCCACAAATACAAGTCATTTGGATTAGAAAGTTTAATTCTTAAACAAAACAAGTGAACAATATTGATGTACTATCGATGAGTAGTCTATGACTAATCAATGCAATCAATAATAATAATAATAATAATAATAATAATAATAATAGTAATAAAAGAACATGTTTATCCAGGATGACGTCGAAACTCAATAACAAATCAACTGATTACCCATCGATTAGTCATCGATTACTCGTTGATTATCGGCGAAACTCAATGACCAATCAACTGATTGCCCTTCAATTACCCATTGATTACTCATTGATGTCATTGATGTCATCGATTAGTTACGCCTGGTAAACAGTTCAATTTAAAAGCAAATCAAATTGAACAAACATACGGCGACCTGAAGACCTGAAGAGAGCAGCGAAAATTAAGTCTGAGAGAACTGTAGCGAGGACAGTAAGTCTTTACAAAAATTCACAGTATAAGGACTCAATAAACGTTTAAATATCGTTACCTGTAGTTTATGTGGCTTTTTAGTCCCTTCTTCAGAACTAAATTTTCAAACATTGAGGTACGAGCTGATTCGATTGCTGTTGTTTACAAACTTACTCGTTTCAGCTCCTATAGCCGTAACGCCGAGATCGTTAGCTTCAATCCGCTTAAAACAAAGAGCAGAAACATTTCTAAGAAGTATCAAGACTATATCATATTCCAGAGGTGACTATAAGACGTTTTTCAAAAATTGTGCTCCTTCATTCACTGCGTGTCGAGCGGTTGAAACTTTGAACTAGCTTTCATTCAGCTTTGCCAAGAAGCGACCTGGACGGGACGTCTGAGAATCAGGCTGGGCTTTTCCGCTCTGCTTTGGTAGCCGTGTGTTTAAAGACACGAAACACTTGTCACAAAGGGATTTTCTGCTATTCCCCGTATAAAACTCTCAGTTTGTGTAAGCTTGATTTTAGCGTGGCAAAATTTTCATTCGATGCTTGTTGTGTAAGAAATGGCGCGAGGTAAAATGATGTAGCAAGCCTTTTTACTGAAAAAAAGTTCATATATTTGGATGACTTGTTATCAATCTGTTGAATTATAAAACAGTTATACTTCTCAAGCTTATTTAATAAACACAGAAACACCGTGGAGCAACCGTTTCAATAATGGATGAAAACAGCAAAAACAGCGAGCAAAAACGTGCGGGCATAAGCCATAAGTGTTATTGTAATATCGAAACAGAAAATAAATCGTCGGCTTTTTTGTCAGATCTCTGCCAATTATGATATCACTTGCCGTATGACAGAGAACGGTCAGTTGTCTAGCTTTTCCTACCGTTAAAAAGTATAACGTTTTTTTTTTATGCGCCACTTATGATGAACCGTCCTTTCTGGAACCTCTCCTTGATCACCCGTACGTAAACAACCAAGTCGCCATGACATGTTCACGATCGATTTTGTCGTCAAAACTCTGCCAGGCTTCATTTCTCTTTCCCCGACTCGAGCTTGAAAACGAGGGCATGTTGGGTACTAGTTTTCCGGTCGAGAGGTGCCCCTGAAGAAAGCGAGAGGGAAGGTCAGATGGCAGACCTCGACGGAAAATTCTCAAATTTCAAGGCTGGTTAGACAAAAGGACCCAACGCCAAACACCAGCCACAGGATACCAGATTAGGATTGCGTTCTCCTTTCCGTCGAACACAACATTGTAGTCGCTTGTGGAAACTTGTGAATCATTTATCTTTTTCCTTCCAAATTTAGGTGTGCAAACACCTCCAAGAAAACAACAAGCAGTTGTCAAACATCGTAAAGCAGGTGCTACAGCTAAGGTGATGGGTGATGTCCAACCGACTAAAGGTATGCTTCATATCCAGTATGCCATTGCTTTTATTTAAATCCATAACGTATAACAGAACTACAATGTGAAACCCGGTAAAAATTTAAAAAGGCCGTTTATCGGTTCTTATTTGCGTCATGGAACGCATAAGGCTTAAAAATAGAAGGCTTGTACAAATACCCATAAGACTGGTGTGACTGCAGCACAGGCTTACCACCCTCCATGTGAGTGCTGCTCCTTATTAACTGGCTCGCCGCTCTGCGGCGAGTCAGTTCTTAAAATACCCTTTTTTTTTTTTTTTTTTAACTGGCTCGTCGCTCTGCGACGAGTCAGTTCTTAAAATACCCTCTTTTTTTTTTTTTTTTTTTTTTTCTGTCGTGTCACCTGCCCCGGGAATCGATTTTGCTGCGGCCAACACCGTACCTTGTTTACTTCCGGTTTTCAGAAATGGCGTAATCAGTGATGTCGGCAACTATAATTCAAATATTTACCGTTCTAATTTCGACGGAATTGTTAAAAATTAAATCTCTGTGATTTTCGGATACGATCTATTTCTGGTAAAAGGAAAGCGAGTTGAATTTTTCTAACCAAATCATCGTTGAATAAAACACGTCCCGGCAGGTTCTCAAGCATTACTCCGTGGAGTCACGTTCAAATTCCGAACATCTCGTATTTATGTCACGCTATTTGATCGATCATGTTGATATTGTTAATTTATTCGAAACCCCGTCACCGATTCTCCAAAATGCCTGTGTTAAAACAATCCTGATTCCTTGTAGTAGGTGGTTTCAAGGATTTTAAAGCGAAAAAAACAATACAAAGTTCAAAGAAAAAGATATAGACCTGAAATTGCAGCCTCCTTGAAGCAGAGTGCGGAATGTAAAGCGGACTGTGGAATGTAAATGTCGACTGGACTGTGCATATTAATAGACTCTAGATTGTATATTGTGGACTCTAAAATGAAAACCGGGTGGAAAATGAGACCAAACGAGCCAGTTTCGAAGCCTAACGGGCTCCTTGTTTCTGTCGTGTCACCTGCCCCGGGAATCGATTTTGCTGCGGCCAATACCGTACCTAGTTTACTTCCGGTTTTCAGAAATCAGTGATGTCATCGAAACGACAATTTACAATTGAAATATTTACCGTTCTAATTTCGACGGAATTGTTAAACATTAAATCGCTGTGATTTCAGAATGTGTTCTATTTCTAGTAAAAGGAAAGCGGGTTGAACTTTTCTAACCAAATCAATTGTCAAACAGTTGAGTTTAGAAAGCACGTCCCGGCAAGTCAGCTGATGAGTAAACAATTCTTAAGCATTACACCATGGAGTCACGTTGAAATTCCGAACATCTCGAATTTATGTCACGCTATGGTCGCGATCGATCATGTTGATATTGTTAATTTATTCGAAATCCTATGACCGATTCTCCAAAATGCCTGTGTTTAAACAATCCTGATTCCTTGTAGTGGGTGGTTTCAAGGATTTTAAAGCGAAAAAAAAATGTACAAAATTATAAACTTGTGTTTTTGCTAACAGTACCGAGCCGATTAGAGAAAAAAAAAATAGAGACCTGAAATTGTAGCCTACAAAGGGAGGGACTTTTTTTGTGAGGGGGGGGGGGGGGGGGGGGGCGGTGTGGGCAATTTTTCTGATCATGAATTTTTTCCGTCTTGATGTTGTGCAATAATTTTTTTTCGGGATTGTTCCATACCTTTTTTCCATTGGCTCTCTGTGCATTATTTTTTTCTTTACTTTTGCTATGCAGGAATTTTTTTCTGGTAATTGCCAACGCCCCCTCCCCCCCCCCCCCCCTCCTCCCTCCCCTAACAATAAAATAATCTGTCCCTAAGGAGTGCTTGAAGCGGGCTGTGGAATGTAAATGTAAATGTAGACTGGACTGTGCGTATGAATATATTCTAGATTGTATACTGTGGATTGCTAATATAAAACTCTAAAATGAAAACCGGGTGAAAACTGAGACAAAACGAGCCAGTTTCGAAGCCCATCGGGCTACTTGTTTGCAATTATACAGTTTGGGGGGGGGGGGGGGTGGGGAATTGTCACGACAAACAATTATTACAAATTATTGTAAATTTTTTTAATTATTAGTGTAACTTAACAACTGTGAATTTGAAACGCAAACTTTTGTACGTCGTCTTCATCTTTAAATTTAAGGGTGTTTCATTGAAGTAAATCAATGTCAATGAAACTTTGAGAAAGAATTTTACACATCAGTAACAATGCGTGGTGAACATTTTAAAAATATCCATCGAAATGCTCCTCAGATTTCTGCAAAAGCGATTGAAATCGAAAATTGCTCAAAAATTGCACATGGAGCGATGTTTTCGGAAAAAAAAGGTAGTTCTCAAGATCGCAAAAGAAAACGTAAACCAAAGAAAATTATGGTGATGGATGGACAGCACGTCTATTTTTCTTAAGTTTCATAAAATATACCATCTCATCTGCAATTATAACCTGTCATCGATTAAAACTCCTTCGGAAGATGCTGCAACTGTGTAGGCGATATGTGATGTCCAGCTGAGTCAAAACAAGTATCAAGCACCAATTAGCTGATTATAACGTAAAGAGATTGACTTGACTCGCACGCCGGCTTTTCTTTTCGCCCTATCGGCCCCTGATCCAGAAGGCCTGTTCACAGTCTATTGGTTTGCCAATAAATCCAAAAGTCCATACCGTGTTTATCACAGAAAGAAAGTTTGTCTGTACTTGTACAGTTATAGTGCGAAAGCGAGTGCAATATCGCCTTCGGCCGAGTTGGCTAAAATCAGGCGATATTGCGCAAGCTTGAGCACTAGCTCCTCAAAAGCTCTGGAGACAGAGCTTTTGAGGTAGCAGCTCCTTCCTTGTGGAACACACTTCCACGGAATAAATTTAAACAATTACTGAAAACGTATCGTTTTAAAATAGCTTACTAATGATATAATTTATATATTCACATAAGAAATGTCATTTGTTATAATATTTAATAACTTATAGTATATATTAGTTAGAATAGAATCTTTTTTTTATGATCATGTAAAGCGCATTAGATCATATACAAATGTATTTTGCGCTATATAAACAATAAAGTTATTATTATTATTATTATTATTATTATTATTATTATTATTATTATTATTATTATTATAATTCAACGTATTCATAACAAATCAGTTTCCAGAAAAAATCATTGGGATATACAACCTTTTATTCAGTAAAAAAGGCTTAATACAATATGTTACCTCGCGCTATTTCTTACACAACAAGGAGCAATAAGCATCGTCCCAAACAGCTCGCGATGATAATAATTGCCAAAGGCGAATTGTGAATAAACGGGAAAGAACGAACTGAATTCCTAGGAGTAAAAAGACTCATCTAAGGCCATCCATCTGACAAAGGAACCATATCGTATTGATTTAAAGAACGGTTAAGTTAACGAATACAAACTGTTCGAAAGGTTTTTCGTCTATGTCGAGTTTTTTGCATGTCTCACTCTTACGATTGTAGACGACGGGAAAATACATGACGTGAAAATTGAGTTTGTCTGAGACGAGTTTCCATCAAAAGCGATTTTTTCTCACAGTACCTATTCGGAGCTCTCCACAAATACAAGTCATTTGGATTAGAAAGTTTAATTCTTAAACAAAACAAGTGAACAATATTGATGTACTATCGATGAGTAGTCTATGACTAATCAATGCAATCAATAATAATAATAATAATAATAATAATAATAATAATAATAGTAATAAAAGAACATGTTTATCCAGGATGACGTCGAAACTCAATAACAAATCAACTGATTACCCATCGATTAGTCATCGATTACTCGTTGATTATCGGCGAAACTCAATGACCAATCAACTGATTGCCCTTCAATTACCCATTGATTACTCATTGATGTCATTGATGTCATCGATTAGTTACGCCTGGTAAACAGTTCAATTTAAAAGCAAATCAAATTGAACAAACATACGGCGACCTGAAGACCTGAAGAGAGCAGCGAAAATTAAGTCTGAGAGAACTGTAGCGAGGACAGTAAGTCTTTACAAAAATTCACAGTATAAGGACTCAATAAACGTTTAAATATCGTTACCTGTAGTTTATGTGGCTTTTTAGTCCCTTCTTCAGAACTAAATTTTCAAACATTGAGGTACGAGCTGATTCGATTGCTGTTGTTTACAAACTTACTCGTTTCAGCTCCTATAGCCGTAACGCCGAGATCGTTAGCTTCAATCCGCTTAAAACAAAGAGCAGAAACATTTCTAAGAAGTATCAAGACTATATCATATTCCAGAGGTGACTATAAGACGTTTTTCAAAAATTGTGCTCCTTCATTCACTGCGTGTCGAGCGGTTGAAACTTTGAACTAGCTTTCATTCAGCTTTGCCAAGAAGCGACCTGGACGGGACGTCTGAGAATCAGGCTGGGCTTTTCCGCTCTGCTTTGGTAGCCGTGTGTTTAAAGACACGAAACACTTGTCACAAAGGGATTTTCTGCTATTCCCCGTATAAAACTCTCAGTTTGTGTAAGCTTGATTTTAGCGTGGCAAAATTTTCAATCGATGCTTGTTGTGTAAGAAATGGCGCGAGGTAAAATGATGTAGTAAGCCTTTTTACTGAAAAAAAGTTCATATATTTGGATGACTTGATATCAATCTGTTGAATTATAAAACAGTTGTACTTCTCAAGCTTATTTAACAAACACAGGAACACCGTGAAACAACCGTTTCAATAATGGATAAAAACGGCAAAAACAGCGAGCAAAAACGTGCGGGCATAAGCCATAAGTGTTATTGTAATATCCAAACAGAAAATAAATCGTCCATTTTTTTGTCAGATCTCTGCCAATTATGATATCACTTGCCGTATGACAGAGAACGGTCAGTTGTCTAGCTTTCCCTACCGTTAAAAAGTATAACGTTTTTTATGCGCCACTTATGATAAACCGTCCTTTCTAGGACCTCTACTTGATCAGCCGTACGTAAACAACCAAGTCGCCATGACATGTTCACGATCGATTTTGTCGTCGTGCAGCCATCAGCAAGAAGTCATGAAACTATCCCGACTCGAGCTTGAAAACGAGGGCATGTTGGGTACTAGTTTTCCGGTCGAGAGGTGCCCCTGAAAAAAGCGAGAGGGGAGGTCAGATGGCAGACCACGACGGAAAATTCTCAAATTTCGAGGCTGGTTAGACAAAAGGACCCAACACCAAACACCAGCCACAAGATACCAGATTAGGATCGCGTTCTCCTTTCCGTCGAACACAACATTGTAGTCGCTTGTGGAAACTTGTGAATGATTTATCTTTTTCCCCCCAAATTTAGGTGTGCAAACACCTCCAAGAAAACAACAAGAAGTTGTCAAACATCGTAAAGCGGGTGCTACAGCTAAGGTGATGGGTGATGTCCAACCGACTAAAGGTATGCTTCATATCCAGTATGCCATTGCTTTTATTTAAATCCATAACGTATAACAGAACTACAATGTGAAACCCGGTAAAAATTTAAAAAGGCCGTTTATCGGTTCTTATTTGCGTCATGGAACGCATAAGGCTTAAAAATAGAAGGCTTGTACAAATACCCATAAGACTGGTGTGACTGCAGCACAGGCTTACCACCCTCCATGTGAGTGCTGCTCCTTATTTGCAATTATACAGTTTGGGGGGGGGGGGGGGGTGGGGAATTGTCACGACAAACAATTATTACAAATTATTGTAAACTTTTTTAATTATTAGTGTAACTTAACAACTGTGAATTTGAAACGCAAACTTTTGTACGTCGTCTTCATCTTTAAATTTAAGGGTGTTTCATTGAAGTAAATCAATGTCAATGAAACTTTGAGAAATAATTTTACACATCAGTAACAATGCGTGGTGAACTTTTTAAAAATATCCATCGAAATGTTCCTCAGATTTCTGCAAAAGCGATTGAAATCGAAAATTGCTCAAAAATTGCACATGGAGCGATGTTAGGAAAAAAAGGTAGTTCTCAAGATCGCAAAAGTAAACGTAAACCAAAAAAAATTATGGTGATGGATGGACAGCACGTCTATTTTTCTTAAGTTTCATAAAATATACCATCTCATCTTCAATTATAACGTGTCATCGATAAAAACTCCTTCGGAAGATGCTGCAACTGTGTAGGCGATATGTGATGTCCAGCTGACTCATAGCAAGTATCAAGCACCAATTAGCTGATTATAACTTAAAGAGATTGACTTGACTCGCAGGCCGGCTTTTCTTTTCGCCCTATCGGGCCCCGATCCCGAAGGCCTGTTCACAGTCTACTGGTTTGCCAATAGATCCAAACGTCCATACCGTGTTTATCAGAGAAAGAAAGTTTGTCTGTACTTGTACAGTTATAGTGCGAAAGCGAGTGCAATATCGCCTTCGGCCGAGTTGGCGAAAATCAGGCGATATTGCGCAGGCCTGAGCACTATAACTGTTTTATAATTCAACGCATTGATAACAAATCAGTTTCCAGCAAAAAATCATTGGGATATACAACCTTTTATTCAGTAGAAAGGCTTACTACAATATGTTACCTCGCGCTATTTCTTACACAACAAGCAGCAACAAGCATCGTCCCAAACAGCTCGCGATGATAATAATTGGCAAAGGCGAATTGTGGTTAAACGGGGAAAGAACGAACTGAATTCCTAGGAGTAAAAAGACTCATCTAAGGCCATCCATCTGACAAAGGAACCATATCGTATTGATTTAAAGAACGGTTAAGTTAACGAATACAAACTGTTCGAAAGGTTTTTCGTCTATGTCGAGTTTTTTGCATGTCTCACTCTTACGATTGTAGACGACGGGAAAATATATGACGTGAAAATTTTCGACGAGTTTGTCTGAGACGAGTTTCCATCAAAGGCGATTTTTTTTTTCTCACAGTACCTATTCGGATCTCTCAACAAATACAAGTCATTTGGATTAAAAAGTTTAATTCCCAAGCAAAAAAAGTAAACAATATTGATGTACTGTCGAAGATTAATCAATGACATCAATGACTAATCAATGCAATCAATGAATAATCGATGCCTGAAAATTTTGTGGCCATCGATTAGTCATCGATTACTCGTTGATTGTCGGCGAAACTCCATTACCAATCAACTGATTACCCATCAATTACCCATTGATTACTCATTGATGTCATTGATGTCATCGATTAGTTATACGCCTGGTAAAAAGTTCAATTCAAAAGCAAATGAAATTGAACAAACACACGGCTACCTGAAGAGAGCAGCGAAAGGTCTGTGAGAACTGCAGCGAGGACAGTAAGTCTTTACATTAATTCACAGTGTAAGAACTCAATTATTGTTACCTGTAGTTTATGTGGCTGTTTAGTCCCTTCTATCAGCACTAAATTTTTAAACATTGAGGTACGAGCTGATTCGATTGCTGTTGCTTAGGCCATCCCCATAAAATGTTTCGTTTCCCATCGCCCGACCGACCCATTTTTTTGGAAAGTAAAAAAAAAAAAGGTACACTGTCTGACAACATTTCATATATCTCTCAGCATTGCATACTTGGAAACAAAGGTTTTATTTAACAGCATTGTGTATCAACTGGAACAAAAACTGACAGGCACAGGGGGAAGAGAAAAATGCGCGAATTACTGTGCATTAAAAGAAAGACAGCCTGAAAAGCGAAAAAATATTAAACGTTTTTTTGTGCCCTAACACTTTCCTGACACTAATTTTTTGTAAGACGTATTGTCCTCGCTCCAGTTCTTTCAGACTTTTCGTAGTCTAGCCTGACTCACTAGGGAGCGACCTCTGAACGTCTGTGAATCAGGCTAGACGTTTCACCGCTCTACTTAGGTAGCCGTGTGTTTGTTCTGTTTGTTTTAATTCTGAGTTGAACCTTTTCAAGACACGAAACACTTGTCACAAAAGGATTTTCTGCTATTCCCCGTATAAAACTCTCAGTTTGTGTAAGCTTGATTTTAGCGTGGCAAAATTTTCATTCGATGCTTGTTGTGTAAAAAATGGCGCGAGGTAAAATGATGTAGTAAGCCTTTTTACTGAAAAAAAGTTCATTTATTTGGATGACTTGATATCAATCTGTTGAATTATAAAACAGTTATACTTCTCAAGCTTATTAAACAAACACAGGAAAACCGTGAAGCAACCGTTTTAATAAAGGATAAAAACGGCAAAAACAGCGAGCACAAACGTGCGGGCATAAGCCGTAAGTGTTATTGTAATATCCAAACAGAAAATAAATCGTCCATTTTTTTGTCAGATCTCTGCCAATTATCATATTACTTTCCGTATGACATAGAACGGTCAGTTGTCTAGCTTTCCCTACCGTTAAAAAGTATAACGTTTTTTTATGCACCACTTATGATGAACCGTCCTTTCTTGGACCTCTACTTGATCAGCCGTACGTAAACAACCAAGTCGCCATGTAATATATCAAACATGAGACACAGTGTTTCATCAGATTTCCAAATACCGCGAAGTGGGTTGAAAAACGAGGCGCAGCCGAGTTTTTTTAACCCACTTCAAGGTGTTTGGAAATCTGATGAAACACTGTGTCTAATGTTTGATATTACTTCTCAAACAAAATGATTTTAGAAGGAGAAATTAAGGATGCAAAAATGAGGAGTGTTTCATCTGATTTCCAAACACTCATTAAACATTAATTTCCTTTGTATTTTCGTCATGAATTATTAATGAGTTTGAGAAGACATGTTCATCGATCGATGTTGTCGTCAAACCTCTGCCAGGCTTCATTTCTCTTGCCATGCAGCCAACAGCAAGAAGTCATGAAACTATCCCCGAGTCGAGCTTGAAAACGAGGGCATGTTGGGTACTAGTTTTCCGGTCGAGAGGTGCCCCTGAAAAAAGCGAGAGGGAAGGTCAGATGGCAGACCACGACGGAAAATTCTCAAATTTCAAGGCTGGTTAGACAAAAGGACCCAACACCAAACACCAGCCACAGGATACCAGATTAGGATTGCGTTCTCCTTTCCGTCGAACACAACATTGTAGTCGCTTGTGGAAACTTGTGAATGATTTATCTTTTTCCCTCCAAATTTAGGTGTGCAAACACCTCCAAGAAAACAACAAGAAGTTGTCAAACATCGTAAAGCAGGTGCTACAGCTAAGGTGATGGGTGATGTCCAACCGACTAAAGGTATGCTTCATATCCAGTATGCCATTGCTTTTATTTAAATCCATAACGTATAACAGAACTACAATGTGAAACGCAGTAAAAATTTAAAAAGGCCGTTTATCGGTTCTTATTTGCGTCATGGAACGCATAAGGCTTAAAAATAGAAGGCTTGTACAAATACCCATAAGACTGGTGTGACTGCAGCACAGGCTTACCACCCTCCATGCGAGTGCTGCTCCTTATTTGCAATTATACAGTTTGGGGGGGGGGGGGGTGAAAAATTGTCACGACAAACAATTATTTCCTGTGTTTGTGTAAACTTTTTTAATTATTAGTGTAACTTAACAACTGTGAATTTGAAACGCAAACTTTTGTACGTCGTCTTCATCTTTAAATTTAAGGGTGTTTCATTGAAGTAAATCAATGTCAATGAAACTTTGAGAAAGAATTTTACACATCAGTAAGCAGGCGTGGTGAACATTTTAAAAATATCCATCGAAATGCTCCTCAGATTTCTGCAAAAGCGATTGAAATCGAAAATTGCTCAAAAATTGCAAATGGAGCGATGTTAGGAAAAAAAAGGTAGTTCTCAAGATCGCAAAAGAAAACGTAAACCAAAGAAAATTATGGTGATGGATGGACAGCACGTCTATTTTTCTTAAGTTTCATAAAATATACTATCTCATCTGCAATTATAACCTGTCATCGATAAAAACTCCTTCGGAAGATGCTGCAACTGTGTAGGCGATATGTGATGTCCAGCTGACTCAAAGCAAGTATCAAGCACCAATTAGCTGATTATAACGTAAAGAGATTGACTTGACTCGCACGCCGGCTTTTCTTTTCGCCCTATCGGCCCCTGATCCTGAAGGCCTGTTCACAGTCTATTGGTTTGCCAATAAATCCAAAAGTCCATACCGTGTTTATCACAGAAAGAAAGTTTGTCTGTACTTGTACAGTTATAGTGCAAAAGCGAGTGCAATATCGCCTTCGGCCGAGTTGGCTAAAATCAGGCGATATTGCGCAAGCTTGAGCACTAGCTCCTCAAAAGCTCTGGAGACAGAGCTTTTGAGGTAGCAGCTCCTTCCTTGTGGAACACACTTCCACGGAATATAAGGGATGAATCATCTATAAATAAATTTAAACAATTACTGAAAACGTATCTTTTTAAAATAGCTTACTAATGATATAATTTATATATTCACATAAGAAATGTCATTTGTTATAATATTTAATAACTTATAGTATATATTAGTTAGAATAGAATCTTTTTTTTATGATCATGTAAAGCGCATTAGATCATATACAAATGTATTTTGCGCTATATAAACAATGAAGTTATTATTATTATTATTATTATTATTATTATTATTATTATTATTATTATTATTATTATTATTATTATTATTATTATTATTATTATAATTCAACGTATTCAAAACAAATCAGTTTCCAGAAAAAAATCATTGGGATATACAACCTTTTATTCAGTAAAAAAGAAGGCTTAATACAATATGTTACCTCGCGCTATTTCTTACACAACAAGGAGCAATAAGCATCGTCCCAAACAGCTCGCGATGATAATAATTGCCAAAGGCGAATTGTGAATAAACGGGAAAGAACGAACTGAATTCCTAGGAGTAAAAAGACTCATCTAAGGCCATCCATCTGACAAAGGAACCATATCGTATTGATTTAAAGAACGGTTAAGTTAACGAATACAAACTGTTCGAAAGGTTTTTCGTCTATGTCGAGTTTTTTTGCATGTCTCACTCTTACGATTGTAGACGACGGGAAAATACATGACGTGAATATTTTGGACGAGTTTGTCTGAGACGAGTTTCCATCAAAGGCGATTTTTTTTTCTCACAGTACCTATTCGGATCTCTCAACAAATACAAAGACCTCGGAACCTCTGTGAATCAGGCTAGACGTTTCACCGCTCTGCTCAGGTAGCCGTGTGTTTGTTGTTTGTTTTAATTCTGAGTGGAACCTTTTCAAGTCACGAAACACTTGTCACAAAGGGATTTTCTGCTATACCACGTATAAAACTCTCAGTTTGTGTAAGCTTGATTTTAGCGTGGCAAAATTTTCAATCGATGCTTGTTGTGTAAGAAATGGCGCGAGGTAAAATGATGTAGTAAGCCTTTTTACTGAAAAACAGTTCATATATTTGGATGACTTGTTATCAATCTGTTGAATTATAAAACAGTTATACTTCTCAAGCTTATTTAACAAACACAGGAAAACCGTGAAGCAACCGTTTCAATAATGAATGAAAACGGCAAAAACAGCGAGCAAAAACGTGCGGGCATAAGCCATAAGTGTTATTGTTAGATCCAAACAGAAAATCAATCGTCAACTTTTTTGTCAGATCTCTGCCAATTATCATATCACTTGTGTTCTCCTTTCCGTCGAGCACAACATTGTAGTCGCTTGTGGAAACTTGTGAATCATTTATCTTTTTCCCTCCAAATTTAGGTGTGCAAACACCTCCAAGAAGAAAACAAGCACTTGTCAAACATCGTAAAGCAGGTGCTACAGCTGAGGTGATGAGTGATGTCCAACCGACTAAAGGTATGCTTCAAACCCAGCATGCCATTGCTTTTATTTAAATTCATAACGTATAACAGAAGTACAATGTCAAACCCGGTAAAATTTAAAAAGGCCTTTTATCGGTTCTTATTTGCGCCATGGAACGCATAAGGCTTAAAAATAAAAGGCTTGTACAAATACCCATAAGACTGGTGTGATTGCAGCACAGGCTTACCACCCTCCATTTGAGTGGTGCTCCGTCTGTGCTTTAAGGAATTTGCCATTGTTGATTTGGGAGGGGGGGGGGGGGGATGAAAAATTGTCACAGTAACTGATGACAGAGAATTCCTTAGTGACAAGTGTTTCGTGTCTTAAAAACCAGGTGTAACTGATCGATGATTAATGACATCAAAGAGTTATCGATGGGTAATCAACTGATTAGTCATTGATTATCGCCGGTGGTGTTTTTGCACGTCCGTCGTCGCTTGGCTGAGATTTCTCTTCGTCAGCACCAGAATGCACATACTGCAGACCGCTCCTCTTTTCCAGAATCGCTAGTTTGACTGAATGAGGTGCGTAATCCAACGAGAAATCGGTAAAATTGACTGGAAGTTATTCATGTGCTTTTACGTTCTCGTTCTGCAACAAGAGTGTCAGCAAAATTTCTATATTACGTTCTGCACCGGCGTTATTATTTTTCGGAGAAAAGTATGTTTGTTTGTTTTCTTGCTTGTGTAATCACTTTTAAAGGATTTCTTTCTAATGCCTCTTTTTTATTATTATTTTATCAGATGAACCATCAGATCAGGTCCTAAACAAATTAGCCCGCGACATTTGTGCAGATTGGCAAAACCTGGGACTGGAATTGAAGGTTCCAGACTCAAAAATTCAAGAAATTTCAGTCAACAATGGGCTATATCCTACTGTGCAACAAAAGGCCTTTCAAGTACTGAAGGCTTGGAAGAACCGCGGGGAGTCAGTAACTTACGATGAATTGTGTAGGGCGTTAAACGAGCTTGGATTGAATGCGCTTGCAAAGTCACTCCGCACAATGGAAAGAAAACGGCACTTGGATCATAGTTAATCGAGAGACTGGTTGTGAAACCTAAGAATTGTCTTTGTTCGATCTTTTTGTTATCGTTTTTCGGCCTTGACCCTGCACAACACAATAGATGTTGAACTTTTGTTTGAGCAACTGACCAATAGAAATGGTGCTATTAAGTTATTCAGTCATAGGATATGATCGAAAAACAAAAGATGTGCACGGTCAAGTACGGTTCAACATAAATTGTAGCTCCTTTGTTATCGCCATTGAAGTCTGCAAGATTTCATAACCAGTCCCTCGATTAACTATTCTTGGATGTTCCAGCCCGGAGCTAAAACAGCTAAAGTGGTATATTATTTGTTTTTGTATTGTCCAGAGCATTTTAATGATATTTTATGAATATTTTTACATATAAATTGTACTACCGGAATTTCTTAACAGTATGAGAGCTATTAAACATTTAAGAAAAATGCACACACTTTTGAATTTGAAAGACATGTTTCGGATACAACCATATCCATCATCAGTTTCGGGATGTTACAAGTTGTGAAAAAAAATATATATATATCAGTAATTGATGGAAAATTGCAATTAATATTGAACAATGTAGCTAATTACATATTACATAACACTGAAGGAACACAAAACAGTAATTGAACAATGTGGCTAATTACAAGAAGAAATGTGAAACAAATTACATAATACTAAGAGGATACAAAAAGGAGTGGTGAATAAATAAATTAAAGTAAAAGTGTCTAACGTTCTGATCTTGCGTTGTAATGAAAGGTAACATCAAAGAGACACCTACAGGGTATCAGCGCGCAATGCAAACTGGGTGGGTCAGACTCTTTAATGGTTTACTAATAATATAACATAGCATGTGATTTCCAAAAGTACATCTTACAAATTGAGTTGTGATCTGCTCCATCCAGAATTATCTAAAGAAGAAGATGAACATGGCGCCTTCTAGTGTACCTCACAACTTTGTCGAAAAACCGCGTCTCCGATTTTTATCTCAGTTTGTTTTTGTTCAAACGTTTTGGACAGTTAAATGCGGAGGAATAGATGTCTTCCGAATTTGAAAATTTAATTGCATACAGCAGAAAACAAACAAGACAAGTTATCAAAATTCCCCAACATGGGTTTTTAGACAAAGGCGTTAGTCACTCGGCGGAATGTTCATCTCCCACTGAATTTAAAATCATATTTCCGGCTGAAGCGGAGCTCAGTTTTGTTAAAAATGTACTTTTGAAAATCACTCACTATATTCAAAGCGTATAAATCGTTTTTCTTGAAATAAATACGTTTTTGTAACCTTTGCTTTCAGAAAATATATATTGGTGCGGGGTTTTTTGAAATGAGACAGAGCAATAAAAAGTAAAAGGCGCATCCGTGCTACATTTTTTAATGCCCTTGTCATTTTTAACTCACTCAAATTTTCTGTAGTGGGTTTTTTAAAAACAGAGTGTGTGTGTGTGTATGTGTATGTGTGTGTGTGTGTGTGTGTGTGTGTGTGTGTGTTGGGGGGGGGATGTGATCGATCACAAAAAAATCATTTTATCAGTTGAGTTCATAAGGTAAATTGGATGATGGCGACTGCTTGACACAAGGCTGGTGTGGGAGGAGGGGGGGAGTGAGTGAATGTTGGTGACTGGTTGACACAAGGCTGGTGTGGGAGGAAGGGGGGGGGAGTGAGTGAATGTTGGTGACTGGTTGACACGAGGCTGGTGTGGGAGGAAGGGGGGGGGGGAGGGTGAGTGAATGTTGGTGACTGGTTGACACAAGGCTGGTGCTTTTCGAATGCATACTTCCGTGCCAAATAAATATTAAATATAATACACGTTATGAAATTTGCGCTAAGGGATTTTCACGTGGCAACCTCACATTGCAGCCATGTTTTCCATTTTTTGCATTTACGTTTTACCCTTCGCTTCGCGGCGGTCAACAGAGTGGATTACGACGCGGCTTATGGCTCATAGCTCAAATGCTGTGACAGAAAAGTCAGCAAAGCTTCACCTAAAACGTTCAAAGTACAGGTAGACAGGTAAGGCAACACCGTTGTACTTCACGTCCGTGTTATCTAAAGATTTCTTACTGTATTTGTGCAATTATTTATGTAAACACACGTACGCGTTTTCATTTGAAAACAAAAATTTCTTTCTGCGTTTTCGCCTTCCGTCCACACGTAAACGCGATTAAAAAACGCACTGAAAACGGAGATTGTCAAAACTGCTGTCCAAAGTGGAGATTTTTGAAAACGGAGATTTATCGTTTAAGTGTGAACGTCACCTGAAAAAGGCATGACGTCAAATGTATCGCAGGCTAGGCTTAAAGTGGCTCGCAGCTATTTAATGGCGCGGAGGCTCCCTTTTATAAATCGATTTTTCGGCATGTAAGCGTTAATATAACCGGAAAAGATCGAAGCTCCCAGCAAAAACTATAAGCAAAGAAAGAACAAGATGTTTATAGTGCGTAATTTGTGAATTTCAAGAAATTCAAGTTTGTTCGACTCGTGAAAAAACTACCAATTTGTTTTCTGGTATTTTTAAGTATGATAACATTCAGTATATGTACAAACGGCCTTACCTACTGTAGTTTCCTGTGTATAGTCTCGACGAAGCTCGGCGAATTTGGATCGTCAAGTTTGCTACTTCACGTCTTCTATTTTCTAAATGCTTTGAAAATCCTCGTGTTTCGTAAATTATTCAAAGTCGACGCATTCTGGGATTATTTGCCACTTGGGAATCACCGATCATCGTTAATACAATATTCCATTTGCACGATGGCTTCATGTGCTGGAAAATCAAGCCGCGTTATTGTGAGTGTTGTTGTCGGTTGTTGTAATGGAATATTTGCTGGCAAGGAAAAGAAATACGGCTTTAAAGATGGCCACCTTCAAGTCACAGTTTTTTTCTATTGTAATTGTACCTAGAATATAAAGAACCAAAAAATGTTCAACTACTGACTTACTTTGGCGAAAACAAAATTTAAAAAGCCAAAAATACGGTGTTTAATGCCGAGCATGCCACCTGGAACATTGGCATTGTTTTGTAGTCAATGACTTAAAAGTCGCATTATATATGCCTGCTATTTACAGAGTACTTAGTCCTTGACTGTACTTTGCAACTCCTTCTACGTACGTCTCTGTGCCAAGTGACTGGAAGCAAGGGGAGTCGCTGAGCTGTTTGTTAGAAAACGCACACACAGGATTAGGTGATAAGAAGGTACTGTATATGTGAATAGATTCCCTATACCTTGCAGGACTGACATAAAAGATAATTGCCAAGAATTACCTCACATCAATTTCATTTAACTGCGAAGAGTCAATATGCTACTCCCTGATATTACTTACCAGGCATATCTCATCAATGAAATCAATGACATCAATGTGTAATCGATGAGTAATCAATGGTTAATCAGTTGATTAGTCATTGATTATTGCCGATGATCAATGGGTAATCGATGAGTAATCGATAGGCCACAAAATTTTCAGTCATTGATTACTTATCGATTGCATTGATTGGTCATTGATTGCATTGATTACTCATCAATATTTGAGTTGCCTTCCATTCAAAGGCCAAAAAATCGGAACTTGTCCTCGATCTTTTAAATGCCGCTCACCATACCTCTGGTAGACCAAGCTGCATGAAAGTGAGACTGCCAGTTGCAACGCTGCCATCTACTGCAGCTGCTTACGACGGCAGTATTCCAAAGTTCAAGCAGTTTTTCTTTGTAAATACACAGCTACCGCAGGAAATATCACGTCACTAAACTTCTTGAAACGCAGGCTCAGCATCTTTATAGCAAGGGGCTGGTCGTTTATTACCTGTGAGAGGGGGGGGGGGGGGGGGGGGGGGCGGCCATTTTGCTGGGGGGTCATTTTCAAAATCTTGATTGTTTTGGGGGGATCATTTTCAGAAAAAGGAAGCATTACCTGGGGGGTCATTTTAATAACTCTTATGAGAAGTGGAATTTTAAGACAGAGCTCCATCCTGCGTCGTGCTTTTAAAATCAACTATCAGGCTGCAAGTTTAAAACAGTGCCTTCAAAAAGGCATGGAATAGCAAGCAACATATATGCAATTTCACTACACTGTCTCTTTACGAGATGCTAGACGTTATAGCTCCAAAAAGCAGCAGCAAAACGACCTTCAAAAGAAACACAACCATTTCAGGATCAAAAAAAAAACATCTGGCTATTGGACAAATGAGAGCCAATAAGAAGCCAGAATTTTGGATCCTCACAACGGGATACAATGAGTATAAAACCGTCAAACTTCTAACAAACTACGGAATGCTATCAGTTTTTACTGCCATTCCACTGAGACCTTTAACAAAAAAACAACTGACGAGATTCACTATAGAATCGAAACTGCAGTCTTGTTCAAGGTGATTCTGTAGTATTGCATTGCGCATCACTACTGCGCATAATAAATTGCGTCATTTGCGCGTGCAGGAGCGCGTGCGCACTCCGAAGCAAGCGGGTTTCCTTTAACTGTATCTTCAGTTATAAATCTACTACTACTTTAGCACATCTATGTAAATAGCATGTTTTTTGGGGGCCATACGATTAGCGCTAATCGTATGGCCCCCAAAATATAACAACACGCAATAACATATGTATTAAGGCGTTTCTTATAACGTCCGTTTGCAGCACAGTTAAGTTATTATTCACTTCCATCGGAAGTTTTACTTACGCACAAAATGTGTTAAATATGTTGTTCTTTGTAAGTTGTATTCATTCCCTGAAGAAGTCTCAGTAAGAGACGAAACGCGTCGGAAATAAACGAAAAAGCTTACAACTACAAGAAGTCTTCCTTTGTTCTGCTCACTAGTCTTCGTTAAAAAAATAAAAAAAAAATTTTAAAAATTAAAAATTAAAAAATAAAAAAATAAAAAAAATAAAATCAGTTTCCTTAGTAAATAAGTGGCAGTTTTCTCCTAAGCGAGCATGGTGACCTATCTTTTTTATTGCACGTATTTCAAGAAAATACTCTCCATTATATATCCATATTTGAAGAATATTTCATTAGTAGATTTTGAAATATTCTCATGAAATCACTTTTACAATCTAGTTTTTAGCGTTTCACTGGGAGCGTGCGGTTGCTGAAATTGGCGGCCCTATTATTTTATGTTTCTCTTTTTCGGTAACTTTAAGGCTTTTCACGATGACATTGTTCTGCTATTATAATATATAATAATGCTAATTTTTCATTGCTTATTATTACTTTCTGGAAAGAATGGTTGCCTCTCACTCAAGGCTTGGATT
Organism: Cladopsammia gracilis; assembly: GCA_022457155.1. Lineage (NCBI taxonomy): Eukaryota > Metazoa > Cnidaria > Anthozoa > Scleractinia > Dendrophylliidae > Cladopsammia > Cladopsammia gracilis. Next base: position 645,664 of record JAJGOT010000137.1, read on the forward strand.
TTCAATATTGCCGTCACGAGCTAGCAAATAAGCAATATATTACAGCGCTATAACTTGAAAACGGGCATGGTGACCCCCTCTTTTTATTGTATTTTTCTGATGCACTAGACGTGATAAATAGCTGTGCAAAGTTTTAGAACATTTTCATTACAACTTCTTTTTCGATGGAATCACCTTAAGAATGGAAAACTTAACACTTTCAAAAGACGGCATGCTACTACCTGGCCCCGGCATCCACATCAGGCCAAAAAGAGCTTGACAAAGAAGAAAACAAGCTGTTAGAATCCGCTGAAGACGAGCTGGAGATCGGCCAACGTTTATCGATCAGAAAACGCCATCAGAACGGTTAACGTTCGCCGATCAGAAAACGCCGCCACGAGCCGAGAGAACAGAAAGGACGCGGAGCAGAAACTCATCCGAGCACTCACACGCTTCCACTATCGGAAGATAGAACGAAGCAAGATTAAACTCGGCAAAACTGAGCAAAGAGCTAAGAATGTTTCCAAAAGGAAACAAGACAAACAATGAGAAACTCATTAAAAACAGGCCGCTTGAGGCCAAAGACACTAATTCCGAGGCACACAAAGATGTAATTAGTTTAGCGGAAACGCTTGCAAAGAAGATCGAAAAGATCGATCAAATGATGAAAGCAATGGAAAAGAACAACAAAATAAGTGAAAGATATCCCTGTCTGTTCTCTGACTGTGCCGAAAAGGGGAGGGAAACAAAAAAGCGCAAATCCATTAACAAAAGACATAAAGTGAGAAGAACTTGAAAAACAGGAGAGAATATACAATTGAGAATACAAACCAGAAATTCATAAAAAACCTCTCATATTACAAAATGTCAACTGACGAGATAAATTTATTATCAAAGGGGCTAAAATTTATCCCTGCGCCGATTCTAGCAGAGAATCGCGTTAGGCGACAACTGCTAAAAGACTATCGACAACTTGCGAGACGAATGCGTCTCAAATACATCTCATCACGGCCAGAACAATAAACTGCACCCCTTCTACGTTAAATCAACTTGGAACCACCAGTACATCCATCAGTTGCCCTAGAAACCTTCCTAGAGGAAGTTAAAACAGAACTCGCAGAAGTTCAAATTAAAAGCCAAAAAACAATCTGCCATACAATGAACGCAAAGCAATCCTTGCGTTAAAAACAAACTCTGAAATAACGGCATTGATATGGTTGTGTACCACAAATTCTGTCAGACGCGAACTGGAACACTCAAGCAGGACATTGGTTTGCATAATGTTTGGAGCCGACGGCGACTCAGCTGTCCAGTGTGTTCAGATCAAAACCGCAAAGAATACAACTTGTCAAGTAACTGAGTGAATACATATTCATACTACCAAGTTTAGCATGCAAATCGACAATCAGTAGTACTTCCGATCGTACAAAACGATTGTTCGTGCAATGGTTCAGTGGTAGGCTGCAGTGAATTGAGTAATGTAACAGCCGTGAAAAATAAACACCGATCTTTTAACACTACTTTAAAGGGAACCTCCATTGTCAGAACAAATTGACGTTAAACTGTTGGAAATAAAGTCGAAATTTAAAATTTTTAAAAAGCAGGTGCAAAGATAATTTTAGTGTACAAATAAAATGGATATAAATATCGCCTATTTTCGCTTTCAAATTTCCCGCGCGCCGCCATTTTGAATATTTGTGACGTGTTACGGTTGTCGCTATTGTTAGGAATCGAAGTTCTTTTGTATGCAACAATATAAGACAACCGTAACACGTCATACATATTCAAAATGGCAGCGCGCGGGAAATTTGAAAGCGAAAATAGGCGATATTCATATCCATTTTTTTGTACACTAAAATTATATTTGCACCTACTCTTAAAAATTTTTTTTTATTTCCAACAATTTAACGTCAATTTGTTATAACAATGGAGGCTCCCTTTAAGTATTAAAGCATGTGGTGAACTTCGGCTCAATTTCTAGCTAAAATATTCGGATGGGGGGGAGGGGGAGGTCACTTTCACAATATGTCAAATTTATGGGGGGGTCATTTTCAAAGAATTAGGATGAACTGGGGGGTCGGTTTGAAAATCTTCTAAGCTTTCTCAAAATGGCCGGGGCCCCCTCACAGGTAATAAACGACCAGCCCCTTAGAAGCACGTAGCCACAACTTGACAATGTGCGGCGTGCGGTCTTTGTCTTCGTTGCTTTGAGCTTTGAGCGTGTAGACAGAACCAAGCTAGCGTTGAATTTATCCATTCGCATGATTCGATTGTCACGGCGCGATCATCTTTGGTAAGCGTTCTGCTTTTGCGGCCCTGTTGAGCGCCCTTGTCGCCGTTTTTTCTGGGTCTTTGAAGAAACAGAACGACTAAAAACAAACGTAAAAGATGAACGATGCCAACGTAAACCTTCACTGGAAACGACAAGTCTTGAACAACTTCTTGAGCCGACATAATGGTGAAGGTAGATTCCACAATCGTGCTTTAAATCTTTGAGATTATAAAGCAAAAGTCACAAAGGTAACCCAACACGCTAGTTAAAAGCCATGGAAATTCTTGTTTAATCCTGACAACGGGTGAGAACGCGTGTCGGGTCGCGAAGATGATCGGTTAGCTTGGCGGGAAGATGGCGGAATTTGATATGTTCCGGAGTCACTTTCTGTTTCGTGTCCGAACTTCAGTCGCTTGCAGCCTGCGAGGCACGAACTATTTAAATCTTTGCAGCCTTTTGATTCAGTAACTTTTTGATTCACATGCTAATATGCCTGCTTCATGAATATTTTAGAACGGTTATACACACGTTCAATGAGTTTCAATGAGCTTAAAACGTCTAGTCTTCCTTGCATGCATGATCTTTGCTCGTCCTTTGATCGATCCTCACTGCAGCACAGGCTTCCCAAGCTACATACGTGGTGTATGCGACAGCTTGTGTATACAGAGAAATGCATGGGAAAATCATGGATTCTCTAAAATTGGGTAAATAACTATCTATTTTGAAATAAAGTTTACCTATCTCAAATGTGTCGTTTACTTGTGTCTTGTACCGAATTTGAAGCCATTCCGACGCGATTTAGCGAAGTTATTCGAAGTCGTTGTCTCCCCTTCTTTTTAGAAGGGGAGACAACGACTTCGAATAACTTCGCTAAATGGCGTCGGAATGGCTTCAAGAGCTCGCTTCGCTCGCTTTACTGTGAAACTCGTAAGGTCGACTTGTGGCAAGTCTAAATCACTGTTTGTGAAAAATGAGGGAAACTGGAAACTATGTAATTACCAGATTGGCGTGGACTGCCGCTTGGACTTGCAGGAAATATTTGCGACATTCTTTTCGCGGTTCATCATCTTTCTTTTTCATCATCATCTTTATTTAAAAAAAAAAAACAAAAAAAACACGGAATCACCTTCATTTAAAAATGCTTTTCCAGTGAGCCGTGGACTACTACATACAATAATTATAAAAACGTTTAAAAACAACCTTATACATTATAATCACAAACTATCCAATAAAAATTTATTTATCTAAATATAACTAATTATCATAAACCTAAATCTAACCTTATATAATAAATTCAATCTTATTTAACTCTACCTATTACAACAGTTTATTAAAAAGTTTTCCTCGATTTCAGCAAAGCCAAAATTAGTTACTAAGTCGCTTATGTATAAAAGGAGAGATAAAACAAGTTCAGCAAATTAAAACTCACCAGATATCGACATATTTTATTTATACTTATACTGAAAACCTCTGATATGTTTGTTTGCTTGTTTTAAATTATTTGCTTGAAGGGTTTTGTAGATTTGCGAAACAATTTTAAAACTGAATCGAGAGTACATGTAGCCTCCCACGCAGCCGTTATTTGTCTCGTCACGCAACGCTCCTCCCCGTTGCGTGACGAGACAAATAACAGCTGCGTGGGAGACTAAATTGAGAGCGAATGCGCGTAGAAAGATGATAGTTATCAAATCTCGATTTTCTACCCTTAAATAGGGTCAGGGTTTGAGAACCTTGGCGGCACACACCTATCCTAAATTGTCTGGAGTACCCCCCCCCCCCCAGGGGGTTAACCTTATCCTTGCTATTTGTAGCTTGTTTCGAATTTATGTGACTTTACATTTTCGGATTTCCGGGATTCAACAAAAACGCGGCCGTAAAACAACATAAAATAGAATGCAAGCGTCATTTTAAGCGCTCTTCCGATTAATCGCTACTTTTCTGCATTTTCTACTTTAATAATTCCTATTTCTATGTTTGTAGAGTCAGTTAGTGCAAGTGTATACGTTTGTAATAGATTTTTACATACCATTGTAATTTAGTATTTTAACAGGGCTCCACTTAAACTAGCCTGCGTAGCATGAAAAGAATATGGGTCATATGGGCGCGCGGCGAAAGGGGCGCGCGAGGGAGACACGCTCCTTTCCTCCTCGCGTGTCTCGCTCGCGCGCCCCTTTCGCCGCGCGCCCATATTCTTTTCATGCGCCTGCTACGCAGGCTATACTTAAACTTGCTCAGCTAAATAGATGTCCCTGTATAAATATTGATTAAATTAAAAATAAATAAATAAACTCGGTGCATGGTGATGTTCAGCTATCGCACTATGCCAAACAAAAGGCACTCAGTGGTGAAGTCTTAATTTGGGAATACGATATTAAAAGGCTATTAAAAACAGGAATAGCCAATTTGGCTAGATGTACATCAGTCAAACCTCTCTATACGGACCATAAAAGACAAATCAACGAAAACTGCAAATACCGTGAATGATCTATTGCGTAGCATTGGATCAGTACTCAGGACCGATCAAACAATGTAAAAAAGGCATTCTATTAGAAAAGGCACTACGGTTGGCCAGACCTGACGTGATCAGCGCTCAATACTAGAAAGCAGACGCAGACAGCTGTATCAGGCTCGTTGGCCTTCGTCAGTGCGCCGTAGCTGAAACATAATGAAAGTCGAATGCCCCCGCGGCACTTCACCTATCTCATATATGTAGCTAATCATTCTAGAAAGAGCTAAAAGGAAAAATTGCGCAACGGTCACGCCACAAACAATTGTGGCATTTGGCCAAAGAGTATCTTTATTTACCTAAACTGATACATGTCAGTGCCATGGGGAAAGAAACGGATATTAGTTTACGTAAATATTAAAACTGGGGAGAGGGGAACAAGCACTAACCCCCTCTCCGTTCGCCTTTTTTTTCGCCCTATATCCCACCAGAGAGCCTGCGAGATTTAGCCGAAAATCGGAAAATCGCTGCTCAGGAAAGACTTTTCAACTTTTATACTCTCATTTACTCCTTCGCTAATTTAATTCATTCAACTCAAGCGACACAGCGCCACAATTTTGGCGCCTTTCGGTCTTTTCGTGCGGGTTGTGTCCCGGAGTGGGGGGGGGGGGGGGGGGGAAGGGGCTACTCCCTATAATGGGCTAACTAAAAATAGCCCTAATTGCAAAAAGTATTGATTGATTGATTGATTGCTGTCATTGTTGATTCATAAAAAAGTATCGCGTGATATTTCCAGACGGACAACGTCATCCATCCAGCCGCACCTTTTAAAAGAATTCCCGTCCGCGTCTGCTTCAGACCTGCAAATCTACAGCGCATCCTCGGTGTAAAAACCTCACACAAATCTGCCAACGTACACTAAATCGCTTTACATCTTTTCTTCTTAAAACATCTCCGGAAGATACAGGTATGTTTATAGATTCTAAATTGTAAGATTTTTAAACGTAAAGCTCATGAGCAGCGTTTGAAAAGATGATCAATGTGGTATGTCGCAATCATTCCTTCGTGTGTAATAATGAGGTGGCTGCAACACTCGCATTAGCCTGCGAATACAGCCGCCTCTCATCGCTCCCGGTCTCTAGGGGAATTCGCGCTCTCTCGTCAGTTATGTTTCGTGGCTGTGATGGAATCAACTTCTTACGATATTCAAAGAGTTGTGCTTGTCAAGTGAGAAATGCATGCAAGATCGGCACTGAGATCAATGATTTATAGATCATATCAGAGCGCGTCATGCTCTAATTTCTATATCCGCAACGAACTGTAACAGTCTTCAAAGACTTTTTAAATTCAATGTTTTCGCTTTACACTTATTTATAACTAGCTTACAGGCTGTCGGTATTTTATTGCTGCTGAGCGAGCGCGGCGAGCGAGCAGCAACATAATCAGGATTAAGAGAGATATATAAGGTGGGACGAATTCTCGAATTTATCACTTTTTACCAGAATGCATTGCATTTAACCACACTTTTTACCAGAGTTCTCCGCGGCATTATAAATCACGGTGACAGCTGTGTCGTGTAAACAAAAGATATAGAAGTTTTGAGTTCTTTCGACACGAAATAACAACGAGGACATTGTTTTTGTAATCAAAGTGCTTTTTGTAACGGCCGTGGAAATATTAAGAATATTCTTCTTTGAATTAAACACTTTCATTATGCGAATCAGGTCCGTGTTATTGTTATGAGCTCTGTCGGCATGAAATATCAAGGACACTTTCGTTATGCGAATCTGAAAGCGCTTTGTTCTCGGCCGTCTCGGTGTTGTGTGAATATCCACAGGAAATAACTCGGGAACTTATGATCAGGTTACCCGTGACTCTTGACACAAGGTCGACGAGAGCTTACAAGACTCCTACAAATTACAGCTTATCTGAAAGGCACTATACTGTCTTCTTGTTTTAAAGTAAACTCAAATTAAGACAAAGGTATGCTGACAAAATATCGATGAATAATAATCGCTTTTGGAGGTAACTTATTTCAAGTCAAAGCTTTTTGTAAGAGCTGGGTAAAACAGCCTAGCCGGTACAATTTAAGTTTTTAACTACAAGATGATCCATTTACGAATTCAAGTAGATTTGTTTTTGTGTGCGTGCATTTCTCATTTAGCCAAAATACATTTTTTGTTTGTTTTGGCAATTCAACACCATGAGTGTCTCATATCCTATTTGCCGCAGCATTCACCATCCATTGGATACACTAGTTTTACGCAGTGGCTATTTGTACGGCGATTTGCTATTCGTACGGGAGTCCAAAACTTTCGACAATTTTCGATGTTATTCTTCACTTCGTACAGCTAAACGAACATTTAATATTGTGGATCAACAAAAGTGAAGAATAACATCGAAAATTGACGAAAGTTTTGGACTCCTGTGTGAATAGGACGAATAGCCTGAATAGCAAATCGAAGTTGGCCGTACGGGAGTACCATACGGGAGTATTCTTTGACGTGAAAAATTTTAAGTGTCACGAAATGAGTCGCTCGCGTGGTATACAGAGACTCGGCGAAATCAACATCGCTTTCCAGAAGCGCTTCGTGAAACTAAACGAACATTTAACATTGTGGACCAACAAAGTGAAGAATAACATCGGAAATTGTCGAAAGTTTTGGACTCCCGTATGAATAGCAAATCGAAGTCCGCGTACGGGTTCCGTACGAATAGCCTGGGGGAATAGCCAAGTCACGCTGTCACGCTAACATTTATTTCCCGAGTGGGGACTGGGACTAAACAGTTTGAGTTGAGAAATCGGTGAGAAACAGATTTTGCGAGCTTATTTCTTGTTGTTTCTTGCTCTGAAGTTCACAAGACAATTAACTAAACTTTCAGATGTGTACTCAGTTTCTCAGCTAATAAGTAAATTGTATTTTAAAGGTTTATCCAGCTTGCATTGTAGCAGTGGAAGGAATCAACACCACTGAGTAAGTTATCAGCTTTGTGTTTTGACTATAATCATCTCCTTCCATACTGCAGTATCAAACCTTATGTATTTATGTTAAAATTAAATATCACAGAAGTCAGAGTCCAGAAGGTTGCTGCATGAAAAATGTAAAGCACATCTGACTTTCAATTCCTAGACATTCCTAGCTTGTTGCATAACTCAGATAATTGTTCATTTTATTCAATTGTCGAAAAGACATGCAACATGGAACTTGTATAAAACTTTGTCAAGTGCCTTAGTTTGGCGCACAACGCTGTAAATTAAATGAAAATAATATAATGCATTTTATATTATTGTTTAACGCATTGACTCCTAATGAATTTGCAGAAAATGGCAATTTGAAGCCATTAATGCCACTTTTTGATTGATGTGGACGCAAATTACTAGCAAACTGTCCAAAATGTTGTTTGCAACATGGAAACTTAAAGCTTCCTTTTCATTCGGGGTCAAATAAATCAACTTTTGGTTTCAGGCCTCACTATCAATGCCCCCTTCTCCTTATTAGCTAGTGTATGCCAGACATAAAATTCTTGGTGGAGGGCATCAAGAAACAACTCCTGAACATCAAGATCAACAAGGCTAGTGGTCCAGATTTGATTCCGGCTAGAATCCTCTGCGACGCTGCGTCAGAGCTTGCTGTAGTTCTTGCCTCTTTGTTTCAACAATCTTACAACTCCGGAACGTGTCTGCCATCTTTAAAAAGGGCTCCAAGGCAGATCCAAAAAATTATGGGATGGTGTCACAACATCCCTAACATCAAAGGTCATGGAGCATACAGTCATCATATCCTTTTCCCTCTGAGGGAAATAGGGCCTTTAAGGTTTCTGTAATCTGTTGTTTTTTAACGAGAAGGGGTGATTGGCCCCAAGCTCAACCTGTTACCGGCAGGAGCCGGGGGGTTATTCTCTGTCTGGACTCTACCTCTTGACCAATCCGGCAAGGTTGAACCTGCCAGGGACCAAGGTTCTTTTTCTTCGTTTTACTCCCTGTTCGTTCTCGTTCTTATTAGATTTTTTTCCCGTCATTGCTGGCCTTTCACTAGACTTAATTTATGAAGTAAAAGTTTCCCAGAAAACTGTTATATAAGTAACTATTTTAATTGGCCAACCAAAATGCACAGTTGTTAATTGTCAACGAAAAGACATTGTGCAACTTGTGTAAAACTTTGTCAAGTGGCTTAGTTAAGGCTTGGAATGCTGTAAAACTAGACAAATAATAAATGTTCCTTGTATATTATGTTCAGTGTCATGCTTAAGTCTTACCCAAGAAGGAATGATTGAATTACATGACTGTAAATATTCTATACACCGTAGGTACCACATGAGATATAAATATGAGACTTGAAAATTAAAACTTTACTTCACTTTATTTCTTTTTTAAAAGACTGCATAAAAGACTGCATTCAACATGTTTGTTAGCAGCCAAAAGAAGTTAAGTTGTATTTAGGAATGACTTTCATTACCGGTAATCGGAAACAGATTGCATTAGATTTTAAATTGGTTATTGGAATCTTACAAAGTCAGCCTCATTCGAAATAACGAATGTTGATTGGTATTTACTGACATCAGTCAAAAGTTCACAGGCGAAATATGCAACGGTTGGTCGGTGTTGGTTTCAGAGAATTCAGTCACTTGGACTTCATAGGAAATTTTCTTCACTTTCGGTGAAAATTTCTCTTTCAGTACCAGCACACTAGCATTTTTAGAATTCTTCTTCAGAGTTTTGTAAATGCAGAGCTTCTTTACATAAAAAAGATACTCAGTGATGAATTTTTGTTGAGCAAACGGAAATAGGTCAGATGTGTCAAGCCGCCAACTGTTGCCTGCTTTGCACATGAACATTGCCTGATGTCAATAACAAACCAATCAGCATTCGTTATTTTGAATGAGGCTACCATTGGAAGATTCCAATAATCAATTTAAAACCTGAATTTTGATTTCAATAAGGGATGCACCATTAGAAATGTGAAGGGGGGGGGGGGGGGGTAGGACTTTCTGGAAAGGCATGTTATTTTTTTCACAACCAGCAGGAGTGCAAGATTTTTTTTTCAACCTGCAAACCCTTGCACGATTTTTTTTTTCCAAAATGACTATGCCCTCTTTTGGTCTTGTTCTACTAGGACCATTTAAACCGCGCATATGTTTTTTTGTTGTAGTGTCCCAGCAGAACACATTTGTATTAACTATATTTATTTCATAATAATTGAGATTTTCTATTGAAATTTGGCATATGAAAACCCTGTTCAGGGTTCGCAGCCAATCAAAAATAGCATTTCGTCCAGTCACAAATGTTACATGTACATAATGTAATAGGACACCTAACACATGCAGTGTTAGACATGGACTTTGCCACATTGTATGTTGTAATCTCTCTCGCTTGCTGGATCTCGCTTGCAAAGCCTCGGTCGTTCGATTTCTGATACGAACCAACTCGTACGTAAATACCGTACGCCCGCACTGCCCATGAAGTAATCTATATGTTTAAACGCCCCAACCGAGATCAATGGCAGTTGAAACGGCTATAAAGTTAAACAATTATCACCACAGTCTCTTAATTTAGTACTACAGTCGAAGCTCTCGTAAGCGGACACTCTCGGGGCGCGAAAAAAGTGTCCGTAACTGGAGCTGGCCGCTTACGAGAATGTGAAAATACAGAGTTTGTATGGGAGTTTAGTAAAACGGGGTTTTGACTAGGTGGCCGAAAGGAGAGCTGTCCGCTTACGAGAGTGTCCGTTAAGGGAGCTTCGACTGTATGGCAGCTATAGAGATGAAGGGCATCAGAGTTGGTTCAAATTGAAATCTCTATTCAGCCAGTAGAAATTGTTTTTTATAAAATGAGATGCCTGAAATGCAGTTTGCAGACTCCGGTCCAACCTTTTAGGCTTAAAAAATTGGTATAAATTAGAATTGAGATTGATTGGCCGAGCACCGAAGGCATGAGCCGCTGGGGGGTCTGGGGGCATGCACCCCCAGAAAATTTTGAAATCTGGATGCTCTGAAACTCCATTTCTAGTGTTCTGAGACGGCAATTTCTGTCAAAAATAATATATTTTCACAGTCACATTGGTTATCCATGCAGGAGTTTTGTTTTGTTTTTGGACTCCCTCCCCCCCCCCCCCCCCCCCCCCTTCACATTTCTAATGGTGCATCCCTAATGCAATCCGTTCCCGGTTAATGGAAGTCATTCCCAAATAATAAGTGGAACGCGCTGAGTATTTTGACTGTAAGAATTTACATATTTTATTTAATCGAGGTAACCCTAGTCCACGTTTATACTGAGTCCGTAGTCCGTGTCTTATACCGCAGTCCGTGTTTTATACCCAGTCTGTAGTCTGCAGTCCATGTTTTATACTGACCGCTGCATAAAATACAAAGCACACCCTGCATCCGACTTTCTTGCAGGAGGCAATTTATTTCCGTGGGGCAGGGTTGAACTCCCCTATACTATACATGCAATGATTGATGAATTGATGAAATTGGCAGCCTTTATCGAAAGTCTTCATTTAAGTACAATTAATTATTTCTAAAATTGATTTTGCAACCCAAAACATTTGGCTCTGAAAATCTGTCTATGGTGAGTTTTTTTCATTTAATTTATTTTCATTTAATTTAATTTACTTTCCCGTCCAAAACAGGGATAACTTGTAGTCTAAAGTGTACAACCACTCACTTGATAAGGGGGAGGGGGGGATAGTTTCTGTGTAGCACCCAACTTACTCCTCTAACAAAAAAAGACTTCCCTTCAAATGCACTTATAATCCCTGATTACTACTAGTATATATATGGATCTGTCCCTCAAGTGAATTACCATGAACTTTTGAGTGAAGAATCTTTTTATTTAGAGCATTTCATATTCACAAGTTGTGTAACGCAATACCAAAGCATTGGAGGAAAGTCTTTAGACGTGATAACGAAAATGACTTGGTAGTTTCGGATGAGTCAGTTCAGTCATTTAACAACTCACCTCCCACTTGCCGGCAAGCACGCGCGTTTTATGTATCTAAATCTTTCCAAAAACCTACATCAGAAGTTCGTCTTGTTGAGGCTGGCTTCACAGATCGGACAATTGAGGCGTTATACGTTCTTCCATTCAAGCTCACAAAAAACATGAAGCTTTCGATGTTTCAGTTTAAAATAAACCATCACATTCTGTACACTCGCGACAAACTTTTCAAGGCCAAAATTTCTGACAGTGCCTCCTGTCATGTGTGTGAATTGAAGCAGACCGTAGAGCATCTGTTTGCAGAATGCCAGCATGTCCACTCCTTCTGGAACCTTTTTACCTCTTGGTGGAATGATAATAACTCGCCCTCAGTGTCCTTGAACAATAACGATAAGATTTACGGATATCTCCCTGAGAGTAGATCCTTCCATAAGTTTAATCTTTGCCTGATTGTCGCTCATTTTTATATCTACACCCCAGCCAAAGAAAGCGAACCATATAGTTTCTTAGCCTTTATAGCTTTTCTGAAACACAAATTATCTATAGAGCCTTCAAGTGTCCGTGAATCCCTGAGCCTTTAGCCGCAAACAAACTTGATAAAGCAGTTGTATTTTGTCTGTTCCTTTTATTTCAGTTCTGTAACGTTGTTCATTGTGTGTTAATATTGTATATTGTATTGTACTTATCAATAAACTTCAATAAAATAAAAAAATAAAAATAAAAAATATATTCACAAGTTGGTTCATTAAGGAGTCTTTGATTTATGCAGTGCACAAATTAAATGACAATCTATCGTTCACAGGAAAAAACTTCCTCAATTTATTTTTATTGCTTATATATTTTGACACATTTTCTCATTTTTTTTACACATGTTTTTCAGGAATTCAGTCGGCAAGTGACACTTTGTAATACAGTTGTGTAACAGTTTATAAACAAAGGTAAGTGATTAATATATTCCTGTGTCATTAAAAGCTGTAGAATAATGTTTTCTACTTCACTGTAAAACTATGAAAGCCATCAATCTGCAGAATATGTCACCCAAACTGACATTACAGCTGCCCTAGCTGTTTAGTTAGTTCATGTAAAAACATTGAGGACAAAATAGAAACCTTCTGAACAAAATCAACAGCCATTGAGTAATTGAAAGGGTCGGAGCATAACCATACTATGTCACATTTTAGGCCCTTTTTATTTTTTCGCACTCAGTTTGCCCCATTTTTGGCATATGATGTACAAATTAATTGCAAAACATTAATGTTCAGAATTTTTTCTGCTGTTTTTTTCTGCCGTTTTAGAGAAATAACGTATGCAAAAAGAATAATTTGTGACCTTTCACGCGAAAACGTACACTAACAACTTTCCGTTAAACGGGTGAAACGAGCGGCTATCGAACGGGTTACGCACGGGTCACCAAGCCGTTTGAAACGGTTCCATCGAACAGCTAAACGAGTTATTAAGTATTCCGAACGGGTTGCCAAAACGTTCGAACGACTCGTGAAATTTATCGAACGGGTAGCCAAGACGTTCGAACGGCTTATGAAAATTTTGGAACGAGTAGCCAAAACGTTCGAACGGCTCATGAAATATTTTTCGAACGAGTAGCCTAAACGTTCGAACGGCTTGGTTTATATCATTCCGGCCGGTCAAAAACAGCAAGGGCTGAAAATTAAGTCATTGTTGTTACTTTTTTCGACGCTGAATGGCCAAAGAAAGTAATTTTGAAACACAGTGAGCATTCGCTACCGGGTTTACTAAAGCGAAACTCAAAACACGCAAAGGTCAAAGTAATAACTTTATCGTTTATCTTTGCCGTGTTGTGTTTATTCCCGCTATTTTACAAATACGCGACTTGTTTTGCTTCTGACAGCTAATTCCACGCTAATTTTCACTTTAGATAACATTTTTTAAACGGTTTCTTCGTGAACAGTATAATTACGAAGAAGTTTTCGCTTGCAGATTAAAATACGTCGATCTTGCGAAATTTGCATAAATACGAGTCACATCAGACAAAACAGTTTTGACAGGTATGTAACGCTACCTTTCAATTGTTCCATTTTTTGTGAGCGTTCGATTGTGTTCGATTTTGTACCAAATGAAAACAGAGAGCTGAATTGTTTACATACATGTATGAGAGTTATAGTAGATTAATTGGCCGATAACAAAATGAGAGAATCGAAGGCGGCCGGAAAGAGAGTAACTAATGTGCGAGCGCCGGCGAGACGAAGCAATGTTTTGTGAGCCTCGAGCCTCTTCTTGAGAGCCACTTTTATTTTTGCGATATGTGACCTCTCCCTATCCATTCGAGCCGTTCAAGATGTTCTCTTGCCGTTTATCAGCCGTAAAAAAAACTACAAGGATAACAGAGAATTCTTGGAAGCGGTCTGTGTTCAGGTTTCAAATTACCGTTTTGACACATGCAAATTTGGTGCACTTTTTACCGACAACTAGCTTTAGTAGGTACATAGGGAACCCACGCGTTTATCAAGAATGATCAAAGAATAAAGTTACAAATGGACTTGCGTGATTTAGTGTTTAATTCCAAATGTGCCGTTACTTTTGTGCTGTTGAATAACCGGTGTTGAATAACTGAAACAGTTTCTGACGGGATTTTTAGCAGCTACAACGGTCCGATCAAATCCGCTGATACGATTTCGAAACGATCGTGTCTGTAATTTTTTGAATGGTCTCGCATTTCACCGTCTTTTATTAAATTTTAACTTGTCAGCCGTCATGCGGGATGGTTTCGTATTTCGGCGTCTGGAAATAGGGACTACAGAGAAAATTGACAAGGGACGAAACTCATTTGAGGACAAATTTCTTCGGAAGCTGTTTAGCCTCTTAACCGCCGGAATTAGGCCGTAAACCACACTGAGTAGCATCTGAAAGGTTGAAGTTGATGTCAGACCGTTTATTTTCCGTGGAAAACACGTTACTCACTAGTGAAATAAACAAAAATCTTTAGCTCCTTTATCGTAGTATCAATGACTTAACTTGAGTGGACCGGAAGTTGCCATACACGGTGTGGCGTTGTGTTTATCAATCAATATCTTTTGTTCAAGTGACGTTTTCCACGCGCTAAATATGGTTGTCTCGCGTGTAATTTATTTCCCTTTTCCTTCTTGGTGCACGCTCTGCGTTCAAATACTCGATTTTAAATCGTCTATAACAGAATATCCAAGTTAGAGTTTGCCACCGTTTTTGAAATGTGACCACAAATACATCCTCGGGAGTAAAAATGTAAGTGGAAATTTTCAATATCTTGTCTTTCCTGTCGCGTTTCAAATCTATCAAAATCAGGCATTATCTCAAAGATTTTTTGTGTTATCACAGGGTCCTAAATTTGTGCCAACAGAACGCGTTAGATCTAATTCTTCAGGAGCATAATGCCTTCATCACAGGAGAAGTTGGTACGGGCAAGTCGTACTTGTTAGGAAGAGTGCTAACCCTGGAGCTTTCGAGTACCTCGCGCATTGCGTGGGCGACGTGGTCCACTCAAGTTCAGTCACTGATATGTCGATACAAGCTCTGGAGTTTCGACCCTTGTCACTCTCTCTCTCTCTTAACCGTTAAAAATTTAAACTCTTAATTTAATTAATAACAAACGGTTACGTGATATGCCGCATGACGCCGAAATACGAAACCATCCCCCGCAAGACGGCTGACAAGTTAAAATTTAATAACAGACGGTGAAATGCGAGACCATTCAAACAATTACAGACACGATCGTTTCGAAATTGATCAGACCGTTGTAGCTGCTAAAAATCCCGGCAGAAACTGATTTCAGTTATTCAACACCGGTTATTCAACAGCACAAAAGTAACGGCACATTCGGAATGAAACACTACATCACGTAAGTCCATTGTAACTTTATTCTATGATCATTCTTGATAAACGCGTGGGTTCCCTATGGTAGGTACACTGACAAACTTATATTAGAAGGACTAAATTTGTTTTTCTGCTACATAACTTTTCCTGCTGTCTTTAACTTCGATTATTATATTTAGTTTCATTCAAGATTTATTTTAACAATTAGTAAACATGAAGTTCAGAAACAATTTTACACATGAATTTTGCGTGAGTAAAGCCCGGTTTCCATATGATCGCTACGATCGCTGCGATCGCTGCGATCGCTGAAAAAAAAGTTCAGCGATCGTAGCGATCATATGGAAACCACTCTCCAGCGATCGTAGCGATAACAGCGATCGCAGCGACAGCGATCGCTGCGATCGCTGTGATTCTGGTTGTTTACCATTTACACGGGAAAACCGGTTGGTCCACGGTTTGTGTAGGGTCTTGACAAACTGCGAGCCAGCGAGCCATGCGAGTCGCGCGAGTCATGCGAGTCATGCGAGGCAAATATAAAAAAATGCCAAGAAATTCATTTATTATTCCTTTTTGTCCATCTCAAATGACATTGCATTTGGATCCAGATTTAACGCAAGAACAGAGACTTAGCCTTGGAACGTTTTGATTTACTACCACTTATACTTCTACAGATATCTATCTGTCTATATTGTTTGTTACAGTTCATAGTCGTCTAATTCAGTGACCAAATGTATATATTGAAAAAAAATTAATGAAAATTGAAAATTAATCCACAAGTTCAGATGTAGTCAGTGAAGATTCTAACAAAATAATGGCATGCAAGCATAGCAGTCTTGGCATGAAAGCAACGTTTGGGACAGTTTAACCCTTTTAGCCCAACAGTTATCAGCACCAAATTTCTCCTCACTGTATCAGTACATATGTTCATACCCATGAGAAGGTTGTGAGAATAAAGTACTTGATTATCAAAGAAAAAATCTTCTTTAACCCATTGGCTCCTACACCGGCCAAAACCGGCCGTACAAGAACGTACTGCTTTAAAAAATTGTAACTTTCTCAATCGCGCGAACCTTGCCTTAACTATCAGTTGTGAGCATTGACTAGAAAGTCCCTCAAATTGAGATACCCATTGAACACAAAAAAGTCGGAATAATGCAAGTAAGTGTTCCCTTGGGAACTATTCTCATTCCGGAATACTTGGATTTCATTCCCGTTATATATTCTGCTACTATAGCGGGAATATATTCTGGAATATTCTTTTTCCGGATTGATCCCAAACGAACGCGCCCCAAGTAGGGCCTCGAAACAGACAACTCTTTAACTTTCCTTAAAATTCCACGGTGAATTCTGTTTAAATTTTGCACACGGCTTTTGACCCCTGTGTTCTACCTGAGTTTCAACTTTGAAAAAAAAACCTGCCAGAAATTTTAAAGAAAAACCACTTTAGAATTCGTTGGTAAATTTTTTTATCTCTTGACAGATTTTTTTTCAAAATCGCGTTAAACGCAATTTGGATAGGTGATGGCGAAAAGGACCTCATTAAATATTCAACACTAACATCAAACGATGTTTTCCCTGATCCGAAGACTGTACTGCACGATGGTTTAGTGGTTAGCGCGTCGGACTTTCAACCTGAAGGTCGGTGGTTCGAAGCCTGGTCTCTGCCGTCGTGTTGTTTCCTTAGACAAGAAACTTTACTCCACACTGTCTCTCTCCACCCAGGTGTATAAATGGGTACCGGCGACAAAATGCTGGGGGTAACCCTGCGATGGACCAGCATCCCATCCAGGGGGGAGTAGCAATATTCCTAGTTGCTTCATGCTACAGAAACCGGGTTAAGCTCCGGCCGTGTGGGCCATCTTGGCCCGAGTGCGACTTTACCTTTTGAGTCATCCCTTTTATGGCTCACCCTTTGGATAGAGAGAAGTCAACATGCATATTAGGATCGGAAATTACGCATGCGCGGGTAAATTCCAACCAGTCTGCACGCTTCAGAGACCGGAAGGAGAATTTGTAGTGTTGGCATCAGTTGGCATCAGGGCTTTATGTAAAAAGATCCACCATCTAAACGTAATAATCTAAACGTAATAGCCTGCGTAGATGGCGGTTTCTTTGGCCAGAGTTTGCCACAAGGAAACCGACAACTGCTTAGTATTCGGATAGTATTTTTATAACTTCGAGAAGCATGGCAGCAATCTTTAGAATAGTTACATTAAAATTTAAAAAAAGTTATTTTATACTGACTCGCATGGCTCGCATGACTCGCATGTTGACTCGCATGGCTCGCATGTTGACTCGCATGGCTCGCATGTTGACTCGCATGGCTCGCTGACTCGCTGGCTCGCATATTATACACACTCGTTTGTGTAAATGGTAAGGAAAACTTCAGAAAGGGAAATTCCGTTTGAGATTGGCGTGTACCATTTACCATTTGACACCAGAAACAAGCTGAGTAACCACACTTACGCGTCAAAACTGGCGTAGGGTCTGGAACTGGTAGATAAAAGCAAATGGTACACACATTTCCGTTCGGAAATTTCCGTTGGGAATTTTGGACTACCTTTCAAGAAATCCCGTTTTCCCGTGGAAATTTCCGTTCGGGAAGAAAAAATAGTCTTCCCATTTACATTCCATCCGAAATTTCCGGATTTTTTGGGTAAATGGTAAACAACCTCTATCTCAGCGATCGTAGCGATCGTAGCGATCATATGGAAACCACTCTCCAGCGATCGCAGCGATCGCAGCGACAGCAAAAACACCAAGATGCACTGCGTATGCCCACTCAAAGGGTGCGATTTGGCCCTTTTTATGGAAGAAGTGCAAAGATACGACTGTCTTTATATCAAATTTTAAAAACAATTCACAGCCGCTATGTTGAATTTCAAGAATGAGGCGAAACGATATTGTCAGACCCATGTCCCCTCGATCTTCATTCACTTTCTCGGCGATCGTAGCGATCGCAGCGATCATATGGAAACCATCAATCGCTGCGATCGCTGAACTATTTTTTTCAGTGATCGCAGCGATCGCAACGATCGTAGCGATCGTAGCGATCGTAGCGATCGTAGCGATCATATGGAAACCGGGCTAAATGCACTTGGGACTCGGGGCCGCTTGTTTATGGCTGTTTCTGCCCGAGCATAAACTGGAGTTAATGTTTAGCTCAATTGAACCTAAAGCTCTCTGCAGTTGCTAGTGATTTCCCGTTAATCGACCTTTTGTACTTTGTATTGTAACATGTACTTTTACCCGTGCCCTAAAGCTCCCTGCTGCTTGCCAGTGCTTTCCCGGTAATCGATTTTTTGTACTTTGCATTGTAACACGTACTTTTACCCGCGCTCTATTCTTAACGGCCAATTAGATTTCAAGCCTGCACGTGTTCAGAGAGTATCAGCCAATCAGCTTCACCCTAAACTTGCCGTGTTTACGTTCATGTACATCGGTCGCGGCCGATCTCCCCATTCAGCTCAGTTTCACCGCTAAAGTCAAGTGTTTATTTTTAAAGCCTCTACGTTCTCCTTTCGTGCTACCATGAGTAATTATGCCCAACTAACGAACGAAGTCCTTCGGCTTCTGTGCCAGCAAAAAAGCCTCCCAGTTACGGGCAACAGACACGCTCTGATCGAGCGCCTCAAGGCAAACCCTAACGCCAAGAGACCAGCAAATCGCGTAGCCGATCGTGCCCCAGCCACACGAGGGAAAAGGCGAAAACCGTCTTCAACAACAACACGTAACTCGGCGCCTAACCCACCAAGCAACGTAGATGCCGCCGAAGAGATTCTCGACGAGCCGATCGAGACAGATAACACTGAAACGACTCTTTCAGAGCCTTCTTCTTCAGAAGCTTCTCGCGAACCCCAGCCTCCGATCACCGTGGACCAAATTACCACGATTGTCTCAGCCATCGTTGAGAGCAAAATGGCCGCCCTTTCTCCCTTACCACCACGACAAGCAAGCCCTGCAAATGTCAACTTTGGTGATCCAAACACCGTCCAGCAGCTGCTCACACCTTCAACCGGTCCTCCAAATCCTGGCGACATCGCGGCCCATGTCGACGACAAAACTCGGAAAGCAATAGTTAACGGTGAGTACGTTGATTTTGTATCGCTGCTACACGAAAATTCCACTGCCCCCTCCAACATTCACGATCTACTTACCCTTAGCATTAATGGTGAATCCCTGCCGATTTCGTTTCCTAGCCAGAGAAGAGCTAAGAAAGTCCCCATCGATTCTTTCGATCGATGGCTGTCGGCTTTTTCTGTTTTTTCCACCGTCCTGCTATCAGCCTTTCCACATCGGGCTGTGGAAATGTTCGCGTACCTCCATATCATTCAGTCCGCGAACAAAAAATTCTTGGGTCTTTCCTGGCTGGCATACGACATTGATTTTAGAAGGAGGGCTGCCCGGGACCCGACCCTATCATGGAGCAAAATACACCCCCAGTTGTACCTAGAGAAATTTACTGGCCTTTCACGATCAGCCTGCTTTACCTGTGGCGGAGCTGACCACATGTCTCACTCCTGCCCTTTATCTCCCCATAGGGATAAGTCAAGCCCAGTTAGTGACCCCTGCCGTAACTTCAACCGGGGTTTCCCCTGCACCAGGACACCGTGCCCCTACCCACACCGCTGCTCAGTCGACAACTGCGACGAAGCCCACCCTGCAACCTCGCACTCCAGCCAGCGCCATAGCAAGTCTGCAAAGCCAAGTGATCACAAGCATCGATGAATTCATTTCTAACTTAAACCACGTACCCCTGTTAATGTTGATCTGCTTGAATCTTACCTTGAGGGCCACCCAGACCCGCAATTTGTGAATTCTCTTTGCTTGGGTTTACGGGAGGGCTTTCGGATTGGCTATTCAGGTCCCCGGACAACCTCATCCTACCCTAACCTGCGCTCAGCTTACCTGCACCCAGCAATTTTGGAACAAAACCTCTTAACGGAGGTCCTTAGTGGCCACACCGCTGGGCCCTTCCTGTCCCCCCCCTTTAGCAATTTTCGCATCTCCCCATTGGGCCTTGTTCCCAAAAAACACTCAGACAAATGGCGTACTATCTTCCACCTCTCCTACCCAAAAACCTCAACCTCCAGTATCAATGCCAACATCCCTATTGAGGAATACACTTTACAGTACATTACAATTGACAATGCCATCCATCTCCTCCTCTCCCTCGGGAAGGGGGCTTTTATGTCCAAGACAGACATCCAGTCTGCCTTCCACATAATCCCCATACACCCCCTAGACTGGGAATTGTTAGGCATGCAATGGAAAGGGCTTTATTTTTTCGACACCGTGCTCCCCTTTGGGCTTCGGAGCGCCCCTTTCCTTTTTAACATGCTCTCTGATGCTCTGGAGTGGATTATCTGCAACAAGCTCAACATAAGGGGGGTCATGCACATCCTAGATGATTTCTTCATTGCCCTCCCCCCCCCTCGTTCCCAATGTTCCACAGCCCTATGTCATCTTCTAACATTATTTACCGACCTCGATATCCCTCTCGCCCCGGGTAAGACTTTTTCCCCCTCTACACAACTGGAATTTATGGGAATCCTACTGGATTCCTCCCAAATGGAAGCCAGACTCCCGGAAGATAGCTCTCTAGGCTCCATTCCCTTGTCTCCTCCTGGCAGTTAAAAACCAGCTGTCGCCTACGCGACTTACAATCACTTATAGGGTCCCTCCAGTTCGCATGCAAAGTAGTGGCACCAGGCCGCCCCTTCCTCCGCCGCATGATTTCCCTAACCCGTGGCATGTCAAATCCCAATGCCTTTATCCGCCTAAATAAGGAATTCCACAAAGACCTCGATTTGTGGGCACACTTCCTGGCTTCCTGGAATGGGGTTAACCTGTTTTTACCCCCTTTTTCCCCCTGTTCCGATTTCGTTCCCCTTTACACCGATGCCTCTGGGTCTATTGGTTATGGAGCATATCTCCACCCCTTTTGGTTTAATGGTAAATGGCTCTCCCAGCACTGCCTTGCCTCCTCCCCAGATATAAGTATTGCCTGGCAGGAACTTTTTCCCATATACTTAGCCTGTGCCCTGTGGGGGTCCTTGTGGTGCAATAGGCATGTGCGCTTCTATTGCGACAACCAAGCGGTGGTGTCCATCATTAACACTAAGAGCTCCAAAATCCCTCGTATCATGGATCTCCTTAGGCCCATTACCCTTTTCACCCTCCAGCATAATTTCACCCTAACAGCAGTTCACTTAGAGGGCCTCCAGAATGGTGTTGCTGACTCCCTTTCTCGTTTCCAGATGGAGCGTTTCAGGGAGCTGGCACCAGAAGCCTCGCCTACTCGCTACCCCATCCCGGAATATCTGATCCATATTTAACCAACAAAGTTTCCGCTTACCTATGGGGCTCCCTGGCACCTTCCACAAAAAGAACCTACGCATCGGGAGAAAAACAATTTATCCTTTTCTGCCTTAAATACGGTCTAACAACACCTGCCACCCCCTTGCTCCCAACTAAGGAGGTTACATTGATCTATTTCATATCCCATTTAGCTGAATATGTTAAGTTTCACACTATTAAAGTTTATCTAGCAGCGATACACAATTTACATGTAGAGTTCAACTGCCACCTCAACTTTGCAGCCATGCCTCGCCTCCAAAACACCCTCCGTGGGATAAAACGTACCCTGGGCATGTCCAGACGGAACCGTCAGCCCATTACCCTTTTTATCCTCGAAAAAATTTTCAAACTGCTTGCCCCCAATCATTCGCTTGACGTCGATACCGTTATGCTTTGGGCCGCCTTTACCTTAGCTTTCTTTGGCTTCTTGAGGTGCAGTGAACTCACATGTAATGGTCAATTCGACCACAACGTACACCTCACCCGTGAGGACATTACCTTCTTCCCGAACATCACAAATCCACAACACATTAAAGTCTGCATCAAGAAGTCTAAGACAGACCCGTTCCGGCAAACGTCACTCATCACCATCGCCAAATCACAGTCTACGGTGTGTGCAGTGTCTGCAATAAGAGAATTCATTCTACAAACACCAGATTCCACCCCGCAAAGCCCCTTGTTCCAGTTTACCGATGGTACCTTTCTCTCACGGCGTACCCTTGCCTCCAACTTACACACCTTGCTTGATCTGTGTGGCCTCCAATCCAAGCGCTACAACACCCACAGCTTCCGAATCGGTGCAGCAACAACAGCAGCTGCCGCTGGCCTGCCATCCTGGCTGATCAAAATACTTGGCCGCTGGCGCTCCGATGCATATGAAAGGTACATTCACCTCCCTCAAGCTACCATCCTGGAAGTACCATCTACCATGACCACCTACCACCACGACCGCGATCACACCTGTATGGACAACCTCACAACCTTTGATCCATGGCAATGATATGGACATAAAAACGCTGCTAACGTTCCTCTGTGGAACAGAACTTTGAACTCACAGGCCAGGTCTATGCCTGTACAATAGACACTAAGACAATTTTTCATAATATGGTATTTTATTTCTATTAGTTGTTATGAGAGTGGTAACTATGCGCGAGGAATCCTGCTGAGGCTACTAACAGTATGCTGCTTCGCACCATCCTGGGTGGGGTAACCGTTTGCTACTCGGAACCAAACAGCTCTCTTAGCAGCCTCAGTGTGGGAGGATTCTGTTCCAGAATTATGGGGGGAAGCGTTGCTGGCGACAACCCTTCAGTCCCACACTGAAGCGATGCCTGGGTTGCCTTAGCTTGGGTGATAAACGGTGGTGATGTCCACTTCCCCTTGCTAAGCGACCTTCTAGGAGCTTGGCATAGGTACACGCTGCTCAGAGTAGCTGTGCTCCATGACACCCATCTCATGGTTTATATGCCACTCGCTGACCGGCTAGCCCCATTGACTGGCCTCGCACGCGGCAGGCAGCACTTGGGTCCTGGACAACGCTTATCCCCCAACCTTCTCCCACAAAATGTGTGCCTTTCAATTGTGCGTGGACATTAATGGCTGTTTCTGCCCGAGCATAAACTGGAGTTAATGTTTAGCTCAATTGAACCTAAAGCTCTCTGCGGTTGCTAGTGATTTCCCGTTAATCGACCTTTTGTACTTTGTATTGTAACATGTACTTTTACCCGTGCCCTAAAGCTCCCTGCTGCTTGCCAGTGCTTTCCCGGTAATCGATTTTTTGTACTTTGCATTGTAACATGTACTTTTACCCGCGCTCTATTCTTAACGGCCAATTAGATTTCAAGCCTGCACGTGTTCAGAGAGTATCAGCCAATCAGCTTCACCCTAAACTTGCCGTGTTTACGTTCATGTACATCGGTCGCGGCCGATCTCCCCATTCAGCTCAGTTTCACCGCTAAAGTCAAGTGTTTATTTTTCCACCCACCCACCCACTGCAGTATATAAAGTTATTGTTACCACTCTCTGGTTATAACATTTCTTCTGTATTCAAAACAAAAACTATATATATATATATAATATACATTTGTAATTCGTTATGTGGTTTTAGTGTTAATAAATGGTTTGGGGGGGAAGCGTTGCTGGCGACAACCCTTCAGTCCCACACTGAAGCGATGCCTGGGTTGCCTTAGCTTGGGTGATAAACGGTGGTGATGTCCACTTCCCCTTGCTAAGCGACCTTCTAGGAGCTTGGCATAGGTACACGCTGCTCAGAGTAGCTGTGCTCCATGACACCCATCTCATGGTTTATATGCCACTCGCTGACCGGCTAGCCCCATTGACTGGCCTCGCACGCGGCAGGCAGCACTTGGGTCCTGGACAACGCTTATCCCCCAACCTTCTCCCACAAAATGTGTGCCTTTCAATTGTGCGTGGACATTAACAACCATGGTCTTCAAGTCAAAGCGACAAACAGTTTTATCTTCCTTGCAATTTTCCTATATATTACGTTTGCAGCCAGCCGTTCGGCCGCGAGCTGTTCCAAATAATTCTTTAGCCGTTCAGCGGTTCGAAATAATAATATTCTTTAGCCATTTCAGTACAGCCGGATTGATGTTTTTATCGAACGAGTGACCAAGCCGTTCGAACGAATTCATCTTTTTAGCGAATGAGTGACCAAGTCGTTCGAACGGATTCATGTTTTTAGCGAACGAGTGAGCAAGCCGTTCGAACGGATTGATGTTTCTACAGAACGGCTGACCAAACCGTTCGAACGAATGCAAATTTATTTCGAATGGCTAACAAACGGGTTGTAAACGGAATTCTGCTCGAAAACGGAAAGTCGTTAGTGTACATTTTCGCGTGAAAGGTCACATTTTACAGTAACAGATCACGTTTCAAAATTTTATGAATTCAAATAAATTTTACAATCAATGGTCGGTTTGTAACCTTTTCTAAAATTTTATAAAAATTTATAACTGACAGCCGACAGACTTTTTCAAAATTTAACAATTTTTATTATGAATTTAGACTGACAGACTGAAATGACATTCACTCAGTACACAGTCAGTCAGTACGTCATGTAATATCAAGCAAGTGTAATAACAGCAAGTGACATCACTTCTGGCTTTTGTGGAAAGTGCGGATTTTGTTCATTAAAATGAAATCCAGGAAAGCCAGAAATGACTGTGTTAGTGTAAAACAATCCTTGCTTTCCTGGCAATTATGTTATTTTTTTTGGTTAGTTTACATTCTTGCTAGGTAATTTTCTCTCTGAGTTTTTCAGTTTTTCCCTACACTGAAACCAATACAACTGAATTTGATTAAAGTGCCCCTTAATGATCAAATTTTTGATTTTCATTTTTTACATTTTCGTGTAGAATTATAGACTTTCTTACTCATCTTGCCAAATTTCAATCCATTACGAACATCAGAAGTCATTTTATTTTAACATTTATTTCCAAGAATTTACTTCCGCCATTAATCAACCTTGTTCCAAGACGTGGTTGCGAATGAGAGATAGTAACGTCAAAGACTCAAGCGTACCGCACTGGTTGAAATTATAATAACAATCAGCATAGAAAATTGCACGAAGAACAAGTCCAAAGTTTTTGTTGCTTTTCGCATGATTTTCAATACTTATTGTTATAATTATAATTTCAACCCGCGAGGTATGTTTGAGTCTTTGATGTCACTTTCTCCCATTCGCAACCAAGCCTTGGAACAAGGTTGATTAATGGCGGCCTTAATTTCTCGGAAATAAATGTTAAAATAAAATGACTTCTGATGTTCGTAATGAATTGAAATTTGGCAAGATGAGTAAGAAAGTCTAATTGTACACGAAAATGTAAAAAAATGAAAATCAAAAATTTGATCACAGGGGCACTTTAAGCTTTAGGCAGAGCATCTTGGCATTTTGATTAATCTGCACAGTACTTTTTGACATTATTTTTTATTATACATACATGTATCATACATATCATATCAACACCTCCATTCATTTATAACAATCCAGGAATTTGCCAAAGATGTTTATGAGAAAATGTTAAATAATTACTAGTCATTTTAATAATAAAAGCTGAGCGAGCAAGGTTATTACTACAGTAGCTGATGATACATCGGAGGAATTTATACATCTTACTTGAAAAAGAAACAAACAAATCAAACAAAAAAAAATTAGCCTGCGTAGCAAGCGTTCCTGTACAAATGAATTTTTCCCCATTCTGGCGGCGCGAAAATTGGGGCGAGAGCAAAAAATGGGACGACGGGGGTGAGAGTGGGGAAGCGAGGGAACGCTTGCCTGCAAACCACATGATTTTGAAAAATGCCCACCGATTTGTCACGCTTCATTTTATTCGCCGATTGACAGCTTGTCAACAAATTAGCCAATTATAGATTACCGGATGTAGAATTTGGTAAACGGTTGAAATCTCTTCACTGATTCATGGAATCAATAAACCTTCTCGCCATTTCAAAACAATGTTGACTTAAATTAGAAGAAATGTCCGTATATTTGCTTGCCTTGACTTATTGAATCCAACACTGGTTAACAGAACCGGTGAAATAATTCCCGCTAATAAAAATATAACACAACAGCTACTCAGCTCAACTACTCAAGACGCGACTGTCCCGCTATAAAGTTTGTTTACGGTTATGTTTATATTTCAAGTTCAAAATTGATGTTCGCTTTTCTTGATATTTTCTGACTTTTCTATGGTACGAGCACTAATCACTCAGCTTCATTTTATCTTATATTTTGCTGTGAGCAAAATAAAATTCGAATCGGTCCACAAATGCAAATAGATCTTCTCACAAACGCCACGCCACTTGGAGCTTGCCGGATGTAGTCACTTTTTTCAATTCAACGCCAATAAAAACAAACAGCCGCCAAAATAGACCACTTTCAACTTTAAAATTTGGGATGAAATCGTGGAGCCAATTGGAGTCAATTAGGTTTTTGAGAAAGTCTAAACCTTAAATGACTGGATTTGGGTATTATTTGGCTTTTGACTCGCCGTTTTTGTATCGATCAAACCAATTTAAAACACGCATTACCGATGACTATACAAACAGATATGAATGACAACAGTCAAACTATACCAAGCTTATACCACGATAATTTTTTTCAACGGGTCTACTCTGCAAGTCTAAGAATAAGATTTCCTGGCCTATTATTAATAGAGGAATAAGGTATGTATTGTTTTGAAATTCTTTCCATGCCTTTACATTAAAGCGAGGAAATCCTTGTGTAACTTTGACTAAAATATGTCCTTTGTGCATATCGTCCAAGCAATCCAGTTTTTCATTTAAATCGCACGCCGTCATCCCCATATAATTTACCTCTTACTACCACTTGATCCCGAATTATGCTTTGCAATGAAGAAATAAAAATAATACTGGAGTAGCCTGTACCTCCTTGTCTTTTACTTCAAACAACTGAAAAACTCTTGCCGAATCCTGTTGGCAATACGGCCATTAAATCTTTGCCGTTAAAAAGATGGCGCATTGCCCTTTCTTGTTCCGTTTTCAAAGTAAAAGCAAGCCCCGCTTCGCTCAGCTCTGATACAACTTCGTTCAAACACGTTTCAAAATCTTTCACATGTTCTCCGAGCTCCTTTTTGATCTTTTATCCTTTGATCGCAAGTCATGCTCAAAAATTGATAGCTACTTGTCAAACCTGTCACTCAAGGCGACCACACTGCACCAATCAGGAGCCCCGTTTGTGAACGAACGGGTTTTTCAAAATCGTGGGGTTTGCAGGCAAGCGTTCCCTCTCCTCCCCACTCCCACCCCCATCCTCCGATTTTTTGCTCTCGCCTCAATTTTCGCGTGGCCAGAATGCGGAAATATTCGTTCGTATGGGAACGATTGCTACGCAGGCTAAAAAAAATTATATTAGCATCCTTGTCAGTAACGATTTGTTCAAGCATAAGCAAGCAAAAACAAGCGATAAAAACCGACGTTACGGTGTTGTCATGACGCCATTGTCAAGGTAACTTGTGAATGAAATGTAAATGACAACACAGAGTATTTGAAGCAGTGTTGGTGCTAAAATTAACATAACAGAAAGTACGACAGCCTTCACCCAAAGAAACTGGAGACACTGTTCGAGTGGTTCTACCATTTAAAGATCAAGTCTCAGCAGATATTGTCAGAGAACAGCTCAAGTCCCTCAGCCTGAAGGTGCAGACCACCATCCAGCCTGTGTTTGTGAGCCACAAAATTGATAAAGAACTTAAAGTACACGAAACAAAGCCATCGATTGTAAACCAACAATGTGTCGTGTACAAATTCCAATGTGACGTCTGCGATGCAGGTTATGTAGGCTACACGCGCGGACATTTACACAATCGCGTGGATGGACATAAACAGCAGTCATCCTCTATTTTTAAACACTATAAGAGGAAAAAGGTAAAGTCGCACTCGGGCCACGATGGCCCACACGGCCGGAGCTTAACCCGGTTTCCGTAGCATGAAGCAACTAGGAATATTGCTACTCCCCCCTGGATGGGATGCTAGTCCATCGCAGGGTTACCCCCAGCATTTTGTCGCTGGTACCCATTTATACACCTGGGTGGAGAGAGACAGTGTGGAGTAAAGTTTCTTGTCTAAGGAAACAATACGACGGTAGAGACCAGGCTCGAACCACCGACCTTCAGGTTGAAAGTCCGACGCGCTAACCACTAGACCACCATGCCGCCCACAAAAACACTATAAGAACATGCACGAAAAGGTCCCCGATGACTTGTTGAGGCGCTTCTCGGTACTTAAGAAATGTACAAAATTTATAAGTTTGACTGTTTATTGCACGAAATGTTGTTTATCAAGATCCATTCTGAACGTGCAATCAGACTCCATTCCTGCGAAAGTATTTACATAAATTCTTATTTTCGCACTTTCTGTTATGTTAATTTTAGGGCCAACACTGCTTCAAATACTTGTTGTCATTTACATTTCATTCACAAGTTAGCTTGACAATGGTGTCAGTGACGTCACCGAAACGTCGGTTTTTATCGTTTGTTTTTGCTTGATTAGCATCCTTAAGGTAAATATAAAACAATTTATAATCCAGAGCCCGGTTGTTTAAAGCGCGGTTATTAGCTAACCCGGCGTTAGCATCAATTATGATTCCAGTTAAATAATAAAATATCAATGGAGATTTTTCTAAAAAGTATTTTCGTCCTTTCAGTTTCGTTTCTGACTTGTCTTCAAAAATATAAACTAGTCATATTCCTGCAATGCTGTTTCTAACATGGTGTGTGCATGGATGCACTTATGTCCAGAAATGCATGTAACTCGGACCTTGGGAACTTCATATTACACACAATTATTTGTAATTTCCATATGGCTTCATGTTTGACAGAATTGCTTGTGTTTAGGTGAGAATTAGGTCTAGGGGACACTTCGTGATGTCTATCATAAAGAGCATGAATCTCATTAGCGTGCATTTCTGGACTTACCTCCATGGATGCCAGTGGTATCCTTCACAAAATTAATTATTCAGTCAGTTTAATGATGTTTTGCTTCCGGCTGATTTGTAAAGGTTTAAATGTGTCACAAAATTTGTCATGCTATTTTTTTTAAATCAGATAAGGCCATCCCCATAAAATGTTTTGTTTACCATCGCCTTCCCTAATGAAAGTGGGTCGGTCAGTTGGGCAAAAAAAAAGAAAATTGACTGAGGGAGCCAGAGTCCAGAAAAAGCCTGGATGCTAAGTAAGAAGGCCTGGTTACACGTGTGCTTTCAATTGCCAATGCTTTCCCAATCCAAATTTATATTACTCCTCATGATCATCTACAATGGAGGCTTTTCTATTCAAATAAAGTCTTGATCACATGTTTTAAAAGTAAAATTTTGCTTGTCAGACATACAGTGTATTAGAATTTTTTTTTACTTAAATTCCAAAAAAAATGGGTCGGTCGGGCGATGGGAAAAGAAACATTTTATGGGGATGGCCTAAGCCATGAAGACAAACAAAATAACAAACCAGTTGAAAGTTATTCTTGCATTATCTATGCTTATAAACCGATTTAATGGAATTTATAGCGTCATCCAGTTTATTTATATAGTGAATGATATCTTTTGTGATGAGATTTGTGGTGTATTTTGAAGTTTATGCTGCTGACTGTTGGTGTCGCTTGCAACTGAGCTTATTTTGTGGGCGCCAAGATGGCCCCTCCATACATTTTTACTAAAAATCTTTAATACTCGTTTACCTTTAAAATATTTTAATAACTCTTGAACAGAATGCTCAGTTGTACTTCAAATTTATACCAGATGTGTACTGTAGTTTTAAATTCTCTACAAATCCATAAACATTTTGGAATCAAAATTGATCTGTTTTTTAATACTTTTTAATTTTGATATGACTAAGAATTTTTTAAAAGCAATAAATTTTTAGCTGAAGTTTTTAACTGTTAATTAAAATGAAAAAAAAATTAAAAATAAGTTGTGGCTCACTCGGTAAAATTTGGTTAACACAACAAAATAATGGGATTATTAAAGACTCTCTTGTGTGCAGGATGCAGTGTACAATTATGCATGGATATGGTTGAACACGACACCAAATTAAACTGAGATCAATTTTTCATGATTATCCAGTCTGACACTGATTTACAAGACAGGACACAACAAAAGGTTTCACTATTAAATTCCTATCACGTATTGAGATCATTAAGGAACGTGAATTGGCTTAGATTGAATTTCAAAGTTTGGTTGCCAGTTGCTAGTGAGTGAGTGCATGAGTTCAGGAGGTGACCACACATTGAAATTCAAAACTTAAAAGTAGACTTCAGATATTGACTCATTTGAGATTTTTTAAGATATGAGAGATATTTAATCTGGTGACAACAACTTATATTATAGTTAGTAGAAACTAAAAAAATATTCACTTAATGTAGCATAGTTTTCCACCTATCCCTCCAATTATTAAATTGTGCAATAAATAAATACATATACCCCGTATATACACATGCACATGTCTGCATTCCTTGTGTGAAAATTGATATGATAAGTGGCAAGATTAACTTGACATACACTTTTCTTATAGGTTGGGTTCCTTATATGTGATAGAGATGTCAAAAAGTCAAGGAGAGTCCTTTTTGAAAGAGGAGCCAAAAAAGCAAAGTAAGAATGATTTATACAGTGAATGTACTGAAAAAAGTGCGGTCATGAATCAGCCCGCCCCCTAATATTATAAGTAAGCAGCTGCACATGTAAAAATTAAACGGATCTATAGAATGTCAAACCAGAAATAAATTTAAACCACATGCTATGCAATTCACCATCAATAATTTAAAAAATACAATATTATAGTTCCCTTGTTATTTGTGTTATTTAGATTTTGTTGTAATAACAGTGAGCCTTAGACTCCAACACATGTGTGACAAGCCCTAAGGATGTCTGCGTTGGAGGCTAAGTAAGCCAGCACCTGTTAAGGGGGGTGAAACTTAACTAGAGTTTTAGAGTCGTTGCTAGGGATATTATTTCTGAAGTTGCTAGGGACATTAAGTTCTAAAGTTCCTCAAAGCAAGATTTCATCACTTAAAGCTCTTCTTTTTTCTGAGTATTTTTTAAAGCTTTCTCTTTCTATTTTTAATGTTTTAAATGTGTGTTTAACTGCAAAATCACAGCCTGTTTTTAATTTTTTTCTTAGAAGTTAGAGGGGGTTGTATCAAAATTTTGTGACCTCAGTGGGGGGAATCTTGTGAAAAAATCCTCTGCCCCCCCACCCCCCTTTGGCCTAAAACTCAAAAGGTTTTTTTTGGCGAATCATAAGCAATTCAACATTTTTAAAATCTGTAGCATGGAATTACTAGTAGGAAAAAAAGGAAAGTTATTAATTAAAAAAAATGTATTAAAATACACCTTTATGACATCATAGCTTTTACAATAACTTAAATTTTAACAAATCCATGCTACAGATTTTTTATTAGGATGTTCTCAAGCTGTTGACAGTGGTTTTATTGGAAAAAATGTAAGATGTTTGAGTTTTAAGGGTTTCAATGTTCTGGTCACGTGACTTACTGACATGGCTGTGACTAATGAAATTTAATGGTACCATTGACATAATGAACGTGACCAAACATCACAGCCGAGGAAGTAAAGAAAGTAAAGAAACTCATTATATGATGTTTGGAACTCTTCCATAGCAACCACCTTGTAGTTAAGTTTCTCCCTCCTTAACTGACTGTCTTTCTTCCTGTTTGTTCTTAAGGCCCTGAGCAGGGAGGGGTGAGTGGTACAAGTGGTTCTATTGCAGCAGGGTGCCAGGCTCTGTGGAAAACATGGGGTCCACTAGGGGAGGGTTCATAATTTATGTAGAGGGGGGCTATGTAGATTTTAGATTTTTTCCCTTGCAATTTTTGGAAGACCCCTATTATTTGATGTGTTTTTTCCTCCCCCCATTGCATATCCCACAACCGTGGACAAAATATCATGACCCCCCCCCCCTTCTCCACCACCACCATCAAACAAAACCCTAATGACATGGTGCACTAACTGTGAAGGAACGTTGAGTAATAGTGACAGTGTGGGTGTTAATGAGAGTGATAGTAGTGACACAAAAGTTTCATCATCACGTCCCGCTAAAAGAAGTTGTAGTACCAGGAGTGGATGGAGTGCTACAAGTTTTGCATCCCGTTGAGTCTTGTATAAGTTGGCACATTTTGAGGCCATCTTGCTTCACCACCAATTGGAATATAAACTTTAGAACACAGACTCTCCTCCGCAGAGGCTCCCACTGGTATCCCATTAATAAAATTTTAAATAAAAATTAATACGGTAAGTGCGTGGGAGACGATGGGAAGAGCGAAAGGCGTGGTCTCTCTCCTCTCTTTCCCTGTCCAATCATCCCCTGCGTGCTTCCTTTTCCCCTCTCAGCCTCTTGAGTAAACTGATGGTGGCAGTTTTTATTGAATCTTTTCCGATGGTCCCCCCTTATACCTTCTTTCACATCCAGAGAAATTTTCGATAGCCCCTCCCGCTAAAACCTAACGAGAAAAAATTATGGCTCCCTCTAAAAATCGACATAGCCCCCCCCCCCCCCTACATAAATTATGAACCCTCCCTAGGTTTGTTCCAGTTAGAGGGAATACATTATAAATCCATAGATTTTGCAGAATGTTCACAGTCATGTGCAATACAAAATACAGAATGATTATCACCACCACAGAGAGAATGTCACTGTTTGTTGTTGCAATATTGTTTTTTAATGTGAATATGACTGTGGGATTAAAGTTAAATACATGCAATGCCACAATTTACTGCATGTGGACAGAAGATCAGACCATTGTTTTCAAATTCTACCAGGTAGTCATAATGATTTTGACCCCCGCCCCGGCTAAACATTAGTAAGCATAATTTGCAGTCTGATTGATTTGGTAGTCTCAGGAGTGGCCAAGGTATTGTTGCTATAGTAACATGTATTGGTATCCTTTAATACTGCCATACGGGGACAGGGAGCGTGAAGATATCCAATTTTTAATAAGCTAACCACATCGTAACTGGACTAATAGTTAGGTGAGAAACAGTCATCAGTTGTGAATGTTTATTTTGGTTGAAACTTCTACTAGGCAATTAAAAAAACCTTTAAGCATCTTCTATACCTCTTGGTCCTCAGTTCTTCAAGATTAAACTTTCAGCTTGGATTTTAACTTACAATGTTAACTTTTTTTTGTTACAAGTAATGACATATTACCTTAGTGGCCCTTTGACATGTTTTGAAAATTTCTCAACATAATTTATGTAACAGTTTTGTTTTTGCTCAAGTTTTATTTTGTGGCATTGACTGTCTTGACTGTTTTCTCATGTGTCCTCCTCTGAGAGTTTCAATCAATTAAATTATTTAACTTTAAAATAACCACCTCGTGACCACGATTTAATAAAAAGAAAATTAATTGATGTGGGATTATTTAAATTAAATATGTCAAGTTTAAATCGTGATCAGGGTGTTCTTTTTTTTCCACAAATCTCTACATGAATATCTGGATGCATGGTTTCTCATAGAAGAGCTGTTAAAAGTTGACTCGATTGAAAAGATCCTCGAAATGGACGAAGATTTCAAATGTGCCTCTGAGTCATCAGGAGAAGCGGCTAGTAAGATTCTTAATCACTTGGGGATTTTATCAGAAAAGGAAGGCTTAATAGACTACACCTTCATGGAAACACCGTCACTGTGGGATTTATCAGACGAACAAGAAAGGTTTTTAACGCTTTGTGGACAGTGTTTCTTTTGCTGTTCGGCCGAGTGGAGACGAGAGCTCTTTCCTTCGTTTCTTTCTTCTGTACAAGGTGTCCTATTAATAATAAATTCCTCCCAGCTGCATATTATTGCCAATGAAAACTTGCTGAAAACCACCACCGGTTTTCGTTACATTTTCTTCTCTGAAAAATATAGCTGGGATACAGAAAAAGATTATGCTGACTTAATTACGACAGTGGAAGATTTAAATGCGGTTGTTGTTTGCTGTTCGGGGGAAAAGAAAGCATCGGAATTTCTTAAAAAGTATAAATTTCGTCCAGTAGACGAGTTTCTCTTAAAGAAAGAACAAAGAACTTACCTTTATATTACCAGCATTGACTTTGAGGTTTCCACTGAAATGATAAAGGAAGTCATAGTTGCACCGGAGTCCACCGCAACGAAGAACAGAAAACGTAATGGCGTCGAGTCGAGCGAACAGGAAAACACAACCGGTTTGCGTTTAACCAAGAACTCTGACAGCGACTCTTATTCTAATCATTGCTTGTCAATGGTTTGGCGCATTAATGCTTTACATGTGGACAGGTCAGTGTTGGAAGTTGTCACTGATGCACTGTCTCTTGTTACCGCACCACGAAGGATAGAGGTTGATGGTGAAGATGCTGACGCGTGTGATGCTAAGTTGACAAAGATTCTGATGAAGAATATAAAATTCACGAACAGACTGAAGGTATTAACACTTAAAAACATCAATTTGACAGCAAATGATGCTGCTTTTATCGCCGAATCTTTGTATAAAGTTCCTAACTTGTATTGGCTCGACTTGTCATTTAACCCTCTTCTTGGTGAAGGAGTCAGTTTTATAGCTGAAAACCTCAGCTCTGTTCCTGAACTGGAGGTACTGGAGCTTTACAATGTTAAAATGACAAGAAAACAAGTGGATGATTTGACAACAGCTGTTAATCATCACAGCGAAATCTCTGATTTGTACTCATCCTACCACGTAAGTTTTCCAATGTTTTAACAATTATTGTTTACAGTATATTTAATACTCAGCTCTTGGTTTTTCTGTTTTTCCTTCTCTTGTCAGTTGATTTGACAAAAACATGAGATTTGCTTTTGAAAATAAATTTCATAGTTCAGCAGATTAATTGTAGCACAACTCATTTCAAATTCATTCCGTTAAATTAATCAAGTTAAATACAACAAATGTTTTAGCCGAGTATCAGCATATAAATATAAATAAATAAAAAGCTTTCATTGGAGCGCTGAGATATGAAATTTTTCTTCGAGTGCTAAACTCTGACTCGTGAGATAACGAGTTGAACATGAAAACAGAATTTTAGGCAAGATTTCCGTATAACCCCACACATTAATTACGTAAAATAACACAAACATTCCACAGTATTCATTTCTGAATGAATTTTAATTCCCAATAAGCGATGAATAACAAGCATAAAGGCAAACGAGTTTAATGTTCAATTCAAACAAACAATTTGCAAATGAAATCATAACACACAGCATAAACTCACAATTTCAATTTGAATCGTCCAGCCGTGAAGGGTTCCTATTCGATTCCAAAACTGAATGAACTTAAGGTCCTCTAAGAGTCCAGGAAATTTATGAAAAGGTCTTTTAAGCTGCTTTTGTTGTGACTAAAGTGTCTCACGATTTGGTAATTGCTTGTCCTTCCACAAAATATTCGCTGTACCGTAGGTAAATTACTTGAGAGATGTTGGCTCATTCACCACAATAATGTTTCTCACAGATAAAATAAATCTGCTAGTGCAAACATCTTATTCTAGCAGTGGTATTCCTACATGCTTTCTTGTTTCGTTTTCGTTTAAAAGGACTTCACCAATCCAGTGTGCTCTGCATCTTCTTCTGCGTATTTTTGTTCGCTTCAGGTGCGACGAACTGAACCTTTTAGCATCTTTGTAAGTAAAGGACTCATCTTCACTCACTAAAGTTTCCGCAGTCTTTTCCAATTCATTGTTCGAGTCCATCTTGAGCTGTTGGCGCTATAAAGTTTCTCCGACTTGTTTTACGCTATTTTTTCTGAGCGATTCAAACGAAAGCGAACAACAAACTACGAAATCAACGAGCAACGTTATCATTTAGTTCACAGTGGCGGAGTGGCGGGAAAGAAGGCTAGTGACATGGCAGCAGCTGATTGGCTATATATCGACACGTGAAACTAGCGTGATTTACAGGTGTCAATTACTATTTTGAGCTGTTCAACATGTCAATCAAAAATGGGCGCGTTTGATTGGTTTATTGCCTAAGGTCTTATTTTAGCGGTTGAGAGATTCCCGCATTCAGAGAGCTGGCGAGAAAGGATTTTTAATTGAAGAAGATGGATACAGGAGGGAAATTCAGAAAGTTATTTTTATCCGTCGATGTTTACTTCAGAATTCGTTTCTTCGAGTTATGGTCCGATTTTCATTTACTAAATGAACGTAAACAAACTGTGTCTCGAAGTAGGTTATTCTTCAAATCCTTGCCAGCGAAATGGAGTCACTTAGCTCGTTCGTTTTGTTTAGCGGTGGGGTAATAATTAAATCGAAATTAAAGAAACAAGAGCAAGGAAACAAAGGTACGAGGGATCGACAGAAGATGGCTTTATCTGATTTCCCTCGGACATATTGAAAACGCCGCTAGCGTTGGACGTTTTATCGGCTTCAAAAGTTTGCAATCGCCGGCGGGCCGAGAAGTTTTGAGTTTTTTCTGATGTTTTTATCTTCGTTTAATACGGTCGACCGGTCATGCATCAATGGTAATAATATCCAAATGTCAAGTGACAACATATAGAAAACGAATGTAGTAACAACGACGGAAAAAAAAAACATACAAAAACAAGATGCAATGTCTTGAATATGAACTAAATATTTGAAAGAAATCATCTTGAAGATGATTTTGAAGATGAAATCATCGACAGCATTTTCGGCTACCGTGTAGGAGTTTAATTTTGCGGGAGTTAATTTTTGCAAATTTTCTTTGATCTGCAAAAAAAAAAAAAACTCCAGCAAAATTTTCCGCCGCAGAAATATACTCCCGCAGAAAAATTAGTAAATTTTGTTTCATTGCTGTATATAGGCTTAATAGGAACATTTTAACAGTGAACATAATAGGAAACGCTAGCGAAAGTTAATAAAATACGTACATTTTTGCTATCGTGTGGTGCTTTTCACGATGGTGCTTTTCACGGAAAACCGTACTTTTCCGCTTCTGTGTCACCAGAGACTGTTATTATAATCGAGTAATGCGTTTTTACAAGAACGTACAATAACTCACTCAGGTTTTCTCGTTGTTTTTTTTGGCGCTTGAGCAGCAACCATAACTATGGGAACTATAGAAACTTCCGGTAAATACCGATACTGCCTTGAATTTTATTTATACTTGACCAGAAATCCGCAAACATTTCCTCCCAGGAGAAATTTTAGCTGTCTCGATCCGCAAAAACTTCCCCTCGCAAAACAAATTCAGTCGACAATCCGCGAAATTTTCTTTCCGCAAAAATTTCTTCGTACGCGGTATAAAAAGTTTGTCTTACGTACGGTACTTCTTTCGAATCGGGCGAAGAAATTTGATCATAATTCTGTTTTGGCCTTTTAATCACGCCGACTACAGGTATTTTACATTTTACAGGTGTGTCTTGCATTTAGCTTGTTAATTGTTCATAAATTAATCTCCAGTTGGAATAAATAAACAAGTTCTCTTTCCCGTTCTACTGGCCAACCGTGATCAGATCTGATCAGTAAGGAAGCCAACAAAGTGCTTCAAAGGGGGCGTGTCCTTCCCTTTTTAATATGGGCTCGCATCTCAATCTCAAATCTCAAATCTTTATTTTAAACACGGTAAAAATTCATCAGGTTGGTACAAAATAAAATACAACTACATGTTAATTTTTAATAACAATTACTACGTATCTTACAGTTTTGCAAATCCGTTTTCGGATTTTCCAATCGAACGAAAAAAAATAGCAAATCCATGAAATCCGGATTTCGATAAATCCATCTCGGAAAAGGATTTCGGTAATTGGAAATCCGTTTTTGGATTTCATGTTTTATTGGGAAATCCGAAATCCGGATTTCAAAATCGAAATCCCGATTTCCCAATCGAACGCACCCTTATATATAAATTTCAATGCGTGTTTTTAAACACCGAGCGAGCCCATAAAAGGGAAGGACACACCCCCTTTGAAGCACTTTGTTGGCTTCCTAACTGATCAGATCTGATCACGGTTGGCCAGTAGAAGGGGAAAGAGAACTTGTTTATTTCTTCCAACAGGAGATTGATTAATGAAAAAAAAAACACATTTCAACTTATAATACATGTTTTGACATACACTTACGTCATCTTCCTTGGTCCTTTCACATTGTAGTACAATTTATTTAATTGCAACGTTATTGTTATTTGCTATTTGTATGTATTGCATTATGCAACACCTATTTTTGTATTTAATAGGAAATTCAAACTACAACTTTTCTAACTGAAGATGACATAAGTATATGTCGAAACATGTATTATAAGTTGAAATGGGTCGTTTTATGCCTCCAAATTTTCGTGAATCTGCTATTGCACCGATCATTTAAAAACAATTTATATTTGAAACGAATGAAACATCTGTCAGGCTGAAAATTTGTTAAAAAGAAAAGGGTATAATTCACTGTATTTTTTTGTTTATTTGTTTTTA
The DNA here is from genome assembly GCA_022457155.1 of Cladopsammia gracilis. Classification (NCBI taxonomy): domain Eukaryota; kingdom Metazoa; phylum Cnidaria; class Anthozoa; order Scleractinia; family Dendrophylliidae; genus Cladopsammia; species Cladopsammia gracilis. The sequence goes on from JAJGOT010000137.1 coordinate 684,376, forward strand.
TTTTATTTCATTTGATCTTACTGTTTTGCATGCGAGTTTCAGGGGCTTTACTGAAGTACAAGCAGTAAAAATTATGTAGTGGGTGTTTTTTAGCGCTCGCTGGTTTTTTTCTCTTGTCACTTATTAGGTCGAACGGTTAATACCTTCAGACCTGGGAGGGCGTTGACTTTTCTCAGGATTCTCAGGTTATGATGGTCGTTGTTCATACCTGGCAAGGGTATTCTATTAACAAAAGTTTGGAACTGAAGTTATTGCATGAGAAACATTTTGTTTATTGTTTGCTTTAAGGTATTCCTGGTTCCCCAGTAAATGATTTTGATTGCTTTTCACTTAAATGATTGCTTTGAAATTAGTTCATTTTAGAACTCAACATGCAGAAAGTGGAATATAATGTTCCACTTTCTTTTGTGGCTTATCGCAGGATAATAAAGGGAACATGAAACCTGAAGATAAATGGCCATCAGAGCAATACTGGAAAAGGTACTACCGCAGCATCTTTCCTGACTCATCGTCTGAACTGGAGGACGAACAGCAGCAGGTGGGTTGTTAATTTTTGTTAAAAAAAAAAGAAAACTATATTATTTTAGCACTGTTTATATATTTTATTTCATAATCAAACAAGAAGCGAAACACAGATATTTTAGCGCGTTCACGAATGTTTTGCTTCTCACTCATTTATTTTGTAAACTATCCCTAAGAAACAATTGGCACTGTTGACTGTCTATAATTGCTGTATGGATACATTTTGAAATAATTTGGGGTCATTTACCTATTTTATGACCTCCATTGCGGGTATACATTCTTCTTGAGTACATGCAAATGAAGGCCTGATCTTAAGTGGTCGCGGGGTATACCTGGGGTATCACTTTAAAAAACGTTATATCGTGAACGCTTGAAAGCTGATTTCGCTAAAATTTAACAGAGATTTTGGCGAATAATGGAGGTGCATAAGGATTGTTTTTTTTTGTTGTTGTTTTTGAAGGGATCGCGCTTTGCAGTAATGCTGTAAGCCACTAAAGTTATTTTTTTTAAAACGTGGTTTTGTGTCCAAGTTTGCTCGTCGAGAAGAACACAAAGCAATACAATACCATACCATACCATACCATACCATACCATACCATACCATACCATACCATACCATACCATACCATACCATACCATACCATACCATACCATACCATACCATACCATACCATACCATACCATACCATACCATACCATACCATACCATACCATACCATACCATACCATACCATACCATACCATACCATACCATACCATACCATACCATACCATACCATACCATACCATACCATACCATACCATACCATACCATACCATACCATACCATACCATACCATACCATACCATACCATACCATACCATACCATACCATACCATACCATATTTTTATTTCAACTCACTCAAGATCTTTACAAAAATGGAAAAAGAAAAAATCTTCCTCGTTGGTATAATTAAACTGAGTGGAGTGTAATTTGGTCTGAAATCACGAGTATGATTTCAGACCAAAATTGCACGACACGAAGTTCAATTACCACTTTGTTACATCCATTTTGAAATGGCACAATTTAAGCTCCCAAATACAGGATTGTAGTGAGTACTAATATTTTATTGATCCAGTAGCCGGTTTGTAAAAAAAAGGAACCGGAAACGCCTTTACATCTCATTTTGTATGCAAAACAGAAAGACGTAGACGTCGTGTGTCGAGATGTGATTTAGAACAATGATTTAGAGCAAAAAATAGTGCGATTTAGAGTAAAGATGCGATTTAGAGCAAAAAATAGTTCGATTCGGAAATAAATCGCACTGCTAAGAGCCAATCACATTGCAAGGATCAACAGTGATTTCAAAATGGATACAATAAAGGAAGGAATCGGGTGATTAATTTCAAATCGCGCGAGGTCGATTTGAAATTACGAGCTTGATTATGCCTCAATTGCATGACACGAAGTCTAATTACTAATTAATCGTATCAATAACAAAATTCGAGATTAAAAAGGTTATGTCAACTTCATCCCAATAAAAAAAGTAATGTGTATTTTCTATCAGTTTGAATCTAAAAGAGAAACAGCAAAAAAAGAACCCATTTAAGTGCACCTGATTGACGCGCATGCAACGTACATGTAGTTGTCCAATCACAGCTATTTAAGTCAAAATAAACAATTCAAAGGACGGCTCCTCTGGTCAATACACTATACATTCACGCGCCTGCCGCGCTGTCAGAAAGAAAATGACTTGTAGACAGGCTACTCTTCTATCCGTCAGGGATAATCAAACAAGAAGCGAAACACGGATACGCGCTCATGAATCGCATTCTGTTTAATAGGTGTTTTAGCGCGTGGGCGCAGTGGTTTTGCTACTCACTCATTTATTTTGTCAACTATCCCTGAGGGAAAAAGTGTCAATGTTCATAGTCTATAATTTTTTTTGGATACATTTTGGAGTAATTCCGGTCATAAACTAACTTTGTTACCTTTGAACTTAAATATGATTAATATTCAAATGAAATTCTCATGTCCTTGGCGCAAATTGAGTCTGATTGCACATTCAGTGATGGGTTCGGCTTTTTTATAGACAAGGCGATGATCACCCGTGGCAAAACAACATGTTAGTGTTTCCGTAACATGTTCTGTGCGGTGTGCATTTAAACAGCAGTAGTAGATCGCGCATGTAGAGACTTCAGGTGGCTCTCCCAGCAATGAGAGAGACCCTGTGTTGAGGTTGTTCTGAAATATGATACATTGATGAACAATTGACAGATCTGGTGGTCCATGTTTAAGCCAGGCTGTGGCCAGCATAAAGTGTAGTGATAGCAGTTGTACAATGTGGTATACACAGGTAGAACACTTACCGGCAGATTTAAGCAGTGCAGTATACAGTACTTTGTATTTGCATGCACGTAAACTTATGAATTTAAATACTGTTAAAAGTTGCCTGCATGATTATTATTGGAATGGGACAATCATTAATCACTTAATTCCCTGATAAGCAAAAGTTTTCGATAATTGTAAAGTGATGGTCTATATTAGCTACTAACACGGCAGCTGCATATTTGTTTGTTTCTGCAGGAGAGATGGGAGGAAAGAGTGCTCCAAGATGGTAAAGTATTCTACACTGACCACAGTATATATTATTAGTACTTGTAATAAATAAACGTAGTTTGAATTTCGTTACTATAGATGGTTTCTTATTTGCCCTTCCGCAAACTTCAGGAGACTGGGCACCAGCTTTCGGCACTAGGCTTTCTGGGATCGTTTGGGTTACCAGCGTTAGTTGCGATAGGTTGATGGTTTCCAAAGGCAACCATTAACCAATCATAGCTTAAATTTGGTTACCCAACGATCCCAATGAGTTAGTTGTTGCTTGGTCTTGCTTACCAGAGGTTAAAAACAGTAGAAGAAATCAAATCACCAGCGTTGAAGAAAGTGGTCGCAGTCACTTACGATTCCGACTATAATTATTTGATAAATAAAGAATGATGGTAAATGTTAAGCTCGGTAAAGAAATGAGAAAGCTGTAATGTTCAGCCTTTGTAATCTATTGAACTAACTGACATCTTTTCCTGGAAAGCATCTCTCGTTGATTTAAGGTGGCTCGATATGGTTTTTTGATGCCCCGACTATTAATTTTCTACCCGCTTAAAATAAAGCATCTCTAGTTAACGTTTCGTGTATTCTTTCGGAATAGGCTAATTCGATTTGGTGATGTGTTACATGTTGTATTGCCTCCATTTCTAATAATTATGTAGCACCTAAAAGTTATCAGCAAATTAGTGCTTGCTTTAATTTCCCACATTACGTTTTATTAAATTATGCAGGAGCAAGTACTTTGTACCCTATATTATTCCCTCGCAAGCACTTTTGCTAGGTGATAGAGTCTAAGTCTATCAAAATAACTCAAGTGGGTTGACTTTTGGCTTGCTTCTCAGAAGTTCTATTCACTTGCGATGCTTACAACGCAATTTCTTTTCTATTGTTCAGCTTGTCAGAAATACGGTAAATTCCAATCTGCCATGCGCCTAAATTGACTAACCCTGTTGCTGTGTTGTATTCTTTGTTGTTTGCCTGCTCCTCGGGACGATATAACGCTATTTTGGTGAGTTATCGTTGTTGTTCCACAACTCGCCGAAATCGCGTTTAATCGCCCCGAGGGGCAGGCAAACAAAAAGAGAACAAAGAATGCAACACAGCAACAGGGTAAGCCAATTTTATTCACAAAATATTCGAATTGTTAAGTTTTAAAACAAAACCGTTGCATTCTCACACAAACCTTTATAAATCGAATCTTTGTGACACAATACCGCTCATATTAAAAGCAAAGGTCACGTCCCGGTTATCTGATAGTGAGCTTGGGCCGCCTGTGATTTACAGGGGCTAAGTATTCATTTTCTCACACGTCGCTTGTATTTTGGAACCAAAATGACGTCTTCTCAGCATCTAATTGTCTCTCTCTTCGAAGAAAGTGACCTGACTCCAGGTGTATTTTTTAATACAACTTTAAGAAAAACTTCATTATTAAGCAAATATATGAATAAGTTATTTTACGAATTATTGTTAAACGGGAAAGGCAGTAGAAAAAAATAAAAGATGAAGAGGTTTTTTTATAATAAATCCCTCAGTCAAATGTTTATGGGGAAGGAAATATCTTGATAAGGAAAATAAAGGAAAGTGGAAATTTTTTTATGCATCTAGAACTCGAAAAAGGTGAAGGAAAATTATTATTTTTATTATTTTTATTTATTTCAGAGAGGAGATTTTTAATTACAAACCGTAAATGCAAAGCTTTACAATACATTGAAAATGAAACAAAACAGAAATAATAATTACGGTACATATGCAATGAGTTATTTTACATTTTGACAACGGACTGAGGAAAAAAATTAATTAAAAAAAGTACAATGTAGCTTAAAGGAGTATATATTAAGGGAGTTGCACTAGCATACACATAGTTAAAGAAGTCTGGCCCATGCTTTTTTGAATTGCTCTAAGCGGTTAGATTTAAAATCTATGGAGCGTAGAATATCAATTTTTGTTTTTAAGAAGTAATAAAAGAGATTTGATGGATAAGCTCAAGACTAATGATCCTTTCTTCAAAGAAGTTTTGGAAACTTGGACGGAAGACTCTTGTACATCCATTGAACATCTCAACCCCTCTGGTAAAACTCGCTCTTTTAGTTGAAGATGAAACGTAACACCCTTTTCTACAAAAAACAGTTTAGGTATAACACTGGTTTATGATTTGCCCAGAAAAAGATTTTCAGAAAATAGCTGTCACAAAGCTCCTATATGGAGCTGACATAGTGTTCTACTACAATAACTGCTAGAATGCAAATCAATGACTCATTTGATGTCGATAACTTAGGGATTAGTAACCCCGGTGTCAGATCTCAGTTATCAGTATAACCCCATTCAGACCCTCTAACAATGTGCCTTAGAGTTGACTTAAAATCTGTACATTCTTTTTTTAGATTTAATTCCAGCCCATGTCCAGGCTAGGGGCGAGAAAGCACTTGCAGCTTACCACAGAGCTCTAGAAACAGGTGGCAGTACATACGATAAACGTGTCAAGGTTTTAGTCGTTGGTCAGGACCGTGTTGGCAAAACGAGCCTCTGTAAATCTCTGAGAGGTGAAGCATTTAATAAAAATGAACCCAGTACTGACGGAGTGCACATGATCTCCCCTGTCAAGAATGCTGGGACAGAGGCCTGGAGAAATCCACCTTCTCTTGAACACACAACTGTATTTGATCACAAGATTGCTGTAGAGGTCACTAAAGAGTTATTAAGCACATCTGCAGAACAACCAGCAAGGGAAGAATCAAGTGAAAGGCCTACTGACGATGTAACTGGGGACAAAATTCAAGAGCCGACAAGAGTAGCGTCCAATCAAACATTTCATATGACTAGGGAAAATGGTAAGCTAAATTAACATTGTTAGTTTATACTCGCACTGTCATGACAGCAATGTTACATGTGTACATCACTCCCTTTTAGAGTCTGTAAGAAATAGATAAAATATCAATCTATCTCTATTCAATTAACTATTATAGCGCGAAAGCGCGCGTGATATCGCCTAATTTTAGCCGTAGGCCGAGTCGGCTAAAATTAGGCGATATCACGAAAGCTTGGGCGCAATAATGGTTTTATAATTCAACACATTGATAACAAAGCACAGTTTGAAGAAAAAATATCGAGGCCGGTCCGTCATTTTTGCATTCTCTTGCCAAAATGCGAAATTTACCTCCATCGTTGGATATACGTCATGTAGACATAGCGTATATCGATAACTTTTAGACCATATTTGGGCAGTGTATCAATGTGTTGAATTATAAGTAAATTTATTTGTATGCTTTGTTTTTCTAAACTATGAAACAGAACACCCAGTGCCATCAACAGCTGGTGAAACAAAAGACCTTGGCCGCCAGCACGCCCAACGTCAAGATGCTCAGCAGAAAACCATGGAAAGAAATCGTAAGTTGCAAATTCCTTTATATAGAACTTTATCTACTCTCTTTACAATGGCTTTAACCCTTTCACTGCTATAATCAAACCTTGTGTTCTGTAATGTGCTCCCGAATTTTAAGTCTGTGAATTAAATCATATCCATGGCCATTCAAATAGAAGTTATTCATTTCACAAATGATTTACCCGTGTATACGGAAACATACATGGCTTTTATTTTAAGCACGGGTCCCCTAATGGAAGCTTGTGTGCTGCGACATGCGGCCACAAAGAGGGGATGCAAAAATAGTTAATGAGTGGCGCTCGTATATTCTACGTAAAGGGTTCAGTTGAAATGCTTCTAACAACAGAAAAACTCTTTTGAACTGGCTACAACAGGCCGATAGCCGTCATGAAGGCTAAAAAAACCACATGAACGAAGGGTGATTAATTTCCACGAATATTTGACAAGTTTTCTTTTTCGAGCCATCTACACGAGCAAATTTCAGATATGACAAATTTTCTTGGACAATAAAGAAAAAATAGCACGCCATCGTTTTTGCAAAGACATTTGTCATAGAAAAATTTGTGTCTGGAGTTATATTTTTTTACTTCTGTTATTTTTCTTTTCAGTATTTTACGTTACGTATTGTTATATTTTTTTGGACACCGTCAGTACAAGGGTTGATGATTTTTTTAGTATTTACCTGAAAACCGTCTAACTTATACATGTGCGTGACTTAAACTCATCGTGTTGTTAAAGTCCATTATACGGTGCAATAAGAGTGGGAATGAACCCTTCTGGGGGATGAAACATCGTGGATTTTTTGACAAATATAGCAGGAGTTCAAAGGTTTAAAACAGGAGTTAAACATAGGTCCACTACCTTATTGGTACCTATTATGGCCGGATTTTAATTTTGCAAAAATAAAAGAGGAATTTTTCGCGAGACTTTAGCCCCGGCTACACGTTCTAACATTGTTATATAACATTTTTTGGTCCAACAATGTTAGAACGTGTAGCCGGCATGTTAGATGACGTTTGTCTAACATTTTTTGTTAGAAGAATGTTTTGATCTAAATCAAAACATTCTTCTAACAAAAAATGTCAGACAAACGTCATCTAACATGCCGGCTACACGTTCTAACATTGTTGAACCAAAAAATGTTATATAACAATGTTAGAACGTGTAGCCGGGGCTTTAAATTTCGCGATTTGGCAATAAAATCGAGTTAAAAAGAAACTAGATTTCGCGAACATTTTTCAAATGCTGTTCCTGCCTTGTCGGGCGCGCACTCGCGTGCTCAACTTTCACGCGTCTCCCGTCAAGTACCGAAGAAGAAGAAACTGTGGAAGAGGCAGATGCTGAACCGCATTAAGTAATGATCCGCATAAGGATAGTGTTGAACAGCAATGCACGATGGAATGTCAACGTTTTTCATTGTTACAACTAGTGATCTCATTGGCCAAGACTCAACAACTGCTAAAACGTTAAGGTTCAAGGTGCATTTTGTCTAATTTTTTTTAGGTTTCAAGTAATTCGACACCCAATCGCACAACATGCAAGTTTTACTGAAAAGATATTATATTTGGGGAACTTCATCAAAGAAGCAGAATTGTTACCTATTGTTTTTTGCAATTCTGATTGGTTAAGCACAAACATTTCCTAAAATTTATTTGACGCAAATGGATTTTCGTTATTTTTATAATGAAATACAATTATGAACCATCAGCTCTTCCCCTATTCTTGAAATCAAAGATATTCTATGTGAGAAAGAGCCAATGCCGCAGAACAATGAAGTTTACTATAGTTCTTATGTGGAGCATTACTTATCAAACTGGTGATCTCGAAATCAGCGCTACACATTTTAATTGAACACAAACATTTTTTGCAATAACAGAACCACATCAAAACTTAAGCCAGGTCTACATGTTCGTTTGTAAATAGTCGTTAAAGTTATTAAAAGCGTTTTGTTATAGGGTATTAAATTTCGCGTCGTTAATTTTCGCGGGAGCTTTTTTTCGCGGGACTATAAATCACGAAAATCAAGTCCCGCGAAGGTACTTCAATTCCGTTTCATCAGAGGAAAACTGAAAATATGTTTTTGATGTTGTCTTGCATAGAAAGAAATTTCACGCAAATGTCATCTGAAATTCCCCTCTACAAAATCAAAGCCGTCGCATTTTAACATCTTGTTCTTTGACTGCGTTTCCTTACTGATGTTGATCTCAGTGTCACGTGCTTGTGTACAGACATCTCCTATTTTAACATCTTGTTCTTTGGCTCCGTTTCCTTACTGATGTTGATCTCAGTGTCACGTGCTTGTGTGCAGACGTCTCCTATTTTAACATCTTGTTCTTTGACTGTGTTTCCTTACTGATGTTGATCTCAGTGTCACGTGCTTGTGTGCAGACGTCTCCTATTATAACATCTTATTCTTTGACTGCGTTTCCTTACTGATGTTGATCTCAGTGTCACGTGCTTGTGTGCAGACGTCTCCTATTTTAACATCTTGTTCTTTGACTGTGTTTTCTTACTGATGTTGATCTCAGTGTCACGTGCTTGTGTACAGACGTCTCCTATTTTAACATCTTGTTCTTTGACTGCGTTTCCTTACTGATGTTGATCTCAGTGTCACGTGCTTGTGTGCAGACGTCTCCTATTTTAACATCTTGTTCTTTGACTGCGTTTCCTTACTGATGTTGATCTCAGTGTCACGTGCTTGTGTGCAGACGTCTCCTATTTTATCATCTTGTTCTTTGACTGCGTTTCCTTACTGATGTTGATCTCAGTGTCACGTGCTTGTGTACAGACGTCTCCTTTTTTAACATCTTGTTCTTTGACTGTGTTTCCTTACTGATGTTGATCTCAGTGTCACGTGCTTGTGTACAGACGTCTCCTATTTTAACATCTTGTTCTTTGACTGCGTTTTCTTACTGATGTTGATCTCAGTGTCACGTGCTTGTGTGCAAACGTCTCCCATTTTAACATCTTGTTCTTTGGCTCCGTTTCCTTACTGATGTTGATCTCAGTGTCACGTGCTTGTGTGCAGACGTCTCCTATTTTAACATCTTGTTCTTTGACTGCGTTTCCTTACTGATGTTGATCTCAGTGTCACGTGCTTGTGTGCAGACGTCTCCTATTTTAACATCTTGTTCTTTGACTGCGTTTCCTTACTGATGTTGATCTCAGTGTCACGTGCTTGTGTGCAGACGTCTCCTATTTTAACATCTTGTTCTTTGACTGTGTTTTCTTACTGATGTTGATCTCAGCGTCACGTGCTTGTGTGCAGACGTCTCCTATTTTAACATCTTGTTCTTTGACTGCGTTTCCTTACTGATGTTGATCTCAGCGTCACGTGCTTGTGTGCAGACGTCTCCTATTTTAACATCTTGTTCTTTGACTGCGTTTCCTTACTGATGTTGATCTCAGTGTCACGTGCTTGTGTACAGACGTCTCCTATTTTAACATCTTGTTCTTTGACTGTGTTTCCTTACTGATGTTGATCTCAGTGTCACGTGCTTGTGTACAGACGTCTCCTATTTTAACATCTTGTTCTTTGACTGCGTTTTCTTACTGATGTTGATCTCAGTGTCACGTGCTTGTGTGCAGACGTCTCCTATTTTAACATCTTGTTCTTTGACTGCGTTTCCTTACTGATGTTGATCTCAGTGTCACGTGCTTGTGTGCAGACGTCTCCTATTTTAACATCTTGTTCTTTGACTGCGTTTCCTTACTGATGTTGATCTCAGTGTCACGTGCTTGTGTGCAGACGTCTCCTATTTTAACATCTTGTTCTTTGACTGTGTTTTCTTACTGATGTTGATCTCAGTGTCACGTGCTTGTGTGCAGACGTCTCCTATTTTAACATCTTGTTCTTTGACTGCGTTTCCTTACTGATGTTGATCTCAGCGTCACGTGCTTGTGTGCAGACGTCTCCTATTTTAACATCTTGTTCTTTGACTGCGTTTCCTTACTGATGTTGATCTCAGTGTCACGTGCTTGTGTACAGACGTCTCTTATTTTAACATCTTGTTCTTTGACTGCGTTTCCTTACTGATGTTGATTACAGTGTCACGTTCTTGTGTACAGACGTCTCCTATTTTAACAGCTTGTTCTTTGACTGCGTTTCCTTACTGATGTTGATCTCAGTGTCACGTGCTTGTGTACAGACGTCTCCTATTTCAACATCTTGTACTTTGACTGCGTTTCCTTACTGATGTTGATCTCAGTGTCACGTGCTTGTGTACAGACGTCTCCTATTTTAACATCTTGTTCTTTGACTGTGTTTCCTTACTAATGTTGATCTCAGTGTCACGTGCTTGTGTGCAGACGTCTCCTATTTTAACATCTTGTTCTTTGGCTCCGTTTCCTTACTGATGTTGATCTCAGTGTCACTTGCTTGTGTGCAGACGTCTCCTATTTTAACATCTTGTTCTTTGACTGCGTTTCCTTACTGATGTTGATCTCAGTGTCACGTGCTTGTGTGCAGACGTCTCCTATTTTAACATCTTGTACTTTGACTGCGTTTCCTTACTGATGTTGATCTCAGTGTCACGTGCTTGTGTACAGACGTTTCCTATTTTAACATCTTGTTCTTTGACTGCGTTTCCTTACTGATGTTGATCTGTCACGTGCTTGTGTGCAGACCTCTCCTATTTTAACATCTTGTTCTTTGACTGCGTTTCCTTACTGATGTTGATCTGTCACGTGCTTGTGTGCAGACGTCTCCTATTTTAACATCTTGTTCTTTGACTGCGTTTCCTTACTGATGTTGATCTCAGTGTCACGTGCTTGTGTGCAGACGTCTCCTATTTTAACATCTTGTTCTTTGACTGTGTTTCCTTACTGATGTTGATCTCAGTGTCACGTGCTTGTGTACAGACGTCTCCTATTTTAACATCTTGTTCTTTGACTGCGTTTTCTTACTGATGTTGATCTCAGTGTCACGTGCTTGTGTACAGACGTCTCCTATTTTAACATCTTGTTCTTTGACTGCGTTTCCTTACTGATGTTGATCTCAGTGTCACGTGCTTGTGTGCAGACGTCTCCTATTTTAACATCTTGTTCTTTGACTGTGTTTTCTTACTGATGTTGATCTCAGTGTCACGTGCTTGTGTGTAGACATCTCCTATTTTAACATCTTGTTCTTTGACTGCGTTTCCTTACTGATGTTGATCTCAGTGTCACGTGCTTGTGTACAGACGTCTCCTATTTTAACATCTTGTTCTTTGACTGCGTTTCTTTACTGATGTTGATCTCAGTGTCACGTGCTTGTGTACAGACGTCTCCTATTTTAACATCTTGTTCTTTGACTGCGTTTCCTTACTGATGTTGATCTCAGTGTCACGTGCTTGTGTACAGACGTCTCCTATTTTAACATCTTGTTCTTTGACTGCGTTTCCTTACTGATGTTGATCTCAGTGTCACGTGCTTGTGTGCAGACGTCTCCTATTTTAACATCGTGTTCTTTGACTGCGTTTCCTTACTGATGTTGATCTCAGTGTCACGTGCTTGTGTACAGACGTCTCCTATTGTAACATCTTGTTCTTTGACTGCGTTTCCTTACTGATGTTGATCTCAGTGTCACGTGCTTGTGTGCAGACGTCTCCTATTTTAACATCTTGTTCTTTGACTGCGTTTTCTTACTGATGTTGATCTCAGTGTCACGTGCTTGTGTACAGACGTCTCCTATTTTAACATCTTGTTCTTTGACTGTGTTTTCTTACTGATGTTGATCTCAGTGTCACGTGCTTGTGTGCAGACGTCTCCTATTTTAACATCTTGTTCTTTGACTGCGTTTCTTTACCGATGTTGATCTCAGTGTCACGTGCTTGTGTGTAGACATCTCCTATTTTAACATCTTGTTCTTTGACTGCGTTTCCTTACTGATGTTGATCTCAGTGTCACGTGCTTGTGTACAGACGTCTCCTATTTTAACATCTTGTTCTTTGACTGCGTTTCTTTACTGATGTTGATCTCAGTGTCACGTGCTTGTGTGTAGACATCTCCTATTTTAACATCTTGTTCTTTGACTGCGTTTCCTTACTGATGTTGATCTCAGTGTCACGTGCTTGTGTGTAGACATCTCCTATTTTAACATCTTGTTCTTTGACTGCGTTTCCTTACTGATGTTGATCTCAGTGTCACGTGCTTGTGTGCAGACGTCTCCTATTTTAACATCTTGTTCTTTGACTGCGTTTCCTTTCTGATGTTGATCTCAGTGTCACGTGCTTGTGTGCAGACGTCTCTTATTTTAACATCTTGTTCTTTGACTGCGTTTCCTTACTGATGTTGATCTCAGTGTCACGTGCTTGTGTGCAGACGTCTCCTATTTTAACATCTTGTTCTTTGACTGCGTTTCCTTACTGATGTTGATCTCAGTGTCACGTGCTTGTGTGTAGACATCTCCTATTTTAACATCTTGTTCTTTGACTGCGTTTCCTTACTGATGTTGATCTGTCACGTGCTTGTGTGCAGACGTCTCCTATTTTAACATCTTGTTCTTTGGCTGCGTTTCCTTACTGATGTTGATCTCAGTGTCACGTGCTTGAGTGCAGACGTCTCCTTTCTTATTCTTCGGCCGAAGAAAAGTAATGGGAGACGTCTGCGCTCAGGCTACCAAATAAGCAAAATCCAGAAGATTGCGTCTCACTTTGAACTATAATATTCGTAATATGTTTTTCTTCTAAAACATGTTCTAAACATGCGTTCTGGTCCTTTCATCAAAAACCTTGAAATTTCAAGTTTCATAGGTCAAGTGCAGTTCAAAGCCTTGTCCTTTTTCTGTTTGGCATCACAAGGAGAGCAGATAAACAGAGTAGAATTAAAGTATCGAGTTTCGCCTAGAGCTATGATAAGGGGTTGACACATTACGCCTTAAGGCTACCTTTTTAAGTCTATTTACAATCTTGATAGTCTGTGAGTAGGCCCTTAAACGTGAGTGCCCTATACGCGAGAGGGTTAGGTGGTGGTTCCTCTCTTCATTTCCCTCGCCAGCTCGCCTTGCTCAGTTGCCGCCTCGTAACTGGCTGCTTCGACCCGCGCACATGGCGCTCTCATTCAATTATAGGTGTAAACCGCCCTGTTAGATTTGCACGGGTTCAATGCTTATGGCCAGTTTTGTCAAACTTTTGTCCCACTATATGGTTCTAAAACAAAATTACTTATATTTTTTTCACAGAGGAGCAAGATCGCGAAAATCAAGAGAAACCGCCTTACGCTGCGCAAGAGAAAGTAGATTCCTTGCCAGAAGAATTTGTGTTTCTTGTAGAAGAACAGCTGAGGAGAAAAGAAATTGACCAAGATGACAAAATTTGGCCGGTCATTTGGGACTTTGCAGGACAAGACATTTATCGCGCCATACATCCTATCTTTATGTCTTCAGAGGACATTTATCTGCTAGTTTCTGATCTTACAAAAAAACTAAGTGCATTTGCAGAGTGTCGAGTGAATTTGGATCACGAAGAGTACACTGTAAGAGCCTGTGATAGCGAGGACACCAATTTCGATCACATTTTGAGGTGGCTAGACTTGATTCACTCTTTAGAGAAAGGTGATCACAATGAGAAGTCAGCGAGTGGATATTTGCACCCACCTGTTATATTGGTGGGTACCCATGCTGACCGCGTAATCAACCCAAGTAAAGAAATTAATAAACTGGGAAAACATTGTTCAAAAGTCCATAAGGTGTTTGCTAAGCACATCACAAAGTGTTTAGCTATCGATAACAGACATGCTGGTAAGTCAGAAGACCAGGAGAAAATTATTGCGTTGCGAGAAGAGATTTTGAAGCTAGCCGATAAAATGCCACATACAAAACAGGAGATCCCTTTGCAATGGCATCGTGTTGAGAAAGAAATTAGAAAGCCCAAATGGCAAAAAAAGAGGTACCTAAGGAAGAAAACGTTTCAAGAAGACATTGTTTCACCATACTGTACATTTCACAACGAGGACGACTTGGATGAGCTTGTACACTTTCTTCATGGACGTGGTACAATAGTTTACCATGAAGATATTAGCGACAAAGATGGTCTGGTTATCTTGGATCCCCAGTGGCTGATCAATGTTCTTTGCGAGATTATCAAAGTGAAATCGCATGATGACGAACCAGTGTCCCTAATACAAGATCGTGAAGAATTACAAGAAAGAGGAATTCTTAGCAGGGAGTTGATTGATCATGCCTGTCGAAATCAGAAAATAGATTTCATTAAAGACTCCTTGATTTCTCTCATGGAGAAATTCAACCTCATTTGCAAGTGGCCGGCAAAAAAAAATGAAGATTCACTAATCCTTGTTCCATGTATGCTGACACTTGAAGGCAAGGGAGAAATTGCAATGGATGATATCTGCCCAGCACCAGTGTACCTCACTTTCAAGGGAACTAATTATGTTCCAGGTGGGCTTTTCTGCCGACTGGTTGTGCTCTTTGGAAAATGGCTCTCAGATCCTCAATACACACATGAGTACGAGCTGCACGCCAACGAAGCCCTTTTTGCTCTTGAAGAAGAACGTTTCCTTCATTTGGTGTGCTACAAGACGGTCATTAAGCTTCACATTTCAACAAAAGTTGACATCACTCCTCCAGAGCATTATAAGAATGTTTTGAGGTGAGCACTCAACTGCCTAATGTCGAAAAGCTTTACAATTTAATAATTTTCTCCTGCAATTACAGGATGCAAGTAAACTTAATTTACGTAGTTTACGTCATGTAGAAGCAGGAAGACAAAACAACAAGCATTGAAACATATTGTTGATAAAAACTCGCAGTAATCGACACTCTATTAACTCGGAATCCTCGTGAGGTCCGCAGTTCCCGGCAGTGACAAGTATTGAAACTCCGTCTCACCCCATAATTTACAAAGATCCCTTTGGAGGAGACCTGCCGTTTTTCTCTTGAATTGATGAGCATGTTTGAATTTTGAAGTTCTAAACCTCAAGAACTGGAGGATATAAACTATTATTTTGTGAAACCGCCCATTCGTAGTTAATACCCTGCTTTAATTTTTATTCCGTTTACAATTTGTAGCCATTTAAAGGAATTTTTGGTAACACTTAAAAAGGAATGCCGCTGGCTGTGTTCAATGTCCGAGGAGCTGCGTGCTCGATGCACAGTTTGTTTAGGAACAAACGCAGAGCCTTGCGCCCTTCACGGGGAAAGACCGTGTAGGCACCATGACTGTGGCCACTACATTCCATTGAATGCAAGAGTTCTTTGCTGTAAGCCAGGTTGCCCCCTGCCACAGGAGCCACTCCAACCTTGGATCAGGGCATACAAAGTATGTATTCAGCTGTTTGTTGTGTCTTCTCGTGTAATTAATTTTTATATTAATTTTTATAATATATTTTTACTAGATACAAGATCACTATAGCCAACTTGGCGCTACGCGCCGTCTTGGCTATTTATCATCTCGCAACCAACCCGCGCTTATGGAATAATTGTTAAGGATACGACATAGATTTTGCACGAATAGACAAAAATTAAGCGGACATAAATGACTTGGAAATAACTTGGAAATAGTGCAGCAAAAGATAAAAGAAAACCTCCGTTAAGGAATTGGAATTTTGATTAATTTTGTACATACATTGAAAGAGCTTATGAAATTCTGGTTCCCTTTCAGGAGATCAATCTTTTCACGTCACGTGACACAGCACAAAGTCATCCAGGTCAATCTGGTGAGACATTGAAAATTGCTCTCTTATTTGCTGAATAGTGGGGGTCTTTAAAAGGTGGCTTGTTAACGATAAACATAACCCTTGCAGTGCTAAAGTTTGTCGGTAAAATCCGGTATAGCCATTCAAATGAAAACCGTCTTCAACAGTACTAGTTCATGGTGCTGATGGGTTGATAGGTAAAATCTTACTGAGTATAACCATACAAATGAAAACCGTCTTCAACAGTACTAGTTCATGGTGCTGATGGGTTGATAGGTAAAATCCTACTGAGTATAGCCATACAAATGAAAACCGTCTTCAACAGTACTAGTTCATGGTACTGATGGGTTGATAGGTAAAATCCTACTGAGTATAGCCATACAAATGAAAACCGTCTTCAACAGCACTAGTTCATGGTGCTGATGGGTTGATAGGTAAAATCCTACTGAGTATAGCCATACAAATGAAAACCGTCTTCAACAGTACTAGTTCATGGTGCTGATGGGTTGATAGGTAAAATCCTACTGAGTATAGCCATATAAATGAAAACCGTCTTCAACAGTACTTGTTCATGGTGCTGATGGGTTGATAGGTAAAATCCTACTGAGTATAACCATACAAATGAAAACCGTCTTCAACAGTACTATAGTTCATGGTGCTGATGGGTTGATAGGTAAAATCCTACTGAGTATAACCATACAAATGAAAACCGTCTTCAACAGTACTAGTTCATGGTGCTGATGGGTTGATAGGTAAAATCCTACTGAGTATAGCCATACAAATGAAAACCGTCTTCAACAGTACTAGTTCATGGTACTGATGGGTTGATAGGTAAAATCCTACTGAGTATAGCCATACAAATGAAAACCGTCTTCAACAGTACTAGTTCATGGTGCTGATGGGTTGATAGGTAAAATCTTACTGAGTATAGCCATACAAATGAAAACCGTCTTCAACACTACTAGTTCATGGTGCTGATGGGTTGATAGGTAAAATTAACTTACGTCTCAGTGAAATGAAGAAATAATCCTAACAGTGATGAGCGTTAGGAATGCAATTACAATTTTAAGAGCCTGAAAAAAGTTGCAAGGTCTTAGACAGGATTTGAACTCGTGCCTTCTCGTTACTAGGAAGACGCTCTCACTGACAGCTTGCTTTTCGCAATCGCTGCAAGAATCGTTTCTTGATTTCAATCGTTTTCCGCAGTTCATATATGATTTCTTTCCTTTGTTCATTGTCATCTTTGGGCCTCGACAGACTTCATGTAGAGCAATTGTTATTGATAACTATTTAGTTGTCGATCATAAAAGGTTATCGATAAGAAAAAGCCAGTGTGTGAAGCAAGGTATCGAAAAAAAAAGACAAGAAGCTGTAGACAGCTTAAACTCGTGGAGTCTTAACCCATTTTAGTATTGATTTCCGGGTGTTTTGAGTGCTTTTAAAAAGTAAGCTAAGACCACACTACATTCACAACATTTAGTAGCCGACACTTGAAACCACGATCGCTAACTGAAATGGCAAGTTACATAAAACAAAACTTTCCGAACAAAAATCCCACAGCAATAAGCGGCAAACACAATATCAAACGGTCCTATCCAACCATGAACGTCATGATTGTATTGTCTTGAATTAAGCTTCATACCGAGTGCTTTTGTCTTAGTAAAGAACGCGACAGAATAGTGACTACACGAATAAAACCACAGTAACTGATGGCAGAGAATTCCTTGGTGACAAGTGTTTTGTGTCTTAAAAAGTTCAATTCAGAATCAAATCAAATTGAACAAACACACGGCTACCTGAAGAGAGCGGCGAAAAGTCTGAAAGAACTGCAGCAAGGACAGTACGTCTTTACAAATTTAAATTTAAATCCATAACGTATAACAGAAGTACAATGTGAAACCCGGTAAAAATTTAAAAAGGCCTTTTATCGGTTCTTGTCAGCGCCATGGAACGTATAAGGCTTATAAATAGAAGCCTTGTACAAATTACCCATAAGACTGGTGTGACTGCAGCACAGGCTTACCGCCCTCCATTTGAATGGTGCTCCGTCTGTGCTTTTAGAGGCGTCTAGGACTAGGCAGATGACAGAAAATCTGAGACATATTCTTGGAGTCAGTTCGCAAGTTTAATGGCAGCTTCCCTAACTGCGCATATTCTCAGTAATCCTATTGTTTTCCAAGACTGGCATCACTTGGGAAGTACAAGTGAGTGCTGGACGTTCAGGCGCGGTTTTTACTTATTCCTCCCTTGCAATTTTCCCGTTAAAAAGCTGCATATTTCACATACAAATACACGAATTTTGTCGATTTTTCATGTTTTTTGCTCCTTCCATACTCCCACAAGTAAAGCTTTCGGAAAAGTCACTTACAACAAGTAATTAATTCGAACTAATCTAAATGCTGTTTTCCATCAAATTGATATATGTATGATTCTGGCTTTCGATGGGTATTTGTTACAGTTCTATAAAAATCCAGTGATAAATAAAAGATCTACGCTTGGACTCAGTATCCTGGCGTACATTTCTCAAAATTTCCGAATACATTATCACAATCCAAGGATGACAAGAAGTTGGTCAATATGGTTTACCTTACAGAGTTGTAGTGCTCCGAGGATCACTCCTGCCCTGCATTATCACCGCATCAATGTAAATGGTGCTTTATTTTATGTATGTTTTTTTACCCAATACAGGAGAATTTGCCAATCAGCGACGATGCGAACAGGATGCCAGAGCTTCACCATCCACCATTCTTCAGGATTCTGTGCCTCATGGTGAAGGTAACGTAACATTTCTTTGAGTTTCTCCTTCACACCTTGAACTGACGGCTTATTAACTGTAGATCTCATCTTTGGGCTTCGACAGACTACACGTAGACCAATTGTTATTACTAACTACAGTATTTAGTTGTCGATCATAAAAAGTTGTCGATAAGAAAAAAGCCAGTGTGTGAACCAAGGTATCGAAAAAAAAACAAGAAGCTGTACACAGCTTGAACTCGTGGAGTCTTTAACCCATTGAAGTATTTATTCCCGAGTGTTTTGAGTGCTTTTAAAAAGTAAGACTACACTGCATTCACTACATTCAGTAGCCGACACTTGAAACCACGATCGCTAACTGAAATGGCAAGTCACATAAAACAGAACTTTCCGAACAAAAATCCCACAGTAATAAAAGCGGAGAACACAATATCAAACGGTTCTATCCATCCATGAACGTCTTGTATTGTCTTGAAAACTTGTACGCTGTAATTCTTTTCCGCCATCTTGAAATCAAGAGCGAGATCACGTGTCAACCAATCAGACCAGTGAAACTAAAATATGCGTGCATCAGTTTGCCGCCATCTTGAAATCAAGAGCGAGATCACCAGGTCACGTGTCAACCAATTAGACCAGTGAAACTAAAATATGCGTGCATCAGTTTGCCGCCATCTTGAAATCAAGAGCGAGATCACGAAATTACGTGTCAACCAATCAGACCAGTGAAACTAAACCAGGCAAAACTAATCAATGATCAATGACATCAATGAGTAATCAATGGGTAATCAATTGATTAATCATTGAGTATTGCCAATACTCAATGAGTAATCAATGATTAATCGAACCCAAAATATTTTGTGGGTCATTGATTACTCATTGATGTCATTGATTACTCATTTTAAACCAACAGAGACCTGCCACCCACCAGGGGTCAGAAAAGGGTTCAGAAAAGGTGAAGCCCTGAGACTTTTAAGAACAAATTCCTCAGCGAAATCATTCAGTGAGAATATCAACAACTTCAAAGCACGCCTCCGTGCTAGAGGCTACACACAAATTCAATGAACGGAAGTAATCTTTGCAGCAAAAGAAGAACGTGCGAAAAAGAATTCTGCCTTTCGTAACAACGTACCACCCGGCGTTGCCTAATCTTAAAAACATCTAATTAGCAAATGGCATTTAATTTAGAACCAACCATTGCTAAGAGAAATATACCAAGAAACCCTCCCCTTATCTCAAACAAGAAAGGAAAATCCCAACCTCGTTCCCAGGGTCTCTCTTCTTCCCTCCCTCTGGAGCTCCAGGGAAGAAGACGTGGGCAGGAAGAAGAGAGACCCTGAGAACGAGGTTGGGAAAATCCTTGGGGGATATGGGGGAAAAACTCTGTCAACAACTCTTTTCTTGCAAATCAATGACTAATCAATGACATCAATGACCAAAAATTTTGTGGGTCATTGATTAGTCATTGAGTACTCATTGAGTATTGGCAATACTCAATGAGTAATCAATTGATTACCCATTGATTACTCATTGATTATATTGATTTCATTGATGTCATTGATTAGTTATAGTCTAGTGGCCAAACACGGTTCTGGGCAAGTTGGCTGCACCCCACCCCCCCTCTGGCAAGCTGTTCTTGGTATCATTTTAAATCTTAGAGGATGCTGATTTTGAATCTTTTTGTTACCACGTACTAAAAGTGTCCGAAGGCCTTGGTAACCTGGCCTATACTACCCACACTCCTTTGTACCATATTTTCACCTGGCTTCCATTTTCGGTCTTTCTGTTGAGATTTTACTGACAAAAACCTCACCCAACTACATTAGTTCAATAATTAACCCTTTTTATACTATTTTAATGTAAAAAAAACACCCACATTTTTTAAAGTTTTTCTTATTTGCCTTATTTTATGCTAATTAGTCATCTTGTCAGCCGAACTAAACCTACAAAGTTCTAAAGACATTCATCAAAACCCTTAATGATACGATTTATCAGTACTTATCAACAGCTTTATACCCTGCCTAGCTGCTTGATGGCATAACAAGGTTAAAATCTCCAAATATTATCATGAAGGGGGCAAAAACAATGTAATTTGTCAACCGGAAGTGGCTAAAATGCGACTTCCGGTTTTTACGTTTTTCACTAATTACGGCCACGAACGTTAAAACGAGAATCATAAACTTATAAATACTACATACAGTCAACATGCCTATCATACAAAACATCTTCAAATGTTGCCACTCTTGCGGATGACATCATACGTCATCATCAGGGTCATGACGTCATTAAGACCGAAAGATATTAGCTACCCAGCTAAGTTGTTGTGCGAGCAATGTTTAGAAATGTTTTACACGTTTTTGGACATTAATTTAAAATTCCTGATTACTGACAAAGTTAAACTGCCATCAGCGGAATAATGACAAGTTTTCAGTCAATAAGGCAACTAATCCTCATCGTCCTCGTCATTGTCATCTGAATCCTCCCAAACATTATGGGGGTTTTCACAACTGCTCCCACATTGACAGGCTTCAGTGCAGGAGATTGCATTTTGCTTGCAAGTACAATGACCAGTTGTACAGTTTCCAGTGCATCCACAGATGATCAGCTCAAGAAGGGCCTTCGAAGCTGGCGGAAGAGACATCCAGTCAACGATGATCCCATCTTCTGCCCTTAACCAACCATGATGGATAGGGCTTGGCAGCTCTGGCCTTGGTTCAAGAGCACGGCACCAAATGTCGGCTTGGTAGTTGGCACGCATAATATGCTTGTTTAAGGCGTCTTGGCAAGGTGGTAGGATGTTTGTTGGGCTATTCTTGGTACACAAAAGTCGGTAACGGCACTCATTTACATCATCCACATCCGGACATCCATACATTTTACAGACAAATTTCTCACATGCCAAAAAAGAGGTTGCCTCCAGTTCGAATCTCCTCCCAAGCTCTGACATGGCCTGACAGGCTGTGTGGTCATCTCTGCACAGTTTCAGGGGACCTTTTTTGCCTTTTCCAGCAAATGAGCTCGTTGAATCACAACCTGTAAAGGCATGAAGACCTGGTAATGCAGCACATAACTCAGGGCCAGCTCGGTCTACTACATTGGGGATGTCTAGGAAGATAGTTCTTGTTTTTGCTTTCTTCATGAACAGAAGCTTAGCTGGAATCTGGTTTTGGAAGTGACAGGCTAAAATGAAAACATCTGTGTCGGGGGACTTAATTATCACCATTCTCTCGCCGCTTTCTGCTGCATGTTTTGCATGAAGAATTACTCTAGTATCAGCCTCCTCATGAGAACTTTGCAACTCTTCAACCTCTTCACACATGACCTTGCCATTGATTACAAACAATCTGTAGCAGTTGCTTTCGAGTGCAAAGAAGATTGTACGTGTTCCAATTCGGCTGGCGTAGCTGTCACTTGACCATTCCTGAAGGAGATATCTTGCTAACTGGGTCTCATTTTCTCCATCACTGAGAAATTTTTTCCATTGTTTCGGGTATTTCTGGCCTCCCCCAGTTATTTTCATCTTGATAGTACCTTGTACTGCTCTTCTCGTTCGTTCAAGGTTCTTGATGGACACATCTAGGTACCTGTCCGCTACAAAGTCAACTCTTCTAGCCAGGAGGGTTTCTGGGGCAATGGAATCAAATACAACACTCGCTAAGTCTTCAAATGTGGTTGGAATGTCTTTTAGGGACTGTAAAACGACCATCCCATCTACAATCCAAGCAGTCGTACATCCTCCGCTGGGTCTACTTGATGCGTCAGTGAGTCAAGCAACTTCGACTTGTCAGTCTTACATAGTGATCCATCAACAGCAGCTAGGGACCATGGTAAGGGACCAACTGGGTACTTCAGGACTTCTTGCAGATCCATATCACGTGTTTGAGCAACGACTAAAAGACGGGCAAACAAGTCCCTGTCTGCTTTCAGCATGACATCTCTTCCAGCTATTTTAAACGATGATGAAGTGGTAGAAGAGGCAAAGCTAGCCAGTTTTAACTTTGGAATGGGATCGTAAAATGGAATAATAGCCGTTTCACCAGCCGTTTCTGTACAAATTTTACGAAGGTTTCTACTCCTTTCCTAACAGCTGCAAGAAGATCTTGCTCTACCGCTTCCGGAACTATCTGTCCTGAAGACAGATGTGAAATCTCATCAGAGTCAGAGAAAGAAAACGGATTGTTCCAGTTAATAAGAGTCGACTTCACTTTCCTGACATCCTGCTCATCAACAGATAATCTAGCTTTCCCTAGCTCATTTACCACCCCTTCATTTCTGGTCTTAGCTCCAGCCATCTCGCAACAAGCCTGCGTGATCGCTGCACGTGAGTGAGTTGTAAGCAGCCATCTTTGTACTGCATCTTTATTCAGACTGAAGCCAATGATGCCACCTTTAGATTAAGTGTCTCGATTTATTGTTTGTTCTATTGTTTGGTCCACAGGAACTTTACCAAATCCATTCCAGTAGGTTCGCTGGACTGCAAACTCACCATCAAGCATTGCGTGATAGGCAGCAGGATGCCTTTCTTCTAATGACATCATGCCACACAAATAGACTGGAATATATGAACCTATAATGAACGGGAATATATGAACCTATAATTGACCTGCTCCCAACGTCAGTGGCTTCATAGCTCAGTTGGTAGAGCATCGCACCGGTATCGCGAGGTCACGGGTTCGAACCCCGTTGAAGTCCTGAATTTTTTTCAGGCTTCTTTTCGCAATTGCTTAAATTGCGTTCACAACTGCGAGGATCATTCTTCATTTGATATCTTGCATAGTTGATTCGGTCATATGCAAACATCCAGGGAAGCACAGCACGGACACAGACAAGATGCAAGTTCCAGTTGCCTTCCCTTGTTGCACGAATAAAGTGTAGAAGAAGACAAACCATATCAATATATGACTGCCAGAAAATGCTCATTTTGTTGACTGCAGATGTATTGAACTCTTCAAACTTAGAGTGGGCATCTGTTAGTGCTGCCGTGTCATACAGTTCCTGAATGGCATCAGGCGTAAGCCCTTCACGTACTCTTCTGACAGCATGCTGCACAGTTTCTATCTGGAATTGTGCATCTCTCTCTGCTGATTCCTTTTCTGCATTTAGCAACGCTTGCCAGTTGAGGCGTAGTGAAGCTTCAAGAACAATCTTGTGAATGCGCACTGCTCTGTTATAATGTTTGCCTTCCAACACACCATTTACTGCACCGCTCCCAATTATACGCGACTCCAGCAAACGATCTCTGAGACCTTAATCAGCAAAGCGTTTCCCAATTGAGCCAACAAAGACACGTGCAATGTGAAATGCTCCCATTCGTAAGACGACACTTCTGAACTCTTCTTGGTGTTTCCATGCAACTTCTAAGGTCATCGCGTAGATGGCTTGATCAAAAACTACAACAGTTTCATATAAACCGAGATTAGTAGCCATTGCCACAGATCATTTGAGCAGGGTGTAAACTGTAGAAAGCTCAGTTGGAGATGCATCAATTAGTTGGCAATACCCAACGACACTCTTAGGAGGGACTATTTTCGCGTTGGCTACCGAATTAAAACCACTCCAGGATGGGACAGGTTGACGAATCTCTGCTGTCTCTTCAAGGATGTTCGGGAGACGAGACAGGAACCATGCAAAGTCCTTAACCTTTGCACTGCTGAGGTGAGCATCAAGCATTCTCAGGTTAACAACATCTCTTCCATACTTCCCACTCCCAGGACCACATCGTCTGCCAGCGTTGTACTGGTGAATCTAAAAGTGTTTATAATAAACATTTTTAGACAACGAATTAATTTGCAATTTTATCAGCAAATGTATTAAGATGACGTAACCAGTGATTTTAGATGTAAGGGCTATTATTTCCATTCCATCCCTTAGTGACTAAACATAACCAATATAGGCACAATTAAGTTAAAGCCACCTTTTTGTGCCCATCCAATATAATACTCTGCCGTCTCTTCTAGGAATATAAAGTGTAATATATATAGATAGCCCAAGCCTAACAGCGTCGCACTTTGAACAAGCTTAACTAAGGTGAAACTTAACTATGGTGAAACTTAACTAAGGTGAAAGGTTGGAAGCACAAGAATTAAGATTGACGAACGGGCTATTTTCAATTTTAGCAATTCTCAAAAACAGTATTACGCGACCGTCTGCACAGTACATTTTTTTGACCGTACAAAAGTTCACAAAAACAACTTTTCTCTGTCTAGAATAACTAGTACCACTACTTTCCGAATAAAATACAGTTTTTGTTTGTCAAAAATTGCCCGAGAAACTGATTTGAAAATCAAAAATTGCAAAAATACACAAACATATTTGCATAAGGCGATGCGAGTGAAGATAGAACTGTACTATAAAATCAAAGTCTTGTTTTGTTTACATAAAATCGCTTTTCAATCTATCTAATGAATGAACAAACACATAAAAATGGACAACACAATCTTCTTTCGAAAAAATTTATTGAAATCTCCATTTGTTTACGTTTAAAAGCAAAACGCGTATCATTTAATTATAGCTCATCGAGTTCAAGCTTTCTTCGATGAAATTCAAGAGATCGATACGATACAACTGAATTTAAGCACGTTTTAAAATCAATTCTCCAAAACTAACAATAACACAAATAAAAAGTCACTTACAGATTGATATCAACATAAATTCTCACGAAAACTGTAATCTGTTTTACCTTTAAGTCCCTCGCTTGCTTGGAAATTCAAATCTCCGCTTCTGGTTCTGAAATCCGTAGAAAACAAACATCTCCCGCATTGATAAAAACGTAATACATGAAGTTCCACGAAGCAAGAATTTATCCCTGAAAGCTCGTCTTTTTCCACTAAAGCGGCTTCTGAGTATACCTTAATTAGTATCCCTGTCTTGAGTAGCAAACCACGAAAAATGCAGGAAAATAACGACTTTAATTTAAACCGTTTTCTCCGCTCAGTAAACACAGCAAAACATCAAAGTGTTGCTGACGTGACATTCGGCCGTGTAACCGCGCATAAAAAGCCTCGCTTTGGTTTCAACATGACGTCGTACGCGCATGTTTTGCGACGTCATACGCGCCCGCGAGCTAGCCCTGCGCGACGGAGCTACGGCGGAAGGCGGGCACACTCGCGCCCGCGAAACATTCCACTAGCCATGACCATGGAAAATGACGTCATAGGTTCTATGAGTATGGGGCTGCGCAGCCGGGTCTTCGGCCCGGCAAGTGCTCCGCTATGATACGTTTGAACACAAAAGTTAACCCAGTGAGCCCTTCTTTTAGCAAAAATATAAAATGGCCTGAGCCTCTTTAACAAATCTGACTTGGCACTGCATTTAAAGTGCGCCTCCTGGAGCTTCCCTCTAATCGTACTTCCTGTGGCGGTGGGTCACAACCAGCAACTTCCCTTTGGATCAATATTCCATTCGTACAATGGGTTGTTCCTTTGCCGGATAGAGTTTCCTCAAGTAGATCTATATTGTCCCAAGAAAATGTACTAAATATGTTCGGCTGAACATTTCTTGGTAGTATTATACCATGGTCGTCTCTCTCTATATCTGTTTCTCTGCCAACCTTGTTTCTATTTCAAGAACCCGCTCATACGAGATGCCATGTCCAAAGCGATTAAGTAATGTTATGACCTCTTTGCAACCTGTAAGGTTTTGTTTACAGTCATTGGAAGAGCAACATGTTTTGGTGTTTTTTTCTTCCCTTTGCAACATTGTATAGAAGGCTATTGGTTTGCCAATAAATCCGAACGTCCATACCGTGTATATCACAGAAAGAAAGTTTGTCTGTACTTGTACAGTTATAGTTCGAAAGCGAGTGCAATATCGCCTTCGGCCGAGTTGGCTAAAATCAGGCGATATTGCGCAAGCTTGAGCACTATAAGTTTTATAATTCAACGCATTGATAGCAAATCACAGTTTCCAAAATCAGTAGAAAGGCTTACTACAATATGTTACCTCGCGCTATTTCTTACACAACAAGCAGCGAAAGAAAACTTTGGCACGCTAGAACTAATTCAGTTTTACATCAAGAGCTTTTGTCTACGTAACGAGCGGGACAGAGTAGTGACTACACAAATAAAACCACAGTAACTGATGGCAGAAAATTCCTTAGTGACAAGTATTTTGTGTCTCAAACTAATCGATGATCAATGACATCAATGAGTAATCGATCGGTAATCAACTGATTAGTCATTGAGTTTCGCCGGTGGTGTTTTTGCACGTCGGTCATCGCTTGGCTGAGATTTCTCTTCGTCAGCACCAGAATGCACATACTGCAGACCGCTCCTCTTTTCCAGAATTGCAGATTGTGCTAGGCTACAAGGTAGCTGAAGTACAATCAGAATTCTATTATTGTTGCACGAAGAATTCACTAATTGGTCTTGGCCTCAAATATATAGAAATACCAAAGTCATTAAAAGCGAAAATATGCAGCGCGAAAAAGTTTCCAAAAAAGGTCATGCATACCATATATGGACCAGGCAATCCCATAAGCCTAGGCGCCAGCATCGAGCCGGCGGCCATTGAACTTTGCCACAACAAAATAAACAGACTATGGAATAAGATAAGCATCTTTAATAACAAAACTTTTTAAACAATACAGTGCAACAAAGATCTTGGAACCAGTAGACAAAATGAGTCCAATCTGGAACGAGATAAAAAGGACAATGTTGGCACGGTAGTCATGTAAATAGGGAGGGGGGAGGGAATTAGTGAATTCTTCGTGCAACAATAATAGAATTCTGATTGTACTTCAGCTACCTAGTAGCCTAGCACAATCTGCAATTCTATAGCATGTTGCACTCCGAATTCACTGATTGGTCTCGTTCAAAGCAACTGACCTATGAAATGACTGCTGTGCCAAAGGAAACAGAGTGGCGAGGACGGTAATAAAAGCGATTGAAAGTTGTCTCCCGGGACCAGTCCGCTGCTGTCAGGATATCTTTCACTGATACACCACACTGTCTTGCTGCAGAGGAAGAGGCGCCTCTTGTTGAGTGAGCCTTAAAGACACTGGTGTCAATCCCAGCATCTTGTAGAGTCAGCTTCAGCCATCTACCTATGGAAGTTGATGAAATGGGAGAAAAAGGTCTCTGAGTGGCTAAAAATAAGGGCTGACTAACACCACTATGGCTGCGGTGAATTTCTGTCTTCTTAATGTATTCCTTCAGACAGGCAACTGGGCATAACTGAACATTGCCTTTAAGGGCTGGGAAAAAGAATGTGACATCTTTTCCAGGAACTCTGGTCTTAGTTAGCCCTGGAATCCTGAACTCCACACCCTGTGGTAAATATTGCATGAATGCCAAATCCAAGGCATGTAAATCAGACTGACGCTTTGCACTTGTTAGAGCAAGTAACATTGCACACTTCCTCGAGAGACGTTTGATATCTAAGATACTGTTATCTGGCCACTTTTCAAATAGATCAGTAACCAGAGAAACCTCCCAAGCGGCAGAGTAACGGGGTTTAGGTAGTCTCCTATTAAATACCCCTCTCATAAAGTTGCACACAATTTTGTGTTGACCCAAGGGAGTTCCTTCCAAGGGTGGAACTGTGGAGCTAATAGCTGATCTATAAGTATAAATTGTAGAATACTGTTTACCTTGCTCAAACAACTCAGTGAGAAAGTGAACTAAATCACTCACAGCTGGAAGAAAGGGATCAATTTGTCGTTGACGACTCCAGCTACACCACTTAGCCCAACAGGACTTGTACTGAGCATTTGTTGATCTGCGTTGGGCAGAGAGGAGAATATCTGTAGCTTCTCTCGATATGCCCTCTGATGAGAGGTGATCCCTGAGACTCTCCATCCTGCTAGTGGCAGGGAGTTGTTGGTGATCATTGGATGTCTGTCCCCCATTGGGTTTAACAGCAGATCGTTGTGGGACGGAAGCAAAACTGGATTGTCTGTGAGCAGCTGCAGAAGGTGGGAGTACCACGCCTGGGCTGGCCACACTGGGCATATGATCAACAGAGCTGCTCCTTCGAGGCCTATCTTCCTCAGGCATTTGCTGATCAAATTGAAAGGGGGGGAAGGCGTAAGCATTCTCCTCCCTCCAAGGTTGAACTAGGGCATCGAACTGTTCCGCTAGGGGATCTGGCAGATAACTGTAGAATCTCTCCAACTGAGTGTTGTTCCTGTTGGCAAAAAGGTCTATCGTAAAGGGACCGAAACTGTGATTCAGAACCTTGAACACTCTTGAATCAAGCTTCCAGTCCGCTGCATCTGGTTTTGCTCGAGACTCTGCATCTGCCACAACATTCAGTCGACCCGGGATGTGCTCCGCTCGAAGAGTGATCTTCCTTGCGAGGCACCACTCCCAGAGGGAACGAGCATGTTTGTCTAACACACTCCTCTTGGCTCCCCCCATTTTGTTTACATAAGCTATAGCTGATATGTTGTCCATTTGTATTAGGACATGGGCATTGTTCAGGGATTTGGTGAAGGCCTTGATTGCATAGGTGGCTGCCAGCAGCTCCAGGCAATTTATGTGAAGTGAGGATTCGTGAAGAGACCAGGTTCCCCTTGTCCCGATCCCGTTGCACACCGCCCCCCAACCCGACCCCGAAGCATCCCATTGGATAAGCATATCTGGAAGGAGGGGCTTCACTGGCCTGGAGTTGGCCGTAGGGAGGTTGGTTATCCACCAATCTAGGTCTAATCGAACCTCTATGTCTAGAATTACCTTCTGATGGAGGGGAACTCCCTGGTGGTCTAAGAAATTCTTCAGGTGTTGAAGTGCTCTGTAATGGAGTGGAGCCTGGAAAACAGCTGCCTTTGCTGCTACCATTTTTCCAATTAAGTGTGCTAGATCTGACTGTGAAGAACTTTGGAACTTAGAAGACTTCTGCATTCCTTCTGGAGGTTTAAAACTTTGCTGTCTGGGATGGAAAGGCTCATGGTTATGGAGTTGACCAATACACCTAGGAATTCCATTTCCTGTGAAGGGAGTAGAATAGATTTGTCCATATTCACAACAAACCCCAGATTCTCCAACAGGTAAATCATTAGAGACACATCTCTTATAGCTCCCTCCCTCTGAGAATTTAGGATTAGCATGTCGTCTATGTAAATACAAATCCTTAGACCCAGTCTCCTGACATAGGCTACCAGGGGCTTCAGCACTTTTGTGAAGACCCGAGGTGCTGAAGTGAGACCGAAAGGTAGGCATTTGAACTGGTAAGTTACATTTTTGAATTGAAAGCAAAGAAGCTTTTGGTGTGCCGGGTGGATGGGGACAGCAAAGTATGCGTCCCTGAGGTCTATTTTGCACGAAAGGGCGAAGAATGTCCGCAACCACCTTCAAGTCCTCCATTTTGAAATGATGGTGGCATACAAAAGAGTTTAGCTTGGACAAGTTTATCACTGGACGCTGCCCGCCCCCTTTTTTCTCCACTAGGAAAAGGTTGCTGTAAAAGAGGTTGCTGTGGTAGGGGACTTGACGTATGGCTCTCTTGTCTAAGAGGCTGGCAATCTCGTCCTCTACTAAGGCCAACTGACTGGCATTTAAAGGATGTGGGGCGGGCAGCCTTGACTGCCTGGGAACCCCTGTCAGCTCTAATTTGTAACCCCTCACAGTGTTGATAGTCCATTGGTCTGATGTTAGGAGTTCCCAGTTCTGGAGAAAATACTTTAGCCTCCCCGCCCTGGGGATGTCCTCTAAGTTGACGTGGACAAAGGGAAGGGGGGAAGGTGAATGAGAATGGAGAAGGCTTACCTCTGTTTTCCTTGCATGTAGATCCTGTTGGGAGCTTGTGTGGCTTGTTTGTTGGACTTCTGTTCGAACGCAAGCCTTCGGTCTGCCCCTCCCAGGGCAGGCTTCCCTTGGGAGGGGGCCCTCCGAAAAGGCCGGTTGTTATCGTAGGGCCTTTTCCTGTTAAAGCTCTGACTGCTTTGATTTCCGGAAGGCGAATGGGCTTGGTGAGAGGATTGATCATTCTGCCCTTGAATAGTTGTTGAAGTACTGCCTCTAAAAGATCTCTTTTTGAACTGGTTTTTCTTGCTTTGAGGCTGGATGGCTTAAGAAACTTTCTCAGCCAATTCACCAACAAAGTTAAGTTCCTTGGCTTTAGATTCACCAAAGAGGTACTTTTGCATAGAATCAGAGTGTTTTCCAAGCTCAGCTATGTCAGTAATATGTGAGGACTTAACAATATCCTGGCGTCTGTGTTTGTTGATTGTAGCCACAGCATGTCCCAGCAAGGGGAGACTTTTGAGAACCAGGTTGATTGCCTCACCGACCTGAAGGGCCCGAGGGTCCCGTTTCAAATGCTGGAGAAGGATGCAAAGTGGACCTGCTGCATCCATATAGTTTCTTTCCGTCACTTGGAGATCCTGTTCCCAGCGAAGATTAGCTAGAGACTGCTTACCTTGAATAAGGACAAGCCATTTATCAAGCTCTGGGACATGGAGGGCAGGAACGTCGGGCTTTGGGAATTCGGTTTGACGAGCTCGTTATGAGCTTTGTCCTCCATGCACGATCGGAAATAAATATCAATGATTTCCTTGAGATCCGTATCGATATTCCACATACAATAACGAGTATTTGTAGAGCCAGAAGGCGGAGGAGTTTCATCGACTACTGTCACTTTAGAAGCGTGTTTCTTCGCCTCCTCTTTTGCCGCCAATAAGGCTGAGGCAAAGGGGTCGGTAGAACCACCTTCGGAAACCTTAGCGACTTTGCTCAAGGGTTCCTTATCCCGGTCAGAAAGGCAGCTAGGGGCTGCAACGCTGAGCAGACTAGCTGCGTAGGATCTCTTTTGGCCGGTTTGCTGTTCGTTCGAAGCAGGCGAGAAACCGTTCATTGACAAACGGGTTTCTTGCAAGGCCGACTGATCCCGCGAGGCGCCGGTTAGTTCGCCTCCTTCCAGCGTAGAATCGCCATTCAACGATCCCCTTGGGGATGTAGGCGAAGCCTCATCAGTTACCAAGCCCGTAGACTCGTGATAAGACACAATTTCTTCATCCATTGTAGCCAAAAAACTCCCAAAAAGCTTGTACAGAATAAAGCGCGGTCAAACCAAACACTCGCAAAGTGAAAATGGCCGCCGGCTCGATGCTGGCGCCTAGGCTTATGGGATTGCCTGGTCCATATATGGTATGCATGACCTTTTTTGGAAACGTTTTCGCGCTGCATATTTTCGCTTTTAATGACTTTGGTATTTCTATATATTTGAGGCCAAGACCAATTAGTGAATTCGGAGTGCAACATGCTATAGAATCGCTAGTTTGACTGACATGAGGTGCGTAATCCAACGAGAAATCAGTAAAATTGACAAAATCTATAGGGATGATATCTGTTTACAAACATTATTTTTGTTGTAGCTTACTGCCTAAAGAGGCGTAAGCTACTATGCTATCCGTTTGAGTGAGTGAGTGTAACAATGAGTGAGTGGGCGCGATCCATTCGACCAAAAAATCCGGATTGAATTTCCGAAATTTTAATGTGTCGAATGGAACGGTATTTTCCACTTGAATGAACCGATCTCGTTTCTTTAGCAGGTGATGTTGTTGAGACTTGCTGTAATTCTTCCATAGTACCTATAAAAACAGTAAGTTTATTTTCATAGTAAGAACACGAACTCCGTTCCACAAACAAGGAATATTCACAACTAGCGGGAATTCGTATACAAAGAAGTTCGAGCATTGTACAAGCTTAAGCTTAAGCTTAAGCTTTGCGAATTATGATATATAAATAAGCGTATTGCTCAAGTTCATTCAGCTTTGTTTTCAACGTACCTGAGCGGCAGGTTCGATATTTCCTGAATCATCGAAAAACATATCGAAGAAAGAATTCTAAACCGTCAAACGTGAAGAAACAGATGCAACAATAATAAAAATCTCCTTGCGTCACCATGTTGTAGCTTTTCACGAGGCAACAACCACGGCTGAATCGTCGCACCGGGTAGAAAT
Source organism: Cladopsammia gracilis (assembly GCA_022457155.1). Classification (NCBI taxonomy): domain Eukaryota; kingdom Metazoa; phylum Cnidaria; class Anthozoa; order Scleractinia; family Dendrophylliidae; genus Cladopsammia; species Cladopsammia gracilis. The sequence continues at coordinate 717,143 of JAJGOT010000137.1, forward strand.
GCCAAATGGAACAGAAAATTTCCGGAAATTCCACATTTCGGGAAAACGGGACAACCTCGAGAGGTTGACCAAAATTTCCGAAATGAATTTTTCGAAAATTTCTGTTCCATTCGATTTTGTACCGGAATTTCCGGAAATTTTGGTCGAATGGATCGCGCCCAGTAACAACAGAATCCGAGCCCACAACGAATTCTGCCGATTTTGACCCGATATTCCCCGATCTTAACTCCTTTTTTGTTTTGGAACCTCGTCGGTTGTTCAACGTTTGTCGAGGACATCTTCGCAACCTCGTCGGTTGTTCAACGTTTGTCGAGGATAGCTTCGAATGTTCACTCAGAGAAGAATATCAGATTTCTAACAAATATGGCCGCCCTTGAACTCCACGCTTCCATTTTGTAGACGTTCATTTTGCATAACCGGAATGAAAGCACGCCTTTTAAGACTTCGAAATGGAAAGAAAAAGTTCTTTAGAATATTTTTATGCCTTTGTAGTGGTGGTTTGAGAGCTGAAAGCGATGAAATTTGTCACAAGTGAGGACATGTCTTCTTTCAGAATTTATACTCGAAGCGGCAGACTTTACTAAGAATTTTCAAGCATTTCTGGAAAACTACGGTAAAGAAAGTCACATTTTTTAATGTCCATTTACTTTGTAAGAAACATTTCATAGACTGTTTGTTTGTCTTATTAGTGGCTTTTGACAAATATTTAGAAAACTTGACCACAATCGGTCGAGCGAGAAATTCGCCAGATGCTGAACAAATTTGCGTGGCCGACAGTTTCCTTGATGCGATAATTTGACGCGTTTTGCTCTTGAGACTAAACTAAACTGCATAAGAATGGCATTCTATATACACATGAAAAGTCGGAAATTTTAGAAAACACTAGATATAATAAAGTAGGTTGCTGAATTTAAATATTATTTTGTGATGTTTATAATATAATTCGCAGACGCAAGCGCTGCAATTAGGATAAACAAATCGCTAAGGCCCCGTCCACACGTATCCGGATATTTTCGAAAACGGAGATTTTTTTCTTCGTTTGCACCTCCCGTCCACACGTAAACGGCGTTTTCGGCAACAAATACGGATGTTTTTGAATACGCTCTCCAGACTGTAGATTTTTAAAAACGGAGATTTATCGTATTCGTGTAGACGGTCGAAAACGAAGGTTTTCGAATACGATGACGTCAAAACAAAGATGGCGGCAAACTCTTTGATTTTCGCGGGCTTATGCTTCTCACAGCGCGCATGTGCCAGTAGCCTGCGCCGGCATGCTCATCATGTGAAGTCTAGCGTATTCGAAAAATTTTCGCGTATACGTGTGGACTGGCAAATACGATTGTGATACGGTCCGTGTGGACGCGGATGTTTTCGAATACGGAGAAAAAAATCTCCGTTTTCAAAAATATCCGGATACGTGTGGACGGGGCCTAAGCCTTCCGGAAGCAGAAAATCACTGAATTCTGATAAGCGTTTAACTCTTTTATTCAAGGGAAAGACATTTTCATTCAAGGAAATATTGTGTATTTGCGACAACACTTTGAAAAAACTATGAAGCCGGGAAAAAGTAATACATGGCAAAATCAAAGCACTTCACTTCGATGTAGTCTTGAAATCACGGGGGGGGGGGGGGGGGGTTCATGATGCGTCACGCAATATTTATTTTTAAAATGTTTTACCAATTTATAGCACTCGTCACCACGGTTTTGAAAATTATAAAAACAAAATCTCCTGAATGCGATAACATGTATTTTTTTCATTACCTGTAAATTTAGGGCTTCCAAAAGTTTATTGCAAATCTGGGCAGGAGAGGGGGGTCTCTCGGCTTGCAAATCCAGGGGGCACGGGGAGGGGGGGGGGGGGGGCAGCGGGCCAGGAAATCCTACGTACGATAATCTAAGTAATAACAGGCGCAGTAAGCTACATGCAGTCATAGACTGCCCATTTTTATTCAAATGTGCCAGCCACTGGAACAGAAGAACCCTTTGTTTCGGCAGCCAATAAGGCTCTGGTTGGCACATTAATAACAATTGGTGACGTCATTGATATCTTCCCTATAATTGAAGTTCTTCATGTGCATTCACGTTCTCGTTCTGCAACAAGAGTGTCAGCAAAGTTTCTATATTACGTTCTGCACGGGCGTTATTTTTTTTTTAGAGAAAAGTATGTTTGTTTTCTTGCTTGTGTAATTACTTTTAAAGGATTTCTTTCTAATGCCTCTTTTTTATTATTATTTTATCAGATGAACCATCAGATCAGGTCCTAAACAAATTAGCCCGTGACATTTGTGCAGATTGGCAAAACCTGGGACTGGAATTGGAAGTTCCAAACTCAAAAATTCAAGAAATTTCAGTTAACAATGTGCTATATCCTACTGTGCAACAAAAGGCCTTTCAAGTGCTGAAGGCTTGGAAGGACCGCGGGGAGTCAGTAACGTATGACGAATTGCGTAGGGCGTTAAAGGAGCTTGGATTGAATGTGCTTGCAGAGTCACTACCCACGAACGCGCAAAGAGAACGTCACTTGTATCATATACCCCATTCATACCAACGGTTTAACATGTTTAAATGTTGTTTAGTTTAACTACGTTTTAAGCCTGTATCTTGAACGTTTTTAAATGTATATGACTCATACTACCTGGAATGGTAATAAAAGTCAATAAAGTTGCTTTTAGTAAAGATTTCACTCCAAATATTACGGCACGTTTGGGGGTATTTTTCTAAACCTGTTTTAAACAGAACAACATTTAAACATGTTTAAGCGTTGGTATGAACGGGGTAATAGTTAATCGAGAGACTGGTTGTTGTTTGTTATCATTTTTCGGCCTTGACCGTGCACAACACAATAGATGTTGATCTTTTGTTCGAGCAACTGACCAATAGGAATGGTGCTATTAAGTTATTCAGTCATAGCGTATGATCAAAAAACAACAGATGTGCACGGTCAAGTACGGTTCAACATAAATTGCAGCTCCTTTCTTATCGCCATTGAAGTCTGCAAGATTTCATAACCAGTCTCTCGATTAACTATGCTTGGATGTTCCAGCCCGGAGCTAAAACAGCTAAAGTGGTATATTATTTGTTTTTGTATTGTCCAGAGCATTTTTATGATATTTTATGAATATTTTTACATATAAATTGTACTACCAAAATTTCTCAATGATGGATACGGTTGTATCCGAAACATGTCTTTCAAATTCAAAAGTGTGTGCATTTTTCTCAAATGTTTAACTGTATAAATTGTGGTTAGAAACATTACTGGCTCCTATCCGAAAGCATTGACAATACATTTCGCCACTAGGTACAAAGAACTTTGTTAGCTTTAAGCAGAAATGTCCTTCAGGATCCTATATACATACTCAAAACAAACCACCTGAGCTGCTGTCCGTTTTATTGTATGCATGTTTTTGCAAATTTCACTCCTGTCAAAGCGGCAGTAGGGACACAAAGTCTGCTGAAATGTATAGCCGCAAACAGTTTGCAGGAGGTCCTGTATCAATTGTTAATAAACCAATCAACGTAGCTTTTCTAACCTGCTTACCTTTTTTGTTTTATAAACGCTTTCTTCTTTTAAACTCACCCTTCGATAAATTTTACATAAAATGAAGAACATATTGTACAATCAGGAGGTTTTATGCTTGTGTTGTATTGACATCGAAGTTTTTTTTGTTATATCGTTTTCTAGCTTCATAAAGACAAAGGGTTAAGGAGATATCTGACTTTGTTTTTTTTTAGATAATGGGATGTGACTCTCAAATATAAATGCTTCTAATAATATTCCTTATAATATACTCCACACAATATACAATATACAGTTGGGGAGCAGGGGTGGTTGTAGTTGTGAGAGCACTCACCTCCCACCAATGTATAATAATATTCCTTATAATATACTCCACAATATACAATATACAGTTGGGGAGCAGGGGTGGTGTAGTTGTGAGAGCACTCGCCTCCCACCAATGTATAATAATATTCCTTATAATATACTCAACACAATATACAATATACAGTTGGGGAGCAGGGGTGGTGAAGTTGTGAGAGCACTCACCTCCCACCAATGTATAATAATATTCCTTATAATATACTCACACAATATACAATATACAGTTGGGAGCAGGGTGGTGTAGTTGTGAGAGCACTCGCCTCCCACCAATGTGGCTCGGTCCGGCGTCATATGTGGGTTGATTTGTTGTTGGTATTCTCACTTGCTCGAGAGGATTTTCTCCGGGTACTCCGGTTTTCTCCTCTCCTCAAAAACCAACATTCTAAATTCCAATTCGATCTGGATGAAAAACCAGCTACGGCTGATGTGGCTTTCCTCTCTAAATATAGTTATTTATTTATTTATTTGCTGATTGGCCAGTGAATGACGAATGCATAAATAGATTAAAGAGTTTTATTTTAAAAGCTTGGAAGTTCAAGCTTAAATATATTTTTTTAAATTATGTGATTAATTTAAGATTTCACGCTTGGTTTACCTGTAAAAAAGATTGTTATTTGATTTATTAAGAATAAAACGTGTGAGCATTTTGGAAACCATTGAAGAGTTTCGTGTACCGAGGGCGCGCAGTGTACCGTGACGTGACCTCAGCAAAAAATTTTTAAGAATATATAAACAAAAAATCATATAAACTACTGGTGCATTTCTTGATTTATGGTCACTCGTGATGTTTTGAAAGTTCTCAAATTATACTCGTCAAAGCGGCTCGTGCAATTTCGAGAGCTTTTAAAGGCCCAGTATTGCCCAATATGCATTGCGCGCTGCGAGTTTCGGCGGCCATTTTCTTGATGTTGAAAAATCCGGTTGGTCTTGTAGCTCTTTGAAATCGTTTGCATCGGCGATCTCAGACGTAAACTTGCTCGTAGCCGTTTATTCAAGTAGCTTATTTATCAGACAACACTTCAGAAGGGTTTTTTTTGTTGATTTTCTTCAAAGTTTTGCCCGAACCTGGCAAAATACAAGTGAAGGTGCGCTGGGGGTCATGGTCAATCCCTCGAGAGGAATGCCCATAAATCACGAAATGCACTCGCGCGTGTTCATACGATTGACAATACATATCTCAACGCACGGACAATAACCTGGTCATTATTAGTCTGATCCCATATCCACCCTTGATAATATGACTACAATGGCCCTTATCGTAGATGAGTACGCCACGCCAACATATCAGCGGTTTCTTGCCTTCTTGACCCTATAGTCTCGTTTTGATGTTTACGAGAACCTCTGACGACGATAAGCATAAACATTAAAACGAGACTATAGGGTCAAGAAAGCGAGAAACCGCTGATATATTGGCGTGGCGTACCATCTACGATAAGGGCTATTTGGGTCTGCAACGATTTCTACTGCGCATGATAATTTAATCCCCTGCCTGTTTTAGGAGGGACTACCACTTATTTAACTCATAAACGAGAGTTTATCAGTAAAATTTGGGTAACAATGACTCTTAATCGACCGCTGATAACCTGTCTAAGCATATTTGTACAAGCCATATAGTACAGGATAACTCTCCTATTATATTATCGGCTAAACAAAACAATATATCACCATTCTCAGTCCAAACTGACACTCCAGAGAGCAGTTTGACAATTTTGTTCGCTCTTCTGGATTTGGATTTCTGGATTTCTGCCCTATAACTAGGCACAAAATCGTTATCCCAGTTTATTTATGGACGCCTTTTGGCTATCAGTTGTCATTCAAATGCGGAAGACATAACATGCGCAGTAGGAACTACTCCAGCACGAACTACCGGGATTTTGTTTAAGAGTACTACCGGGGTTTTGTTTAAGAGTACTACCGGGGTTTTGTTTAAGAGTACTACCGGGGTTTTGTTTAAGAGTACTACCGGGGTTTTGTTTAAGAGTACTACCGGGATTTTGTTTAAGAGTACTACGGGGATTTTGTTTAAGAGTACTACGGGGTTTTGTTTAAGAGTACTGCCGGGGTTTTGTTTAAGAGTACTACCGGGGATTTTTTTAAGAGTACTACCGGGGTTTTGTTTAAGAGTACTACGGGGTTTTGTTTAAGAGTACTACCGGGGTTTTGTTTAAGAGTACTACCGGGGTTTTGTTCAAGAGTACTACCGGGGTTTTGTTCAAGAGTACTGCCGGGATTTTGTTTTAGAGTACTACCGGGGTTTTGTTTAAGAGTACTACCGGGGTTTTGTTTAAGAGTACTGCCGGGGATTTGTTTAAGAGTATGTACTGCCGGGATTTTGTTTAAGAGTACTGCCGGGGTTTTGTTTAAGAGTACTGCCGGGGTTTTGTTTAAGAGTACTACCGGGGTTTTGTTTAAGAGTACTACCGGGGTTTTGTTTAAGAGTACTGCCGGGGTTTTGTTTAAGAGTCGGCATATGTATAACAGTCACTACCATATACTTATTGTGATCTTATACTGCTTGTATAAAAAATACTATAAAAATGCACGGGGAAAACATGATCTTTCCCCACGGTCAGAATAATAGGCCATTTCCGAGTTACGCTATGCCTCATTGTCAAAGCGAGGCTAGGTGCACAACCTTTCATATGGAAATGAATTTTATTTGCATTTGAATAAAAAGTCATTTCCATATGAAAGGTTGTGCACCTAGCCTCGCTTTGACAGTGAGGCATAGCGTAACTCGGAAATGGCCTATTGTTTAGGATGGGTCTCCGTGGCTGATCGGTCGATGCCATCATTAGTGACCAAGCCTTTTAGAGTGGCCAATGCCATCATTAGTGACCAAGCCTTTTGTAATGGCCGATGCCATTTCTGCTCTAGTTTATGCCTGGGTCGGGACGAAAGTAGGCTATTATTAGATAAAATTGGGCCTAGGTAGACGCGCGTATCGTCTTTCTCGCGTGGGATGATTTTCACACGCGCTCGCGTTTCGCTCGCTCTACTAACCCTGAGGAAAAAGGAGGGACTACTCGTAGTCTAGGGCCTAGGTAAAGCGATTATTACACCTAAGCAAGATCCACTTTTTGGTTAGATATAGCCAGTAGGGTCACCCGTTGTACATGAATCATTACGAAAAACAGCTTTCATATTTGTTTTATTTTTTCGGCGAGTTTGCCGGATCAACGCAGTGGTGTAGTGATGAAGCCGGGAGGCATGTTAGCATGCAAGGGGTCTGTGTTCGATTCTAAGCAGTTAACTGCAATTTTTCCCTCCTGATAGAAAACATTTTCTATGACTGGTGAAATATTTTCTAAGTGTCGCTAAAATAGCATCGACCGTTTACGGAAGGAAAATGTGCGTTTCTGTGCTTCAACATTATCAAAATTGTTCCGTACTCAGATTCCACGATGTTTTTCACGAAATACGAGAGGAATAGGTGCAATATTTTAAATGGGCAGAAAATGTCCAAAAGAAACGCGCCCTAAGTCTCATTATGTTTCGATCAGCTATCTCGCACTGATGAGCCCTCAGGAGAGCGAAACAGCTGCGAGCCTGTTTTCTATAGTTTATATCTATGGATAAGTCTACTGATAAACGTATTCTTAAAAAGTTCTGTATTAATAAGTGTGCGAGCCTGTGAGTGCTTTCTATAGTTTATATCTATGGATAAGTCTACTGATAAACGTATTCTTAAAAAGTTCTGTATTAATAAGTGTGTGAGCCTGTGAGTGCTTTCTATAGTTTTAAGCGCTGAACATGTCAGACTGGCTAACCGCATTGTGTTGTTAGAGTGTTCTTACAACTATGATCCATTTTCCAATGTTTACGCGCTTAGCATTACTTGACGTAGTACTGAGTCAGTGGTCCTGATGGGGTCATCAAAGCATTGTTTTAAGGTCATTATCAGGTAGACTGTGAGCAGTCTCTCTCTCTCTCTTTTCCGAATAATACAACGGCTGAGGGCGAAGCGAGCGACGAGCCGCTTGGAACGCGGGCGCCGTACTTTATTTTCCTCCTCTCCAATCCCTCGTCGTTGTTAGCCCTAATTTGCATAATTGTAACACAATCGCTCGCACCAACGATCTGGAGCACAAAAGACCGACTGCTCGCAGTCTATGTATCGGGGTACCCCAAACATCACTTTTCATACCTTTTATTGCTCACAGTCTAGGTATCAGGGTATCCCAAACATTACTTTTCATGCCTTTTTATTGCTCACAGTCTTGGTATCAGGGTACCCCAAACATCAATTTTCATGCCTTTTTACTGCTTGCAGTCTAGGTATCAGGGTACCCCAAACATCACTTTTCGTGCCTTTTTACTGCTCACAGTCTTGGTATCAGGGTACCCCAAACATCACTTTTCATACCTTTTTATTGCTCACAGTCTTGGTATCAGGGTACCCCAAACATCACTTTTCATACCTTTTTATTGCTCACAGTCTAGGTATCAGGGTACCCCAAACATCACTTTTCATACCTTTTTACTGCTCACAGTCTAGGTATCAGGGTACCCCAAACATCACTTTTCATACCTTTTTACTGCTCACAGTCTAGGTATCGGGGTACCCCAAACATCACTTTTCATACCTTTTTATTGCTCACAGTCTTGGTATCAGTGTACCCCGAACATCACTTTTCATACCTTTTTATTGCTCACAGTCTTGGTATCAGGGTATCCCAAACATCACTTTTCATACCTTTTTACTGCTCACAGTCTTGGTATCAGGGTACCCCAAACATCACTTTTCATACCTTTTTACTGCTCACAGTCTAGGTATCAGGGTACCCCAAACATCACTTTTCATACCTTTTTACTGCTCACAGTCTAGGTATCGGGGTACCCCAAACATCACTTTTCATACCTTTTTACTGCTCACAGTCTAGGTATCACGGTACCCCAAACATCACTTTTCATACCTTTTTACTGCTCACAGTCTAGGTATCGGGGTACCCCAAACATCACTTTTCATACCTTTTTACTGCTCACAGTCTTGGTATCAGGGTACCCCAAACATCACTTTTCATACCTTTTTACTGCTCACAGTCTTGGTATCACGGTACCCCAAACATCACTTTTCATACCTTTTTACTGCTCGCAGTCTTGGTATCAGGGTACCCCAAACATCACTTTTCATGCCTTTTTACTGCTCACAGTCTTGGTATCAGGGTACCCCAAACATCACTTTTCATACCTTTATACTGCTCACAGTCTTGGTATCAGGGTACCCCAAACATCACTTTTCATAGCTTTTTATTGCTCACAGTCTAGGTATCAGGGTACCCCAAACATCACTTTTCATACCTTTTTACTGCTCGCAGTCTAGGTATCAGGGTACCCCAAACATCACTTTTCATACCTTTTTATTGCTCACAGTCTAGGTATCAGGGTACCCCAAACATCACTTTTCATAGCTTTTTACTGCTCACAGTCTAGGTATCAGGGTACCCCAAACATCACTTTTCATAGCTTTTTACTGCTCACAGTCTAGGTATCAGGGTACCCCAAACATCACTTTTCGATCATGCCTTTTTACTGCTCGCAGTCTTGGTATCAGGATACCCCAAACATCACTTTTCATGCCTTTTCATTGCTCACAGTCTTGGTATCAGGGTACCCCAATCATCACTTTTCATACCTTTTTACTGCTCACAGTCTAGGTATCAGGGTACCCCAAACATCACTTTTCATACCTTTTTACTGCTCACAGTCTAGGTATCAGGGTACCCCAAACATCACTTTTCATGCCTTTTCATTGCTCACAGTCTTGGTATCAGGGTACCCCAAACATCACTTTTCATACCTTTTTACTGCTCGCAGTCTAGGTATCAGGGTACCCCAAACATCACTTTTTATACCTTTTTATTGCTCACAGTCTAGGTATCGGGGTACCCCAAACATCACTTTTCATACCTTTTTACTGCTCACAGTCTTGGTATCAGGGTACCCCAAACATCACTTTTCATACCTTTTTATTGCTCACAGTCTTGGTATCAGGGTACCCCAAACATCACTTTTCATACCTTTTTACTGCTCACAGTCTAGGTATCAGGGTACCCCAAACATCACTTTTCATACCTTTTTATTGATCACAGTCTTGGTATCAGGGTACCCCAAACATCACTTTTCATACCTTTTTACTGCTCACAGTCTAGGTATTAGGGTACCCCAAACATCACTTTTCATACCTTTTTATTGCTCACAGTCTAGGTATCAGGGTACCCCGAACATCACTTTTCATACCTTTTTACTGCTCACAGTCTAGGTATCAGGGTACTTGTACCCCAAACATCACTTTTCATACCTTTTTACTGCTCACAGTCTAGGTATCAGGGTACTTGAGGGCCTAACATAGGGTTGGCGGGATGCGGGATAAGCCTTTTTTCACTGCCGGGATGCGGGATGAAAGAAAATTTGAAGGCGGGATGCGGGATGGTTAGAGGTGGGCGGGAAGCGGGAAGTTCATCATTTTCATGGCGGGACGCGGGAATTCTTGATTTTTCCGGGTGGGAAACGGGATGGATGACGACAATGCACTCGCCGGATATTTCACGATTCCGGGAAGGAAGACAAGTCTGGATCTTTACATAGTTGATTTCTTTAACCGTTTTTTTCGAACCTGTCTTTCCTTTGAAATCATTTCAGAGGTCCTTATCTTTACCAAATCGAATAAGTACCTGTCACGGTGTCGCAATTTTGTCTCAAGGAACCCATTAAAATGCTTAAACAAGACGTAGCAAGGGGTGACAGGCCGTACAAACAATCCCGTTGTGAAACTTATTTGACACCTTTTAGATTTTTCCTCTAAGGAGTGTATCTTTAAAGGATTTGCCTTTTTTAAAATATATCATGGGTGGTTCTTTGTAGACTTGTCATAGCGTTGGTTGGTTCTGCAATATGTGCCATTTTGACATAAAAATTTGTTTGAGATTTGGCACTGATGGCTGACTATTGCGTCACAAAGGGCAGAATTTCTTTTTGTGTTTTCTCCTCCTGTTTAAGCGCATTTTTCGTTTTATCGAATTTTTTTTTGATAGAGTTTTCTCTATCGGTTATATGTAATATGTAGAGTGTGGAGTGCGGTGTGTGAAAAACGCGGAGTGTGGAAAATGAAGGATGTGGAAAACTAGGAGTATGAAAGTGCGGAGTGTGGAAAATGAGGATTACGTATTTTGTGGAACAACATAAAATATAAGGTAAAATTGAACTAAAAGTTTTTTTCTTCAAGGCAACTTTTGCAAGTTTTCAGTGAAATTCTCAATCTCTATATAAATAGCGGAATTAGTGTTGTTATCTCAAAAGATTTGGTATTTTCATACATGCATACAAAGAAAACAGCCTGATCCTCTTAACTGCAGTGCTAAAAATATCCGAATCACCTATCAAGGATGAAGAATGAGAATGCTTGACAAAAGTATCCGAGACTCCGCCGGAGACTTTGAGGAAAAAAATCCGAGACTCCGAGACAGAAAAAGCACCAGCCAAACGAGACTTTGAGACTTAAAACAAAAACTGCTGGGATTTCGGGACCGGACCAAAATTTTCCGAGACCCACGATTTTGAAGGTACCATTCGCCACCCCTACATTGCCCTAAGATACTACGCAAACACTGTCGTCGCAGATTTCGTAACGAAAGCCGCGGCTTCAAAACGTGCTCTATCTACTCAAAATGCTATGAAATAAAGGCATATATGAAAATACCAACAGTTTTGAGATAACAACACTGAAATTCCACCTCGTGGATTCCACTGAAATTCATATTTATTTATTTATTTATTTATTTAAATTCCAGTATTTATATAGAGATTGTAAATTTCAAAACTTGCAAAAGTTGCCTCGAAGAAAAAAAAAGTTTAGTTTTACCTTATATTTTATGTTTTTTTCCACAAAAAACGTATTCTACATTTTCCCCACTTCTCATTTGTCACAATCGCCATTTTCCCCACTCCTCATTTTTCACACTCCGCACTCCGCACCCCTCATATTCCATACAATCTTCTCTATCAGATTAGGGTAACTCCTATGTAGTAGGCATGGTTGAAATTTGTTTTTTAAATTTGAAATTATGGTTTGGTGTGATGGAGAGCCTTCGTCATCGTCCATGCGCTGTTCTCCGATAAAGAAAACTTTCATTTGGCTCCTCAACACTTGTACTTACTCAAAAGCGGATAAATTTGCCAAACTTTGCGCTGTTCTCCGATAAAGAAAACTTTCATTTGGCTCCTCAACACTTGTACTTACTCAAAAGCGGATAAATTTGCCAAACTAAACTGTTTACCGTAAACAAACACCGAGGTCGTAATGCATTAGCCCGCGGAAATTGCGTCTCGTCCGGAAAAATACTGTGACTTGTCATGCAAAAACAGTATTTTGGAAGCGGGATCGGGATGACTTGTTCGAAGCAAGCGGGATGGCGGGATGAAAGAAAATATAGTGGCGGGAAGCGGGATTGGGAAACACCATTTTAGACCCTCGTACTTGTACCCCAAACATCACTTTTCATACCTTTTTATTGCTCACAGTCTAGGTATCAGGGTACCCCAAACATCACTTTTCATAGCTTTTTACTGCTCACAGTCTAGGTATCAGGGTACCCCAAACATCACTTTTCATACCTTTTTACTGCTCACAGTCTAGGTATCAGGGTACTTGTACCCCAAACATCACTTTTCATACCTTTTTATTGCTCACAGTCTTGGTATCAGGGTACCCCAAACATCACTTTTCATGCCTTTTTACTGCTCACAGTCTAGGTACCAGGGTACCCCAAACAACACTTTTCATACCTTTTTACTGCTCACAGTCTAGGTATCAGGGTACCCCAAACATCACTTTTCATGCCTTTTTACTGCTCGCAGTCTAGGTATCAGGGTACCCCAAACATCACTTTTCATACCTTTTTACTGCTCACAGTCTTGGTATCAGTGTACCCCGAACATCACTTTTCATGCCTTTTTATTGCTCACAGTCTAGGAATCAGGGTACCCCAAACATCACTTTTCATACCTTTTTACTGCTCACAGTCTAGGTATCAGGGTACCCCAAACATCACTTTTCATACCTTTTTACTGCTCACAGTCTAGGTATCAGGGTACCCCAAACATCACTTTTCATACCTTTTTACTGCTCGCAGTCTAGGTATTAGGGTACCCCAAACATCACTTTTCATACCTTTTTATTGCTCACAGTCTAGGTATCAGGGTACCCCAAACATCACTTTTCATACCTTTTTATTGCTCACAGTCTTGGTATCAGGGTACCCCAATCATCACTTTTCATACCTTTTTATTGCTCACAGTCTAGGTATCAGGGTACCCCAAACATCACTTTTCATAGCTTTTTATTGCTCACAGTCTTGGTATCAGGGTACCCAAACATCACTTTTCATACCTTTTTACTGCTCACAGTCTTGGTATCAGGGTACCCCAAACATCACTTTTCATACCTTTTTATTGCTCACAGTCTACTAAGGTATCAGGGTACCCCAAACATCACTTTTCATACCTTTTTACTGCTCACAGTCTAGATATCAGGGTACCCCAAACATCACTTTTCATACCTTTTTACTGCTCACAGTCTTGGTATCAGGGTACCCCAAACATCACTTTTCATACCTTTTTATTGCTCACAGTCTTGGTATCAGGGTACCCTGAACATCACTTTTCATACCTTTTTACTGCTCACAGTCTAGGAATCAGGGTACCCCAAACATCACTTTTCATACCTTTTTATTGCTCACAGTCTAGGTATCAGGGTACCCCAAACATCACTTTTCATGCCTTTTTACTGCTCACAGTCTAGGTATCATGGTACCCCAAACATCACTTTTCATACCTTTTTACTGCCCGCAGTCTAGGAATCAGGGTACCCCAAACATCACTTTTCATACCTTTTTACTGCTCACAGTCTTGGTATCAGGGTACCCTGAACATCACTTTTCATACCTTTTTACTGCTCACAGTCTAGGAATCAGGGTACCCCAAACATCACTTTTCATACCTTTTTATTGCTCACAGTCTAGGTATCAGGGTACTCCAAACATCACTTTTCATGCCTTTTTACTGCTCACAGTCTAGGTATCGGGGTACCCCAAACATCACTTTTCATACCTTTTTGCTGCTCACAGTCTAGGTATCAGGGTACTCCAAACATCACTTTTCATACCTTTTTATTGCTCACAGTCTAGGTATCAGGGTACCCCAAACATCACTTTTCATACCTTTTTACTGCTCGCAGTCTAGGTATCAGGGTACCCCAAACATCACTTTTCATGCCTTTTTATTGCTCTATGTCTTGTTAAAATCCGAACAAACTATTTATTTCCTGAAAGCTTAATAATAAAAGATTACAAAAACGTATATATTTGATGAGAAATTATTAATGGATTTAGTAATAATATAACATAGCAAGTGATTTCCAAAGGAACATGTTACAAATTGAGTTCTTATCTGTTCCATCCAGAATTATCTTAAGAAGAAGATGAACATCGCGCTTAGTACCTAACACCTTTGTCGAAAAACCGTGTCTCCGATTTTTATCTCAGTTTGATTTTGTTCAAACTTTATGGGCAGTTAAATACGGAGAAATAGATGTCTAACTGCATGCAGCAGAAAACAAACCAGACAAGTTATCAAAATTCCCCAACACGATTTTTCATTTAAAGGTGTTAGTCATTTGGCGAAATGTTCGTCTCCCAATTTAAAATCATATTTCCGGCTGGAGCGGAGCTCATTTTTTGTTAAAAATGTACTTTTGTAATCACTCGATATATTTTAAGCGTATAAATCGTTCTTCTTGAAATAAATACGTTTTTATAATCTTTGCTTTCAGAAAATATATGGTTTGTTGGGTTTTTAAAATGAGACAGCAATAAAAAGTAAACGGCGCATCCGTGCTGTTTTTTAATACCCGTAAAATAGAAAAAACAACTCTTCCAAATTCCAATTAGATCTGGCAAGTGTCCTCAATTATTACTACGTGTTAAATACCTTTGACACTGAAATAAAGTGATTTATTTTAATACCCGTATCATTTCTATCTAACTCAAATTTTCTGAAGTGGGTTTTTAAAAAACAGCAGGTTCATTTTCCATATGAAACAGGAGGCTACGCTTAGCCTATACTCGTGCCGATAATGTACGTCACTCGCGGGGACGTAACACAGCAACAGACCAATTAAGCCAAAATTAGTTTCGCTTCTGCCTGGATGTAGGGGGGGGGGAGCCCGGCAGAACAGGAGGCGGGAGCCCGGCAGAACAGGAGGCGGGAGCCCGGCAGAACGGGAGGCGGGAGCCCGGCGGGACAGGGGGCGGGAGGGGTACGGGAGACGGGAGAAGAAAGGGCGGGAAGCGGGAGAGAAATTCAAAAGGGCAAACATTCGTTTATTATTGCTTATCATGCAGTCAAAAACACGAACCCGGCAACGTATTTTGACTCCACTAAATAACAGCAAAAGACAGTGTAAAGGCAAATACGTTTATTTTGGAAGGACTTGGCGAGAACCAACCCTGCAAAGTAAGTACAACTACTGACATATAATCTGCGACAACTAATTTACAATTCACGTATTCTCTGGCTTTCACAAAAAACTGCTATCACTGCATGGTCAATCTTGACCTACATCCCCAATTAAGCACACAGGCTTAGTGCCAGTATGGCTGCCAGTTAGGCTGAGGAAATAAAACTCCGACCTTTGGATCACTGGGACAAGGAACACCTAAGGAACACACAGGCTGAGCGCCAGCTGGGGGACTATCTCTGATAAAACAGGATCATCATTTACGTACCCCAAAAATGTACGCAGGCAAATAGCCAGTTTGGCTGCCGGTAAGGCTAGGGCACAGTATCTCGAGCGTAACAGCTGACTTATAACCCTGGCTGGAGGTCTACAACATAGCCAATCTAAGTTAATCTTGATTTTGTCGCTAACTTAGGAACTATTCCGGGTCAGCTGACCTCAGTGTACATTGAAACCTAAATAACCCGGCCAGGGTCGGGGCCTACGAAAACCTGGTAAATTAAGGAACAGGTGCAAAACTGTAACAAACGTATATACAGGTACAGGTAAAAAACGAAGAAAAAACTGAAACTAGCAGAGCTGATCGGAGCTGCCGCTTACAACTTGAAAAATAAAAATGCGGTCAGACGGAGGCCAGAAAAAACCTGCCCAAAAAAAAACCCGAGGGAAAAAAACTGGGCAGGAAATCTGGGTAGGAACCAAAGGCTCAAGCTCTAAATGGTTAGAAGTCCTTCCTTCGGGACTTTACAAGGTAAACGAAAATGGCCGCTCTTAAGAAAAAAACAAAAAAAAAAAATTAACGAGACCAAACGAAGGTTGGTTCTGAAGCCTAGATGATACGATCCTACGTATCGTTTACAGCATTACCGTTTGCAGTCTTTTGCAGATTTGAGTTCTATTTTTAACACGTGATATACGACGATACCTTTTGTACCCCAGTATGGCTACCAATGGTGCCCCTGGACTAGAACCCAGGCCCTGTCGTATATCGTGCCGTCAAGATATTTATTTCTGTCTACTTCGCAAGCTCATTCGTTCGAAATAGCATATTCTGATTCCAGTACACAACAGCAAAAGACGTAGTGTCAAGGCAAATAAGTTTATTTTGGAAGGGCTTGACGAGAACCAACCCTGCAAAGTATGTTGAATGACAAAGAATTAGGCGAAGTGACGATAGAGTCCAAGCGACTTGGAAACTGCAAGCCTTTTTTCTAGGTAGTCATCCATATAGGTGTCTTTGGCTTGAACGGACTTCCAGCGACCGTGTCTTTGAAAGTCTTTGAAACACCCTGTCACTAACCCCATTATTTGCAGCGGTAGTGGCCCCTCCCGAACGCAGGGAATGTAAACCGAAATTGGAAGGGTCGACCAAATATTTGCCTAATAGTAGTGTAACTGATAGGCTTATTCTGGGAAACTAACTTAGAGCAACCCGGCCTTTCCTCTAGAGATGGGTCTAAAAATGAAGTCTCTGGAGTCGGGGGGATGCGAAAATGAGTAAGATACCTTTTTAGTAACTTAACAGGCGGGGCCAGAAAGCTCCGAAATAATCACTTCATCGCCCCTACGATTGGTGTCCGCTTACGACAGAGCGTAAACAAAAGAAAAATCCAATTTTCATTTTCAAAAGTGTCCGCGTCCTCTTACGAGAGAGTGTCCGCTTACGGGAATGTGACGAGCTTTTGCATCCGACTTTTGGTTTAAACTTACATACCGGCAATGTATGTTGTACATTGGTGGGGGTGGTATTCAAATTATTATGTTCACCGTAACAGAGGGAACCCTTAAAAAAAACACAGTTGAAATTAACAGATTTCTGCGATAGGGGGTTTTGGGTTGGTAGATTTTCCTGAGAACACAAGGTTCAAAAGAGGCCTTCATTTCGATTAACACCTGAACCACTCGGTAAACAAAACCACTAGTACTAATGAGCATCAGAACCATAGGCCGCGCAGCTGGTGGTATTAGCACATGGGACCCACACGAACAGTCACACAGTTTGTATGGGCCCCCCTGTGGTATTAGGGAGGTAATACATAGCTTAAGCAAAAAGGATGGCAACTCAAAGAAAAGCGTCACTTGATAAAAGCAATTGTGCTCTTTTAAACTGTCTGCCGTACTGCAAAGTGCTGAAACAGTCGAGTAAAGGGCGAGTACTGCATTTAATATTCAGTGTCTGGTCAGTCTAAGAAAGGTTCGTCATGCAGGAAGAGGCCAGGCGTGCGGGAAGTCCCGAAACAGTCGAGTAAAGGGCGAGTACTGCACTTAATATTCTGTGTCTGGTCAGTTTGTACTTGGGTAAAACAAAGTCGATGTTAAAACTTTATGTAAATAACTCTAGCGAGATAATGTTCCGACGTTTCGGCGACTTTATGACTGTTCCCCTTAGAAGAGGATCTTGAAGGCGACCATGGCCAGAGAGCGAGAGTCTGGATTTGCTCTAATGAACATACATTACATTAGGCAAATGACATTAGTGCAACAATCGACATCTTTGCACGGGAGCATCCGCGGCACCTTCTTCTTTCTGTTATCCTAGCTGAGTGAACGGCAAATATGTCAGAAAGCCGCCTTATTTCATGTCAAACTGCCTTCAAAATGCACAAGATACAGTCTCAGACAACCCGCTAATTTTTCCGAATTTCCCAGGGGGGATGCCCCCGGACGTCCCCTAAAAGATTGCGCCTCAGCGGCGCTCGTAAAAGTGCGTCTTCGGCGCTTTCGGGATCTTTGGATCCCCCCTCTTCCAAATGATGGCTACGCCCCTGTACCCAACAATTCATAGAACCTATGCCCGTCATGGTCATGGCTTGCGGAATGTTTCACGGGCGCGTGTGTCCGTCCGTCCGTCGGTTGGGCAGGGCCAGCTCGCGGGCGCGTATGACGTCGCGCGACATTCGGGATCTTAGCAATTTTCAAACCAAAGCAAGGCTTTGTTTTTCGCGGAGCTACACGGCCGATGTCACGTCAGCTGTAGTAAACATTTTTGTAATGTGTTTAGTGGAGAAAACGGTTTGCAAAGTCGTTTTTCCCTGCATTTTTTCTCGGTTTGCCACTCAAGACAGGTTTCGCATTTCTTAAACAGTGGTCAAGACCGCATTTGAGGCTGCGTAACTCTGCAAGTCAAGCGTTTTTGGAGGAATATAGAGCTAAGTGCTTATTGCTGCGAGCACAGGATGAAATAACGACTTTAAGTGCAAGTAAAGGTTCATTAAAGAAAACTTAAAGAACAATTTCGACTATCTTTAAGTGCACCGTAAATTACTTAAATAAGCCTTTACTTGACAACACTTAAAGCAAGTAACGAACAATTTAAGTTGCCTTTAAGGGTCTTGAAAAGTTGAATTAAAGATAACTTAAAGGTTCTTAAACACATTTAAAGATATTTACTTACTTTAATACATTTAAGAGTATTTACGTCTCAACTTAAAGATTTTCGATACCTTTAAGTAAACTTTAATTTTCTCTTAAAGATTAGTAAATTCATTATTTCGTCCTGTGGAGCCTCCAGGCGAGCAGCTCACTAATCTTTGGTTTGCCTGTGGTTCCTTGGGTTCCCTTCCTTATCTTATGCGGGCAGGCTCGATTTTCATATATGATTTATTTCATATATATCATTTCACAGTCTCGATTTTCGTTTGTCACGATGATTTTGAACAAGCGTATGTCCAGCGGTGTCATCATAACTTAGACGCGCGTGCCCGCTTTCAAGGTAAGTGTGTTTCTATTTTCAAATGTATCATACCAAATTCAATTGAAACTTATTTGATTCTGGAAGCATTCATGAAGGTCAAGAACGATTTAGTGACATTTCACGGGGAAGACAATGTTCTTTTATGAGTTTTTCAGCATTGTATGTTCTCAGAGTTTGTCGATTGAACAATGGACCACCTCCACCGTTGATCAGATTCTTACAATAGAAAGGATTGCGGTACTTCCAGCCGATGCAGGAAAATCTAATCTAATCTAATACTATAATTCACAAAGGTTTCCCATCACTGTGAATATAAATATGAACAATAAATAAATAAATAAATAAATAAATAAATAAGTAAAAATTAAAATAAAAAAGTACAAATTCAGTGATTGGAAGAAAAATAATCAGAAAGTGCCGTTTTAAAAGCGGCCACGTTCGGCTGGTTTATGATAGAAGAGGGTAAAACGTTCCATTCTTTCAAAGTTCTTGTAAGGAAGTTGTATTTATAAGTGTTGCTATGACTACCAATGTTAATAAAACGATTGTGATGAAAAAAACGTGTAACACGGGTGGGGCGCACAATGTACTCAGGAATATCAACCACGATATAACCGTTCACTATTTTATACATATTGGTAAGCCGTGCAATTTTTCGACGCAGTTCTAAAGAATGCCAGTTGAGATCGTTTAAAAGGTTTGTAACTGTTCCGGGTTCCCGCACATAGCAGTTTTTTATGAATCTGGCAGCTCTCCGCTGAACTCCTTCGATATCGTGAATATGCTTTTGCGTATGTGGGTCCCAAACGCTGGAGGCGTATTCGAGACAGGGACGAACAAGAGAGACGTATGCTTGACTTTTAACGCTTTCGGGACAGGAGGACAAATTACGTCTAATGAAACCAATGGAACGGTTGGCCTTCCCTATAATGATAAATACAGCCATTGTGCCATTACAAACGTACACAAAAGACGTTTCATCTCACTCGAGGGGATGCTTCAAAACAACGGCTGAACGAGTAGATATTGAGTAGAAACTCTGTCTCTACAGAACCGGATCGTTCCAAAACAATGGAGATACGTTAACTATCTGTCCTTTACACAGAGATGAATTCGGTTTAGGCTGGCGGCCAAGAAAGGCATGCAAATATCCCCTGCACGAGTGCAAACAAAAACCAACAAGAGGAGTTACGAAATGTATGTCAGAGCACATATAACAGAAATGGAATATTGTTTATGATCCGACAAGGTTAGCTGAATTTTTGTTTTCGACTTTAGGAGCCGACCATTTAACTTTTGAGGGGGAAGGGGGGGGGAGGGGGGGGGTGGCGGGGGGTGATTTTTGGTCAGCAAGAATTTTTTTCTAGAGACCCGGTGGGCAGGATATTTTTTCCCTTCTCAATGCTTTGCAGGATATTTTTTTTCCTTCTCAGTTCTCTGCAGCATTTTTTTTTCCTCAAGAAGGGTCGGTCCAAGTTTTGTAAAAATTGATTTACATTTACAAAATGTATATACCAGATACAATATGAGCGACCGTATTGTATTGGATATACAATGTCGAGCCGAAGGCGAGATATTAGGGAGCGGTCATTAACTATTGGGGGGGGGGGGGAGGGCCGGTAAATTTTGGGGGAGGGCTGTGTTTTTTTGGGCGCCCATTTGGGGTGGGCCACAATTTTATGGGCCCACGTTTAGGGGAGGGTTACAATTTCTGGGCGCCTTTCATTAAAACGTTGGACGATGTGCATAAATGGGTTTTGTGCTATTGACTTTGGCATGGCAAGAGAATCTTCATAGAATCGTATACTCAAAGCTTAATTTCACAATGAAAAAGCTCACACCTAAAATAATGAAGCATTCCAAAGGAGCACTAAAGCAAGAAAAAATAGATCTCATAACCATAGACATTGCTAAAAAGATAATTGAAGGTGGCGAAAATCTAGATGACAGCGATTGTGACGATGATGTTGATGATGACATTGATGATGACAATGATGATGGTGTCTTGGGCGAAATCGGGGAGGATGATGGCGATGATGACATCAGTGAGGATTCTGATGAGGATCCAGAGGAAGAAGAATCAGTCCAGCAGGAAGATAACTTTGAAAATCTGTTGCAGACCACACGATCTGGCCGAACTTGCAAGACCTGGAGGGGTCGAGCAAGAGCTGCGGACTTCTCTTGAATAGAGACAGTTTTCTCTGATCCGTCCTTTATCCCTATTCAGACTGGGCTTTTTTAGGCAATCTGTGACTGGGGGGGGGGGGGGGCTCCTCGGACCCCCCCTTCATATCTCTGGAACCAGTAAGGCTAGGACCATGAAATTTTCACACAATGTTCATCTCCATACAAGGAAACCTCACACCCAGTTTTGACCTGCCACACCCAATTATGACGTCACAGTGACGTAATTTTTGTTTTTCCGACGTTTCTTTGATATTTTTCCATCCAGATACTTAAAATATCAAATATAACTGTAAAATCATCTCTTTAATATTAAAACATAATAAATACAAACAAGGACACACTTGTAAAGCGAGAAAAGGCAAAAAAAGGCGATAAAACTATAATTTTGAAATTATTGGCCGCCATCTTGGATCCGCCATCTTGGATTTCCTTTTTTTTCGTTTAAATTAAAATTTAAAAAATATCTAAAAGAGAAAAGGATCAGAATGTATAAAACACGTATCAAACTAATGTCTATTATCCAAACAATGAACTTAGAAGCGTTATTTAATAAAAAGTACAAAATTTTTCTCTTTAAGTAAAAGTGAGCAAAAATTTACCTACCCCTCCCCCCAAATATTTCATGTTAAAACTCTTTGATGTCTTTCAAGAATTAGTCCCAAGAAAAAACTATTCTAATAAGAAAATGCACTATAAGTCAAAAAACAAGATCTTAAAATAAAAAATTCACCATATTTTAATATTTTGAAAACCTATGTGTCAAAAACCGGTTGCCATGGCAACGTGGTTAATCACACTGACGTGTTATGGATACCAAAATGTCTCTAGATAAATTTTAGGAAAAGTCAGAAAATTTCAGCTTCATAGCCATTTCGGTGTAAGAGATATTACAATTTTACTGGAGGGGGGGTTCGAAAAGCCCCCCCCCCAGTCTGAATAGGGTTATAGAAGCACAATTTGTTCACTCTTGAAGTTGACTACAAAACAGGAATTCAATAAGTAACAACGGGGCAGTTTATTGTACGGTTTCCCTTTACTTGGTGAAGCATTTGGGTTTTGTAAATAGTGTATTAAAATAGTAACACTTTTTTCTTATTCCAATGAAATAATTGACTCAAAATAACGTTCGTATGGTTTCTCGTGGTGCAACATTCGAATTTTCAAATTTTTTTCACAGGGGAAGGTTACAATTTTTTGGGCTCACATTTTAAAGGGGGCCGAGATTTTTGGGCTGTTAACCGGAGAGGGGCTAAAATTTTTGGGCTCTAACCTTTGAAATAATACCGACCCTCCCTCCCCCCCCCCCCCCCTCCCCCCCAATAGTTAATGACCACTCCCTTAGGGACTTTAAGCAAATCACTACGGAAGACGCTACTGCGGCTACCGTAACAAAGGCGACTGGAGAGAGTACGTCCGTGTTTGCGAAATGGTGTCGACGGCTAAGAAGTTGCCTCTCTAAGGTTCTTTTATTTAGGTTTCTGAGAACGGAATGGCATTTTTCAAAAGAACATGGACTTTATTTTTCTTTGTTGGGACCAAGGGATGATTTCTGAACGAATCTTACAACTTTTGAAATGCCGTACATTTTCTGTATTTTGAACCACAACAATGTTCAAAGTACGAATTAAAACGCCTAACTAAATATAATTTTAACTGAAAGTAAATTCAAGCATAAGTAGAATCCTTTCCCCGCATATATAAGGCATAAAAGCATATTCATTCAACTTCTAAAGCTGGACTTTAGCGATAAAATCTTAGAGCTTGCGAATTGCGCTTCGCTATGCCGGCCGCTTCAATTTCAATCGCCAACACTGTTCGTAAATTCGTGATAGAATCACACGTTTTTGGGCGTCAAGTTTAAGAAAAATTACATTGTCATTGACTAAAAAGGATATAAGTTCCGTTGAAACACTTTACACGCTGAGAAATTCGTAAGAAAAGGATACAGAAGCGAAATAAATTCGACGTAGTAGCGACTACGGCCAAACCATCCCGCTCTTAAGGCGCTGTTACACTAGGCAATATTTCGTGCAACTTGTCTCGCAACAACTAAAAACCGTGCGTTGCGATGCTGCGAGACAAGTTGCCTGGAGGGTGTTACACTAGGCAATGTTTCTTGCAATTTGTCTCGCCCGACGGTGAAAGGAGCAATTTCATTGGCTAAAGTCACAAAACGTTGCGACACAAGTTGCAGGAAACGTGTTACACTACGCAACGCTTGAAAAATTCGTTGCGGCGTGGCAAGAATCGTTGCGAAAAGTAGAACCGACTTCTACTTCTCGCAACGATTGCGGCAACAAAAAAATCGCGAGAAATGTTTGTTGCGGCGTATGTTACACTGGGCAATTTTTCATGCAACTTGTGTCGCAACAAAATTGCGAGACAAGTTGCACGAAACATTGCCTGGTGTAACAGCGCCTTTAGTCAAATTTCATACTACGGCTGAACATCAGCGACAGACGTGAAAATTTACTTCCGGTAGCCGTAGTAGAGCCCTCCGTCGTCGGCTTAAAGTCCCTATTGTATATCCAATACAATACGGGCGCGAATATTGTATTGTACTTACGAAAAGCATATAGAATATTCATGCGACATCACGTCTGCTGTACACGTTCGACGTACTATATTAACGAAAGAAAAAAATCGTGTCCCGAGCAGGATTCGAACCCACGTCTCCCCGTCACTAGTCGGGCGTGATATCCACTACACCATCGGGTCACCACGCTGGAAATGAAAAGCACGCTTTAATTTGTTTTACCCTGATTAGAGAATTCTCATGGGATGAAATGATCAGGGAATGCAAATCAAAATTATTCGTCAGTGATTGCGAATATGGAAGGATATCATTTTCGAAGCCCGAAAAATGCAGACGAAGAGGCAGCTTGGTTGGAAGAAACTACTCCCAAAAATACAAGAAATAGTTCCAAATGGATTATTAAGATTTTCGGGGAGTGGCAAAGTACTCGCTCAAATAAGGTAGCTGCAAACGATGCGCTGGGCTTTGGCTACGCGACGGTGGACGAAGTTCAAGATTTAACTATCGATGTCGCGCAAATGTCGCCTGTGTCTTTAAATTTCTGGATGACGAAGTTCGTGGGAGAAATTGTAAATCGGTCCGGTGGTCGGTACCCTCCAAGATCATTTTATCAAATTGTTTGTGGGATAAATAGACATATATCTAACGTGAATGGCGAGGATGGCGTAAACATTTTAGCGAGGGGTGACCGAAGGTAAGTGTGAGAAATTGGTTCTCGGCTGTTGAAATACACATTTTACAGATTTTTTAATAGCCAATTCTGACTCTTGGTTGTTCATTAATTCATTGCGTCCCCGTTTTGCTTTAATACGGGGTTTTGGTATTCTGTATGAAATTGGTGACAGAATACTGAGTGACCTATTAGTATTCTGTATCAATTTCATACAGAATACTAAAAGATTAATTAGTATCCTGTATCAATTTGTCAACAATTCATTGCTAATTCATAAACCCCAGTTTTTCCCTGCTATCTTTTCAAGAACTAAAATCTGCAAAGGACCGCAAACGATAATGCTGTAAACGATACGTAGGATCTACGAAAGACCTAATCAGCCAAAAAATGCAAGCCCTCCCCGAGCTTTCAGACAGTTGGATAGAGTGGTATCCATGTGACTTAAAGATGTTTGGATTGGCTTACTTGCTCATGAATTATTAATGATTTTTGTAATTACATTTACATTGTGGCTATTGCAGCAATAGTCCTGATATGGAACTGCAAAGCCTTAAGATTTTGTAAGCTTTACAAAATCTTTCTTCTTTGCTGTACAAATACCATTCGTATTCTGTGTATCACACTTTTAGTCATATCCCACAAGCCCTACATTTTCACTGCTTGTTATCTTTATGTGGGATACTTGAGCCCAAGTATCAGCTATGCCATGCTGATGAGGCATAACAAGGGCTTAGGCTGAAACAGCTGTCCATGGCTGCTAATGCTTGGGCTCAGTTCCTTTTTATATATATTTTTTTTTGGTAGCTAAGGGGTAATACCTGCTATCTATGTGGACTTTGTGCCCTAGTTGTGACTACAGTTTACATTGTGCACTTCTGTGCAGTGTTCTGTGTATTACACTTTTAGCCACATCCCACAAGCCTTAGATTTCCACTGCTATGCTTTTGTATTTAGTCATTCTTCACACTCATGTCATATGAAGTCATTATAATATTGTCATATCATAAAGTGATGCATATCAAGCAAATGTAACAGAGATTCCAACCCCATACGATGGAAGATAGGGAGTAATCATCAGCGCCGTAGGCGCTATTCCGAGCGCCAAAGGCGCGAGTTTCTAGAGGGGTCCGGGGGCATGCCCCCCGGGAAATTTTGCAAATTAAGGTTCTGTCAAGTGCCATTTCCTGCATTTTGACATCATTCCGGGCATCACCAGTTGCTTCATTCAAGCTTCTCATCACCTGTTCAGCAATGTGTGGCCTTGAGTCATTAGGTGCATAATGAATGCGAGCCTGTAAATCTAAATTAAAAACTTGGAAATATTCGGCCATCCTAATTTGAACCAGCCTCTCATGAGATGACACAGCTGGGTCAGCATCACTTGTCTGGATATCTATGGGTCTATTGAAGATACCGCCAAATCCAGAGTTTAAAAGGAAGCAAGAGAAGGATAGTTACAGTTTCGCTGGTGATTTTGTACAGCTCTCAGTCTAAATAATAAGATAACTTTGTAACATTTTTTTTCTTCCTTACAGCACTGCAAGAATTTTTTTCTATTCCATTTGTGCTGCATGCAATTTTTTTTCTTGCGACAAGCGCTTGCAGGAATTTTTTTTAAAAATTCCCCCCCCCCCCCCCTCCTCAAAAGTTAAATGGTCGGCCCCTTATTTGACCTTTTTTGTTTGTTTTATTTTTTAAAAAACTAAGTTCCTTAAAAAAAAACGTCACTTTCTTAAACGATTCTTTAAGGTGTATGCATTAAATGCTTAAAACTGCTCACAATAGCGTTTGGACCGGTTGCGTGTTCGACGATTCAGATAAACAAATAATTACGGACGGGTTTTTATTTTCCACTCCTCAGTTGTTTTCAGTTTTATTCATTTGGTTAAATTATGCAAGTTAAAGTTTGTTTCATGCTCTTATTCTGTATTTTAAAACAACGAAGCTGCAAAGTAAACCTTAGAGGTTAAATATTTCTGAGAAGAGTCGAGCGGTAACTGAAAACTCAATCAGCTTAGTGAACTAATTATAGTATGGACGCAATATGAATTTATGTAAATTTCATGTCTATTTAGTACATTCTTAGTCTACTTTCGGTTTTTACTGACAACAAAGCACCAATTCATGTCCTTTAATAAACTGCAGTCGAAATGAAACGCAGAAAAAAAAATAAAATAAAGTTTGCAAAAACCCTACAAATTTCAATTTTTATGGTTTTCAGCTTTTAAGGCTAACAATTCATTCACTTAATTCGCAATAAGTTTAAAATACTAGGCGATGAAATTCACACGCTTCATGTGGTAAATGAGAGCTTTTGTTGACGAATCAAACGCATTTTTTCATCCGTGAACAACAGTGTTTAATAATTCCTGTCTGGTGGAAAACAAAAAAGTATTGGAAGTCTAGTATTTTTAACTTATTACGAATTAAGTGAATGAATACGTCCGTGAAATGTGTTAATTAGTAAAATATCGCGTGAATCATTCACAGATGGAACGACATCCATTCACCATGGAGTCGCACCTAAAAGCTTTTGTTATTTTAGATTCTTAGATTTCAAAACGTAAAAGAGTAACTTTAATACTCTTATGCAGCGTTTATATATGGAGTGAGTCACTCTCGTATGTCGCAATCATTCCTCCCTTGTGTGTATGCATCTGTTCTATGGAACCCTAGCTGCAATATTTTCACTTATGTTTCGACGCTGGGATTGAATCAACATCTCACGATATTTAAAGTACTGTGTTGGTCGGTTTGTTAAGTGCGAGTGGTAAAAAATGCTTCCAAGATCTGCACTAAGACCAGGGTGCGAGATCATATCAGAGCGCGTCTTCACTCTTTGGACTACTCTTAATGAATGCAATGTTCATTCCAATATTCCGCTTTCATTTCTTATAACTGTTTGACTGGGTCGTAATGGTATACTACTATCGCTTTTCTTTGATGAAAGTTTAAAGTACATAAACAATTCCATCACAGTATTGTGTCTTTTATTCAGTTGAATGTGAAGACCCTTAACAATGTTGGTCATTTTAAATTAGCTCGAGGGTAATAATTTGAACCACTGATTTACGTAATTAAAAATCTCTAGTGCACGTAACATATCCAACATAAAAATGCCTTTATCTGAAGGAAAACGTCAAAATGATGGTTCCGAAAAAAAAAAAACAGTTTAAATGTTTTCTTTTTAGTGCTTTCGCTGTCAGGTGCATCTTTGAGTTCCACTGACCAGAACACATCCATGTCCACGTCACTGCTTGCTTTAATTAGCCGATCAGTTATCGGCTGACTTTTTCTAGGGACTCTTGATGCAAGAGATTAGAATACCTGCTGGTCTTTAACTCACATTAATTTGGCAGTAAAATGACAGACAAACATTCAGGTTTGTTGAGTTAATTTCTAAAAACAAGTCAGACTTGTTTCAGTTGCTATGGCAATGCTGTTGTTGACGTCTTTCTATAACAATCAGCGGCCAAATAAAGTGCCAAATTATGGTCGACTCGTAGCAACAATTTAACGGTCTGCAGACTGATCATAAAGGAGACCTTGATGATGTCGAAATTAACAATAAAACTGAACAATGTAATTAAATTTCATTGAGACACAGGTTTTACAAAATAAGTTACGTTCATACGTTTCTAATCTACGAATCATGCCTTGTTTAGTTGCAATCTTTACTTCATTTAATTCACTTGCAAACCCAAAACTTATCAAGTTGCAATCCATTTCCATCCTGGCCATCCGCTGCTATATTAAAACACCGAGACCCTTACTTACTATTAACAAAACAGGGCCATTATTTTTAAACTTTCTTTGATACAAACATGTGTTTTGGCTTTTTCATATTACCATTTTGACCCTTTTAAAATGCGATGTGTATTCCGTGTCGCTCTTATTTTATAACACGAAAGATGAATAATTTCACGGGAAGACAGCTACAAATAATGGAAAGTTACGTTTCAGTCATTTTGCAACCAACAGACTCTTTCATTGTGAAAGTGAAAAGGTTATTTTCGATTGGAGCTGTGGATATTTCTGGTTTAGTTAGTATTCTTGGCTCAGTGGACCCGGCATCAAAAACCGATCGGCGATACACGAACTAGAATCTCATTCTTTGGACGAAGCACAAATTTATTTTTTTTCTCATGAGGATTTTAATTTTAATTAAAATTCAGGACACATTAGCACAACAACCATATCCAATCTTTAAAACAATGTGATATAAATCTCAATGCCATTTTTTCGCAGCGCCCCCCCCCCCCCCCCTCCCCCGTCCCGATGAATATGAGCAGTACCGTGCAGAAGGGAACGGGGGGGGGGGGGACCGGGGGAGTGCTCCTTAAAAGTGTTGGTGTGGATGTGCAGCATTGCTCACTCTAACTTCTTTGCACATATTTTATAGATTACAGCGACCTAGAACCGTGTTCATGACATCCTTGCTTAAGATCGAAATGTCACGGGATAGAACTTAGAGAAAAATATATAACCTTTCTACGATGTGTCCTGATAAATGCGAAGAACAACATTTTTCTCTTTCCACGGCCGGGTTGTGCTCTAATCAGGATCAATTGTTTGCAAGTATCGCGTGACTTATTCCCAGGCAGATGATGTCATCCACCCACCATTGAATTAAAGACAATTAACCGCACCTAAAAAACCCGTTCGCTTCAATTTCCTCTTTCACATTTAGTGAGACATTTTACCAGCTTCCAAATCTCTGCACATCTTCTCAACTATAAACATCTCTCTGTGGATACAGGTTTGTTTTTTAAGATTCTTATATAACACATGTGCGGCATTTGTAGAGCATTAATGTTGTATGTCGCAATCATTCCTTTCTTTTGTGTGCATCTGATCTATGACGCACTGCAAAAACTTTCAAAAATATGCGACTGTACTGCTCGCATAGTCAGTAAATTATGTCTCGTAGCTGTGATCGAATTCTCTCTCACGGTATTCAAACTTTGTCTGGGGGCAGGAACGTTATGGCTCCTGGTTAGGGTGGATCAGAAATATTTTTAAGATCTACAGAAAGACTCAGACTTCGAGATATTTGGATCATGTCAGAGTGCGTCTTCGCTTTGCTTTATGCTGTAACAGTATTCAAAGAGGCACTGCTTAGCTTTACACCTATTTATGGATTAGCTTACGGCACACTGTCACTGATTTCATGACATCAGGCGCCTGGAAGCTACTCTTTGTTCCGTACGATATATCGGACGGGTTTTTATTTTCCACTCCTCAGTTGTTTTCAGTTTTATTCATTTGGTTAAATTATGCAAGTTAAAGTTTGTTTCATGCTCTTATTCTGTATTTTAAAACAACGAAGCTGCAAAGTAAACCTTGGCGGTGAAATATTTCTGTGATAGTATGGACGCAATATGAATTTACTGTAAATTTCATGTCTAGTTAGTACATTCTTAGTCTACTTTCGGTTTTTACTGACAACAAAGCACCATTTCACGTCCTTTAATAAACTGCAGTCGAAATGAAACGCAGCAAAAAAATAGAGTTTGCAAAAATCAAATTTTATGGTAACAGGGTTTTCAGCTTTTACGGCTAACAATTCATTCACTTCATTCGCAATCAGTTTGAAATGCTAATCAGTAAAAGAAGCAAATTAATAGCCGATGAAATTCAGACGCTTTATGTGGTAAGCGACAGCTGTTGTTGACAAATCCAACACATTTTTTCATCCATGAACAACATTGTCAAATAATTCCTGTCTAATTGCAAAATAAAAAAAACAAATATTGGAAGCCATTAGTAATACGTCCGTGAAATGTGTTATAATTACTAAAATATCGCGTGAGTCATTCACAGATGGAACGACATCCATTCACCATGGACTCGCACCTAAAAGCTTTTGTTATTTTAGATTCTTAGATTTCAAAACGTAAAAGAGTAACTTTAATACTCTTATGCAGCGTTTGTATATGGAGTGAGTCACTCTCGTATGTCGCAATCATTCCTCCCTTGTGTATATGCATCTGTTCTATGGAACCCTGTAATATTTTCACTTATGTTTCGACGCTGTGATTGAATCAACATCTCACGATATTTAAAGTACTGTGTTGGTCGGTTTGTTAAGTGCGGGTGGGTAAAAATGCTTCCAAGATCTGCACTAAGATCAGGGTGCCAGATCATATCAGAGCGCGTCTCCACTCTTTTTTTTAATGTTCACTCCCAATCCCGCTTTCATTTCTTATGAGTTTACTGGGTCGTAATGGTATATGACTGTCGCTTTTCTTCGATGAAAGTTTATAGTGAGAATGTTTATTTAATACCTATATTTAAGATCATCGACATGCATAAACAATTCCATCACAATATTGTATCTTGTTCAGTTGAATGAGGGAAGACCCTTTACAATGAATTAGCCTGGGGGCAATGATTTAAATTAGTGATTTGCGTAATTTAAAATCACTATTGTAGCTAACATATCCAACATAAAAATACCTTTACTTGAAGGACAAATTTGAAAATGATGGCTCCAAAAACATTTTAAATGCTTTATTTCAGTGCTTTCGCTGCTAGGTGCAACAGGTAGTTCTGAATATTTGCCATTCCACTGACGAGAACACACTCGTGTCCACGTCACTGCTGGCTTTAATTACCCGATCAGTTATCAGCTGACTTTACAGGACTCTTGAGCGAGAGCTAGAATATCTGCTAGTCTACATTAATTTGGCAGCAAAATGACCGAAAAAACTTCAGGTTTGTTGAGTTTCTTTCTAAAAACAAGTCAGACTTGTTTCAGCTGCTATGGCAATGCTATTGTTGAGCGTCTTTCTAGAACAATCAGCGGCCACATAAAGTGTCAAATTATGGTCAGCTTCTCGCAACAATTTAACGGTCTGCAGACTGATCATAAAAGAAACCTGCATGGTGTTGAAATTACTGAAATAAAACTGAACAATGTAATTAAATTTTATTGCCGGGAGACACAGGTTTTACAAAATAAGTTACGTTCATACGTTTCTAATCTGCGAATCATGCCTTGTTTACTTGCAATCTTTACTTCATTTAATTCACTTGCAAACCCAAAACTTATCAAGTTGCAACCATTTCCATCCTGGCCAGCCGCTGCTATAAACACTGGTGATAATTCCAGAGCGCTAATATACTTACTGTTAACAATACAAGGCCATTATTTTTAAACTTTCTTTGATACAAATATGTGTTTTCGGCTTTTTTATCTCCTGTAAGTTAATGTTTAACTTACAGTACAGGAGTATAATGGGGTCTAACATGCATTCTTGCAGTTTTGTTAGCAACATTTTTATTGGTTATCAAAATTTCTCGCATTTTTGTTAGATACTATCAATAAGAACACAAGAGTCGAGTATTTTTGTGATAGCGGTTTAGCGAGCGCACGTTTGTGGCCTGACAAAGCCATATATTCATAGGTCGATTTAGTTAACTGAGATTTTGGAGAATGTTAGAAGAGAGCAATTTATTTGGCCGTATTTTATCAAAAATTCAAGCTCTCGCTATTTCAATAATTTCAATACAGTGGTTTCTTGACTTGACTTTCATCTGAAGAAATATGCGTGTTAAATTTCATATAATATCTGGTACGCTGTTTTGAAAAATGCCTCGGCGTATACATGTATTTTTTTCAGTATTCGAATACAATTATCATTTCAAACAAACCGATAACTTGGGCGGAAAAGAAAGTTTACGCCCTGGGAGTCTGGTTTTCGACGTCAGATATAAACGATAGTAAAGTTAATTTTTCTGAGAAAATTGAAAAAATCAAAAACATTCTAAGTAGCTGGTCAGCAAGAAGACTGTCTCTCCTGGGTAAAATTGCAATCCTAAAATCCCTCGCTGTTTCGCAAATTGTTTATGTCTTGTCTTCACTTCCAACGCCCCGAGATGTTATTAAGGAAATCAACTCTCTGTTATACGACTTTCCGAGTTTGGAATGGCAAAAGTGACAAAATCAAAAGGACAGAAATGATTAACGACTATAATAAAGGAGGGCTAAAAATGATAGACATTCAAAGCTTTCATCAATCCTTGAAAATGAAATGGGTTAAAGGCTATCTCGATGATGATAATCAGGCGAAATGGAAGTATTTTTTTAAATTACTACCTCGAAAGGTACGGGGGCAAAGCAGTGTTTTCAAGTAATCTAAAACGGCAAGATGTTCCACTGCTCAATTTGATTGAGATTGTAGAATATTGGAGCACTTTAAATTACAGGGACGAGAACCTAGATTTCATCTCCACTAAGATCTGGCATAACTCCTTAATAAGAATCGAGAATAGACCGTTCTTCTATAAATCGTGGTTTAATGCAGGAGTAAAGGAAATCAAGGACTTACTGAATGCAGAGCAGAATTTCATAACCTACAATACTTTTACCGCTAAGTACAATGTTAAGACTAACTACCTAGAATTTTACAAGGTATAGTGTCACATTGAAACAATTCAGAAAAAAGTGTTCTCCAAACCTAAACAACCCTACTCTAATAAAAGATACTGCTGAAAATTTACTATCATCATCGAATGTTTGCAAGACTTTCTTCAAATGTATGATTGGAAAAAAGCCTCTACCCCCGTAAAAAGCCAAGGAAAATGGCTTTCTGAAGACAATATTATTGGAAATGTGGAGATGAATTGGGAAAACACCTATCGTTTGCCCTTTTTATGTACAACAGAAACAAAACTAAGAGTTTTTCAGTTTAAATTTTTACACAGACGGATAGCTACAAACGACTTTCTTCGTAAAATAGGCCTAAAAGAGGTAGACTCTTGTTCTTTTTGTGGAAAGTGCACCGAAACTCTTATCCATTTTTTTTGGAACTGCACATATACCCAGACTTTCTGGAAAAGCGCTTTCAATTGGATTTCCCAAAATCTTACTCTGACGAAAGTAATCTTCTTCTCTCCTGCCCTTTGCCTTGGCTTTATTGATAGTATATCAAACTCACTGCTTCATTATTTTCTTCTCATTGCTAGACACTATATATACACTTGCAGACTAAGAAACACCCTCCCTAAGCTACAGGTATACATACAATCTACTATGAACTTCATGGAAATTGAAAAACAAATAGCTCTTGACAACAATAATATAACTTATTTTAAGAAGAAATGGGCTACTTTTAAATACTGCCCCTCCCCCCTCCAGAGAAATAATTAAAACTGCTATTTTTAAATGAAACAAAGGTCACGTAGATACTGAAAACCGAAGCAAGGGCACCCAGTCGGACATGTTATTCTTATGTAGAAAATATTTTATGTAAATAGGGTAAAGCATTATGTAAATAGTACAAGTTTTGTTCTGACATATGTTAAATGAACTGTAAGTAGTGTTTAAGTAACGTTTGTAACGTTAAGTCACGTTTGTAACGTTAAGTGTTTTAAGTAACGTTTGAAATGTTAGTTTTTGTAGTAAGTTACTTTTGTACTAGTGTAGGTGTAGTATGAAGTGTAAACTTGTGAGATGTAAATAAATAAATTAAAAAATATATATATTTTTTTTTCAGTTAGGTAACATTCCTACTGTTTAATTTCTCTCCTGCATAGCAATGTTTTTGGAGGCGTACGATTATGAATTCTATTGTAGGTCATTGTATCGAGCGTCAAAAAGTGTTAATTTTAATGTATATAAACGTTTTTAATTAGTGTAGCTAGTATCACGACCCCACAACCAAGATTTTTGCTTTAACTTTTATGGTGTATAAATAAAGGATGTCGTTGTTGTTGTTGTAACGTAATGTAATGTAACCTTACCGTAACCTAATGTAGACTGTGGTCAGATATTTGGCACGCTGGAAGCGCGCTTGGCTAAAATCCTTTAAAGTCCCTAGCAACGACTTTAAAACTGTAGTTAAGTTTCACCCCCCTTAAATTGAAGCTAGTAGATTGTCGAAGCAGTTTGTTTAGAACTAAACTTTAACCCATTTGACGGCCGTGCCGGCCAAAACCGGCCGTAATTTTGCAATAACGCACGTTTAAAATATTAAAAATAGAAAGAGAAAGCTTTAAAGAATACTCAGAAAAAGAAAAGCTTTAAGCGATGAAATCTTGCTTCGAGGAACTTCAGAACCCGCGAGGAAGCGGAGTTTTAAAGAATTTTCAAGCAGCCGAGAGACTTAACGGTACAATAAATTACATTTTTTTATGGGAATTTATGTTGATATCAATTTGTGATTGACTTTTTCTTTGTGTTCTCGTACGTTTTGGAGAAATGTTTATAAAACGTGCTCAAATTCAGTCGGATTGACATCTCGAATTTCGCCATGCGCTCAGCCAGACAGCTCCTCGATGCGCTACTGAATGGTACGTTTTTTGTTTTTAAACATAAACTAACGGATATTTGAATAAAATTTTTCAAAAGACGATTTTGTTATCCATTTTTATGTGTTTGTTCATTCATTACATAGGTTGAAAAGCGATTTTATGTAAAGAAAACAAGGTGTATTTTATTCGGGAAGTAGTCATTCTAGTTATTCTAGACCTAGAAAAAGTTGTTTTTGGTGAGCTTCTGTGCAGTCTAAATGTACTGTGCAGACGGTGGCGTAATACTGTTTTTGAGAATAGCTAAAATTGAAAAAACAACCCGGTCGTCAATGTTATTTCAGGCTAATTTTTTCTTGTGCTTCCGACCTTTCACCAAAGTTAAGCTTATCATCATCGTCTCTGTTCCAAGAGCTCCGCTGTTTGGCCAAGCCTATCTATATATATATATATATATATATATATATATATATATATATATATATATATATATATATATATATATATATTAATTAACTTAACTGGGAAAAATTTATCTGCTCTTCAGAGCCAGAAAGTTTAAGGCTGCAAGTTTAATGTGCCAGCAAGGATCACTTACCTTGATGAATTTCGTTTTCCCACGTTTTCAAACGTTTTCAAACGATCGCAGTTTGGCGAGAACATACATACTTTATTCAAGATGCAAACATTACAGGACACTGATAATTATATGTACATATAAAACATAAGAAAATTACAAAAGGCATCTTGAAAAGGAAGGTAAGAGATGAACCTTATGTGAAAACAACCTGAAAACAAAAATGAAGACATAAATATGTTTGAATGCGAACGCAATCAATAGCCCTTTTCGCGGTTATAAGCCTGTCTCATTTGCATTACAATAAAATTCAACATAATTGCGAGGCAATTTCGGGCAGAAACTACAAATTATATTAAGAAGTTTTAAGAAGGGATTGAAGAAAGACAATGATTATTTGGAACAACAAACAACAGACAGTTGATACCCAAGCAAGAGCACCCCAGGTTAATAGTGGACCATTTTGGTGTCTATCTATTAATTATTTAACTATAAATTATAATTATAAAACTTCATCAAATATTCAATATTTCTTATTTCTCTTTCTGTTTGATGTTGCTCTTTGACCGACGCTTTTCTTCGCCCTCGACTGAAAGGGGTGGCTAATGCTACCTTCAAAATCGCAGGTCTCGAAAAATTTTGGTCCAATCTCGAAATCTCGACCATTTTTGTGTTAAGCCTCGAAGTCTCGTTTGGCGAGTGTTTCTTCTGTCTCGGAGTCTCGGTGGTTTTTGCCACAAGGTCTCGGAATCCCGAATACTTTTGTCAAGCATGTCGAAATCTCGGAATTTTGGCTTATCAAATTATTAGTATATAAACTCGTACTTATTTAAAAGAAATTATATTTGGTCACCACAACACACACACAAAAGTATATTATACATAAGTAAATATTAATATAAGAGCACCAGGATGGGATTTACTGACAACTGACAACAGGCTTGGAAAGCTGTAATATTCTTTGAACCCTTTGAAAATAATATTTTTCGGTCTTATCCATGTCTTTAGACACCAAAGGACAGCAGATCAACGTAGACTCGAATTTCCTAAACCATGCCTCAAGTCTTCCCAGCGTATAAACAAGGAATCAGAGAATTAACTCTGTGTGTAAATTATAGTGCTAAAGTAAACCCATAAATTTCCCTGTACTGAGCCTTAGCCCTAGTAAGGAAATGAGGGACCACACGAGGGAAAGGAAAAAATCTTCGACCTCGGTGGGATTCGAACCCACGACCTCCGGATTAGATCTTTATGGATTTACTTTAGAGTTAATCCTCTGATTCCTTGTTTGTATCACCAGTGCTACGTGGCTCAACATTTATTCTTCCCAGCGTATGACGACTTGACGACTGAAGGACTTTTGTTTCTAAAATCCTTCCCTCCTCTCTACAGCAAACATTCATTC
This sequence comes from Cladopsammia gracilis, assembly GCA_022457155.1. Classification (NCBI taxonomy): domain Eukaryota; kingdom Metazoa; phylum Cnidaria; class Anthozoa; order Scleractinia; family Dendrophylliidae; genus Cladopsammia; species Cladopsammia gracilis. The sequence continues at coordinate 753,866 of JAJGOT010000137.1, forward strand.
TATAAATAGTTATCCTTTGAAAATATAACCGTCTGTCTGTCTGCCTATTGATTCTAGACTATACCGCAATTAAAAGCTAATTTATCATGTTTAACACTTGTCATTAAAAGACGCGGTTTGGAAAGTTCAAAGTGCTTCGTTATGCTACTTGCCTTAAGCAAAAGAATGACTCGAGTCTGAGGTAAACAGGGGTGGATTTGGGGGAAGGGGCCGAGAAGGCCACGCACCCCTCCCCCCTTTCTGACTCTTTCTGACTCTCATTTATACACAAGGACAATCCCATAGCTTTGGATTTTGACGCATTCGCACTCGCCAAACCAATGTAGATGCATGCAATGACTCTAGTTTAATTAGGTAACATAGCATTCCGGTTACACTTGGATTTTGTTTGTAGAAAAAGTTGGAGTTGATTCAAGTCATGTTTGACAACAATGCACAAAACTGCATTTTATTAAATATTTCAACATTTCTCGTTCAGTATGGGATCCTGGCGTTTGCCAAACTTGAGCGCCCAGAATGCATCAGATTGCACTCAGAGTACTTTAATAAACTACCAAAATTTTCCGGGGAGTCATACCACCCGACCTCTCTAGAAAGGTGCGCGCAAGCGCTCTAAACGGGGCCTAACGCACCCATTGTCTATCATGCCAATCACGCCCCCCTATTTCTAAAATTCCTAGATCCGCCTCTGGTAAACTAGATTGTTTGTGCATGTCGTTGAGTACACTTCTCCAGTTGGAAGCGCCTACTAACTGACTAAGGTAAATTTGATTGCATATTACCTAGTTCACGAAAAGCGACCGAATGATCCTACTCTGTCCATCTGAGTACATGTTTCACTATTTCGATTGTGATTATTCATACCGTATGTCGCTACGCTTTTGACTTAAGCCGATTGAGCTTTAGTCGTAGTCGTAATCAGTAGGACTGTCGCCAATTCTTGTACGGTTGGACATTAACTCCACTCCTCCGCTTAAATATTACTCCAATGGCTTGTCAAGTCCGAAAGTTGCCTTTTCTAAACGTAACAGCTTATTCATCGCAGCCCATCTATCAACAGGTTCTTCATATCAGCAACATTGCTTTGGAGGAGATGAAGCATATTTAAATCTGTGGCCGTGGAGCTGAGCGTCTCCATGTACGAAACGAAAACAAATCTTTTTCACTCAGTTTGTAGACTTTTCTAATGCGAGGATGCAAATCAGGTCTTTTGAATCTTTGGACCGAACAGAAACAGTAACAGAGAAATTCATTTAGATGTATTAAAAGAATTTCAAGAATTTCTTAATTTCTTTCATTTGCTATTCTCTGCCACATCTTATCAGTGGGGTTACTCTCGTAGCCAGAAAAACAAACTCGGCTTACGAAGATGAAAACAATCTATTAATAACAAAGTAACAGTCAATGATTCAAAGTTATTACTAGTTGTAATTGAACGTGATCATGATGTTTCAAACTGCTAAGGTTTGCGGGCCTGATAGTCTATTATCCCGCTAGACAATAAAGAAATACGATTGTGAATAATTACTGATCAGGAGCTCGACTACTTTTATACTCAAGTGATCATTTTCAAATCTCATAAGCGGAAAAGGCTAACAGATCAGAGCACAAATCAAAACTAACAAATGGTCAGTTGTGATCTATAAATAACAAAGTAGCTGCTTAAGTTTTGATTACTTGTTGTGCAAGACGTGATAATGTTCCAAATGGTTAAGTTCGATGGTTATTCGCTAGACTATAAACTCAAAGAAGAAATACCTTCACGAATTCGGCTTTGTTTATCGACTATAAATAGTACTGAGCTTTTGCTGAAAATGGAACCCTCATTGACTAGATACAACCTGACTTCTCTGTGCCAGTCTAACCATGTTGTATATCGCTGGCTTCCGTTAAACATAGAGCGAATGAAAGTACGGTAAAACGTTTAGAGGAAAAGTGTAATATGAATGTAAGTGATACATACAAAGAAATGTCGAAAGGACAATTCGGCTTAAAGAGCGCGTGTCGTAAAAGTTATCTTGCTAATAAATAGCTATCCGCTTGCTTGCGATTTGTTCGAAAAATAGCAAACCTATTAGAAAATTATTAGTAATGATCCTTGTAAACAGCCGTTGTCTGATAGGTGAACAAGAGCAGTTCATAGCATGTAAAACTTGGGCACAGATAATTTCGGCTATTAAAGTGTCTCGCTCGAAATGCAAAATGCGCTGATCTGTAACCTGGATGCAATTTCGCAACGGCAAACTTTTGGTTATAACTTCTTTCTTTTTTACCCTATTGCAATATTTCTTTTTCTATCTCCTAGTAGAATGAAGCATGGATTATTAAATATGAACCGATTTTCTTCGAAATAAATACAGGAGCCAAAATCTGGATTTTGCGCAAACCCCTCATTTCATATTGAGGCCCTCCTAGAAAAAAATTGGTCTGTTTTATTTGGCTCAAAATTTGCGAATCGACTTCCTTTGATATTAAGTCTAGAATGTGGCCAAGTTACAAAAAAATCGTCAGAACAGAAACGCTGCAACAGAATGCCGTCAACTTAGGAGCTTATTTCCACCCAAGGTGAAATAAATATTTATTGCGCTTTAAAAAATAATAATCATGGACACTCAACACCAAAAATACGTTGTATCGGCATGCGTTATCTTACAGCAAGTTCGATTGCAAATGCTACAAACCATTCAAATTTACTGACTCAGTCTTTAGACCAACACACATGGCGAAAACGCGTTAAATATGTAATATTGCTCTCCTCTTAATTTTACCGAGATTATATATTATTTTGCTCCTAAAATATATAATGACAAGAAGCTGGTAGTATTGGTACAACTTACGAACCAGGGGGACCGAATTGACTTTACAGTATGCTTGACATACAATTGGCGAATGTTCACAAACAATGGCTACACTGGAGCAAGTATACCTGAGAACTACACCCCAGGGTATGGTGTTTACCCCCCTGACGAATTGTTAAATTTCATTACCATTCGTAAACAACGAAGCCTTAAATATAGCGCGAATGCCGCAGTTTTGACAAGTTGTTTATCAACCAGCAAAACACTTAGAGTGACCAAAACCGGTCCGTAAGTCACCGATACTAGTAGTTATTAAAACCAGTAGTGTAGACCACCCTGAAAGTACTAAATCCCCACATTTTTCCGAAAACCCCTGTCATTCAATTTTTAGTACCGAGTATTTTCAAACTCTGATTAAAACTGTGATATTGATTTCTATGATTTATATTGATTTTCATTTTAGAAAAATTTTTTTAAAACGGAAATAAACAACTCTTACACATGAAAACATTTTGTAAGAGTTGTTTCTACTTAACTAAGTTAAAAAAAATTCTAAGAATTAAATAACTTAAATAACTTAAATAAATTCATGAAATGTAATATTTGTTTGAAATGACTGAACTGTAAAAAATTATGACCTCACTCGCTCGCCTTCGGCTCGCTCGCTCGGGGGGTTTTCGGAAAAATGTGGGGATTTAGTAATATCAGGATCAACTACACTACTGGTTTTAATAACTACTTGTTTCGTTGTTTCGTTGTTTCGTTGTTTAGATATAAGGTTTTTTAGTATTTGGTCAGTGAATTTTATTGACAGTGATTTACAAAGTCTTGAATTACAAACACTTGCAGTTTGTTTTGACTAAGGTTAAATATTTAATTTTTTTCCGCTACAACTTGAATTATAAAAAATAACAAAACTGCTTGCAAGCAGAACCTCTCAGGAGGGGTTTAATCAACTCTTCATCAATCTCATCCCCTCCTGAGAGGTTTTTCCCTCCACCACCCGTTCTCCTAGGCTAGCCATCTTTGGAGTCTCTACACTTTTTTTTTTCCTTTTTTTTCCCTAAGTTTGAGGTTGAACAAGCACTTCTACCACACCTCGCTCTGGTATTTCTACCATCCTTCTTTTGAAGTGGTCCTCAGTGTAGTTATAGCTCTACTTAACAACCCGACACTATCTTTGGGATTTTTAATTTTTTTTGTCAGTTATTTTTTTCAAGTTAACTTAACCCCGCGGGGTTTATAGGTTAAGTTAACAGGGTACGTTGAGTACGGTTAATTGAGAAAGCCCCGCGTTTTTCTAACTCAATTAACCCATCTCGCAGTACATTTTATTAGTTGTAAGACGTACCTATTTATATAATTCATTCTCAAACTTCTTATCATTGTGGGATATTAATTTTTGTCCCCTAATAGAATTTTCTTAATTTGTTAATTTTGATTGGTTAATAGTAATCACATGACTATAAATTGTAACTATGGTTTCATAATTTAACATCTGCTTTCACTTCATGAAAGGTTGTAATTAAAATAACGGTAGGAAATAAAAAAACAAGCCTGGATTTAATTAATTTTTGTCTGTAGGGAGTGTAAATATTTTTGAAATTACGTTGTAGCGAAAATAAATAAAATTGAAATTTAAAAAAAATAATATTTACATATTATAAAAGGATGTCTTCAAAAGATTTAACTAATCTTTCAATCGAAGAATTAAAGAATATAAAAAGAGATAAACAAACTAAATTGAAAACAGAGTATTCTGAATATAAAAATCAAGAGAAACAAAAACTGATTGATGAAATTGAGGAAATAGAAAAACAAAGAAAAAATATAAATAAAGCTAAAACAAAATTAAGAAAGAAAATGAAACCTAAATCAAAACAAAGAAAGAAAATGAAACCTAAATCTAAACCTAAATCTAAACCTAAATCTAAACCTAAATATAAACCTAAATCAAAGAAAATTAAAACATTTGATGATTATTTTCTTGAATGTATAAAGAATAAAAAAATACCAGAAGATACTCCAAAATATTTAAGAAAAGCTATTGAAAAAGCAGTGAGAGAATATCAAATTGGAATTAAACTTGAAAAATCTGCTCTTGATAATTTTACTGAGAAGTATGTTATTGAAGGAAAACCAAACATCTTTCCTAATGATTATTTAAAAGAAAAAGTCTCACAGTTAAAAGATTTTCTTAGAAATCATAGAAATATTAAAGTTAGATTTATATTAGTTTGTTTAATGGAAAGAGTGGAGTTTGAAAAAGATAAAATTAGACCTATATATATTAGAGATAAAGCTTATTTTAATTCTGAAACACATAATAATCTTGAAAGTACAGATGTTAAAGAGATTTTGTTTAAAATAATTAAAGAAATTCTTAATAAAGTTTTAATTTATCAAAGAAATGGTTCAGGTTGGTATTTTAAAGAGGTTTTATCATTAGAAATTCATACTATAGATTACAAACCTTTGAAAGGATCAACATATATTAAACTTCCTGATTTTATTTCAAAAAAGAAAGCGATAATTAACTTAGAAAATAGAAAAGATAACAAATGTTTCATGTGGTGTATTTTAAGACATCTACATCAACCTAAATATAGACATCCTCAAAGGATATCAGATTTAAAACAATATGAAAATGATCTTAATTTTAAAGGTATAGATTTTCCAGTAAAATTAACAGATATTAAAAAGTTTGAAAAACAAAATCCGAATCTTCCAGGAATAAATGTATTTTCAATCAATGAAAACAATAAATTTTATCCTTTAAGAATGAATGATAAAGATTGTAATAATTCAATAGATTTATTTCTTTATGAAGACTCTGGAAAATCACATTATACACTTATTAAAAATTTTTCAAGATTTATTAATTCACAAGTTAGTAAAAGTAATTATAAAAAATATTATTGTAAAAAATGTTTATCTTTTTTTACAAAAGAGGAATTATTAGATAAACATATTAGCTATTGTTCTAATAATGAAACAGTTGCAGTAAAAATGCCTGCTAAAAACTCATTTCTATTCTTTAAAAATTATAATAAAAAATTACCTTTACCATTTGTAGTTTATGCTGATTTTGAATGTTTCACAAAACCAATGGAAAACTGTGAACCAGATCCAAATAATTCTTTCACAATGGAATATCAAAAACATGAGCCTTGTGGATTTTGTCTTTATATTAAACCATTAGATAATATTGATATTCAAATAGAACCAAATCCATTAATTTACACAAAGAAAACAGAATATGAAGATATTTCTAAAATATTTGTGAAAAAGTTAGAATCAATTACTAAATCGTTGTATAAAAATTTTTACACCTCCCCAAAGAAAATGATATTTACAAATTCTAATAGACAAGATTTTATTAATTCATCTGTTTGCCATATTTGTGAACAACCATTTCAAAAAGAAGACCGAAAAGTTAGAGATCATTGTCATTTCTCTGGTGAATATAGAGGAACTGCTCATAGTAGTTGTAATCTTAATTGTAGAAAACCTTTAATACTTCCAGTAGTATTTCACAATCTTCAAGGATATGATTCTCATCTTTTTATAAAACAATTATCAAGATTAAAAGGAGATTTATCTTGTATTCCATCAACGGAAGAGAAATATATATCATTTTCAAAGAAAATTAAAGTTGATGAATACAAATCGAAAAAGACAAATGAAATAGTGTCATTAAATTTTGAAATTCGTTTTATTGATTCATTTAAATTTATGCAAACTTCTTTAGCAAATCTTGTTAAAAATTTACAACCAAATGATTTTCACTCAACAAAAAAAGTATATAATAATATTGAATTATTAATAAGAAAAGGAGTATATCCTTATGATTATGTAAATTCATTAGAAAAATTTAAAGAAACACAATTACCTCCAAAAGAAGAATTCTATTCACAATTAAATAATGAAGACATATCTGATGAGGACTACAACCATGCACAAAACGTTTGGTCACAATTTAAATGTAAAACTATTAAAGATTATCATGATTTATATCTTAAAACAGATGTATTACTTTTAGCTGATGTCTTTGAAAACTTTCGTAAGACATGCTTGAAACATTATAATTTAGATCCAGCTCATTATTATACATCACCTGGATTAGCTTGGGATGCTTGTCTTAAAGAAACGAAACAAAGACTTCAATTATTGCATGATTATGATATGTTAATGATGTTTGAAAAAGGAATTAGAGGTGGAATTACTCATATATCAAAAAGATATTCAGAAGCAAATAATAAATATATGAAAAATTATAATCCAAATGAAGAATCAAAATTTATTACTTATCTTGATGCTAATAATCTTTATGGTTGGTCAATGATTCAAAAACTTCCAACTCATGGTTTTAAATGGATGAAAAATCTTTCAAAAGAAAACGTAATTGAAATATTAGAAAAGAAAATTACAAATCATGGTTATATATTTGAAGTAGATCTTGAATATCCAGAAAAATTATGGAAAGAACATAATGATTATCCACTTGCTACAGAGAAGTTAGATTTTGATTCCGTTGAGAAACTTGTTGGATCTTTTTACAATAAAAAGAATTATGTAATACATTATAGAAATCTTAGACAATGTCTTGAATTAGGACTTAGGCTTAAAAAAGTACACAGAGGAATATCATTTTATCAATCTGAATGGATGAAACCTTATATAGAAAAGAATACAGAATTAAGAAAACAATCAAAAAATTCCTTTGAGAAAGACTTTTTCAAATTAATGAATAATTCAGTTTTTGGTAAAACAATTGAAAATATTAGAAAAAGACAAAATGTAATACTTCTTGATAATGCTGAAAAAGGAAAGAAGTTATCATCAAAACCTAATTTTAACCACTCAACAATATTTGATTCTAATTTAATTGCTGTTCATATGAAAAAGACAGAAATATATTTTAATAAACCGATTTATGTGGGTCAAGCTATTCTTGATTTGTCTAAATTTCATATGTATGATTTTCATTATAATTATATTAGAAAGAAATATGGAAATAAAGCTGAATTATTATTCACAGATACAGATTCATTAATGTATGAAATTAAAACAGATGATTTTTATCATGATATAAGAAAAGATATTAAAAAAAAGTTTGATACAAGTGATTATCCAGAAAAACATGAATCTGGAATTAAAATTGGAATTAATAAGAAAGTAATAGGTATGTTTAAAGATGAAGTTTGTGGTAGGCAAATTACACATTTTGTTGGTCTAAGACCTAAGCTTTATTCTTTTAAAGTTGAAGACATCGAAGACAACGAAGTTGAAGAAAAGAAATGTAAAGGAATTAAAAAGAATATTATTAAAAAAGAAATAACATTTGAAGATTATAAGAAATGTTTATTTTCTGGAGTACAAGAAATGAGAAAAATGAATATAATTAGAAGTAAAGATCATGAAATTTATTCTATGAAAATGAATAAAGTAGCATTATCTGCAAATGATGATAAAAGACTGATTTGTAAAAATAAAATTAATACTTTAGCTTTGAGAAAATAAAAAAATAATAATATAAAATAAAATGATTAATTTCACAAAAAAAGATATTTTATTAATATATTTAAGAAGACTTTTTTTAATAGAAGATTTTGATGAAGAAATTAGATATAAAAGGTATAAGAGAGAAAGATTTTATAAAAGAGAAAATTTAAAAAATTTAAAAAAATAAAAGATTAAAAATGTATACAGAAGAAATTAAATTATATTCTTCCATATTAAGATCTTATGAAAAAAGTAAAATCAAAAAAAAGAAAAAAAGAAATATTCCAATATATGAAAAATGCAAACATGAGAATAAAGAAATTATTGATTATGCTGAAATTTGTTGTGATTGTGGTCTTCAAATTCAAAGAATATTAAATTATGATGTTAATATATCTGATTGGGAAAGATGTTGTTATAGAAAAAAATCAGTATATCAAAGAAAGTATTTTTTTAAGAAAAAGATCAATGAAATACAAAAAACTTTTGATATAAAAAATGATGATATTTCTAAGATTAATGAAATACTTTATAAAATTGATAATGCAAATTTAATTAAGAAAGTAAATACACAGTTTGAAAGAAAGAGAATCATTAATATTACTTTTATTATAAAAAAGATTTTAATTATTCTAGGTTATAGTAATGTTGATGAAATATTACCACTAAAACTTTCAGAAGAAACAAAAGCTTTTTATGAAGAATGGTGGGAATTAGTTAAAAAAGAAATTATAATATCATAATTTTAATTGAGTTTTGAAATTAAGTTGTAGCGGAAAAAAAAAATTTAAATTTAAAAAAAAAAAATATTTATATATAATAAAATGATCGCTACGCAAAACCAATCTGATTGTTCGCAATACAAAGCAATTCCCATATCTCTTTTTGGCATAAGATATGCTGATAAAATATTATATGGTAAAATGTTTATGATTGATCTTCATTTTTATAATATTTTTAGAAATTATCAAAAATATTTTGAGTTAATATCAAATGATCTTCTGCGAAAAATTAATTAAAATAAAAAATTAAAAATCGATGATATAAAGAAATATTTTCACAATATAATAAAACGTAAAGACAAACTAAAAAGAAGATATTTGAAAAGAATCAGAAGTGAAATAAAATATGTAAATGAAAATTTAATGAAAGACGAATATATAAAAAAAGTCAAATATAATAAATATGATTATGATGGAGACTATGATGATAATTTCATAATTTCTCATCATGAAAATTTACAAAATTTTATACATTCTAATTATATAAGTTATGACAATATTAAAAGACTTTTGTTAAAACAAAAAAAATATAGAGAAAAATTATACCATGAACAAGTTTTTGAAAATCAGCGTCAATTTTCTTTGAAAAAAGATAATGAAGAAATATATAAACAAATAAAGGAAATGATTAAAAAATTTGAAAGTTATTTTGTTTACGAAGAAGGAGTAGAAAGAATAAGTATGTTTGATTATATAAAAGAATGTATGGGTCTTAATTCTGATTCTGATTCTGATTAAAATTATTAGCCTCAAATGAGGCTTTTTTTTATGCCGAAATTTATAATTTTTTTAAAAAAAATTATTTAAAAAAATCATTTAAAAAAATTATTTAAAAAAAATTTATTTATAATAAAATGACCACTACGCAATACAAAGCAATTCCAATCACTCTTTTTGGTGTAAAATATTTTGATAAAATATTATATGGTAAAATGTTTATGATTGATCTTCATTTTTATAATTTATATAGGAATTATCAAAAATTTTATGATATAAAAAAGAGAGAAATTGAAGATTTTTTTGAAGAAAATAAGAAAATAAAAATGAAAGAAATAGTTTCAAAATATCAAGAAAGTAATAAATTTTATAGAGAAAAAAATAAATATTTGAAAAAAATAAGAAAAGAAATAAATTATATGAAAAAATATTTAATGAAAAAAGAGTATAAAAGAAAACTTATATATAAATATATTTATAAAGGATATGAAGTTTCTTGGAAAAAAGAAAGTTATGATAGGAAATTTAAAATTATTAATTTTGCAAGATTGGATTCTTATATTTATAGATCTTTTTTATATGATTTTGAAAGTCTAGAAATATTTAAATTTTGTAATAATAAAATGAATATTTTAGATTTTAGAGATATAGAAGAATTAAGAAAAATTAGAGATTTTTTTTCATTAAAAAGAGAACAAAAAGAATTATATGAAGAATTACGAAATTTAATTAATGAATTTGATTGTTATTTTAAATATTATTTAAATTATTAACCTTTTAAAAAAAAAAAATTTAAAAATAAAAAATATTTATATATAATAAAATGCAACTTACATCTCCCGAAAACATTTCTAAAGAAAATCTAATTTTTAACGAAGCTAAACAATATAAAGTCAAGAATTCCAAAATGAAATATCATCGTATTAAAATCGAAACAACTTATCCTAATGGTAAGCAAGGTCCTCTTATAATTGAAACACCTTTACTTTTTAGTTTTGGTGTATCTGAAAGAAAGAATCAAGAATCACAAGAATTAGTTGGTTATACTATTCCTATTTGTTTATGGGAAAAAGATAAAGAACCAACAAAAGAAGAAAAAAAGTTTTTTAAAACATTAGAAAATATCCAACAACTTTGTTATGACCATCTTGAAGATACATTTGGTGTTGAAGATTCTCAAAATTTATCTCATATTTTATATTATAAAAATAAAGAAATTACTGATAAAAAAGGAAGAACTAAAAAAGTAATTGATGATAGTGTTTCACCAGTTTTATATGCAAAACTTATATATTCAGAAAAATCTAATAAAATTCTATCTTTGTTTAAAACAAAAGGAAATAAAAATGTTGATCCATTTGAATATCTTAATCAATATTGTAAAGTGAAATTAGCTTTGATAATTGAGAGTATTTATATTTCCAAATTAGTAAAATCTATTCAAGTTAAAGTTCATGAAGTTTATGTTAGACCATTGAAACCAAGAGAATCATTATTAATGATTAAAGAAGAAAGTGATGACGAAGTCGATGAAGAAAATGAAGAAGGTGATTCACAGGATTTGTTTTAAACTGAAATAAAGTATTTTGCCCTTTTTAGGGCTTTTTTTTTATGTCGCTTGAAACAATTTTTAATACTACAATAGTATTAAAAATCTTTTAAATCACTCAAAGGAATCCACGAATTAAACTTGTCAGGATATCCACTCCATTTAACTAAAGCTAACTTTTTCTTGGTGTCTCGTTTCAATACTTTCTCAATTCTATATATTTCTTGTTTTGTTTTTTGTAACTCTTTTTCATAAAAAGATCCTTTTACTTCTTCACCCATTAAATCAACAATTTTATAGGTGATAGGTTTTGTATTTAATATTTCATTAACCACAAATATTTCCTCTGTCCAGTTTGGAGTATATCCTTTATCAAATACAGGTCTCTTATATTTTGATATACGAACGAAATCTCCAACCTTAAATTTTACTTTTCCAGGTTTCAAATAAATTAAATCTGAATATAAATTAGCATAAACTTTTTCTTCGTTTTCTTTTTTACTAGCTTGAATTGGAGTCATTTTAATACTAGAATGTCTTGTTTTATTATAATCATTAACTAATTTATCAAGGATGTTCCAATAAACAGTATTGTTATTTACACTAAACATCTTAAACATTCTGGTTTTCATTGTTTTATTCCATCTCTCAACAATGCTTGATTTCTCTTCATTCTCTGTATGATATAATTTGATTTTATTCTTTTCAAGGAGGTCCTTAAAATGTTTACTGATAAATTCAGAACCTTTATCTGTCCAAAGCATTTTTGGTTTACGTTTACTTTTTTTAAATATATCATCAAATGCTTTACTAACACTTTCAGTCTTTTTGTTTTTCAATGGTTCAATCCATCCATATTTACTAAAAATATCTATTACCATCAGTAAATAATTTATTCCTTTATTCCATTTACTAAACTTTTGCATTTCAACCAAATCTGCAGCCCAGATTTCATCAATCCCATTTGATATTACAGTTCTCTTTGAAAAATTTCTAGTGATTGGTTTATGTAATTCATCGGCTAATTGTTGAGTCCAATCACTATTATTACTCAACGCCGCTTTACGTTTTTTGTCTTCTTTGGTAAACCCAAACCAAGTTTCTGTTTAGTATTTATAATAAATCTCGCTGTTTGACCCCATTTCGGTATTTTACCGTATGGAATCTGATCTAAAGATTTAACCATTTGCCTATCACATTCATTCTTATTTTTTCCCATATCATAACATATATCATGATAAGCAGCAATTTCATCTACTTTATTATATGGTTTAACCATCCATTCTAATACTTCACCTGTTTCAGGATCATATCTTAATTGTTCATTCAAAGGGTTATACGGACCCATGTACTTATATTCTCCAGGAGTCCAACCACCTTTTGGTTTTGGCAATTTTCCAATGAGTTTATGAATATCTACACTACCTCCTTGAAGGTCTAAATCTTTTCTATTTGTTTTATATTTTAATTTTGGTCTTATTTTTGTTGATATTTCATCCAATGCTTTACTACCAACATCTTGAATCATTGGAGTTAATTTATTTAATCCATAATTAATTGCTTTTTTCTGTAAGTTTTTATTTCTCATAGCTTCAGATATACCATATCGCCCCATTTCTACTGTTTTTTTACCTAACCAAGGTAAAGCATGAGTTAAACCTGTTAATGCTAATTCACCCAAGCCTTCTCCTTCTGATGTTTTGAGAGGAGATGTTTGTGAAGAAGAAGGCTGAATTAGTTTCCCTGTTTCTTAACAAATCGTGTTTTTTTTATTCCACAAGAAGCACAAGTACACCAATACATTTTTCTTCCATTTTTAGCAGTTTGATAACCTTCTGGTTTCACACATTCTGTTTGTTTTTTTTCTTTCACACAATAAGATTTCATTTTATTATATATTTAGATAAAAAAAATTTAACTTTTACACTTTTTATATAATTCATTAAATAAAAAAGAATGACGAATTATTTTCCATACAAATTAAAATTATCTGAATCTCAATTAAAAAAATTAGCAAAAGCTTATAAGGATAGATCAGAGATTACTTTAAGAATTACTAAAAATAATTTAGTTGGATCAGATGAATTAATGTTGACAAAAACACAAATTAATAAACTTAATAAAGCTAAAACTAATGGAGTTGGTTCTGATATTAAAATAACAAAAACACAAATTAGAAAAGTAGTAAAAGAAGGTGGAAGTTTGTTTGGATCTCTTATTTCAATAGGTTCAAAAGTTCTTCCAATGGCTGCAAAAGCAGCTAGTAAAGCAGCTCCAGCACTTGCTCAGGGTGCTTTAACAGCTTTAGGATCACTTGGAATTGATAAAATTTTTGGTAAAGGAATTGATATTCCATCTGAATATTTATCTAAATTGATGAGTCTTAAAAAAGAATTAACAAAAAAACAAATTGATGATTTAAATAAAGCTATACAAAAAGGTGGAGCATTATATTTTAAACCAACACAAAGACAAATTGAAGGAGGATTTTTAGGAACTCTGGCTGCAATTGGTATTCCTATGGCTATAGAATTAGCATCAAAAATATTTGGAAAAGGATTACAAGTTCCAAGAACAGGAAAAGGAAAAGGAAAAGGATTACAAGTACCAATAGCAGGAAAAGGAAAAGGAAAAGGAAAAGGAAAAGGATTACAAGTAAGTGCTAGACCAGGAATGATACCTTATCAACCACCACCATTTTTTGGAACATGGGAGCAACAAGGAAAAGGTAAAAAAAAAAAAGGACAAGGATTATTATTAGGACCGAACAGTCCATTCAACCAAATTCCAGTATTAGGAGCAATACTTTAAAACCTATTTTCAAAGATATTCCTCTCAGTAATTTTGATCTTTTAGAATATATAGATTATCTTAAGATACCAAATTTTAAAGGAATTTTTTCTAGAGACTCAATTGATCATTTTCATGAAAAAGGATGTTGTATAATTAATCTTGATGATAAAGTAGGACAAGGAACTCATTGGGTTGCAGAATTCATAAAACCACCATATATTTACTATTTCGATTCTTTTTCACTTCCACCACCATTAGAAATTATAGATCATGCAAAAAGATTAAATCTAGGTTTTATTTATAATAAAGGTTATCCAATTCAAGATATCTATTCTGTTAGATGTGGTTATTACTGTTTATATTTTCTTGATAATATTTATAAGAAATCTTTTTATAATCTTTTAAAAGTTTTTAAAATTGATGATCAGGATTATAATGAAAAGTTTATAAAAAATTATTTTATATAAGTTATTAAATAAAATGATTCAGAATAGAGTATTAGTTTTTAAAAGTCTTGATGCTAAAAAACAAAATCCATCAAATAAACCAGGTAATTTTACTCTAAAATTTACTCCTGAATTGAAATTGGATCCAAACACTACTCATTATTTAGCATTAGACCATCTTTCTATGACTGCTAGTTGGCATAATATTAGATCTGAGTATCAAAACAATGAATTGAAAATATCAAAAGATAAAGGTAAAACTTATATAACAATTGTATTTCCATCAGGTATTTATGATTATCAAGATATAAATACTCTTATTCAAAAAAGAATTGGTAAAATTGAAAATACAGAAAATTATGGTATTAATATACTTTTTGATCTTACAACATATAAAGTATTTATTGCTCTTAATGAAAATTATTACATTGATTTTTCCAATAGTGGTAATTTTGGTAAATTATTAGGATTTGAAAAGAAAGTTTTAAATAAAAGTGCATATGGAAAGAATTTTCCTAATATTAGTAATGATATTGATAATTTATATATTAGAACTAGTTTATTATCTGATAGTATTATCTCAGGAAAACGATCAAATGTATTATACACATTTTCAACTAATACAAAAACAAGATCATTACCATTTGAAATTCAACCTATAAACTATTTATGGAATAGAATGAATAGAAATGAAATTTTTGAAGTGAAATTTTATATTACAGATGACCAAGATAGAGAAGTTGATTTGAATGATATTGATATAAGTTTAACTGTTGTTATTGGTGAAAGAAAATAATAAATTGTATAAATAAAAAATGAAAAGACGAATAAGAAATTATGATACTGGTGAAGATTATTATACAGATACAGAGACAAAAGGTGGTGGTGTTTTTGATGTATTGAGTAATATTGGTGCTAAACTTACTGGAAAAACTGCATCTAAACTTGCTTCAAAAGCAGCAGAAAAATTAGTAGAAAAAGGATCTGAAAAGATTGGTGAGAAAACTGGACAATTAATTGGTGAAACGATTTATGATAAATTTAAACCTAAATCATCAAAAAAGAAAGAACCTATTCCTGAAATTAGTGAAATTCCTGTGATTCAAGATATTGTAATACCACTAAAAGAAAATCCACAAAAAGAAAATAAAGGTGAAAAAATTGTAAAACTTTTGCAAAAAAATAATGATAAATATTCTGATGTCAAAGATGTTTATAAAGATCTTCTTTAAAAAAAAAATTTTTATATAATCTTAAAATAAAATGAATGGAAATTTTAGAAGCCCGAATTTAGTAAAGAGATATGAATATACATATTATGATTTGGAAACACCATTGAATGCTAATGTTCCAAATAATGCTAGACAAGTAAAGGATAATTATAGATTCACAGTTGATAATTCATCAGAAGCTAATCCAATTGATTGGTATAATGCTTATTTAGAAGTTAAGTTTAAACTTGTAACCCTTGCTAATAGTACAACTGGAATAACAGCAGGAACTGGTGCTGATACCACTTATTGTACAACAACTAATGGTCATACTTTCATTAATGAACTCCAAGTTGAATGTAATGGAATAACTGTATATAATAATTCAAAAGCTAATGAAACATCAAATGTTTTATCTCTTTTGAAATATACTAAAAGTTATGCGGATACAGTTGGGAAAGATCAATTTTTCTATTTAGATACATCTACAGGAACTGCAAATCCAGTCGAAGGTGCTTTATATAATGAAGGTTATGCTGAACGGAAAAAATTAACAGATGCTGGAAGTGAAACTGTTTTTTCAATTCCTCTGAATTTATATAGTTATTTTGCAGCTTTTAAAAATAATCTTCATCCTAATATCAAAATGAATATTTTATTAAAACTAGAAGATGATAAAAATATTATTTTTAGGGGTGGTAATGCTCCAGATTCAAAAGTCATTATCACTAATTTACGATTATGGTGTCCAAAAATTATTTTTAATGGAGAAGGAATGAAGTTGTATCTTGATAATTATTTAAAACCAAAAAAATGGACTTACTTGAGAGAACATAGTGAAATATTACAATCTGGAGCTGTAAATAGTTACTTCAGAATAACTACAGGAATTAGAAGACCACGGCATGTATTCATTTGGACTGTTCCCTCATTAAGTTATACTATACAAACAGCAAATATATTTACTTGGAATATTTTTGGAATTGGTGGAAATCGAAATTTTACTAGAGCACAATTAGAAGTAAATAATAGTATATACTATCCCCAATTGGAAATGACATCAAAAGAGGAATCGAGACTTTATCGCACATTAATGTCATATTCTTCAGCTTATAATGATTTACTAAGTGGACCAATAATTGATAGAACAAATTTCAAAAATCTTTTTGGGATGTTATATTTTGATCTTAGAAATCAAGAAGAAGATGTTAAAGATGGTGTTGTATCACTAACTTTTAGATATGAGTTAAATGATACTCCAGCAGGAGATTATACAATAAATGCTTTGGTTTTACATGAAAAAGAAATTGAATTATACACTTCATCTGGAAAAATGCTTATAAAAGCATAAAAAGTTATATAATCTTTTTTTGATTTTAATACTAATTGAAGTATTAAAATCTAAGACTTTACCCATTTATTATACATTTTTTCATGTAATTTTTTATCAATAGCTTCTATTCTTAATAATTCATCATTGATTTGTGAAATATCATTTCTTATAACTGGTGAATTATTCCCAGCAGCTATTGAACCAATTAATACTTTTAATCTATCTGTTAATTCTTTTGGATCTTGATAATAAGTAATACTTGATCCGACCATTTTAGATTTTCCTGATGACTTATGAGGTGGCATATTACTTAACATATTTAAATCATTAAATATTTTTACAGCATTCATTGAATATTTTGTTTTAGGATTGTATCTTTTTGTTAATAGGCTTATAAGAGATTTATCAGCATCTGCTTCATAGATTAATTTACCACCACGATAAGCATTCAGTTTTAAATTTTTCATTAAGTTTGGTAAATCAATCATTAATCCACCATATTGATTATTTTGAATTTTATAAGCATTTCTTCTTGGTTGTTTATATCTTCGAATACCTTCTCCTTCTTTCACTCTCAAAGGTTCACCCCTTTTTACATAATTAATTTTTTCTAAATATTTTTGTAATATTTTCCTTCTTACATTCAAACCAGATTCTTCAGACTTAAGTTTTTTCATTTCTTCTTCATCTTTCGTTTTTTTTGTGAAGCTGTATTTGATCTTTTTTTATTCCCAATTTCTGTTGAAAATTTTTTATAAATATCTTCATTTTTTAAAAAATCTTCTTTTGATAAAGTTGGTAATTTTGATGGATGTTCTAAATTATGTTTAATTAAATAATCTATTTCATCTTTATAAAAATCTTGTCCAAAATCATATAATACAGTTTGTTGTTGTGGTAATTCTTGTATTTTTGGTTGTGATAATTCTTTATCACTTCTTTCATCTTCTGGTTGATATTGTGGTAATTCTTGGTTTAAATTTATAATATCTTGTATTCCTTCCACTAAAGCTTTTTGATCTCCTATTCTTCCAGTCAATTGTTTTATTATTTTTTCCTGTTTTTCATGTGTCTTTTACTGTTGTTCAACAATAGTTTCTTTTAATGGTTCTCTTAATGTTTTAAAATATTCACTCATAACAACATCACGGACTTGACCTTGATCTTTCACTTCATTTTTAGCTGCAGTAACAGCTTTAGCTATTTTATATCCTTTATATTCTGAATCTGCATACTTTTTGACATTTTCTAAATTCATTTTTATTATAAGATTATATAATTATTTGTAAAAATAACATTTAATTTTATTTCAATTATCTAGCATTATAATAAAAAAAGTATGAAAATCCCAAATTATGATTCGAATCAAAAAACAAAGTCTAAAAAACTATGTGATTTCTTAGATGAAGATTTCAGAATGCTTATTGCTGGTCAAACCCGTTGTGGAAAAACAAATACTCTAATGCATATGATAAGATCCCCATTAGTTTACTATGATAAAATTTATTATTATGGTCCTAATCATAATCAAGAAAAATTACAAGATCTTAAAAAAATAATGTCTCGAATTAGTGAAAAAGTTGGATACTCTGTTTTAGAATTTCCAGAAGATATAATGGAAACAACAGAATATCCAGAAGATAACAGAAAAATTGTTGTATTTGACGATCTTGTTAATGCTACAGATGGAATTCAGAAAAAAATAGCAAATCATTATACTGATGGAAGACATCATGGTATCAGTCCTATTTATCTAAGTCAGAGTTATTATGATGTACCCTCAAAATTAAGATTAAATTGTTCTCATATGATATTATATCCACCAGTTTCTAAAAATCATTTGAATCTTATTGCAAAAGAAAATTTGATTGATCCAAATCTTTTTAATAAACTTAGACCTTATGAATTCTTGTTTTTAGATAAAGAACAAAAATCAGTTACTAAGAATTTTGATGAAAAAATATAATTATAAAATAAAAAATGGGAATATTCAATAATATCAATCAATACTCTAATATTGATATCAATGAATATATTAGACAAGTCAGTCAAGAAATACATGCAAATACAGGAATGAAATTGGATGCTAACAATAATTATGATATTGAACAAAAACGATTAGTAAATCTTGGAGAAGGTATTAATTCTTCTGATGCTATAACTAAACATCAATTTGAAACTGGATTAGAATCAAAACCTAATCCTACTGATGTTATTCTTCTTAATGGAGCAAATCATATGACTGGTCATCTTGATTTAGGTGGAAATAGAATCGTTCGTCCTGGAGGAATTGAAATGAATCGAAAATTAATTACAAATATGGATACAGATGAGAATGATGATTCATCAGCTGTAAATATGATTACTTTGAAGAAATATCATCCTAATGTACCTGCTCATACTCATGAAGTTACTAAAAATATAGATTTGAAAGAACTTTTTAATGTTATACAAAGTAAGCAACAAAGTTTTGGTTATTTAACACAAAATTATAACAATGTAATTTCTTATAATGATGCAAAGAATATTTTCTTATCACGTAAAGAAGTCTCTCCAATGGAAAATGATATTGATATCAATGATAATCGAATATTTAATCTATCAAAATTACCTACATTTGATCATGAAGTACCGAATAAAGAATATGTTGATCAACAAGATAATAACTTAAACAATATGATAAGTGAATTAAACACAAGAAAATTAAGCAATCCTTCTGGAAAAGACCTTATAATGCAAAGTCAAAAAATTAGGGGATTGTTAACAGATGAAAATGATCCAAATTCAGCAAGCAATGTTCAATATGTTAAAACAAACACCACTGAAAATACTACAAAAATAACTAAATTAGAACAAGAATATAAAGATTATGTTAATAAATCTCATATATCTTCTACTTTTTACCAAAAAGATCAATTTAGATATTTAATGGAAAATGTTAATGAAAGTAGCAGTGAATATGGAATTACAGTATTTGGAATAAATGATTTTTCGGGGAGTCCTCATTTATTCAATAAAAAAGCATATGATTTTAAAATAAATAAAAGTTCAAGTGATAATAAATACTCAGGAAGACTTAGTTTTAATTTATATAAAATTCCTGAAGGAGAATATACTATTTGTATTGAATTTTTTCCACTTTCTATGACAAATGTGAGTGTTGATGTTGTAAGTACAAGTTTGAATATTAATCAACAATCTACAAAAAAGTTTTCTAATTATACAAGATCAATTATTCATTTACATAAATGGAAGATTTCCCCACCTGAGTATATTTATGTTGACATGAAATGCGATGGAATTTCATCTTCTCCTAATCAAGGACAAGGATATTTAATTATTTATGGTGTTAAAAATTACGTAGCAGACGTTGAATCAAGTGTTTATGATTCACCATTCAATTTTGAAAATAAGAAAATGGAGATGCAGACGGATATTGTTATGAATAATCATGATATTAGTATTAAAAATCCAACAAAAGATGATCAACCTGTTAGTTTAGCTTTTTTAAAATCGTTGAAACAATATTTTGTCATTACAGGTTATCATTCTAGTACTGATGGATTTTATGTAAAATTCAATTCTGGAATAAATTCAATCGCTTTTCCATTTGATTGCACTTTAGAAACATTAAACTCTTTCGTTCTTAGCAGAGTAATTACAAACTCTGTTCGTTTTAATATAAAAATAAAAATAATTGGTCAACCAGATAGAATTTTAATTTCTGATGATAATGTTGAACAAACTTTTACAAATATTAATCTACTATATAGAAAAAATGCAAGATTTAGCGTTGAAATAGTAAAAAAAAATCCTACTGGTCTAGCTGATTATCCAAATATACCTATTTCATTTACTTTTACATTCAGTAAAAGTTTATTATAAACATTATAAATAAAATGTCAATCACAAAAATAAAATCATTAAGAAATAAAAAAGAACAAAAAGATATATTCGAATTTAATCATATTTCTTCAACTTTAGATCCAAAGAAAATCCAACAAATAAAAGATTTATACTCTTTTTATCATAAAAAAACATGGATATACAAAAAAAGTCAAAGTAAATATAAAAAAATAAATTATATTATGAATATTTCGTCTGTGTTACTAGCTTCAGTTGGTGTAATAACAGGTGGAATAACCTTAAACCCTATTATTTTAAGTGTTTTAACTGGAGCTGGAATAATATTAAAAACATATCATGAAATGAAAAATTACAAAGGTAAATTAGATATGGTTAAATTTGGATTTACAACTTATGAAAAAGTGTTGACTAATTTACGAACAGCAATGAGAGGTGGTGAATTCGATTATCAGAAATTTATATCTGATATGAAACTTTTAGATCAAGAAATGATAGAATTAACACCTACTTCATCGAAGATTGAAAAGAAATACAATAAAAAGTTTAAGACGTAAGTTTCGCTAAACTTTTCGCTAAACTTTTCACTAACGCTAAACTTTTCTATAAACTTTTATGGAAAAGTTTATAGTCTTCTGATTGGTTAAAAAAGGGAAAAACCCCTACTATATTATTCATGTGTAAAATCATTAAATATTCAACCATAGTCAAAACAAACTGCAAGTGTTTGTATTTCAAGAATTTGTTAATCACTGTCAATAAAATTCACTGACCAAATATACTAAAAAACCTTATATCTAAACAACGAAACAACGAAACAAGTAGTTATTAAAACCAGTAGTGTAGTTGATCCTGAAAGTACTAAATCCCCACATTTTTCCGAAAACCCCCCGAGCGAGCGAGCCGAAGGCGAGCGAGTGAGGTCATAATTTTTTACAGTTCAGTCATTTCAAACAAATATTACATTTCATGAATTTATTTAAGTTATTTAAGTTATTTAATTCTTAGAATTTTTTTTAACTTAGTTAAGTAGAAACAACTCTTACAAAATGTTTTCATGTGTAAGAGTTGTTTATTTCCGTTTTAAAAAAATTTTTCTAAAATGAAAATCAATATAAATCATAGAAATCAATATCACAGTTTTAATCAGAGTTTGAAAATACTCGGTACTAAAAATTGAATGACAGGGGTTTTCGGAAAAATGTGGGGATTTAGTACTTTCAGGGTGGTCTACACTACTGGTTTTAATAACTACTGATACTACCAGTTTCTTGTCGTTATATGTTTTAGGAGCAAAATAATATATAATTTCAGTAAAATTAAGAGGAGAGCAATATTACATATTTAGTGCGTTCTCGCCATGTGTGCATGTTGGTTTAAGTAAATTTTAATGGTTTCCCTTACAGAAAATGAGTGTACAAAATGTGTACAATGTTCCAACTGAAAGTATACATCACAATGTATACATTTTGTATACTTCTAGTGTAGTCTTAATGTATACTTTTTGTACATGCAAAGTGTACATTTAGTAGCATGAATTTGGAACTCCTAAAACACACTAAATGTATACAAAAAGTGTACAAACAAAAGAGAATACTCGTTTCAAAAGATAGTAAAAAAAATTTATACTTTTTGTATACATCTATCAATTTTATTTACCTGAAGTATACATGCATGCATGTATCAAGATTGACTATATAAGCTCTCATATATTTTGATATATTGTATTTTTCAGAAAAAGTTATTGTGTAACCAAAATTAAGTACACTTTAAGTATATTATTTTTGTAATCAAAGTATACTGCAAATAAGATACACAAAGTGTGCTTTAAGTATAGTTTGAATAGCTACTTAAAGTATACTTGTAGCATACTTGTTCCCACCTGAAATTGGAACACCCAAAAGTATACTTCAAGTACACTTAAGAGGTACTGAAAAATTTTGCAGTATACTTGAAGTATACTTAAAAAGTACAACCACCAGTAGCTTAGTGATAGGTACAGTATACTTTAAGTATACTTGCAGTATACATACCACAAGCATGCAACCACTAGCTCAAGGATGCATAAAAATGGACTCTATGACCTACAACAGTAATTGAGCTTCATGCAAATCAGCAATGTCTCTTGCAATGTTGGGATATAAATTATATATACTATAAAAAAATATTCATTGTCCTAAAATGTAAAAAATCTATAAAAATGGACTTCATCATTTGATAACCTACAACAGTAACTGAATTTCATGCAAATCAGCAATATGTCTCTTACAATGTTGGGATACTCTATAAAAAATTCTTCATTGTCCTAAAATGTAAAAAATGGACTTCATATAACTTGATAACTTAAACGGAGGGTTTCACGGTTCTGCGCTTGTGCAAGCTATGATGTAACCGATTCAATTTCATTGTTTAGACCAATCGGAAGCGAGTAGATAACTCTGGCGGGAAATTTGCCCGTGAAAATGTTGCGGTCCGGCAGTGAGCTGATTGAATGAATGATTAGTACATACCCATGTGCGCCATGAAAGCCACCAGAGCGTGGAATAAATCCTTCAGGTGTAATCCGTTGCAATTTTGTGAATTTTGGTCATCCTTCACTTTGTTTGGACAAAGATGTGATTATTGAAGTAAATGTGAGTGTTTTTTTAACCGATAAAATTGGTAAGAAAGCGAATAAAGCATTTAAATCTGTGCACATGCGCCGAACCGTGAAACCATCCCTTTAATTGATAACCTACAACAGTAACCGAGTTTCATGCAAACGATCATGTTGGAATACTCTGTTTAATCAGCTTTCCAATCAAGTACGGTAATCTTATGAATCTAGTACTGTTTTCGTGGCAGGTTTCCAACCACTTGCCCTTGTGGTGAGAGAACAAAATTATACCATACTCGCTAGCTAGACTCAAACCATTATTGGACCTTTCTGTTACAATAAATAAATTGCTATAGATAATGACTATCAGGTGTAAATATAAGCTCTTGAAGTATACATGCAGAATTGTATTTTTTAACTTAATCGAAACAGATGCTTTTAGAAATTAAGGCTTAATTACTCACACATAAAATACATGTACAGTTGGTTCTTAATGTAGCAGCCGCAATTGAACTTGCTGTAAGATATAACGCATGCCTATACAACATATTCTTGGTGTTGAGTGTATGTCCATGATTATTACTTTTTGAGGCGCAATAAATATTGGTTTCACCTCGGGTGGAAATAAGCTCCTAAGTTGACAGCATTTCTGTTGCAGAGTTTCTGTTCCGACGCTTTTTTTGTAACTTGGCCACATTCTAGACTATATCAAAGGAAGTCGATTCGCAAATTTTTATTTTTTGCTCCTTCTACTATTCATGCTATTTCATTTTATTAAGGCGCTGTTACACCAGGCAATGTTTCGTACAACTTGTCTCGCAATTTTGTTGCGACACAAGTTGCATGAAAAATTGCCCAGTGTAACATACCCGGCGCAACAAACATTTTTCGCGATTTTTTTGTTGCCGCAATCGTTGCGACAAGTAGAAGTCGGTTCTACTTTTCGCAACGATTCTCGCCACGCCACAACGAATTTTTCAAGCGTTGCGTAGTGTAACACGTTTCCTGCAACTTGTGTCGCAACGTTTTGTGACTTTAGCCAATGAAATTGCTCCTTTCACCGTCTGGCGAGACAAATTGCAAGAAACATTGCCTAGTGTAACACCCTCCAGGCAACTTGTCTCGCAGCATCGCAACGCACGGTTTTTAGTTGTTGCGAGACAAGTTGCACGAAATATTGCCTAGTGTAACAGCGCCTTTAAAGTCACGCTGTCACGAGTAACATTTATTTCCCGAGTGGGGACTGGGACCAAACAGTAAGAGATGAGAAATCGGTGAGAAACAGATTTTGCGAGTTTATTTCTTGTTGTTTCTAATTGCTCTGAAGTTCACAATCTTGACAATTAACTAAACTTTCAGATGTGTACTCAGTTTATCAGCCAATAAGTAATATGTATTTTAAGGTTCATCCAGCTTTGTAGCTGAAAGTGCCAGTGGCAGTAATCAACATCACTGAGTAAGTTATCACCTTTGTGTTTTAACTATAATCATCTCCTTCCATACTGCAGTATCAAACCTTATGTATTTATGTTAAAATTAAATATCACAGAAGTCAGAGTCCAGAAGGTTGCTGCATGAAAAATATAAAGCACATCTGGGCATGACTTTCAATTCCTAGACATTCCTTGTTGCATAACTCAGATAATTGTTCATTTTATTCAATTTCGATTCTTAATATTTTTTTAGTGTTCCTTTCTAAATTATGTGATTGTTAGAGCCACAATAACACGTTTGGCTGTGTTTAGAGATAAACAAATTACAGAGCTCTGCCTTCGCAGTTGACAATGTTTTGTACAAGTTCTAATACATGTAGTTGCCGTTTTGAGCAGCTAACCGGAATGCAAAAACTGTGAAAGACAAAGTTGTAAATTGTCTAAAAGACAACATGCAACTTGTATAAAACTTTGTCAAGTGCCTTAATTGTTTGGTGCAGAACACTGCAAATTAAATAAAAATAATATAATGCATTTTATATTATTGTTTAACCCATTGACTCTTAAAGAATTTGCAGAAAATGGCAATTTGAAGACATTAATGCTGCCTTTTGACTGCTGTGGGGGCAAATTACTAGCAAACTGTCCAAAAAGTTGTTTTTAACATGAAAACTGAGTTTCCTTTTCATTCGGGGTCAAATAAATCAACTTTTGGTTTCAGGCCTCACTATCATTAAGCCCCCTTCTCCTTATTAATGTATGCCAGACATAAAATTCTCGGTGGAGGGCATCAAGAAACAACTCCTGAACATCAAGATCGACAAGGCTAGTGGTCCAGATTTGATTCCGGGCAGAATCCTCTGCGACGCTGCCTCGTAGCTTGCTGTAGTACTTGCCTCTTTGTTTCAGCTATCTTACAACTCCAGAACTCTGCCACACGCCTGCAAACTAGATAACGTCTGTGCCATCTTTAAAAAGGACTCCAAGGCACTAGATCCAAAAAAAATACAGGCTGGTGTCTCAACATCCATTCTTACCAATTCAATTCACAGACATAATCTGTGGGGCTCGAAATACAATCTCTTCATCCCAAGACCACACACTGACTCTTTTTAGAAGAGTTTTTGGTATAGGGGTTCTGTCTTATGGAATAGTCTGTTGTTTGAGGCTCAGAAGGGTACTGATCTAAATAATTTTTCGTAATTTATTAATTAGATAGCTTAGATAGTTTACTTATTTAAAGTTAAAGTATTTTTATACCTTAATTAGATGATTTTTTTATGATTGTTAATTTGTTCTAAATACTATAATGACTTGTGTATTATTATAATTACTAACTATGTAAGTGCACGGCTCCTTGGAAGAACACTTTTTTACTAGTCAATAAAATTATAAAGGATTTCCTTGTTGAAATAAAGTTTATCTATCTATCTAGCTATCCCTAACATCAAAGTTCATGGAGCATATAGTATCTTGCCACATATCACGTCACTTTTCTGCTAATTGTATCATTTCTTCATATCAGTATGGACTCTTTACTGATGATTGTGTTCTTTACCATCCACTTAATTCCATGAACGACTATCTTGTCCCCCAGCGAGACATTAATCAATTAGAGATGTGGGCTTCAATATGGCAGATGAAATTTGCTCCTAGTAAATGTTTTGTTATGTCTGTTACTTTAATGAAATTTCCCTGCAAGTTTCGTTACTCCCTTTGTAATGTGCAGCTTGACGGAGCTCGCCATCAAAAGTATCTCGGTGTCTACATAACATGCACGTTGAATTAACAATAATATATTGCAATGTGACAAAGCTACATGTAAAAAGAAGGCTATAAGAGTCTTTTGAGAAGGGATTCTTCAAAGGAATCTCTCATTGTGCAACTGATCTGTTAAAGAACGCTCGTATCTATCCCTCACTAAGTGTATTTGATTGTTGAATAATTATGCTATGGTTACTTGGTCACCGCATACAAAGAAAGGAATTGATTGTATTGAATCTGTACCACACCACGCACCATGATTTGTCAACAATGACTACAGTTGTCCTAGTAGCATGTCATCTATACTCATTGACTTACACTGGCCATCACTGCAATCAAGACAAAGCTTGTGCACGGTTGTTGGCATGTTTTATAAAATTCATAGAGGTCAAGTCAATATCTCCCTGAGTTAAGTTAAGTTCAGACAACCATCCTCTTCAGTCAATGCTTACAAACAATTCTATGAAAGAGCTATCCCTATATCATATGGAATGCATTGCCATCCAATGTTGTTAAATCATCATCATACTCCGACAGAATTCATCCAGAGAGTTTCTTTTACTTTATTAAGTTCTTGAAAATTGTTATTTATGTAATAACATCATTTTAATTTTGGTTACAATTGCACTCCCCCCCTGGGATTCATCTGCAGCATTATCTGCAATACAGAAATTACATATCTCCAGTGTATTTGATAATCTTAGACATTGCTGATCTACTGAGAAGAGGACAGAGTCACCTGACTGTGTGTCTCTCTTAATTTTGCAAAGAAAATCAGAAGTGCAAATTAGGACCAAAAAAATATTGTTATCCTAAACAACCCTTTTAAGTAAAATAATGAAGGGGTGAGTGGAATAAAGCCCCAAGTGAATTCTGATCAACTGCTAGATTCTCCTTACAGTCTATCTTGTATATGCTCATGTAACAAAGGGAGAATTTGGCTATAGATCAGGAGTCACTTAGGGCCTTATCTCAAACTGAAATAAGGCCCTAAGTGACCGCTGATCTGAAACCAAATTCTCCCTTTGTTCATGAGCATATACAAGACAAACTGGAAGGAGAATCTAACAGTTGATCAGAAGTCACTTAGGGCTTTATTCCACTCACCCCCTTGATTCTGGTCCCATCCTGAGCTACCTGCATGGCTGCCGGCCCTCCACCAATTCTATCATAGCAATTTCAAGTCGCAGCCAATTTTGTATTTTTATATAACATTGCTAATTGACTTCCACAGTTATTTAGTTGTTATTGTTGTGTTTAATAGTGCAAAGTAGAGAGTTTGAACAGAGCTCAATAATAACTTGTCATATTAGCTTTCTGATATATGACTTTAACATTGTTATAATATAAAGTGGCTGCTATTTTAATTGGCCAACTAAAATGCACAGTTGTTAATTGTCAATGGAAAGACATTGTGCAACTTGTGTAAAACTTTGTCAAGTGGCTTAGTTAAGGCTTGGAATGCTGTAAAACTAGACAAATAATTGTTTTATTATGCATATTCCTGAGCTGCACTTGTAAAAACAAGAGCGCGCACTTCTGCATGCATAAAACTATTGTCTGTAGGTATGACGTCACTTCTACATATATGTATTTATCATGGGTTACGTAACCTCATGTTTGGGCGTTTGTGACACTTTGTCACAATTCTTCATTAGCGGGGTGTTGGGTATATATACGGTGAGGCCTTCATTTGTATTCATTCGAGTCATACGACCGCACTCTGTTCGCCTCTAAATTATGTCCGACACTGGAAACGGCGTAGAATCAAATCTTGAGGTTCCTTTTGACGACTCTTCACAACGGACTCCTATTCCGCCTTCTTCGTCTCCGCTACAACAGTC